>FLSR01004883.1:21944733-22000061 GCA_900092035.1 Leuciscus waleckii
ATATAACATAGATATAGTGATTTTTGCTATTTTTAAAGCAAAAAAACTACATATTGTACCTTTAACAGCAACAACAACAACAACAAAAAAGTAATATTTTTGGCAAATGTAAAGGGAAGGCCCTTTCACATCAAAAGTGGAATGAATAAGCCTCAGGCTGAAGGAAATGTAAATTCACGGCTGCACAGTAGAGGGCGCTGCTCAAACAAACCTATCAGCTGTGCTGCCATTCTAGCTCACAGAAGAATAGAAGAAGTTCAAGGCTACATCCAAAATCTCATACTCTCTTGAGTAGGTACTTATTTTGAATAAGTAAGTACTTCAAGACAGCTTAAAAAAGAATGTTCTATATAGTAGGAATGTGTGTAGGAATGTAATCCGGATGGACTACATTCGCCATGTTGTCATTATTTTGTGACCTAAAAGCGTCAGTTGCGTCGCTTCACTGCCATTCATAAATACTCTCCCGTGGCCGTGGCCTCATGGGATAGTAAAGTGTCCATCATATGCACACTTCAGAATCTCACCGGAAGAAGTCGATCATCCGGGTACTTTTTGCATACTGTTTTTCGACTAATATATAGTAGGGAAGTATGCAAATTCGGATGCAGCCTAACATTCTTAAGCAATAATAAAAAATAAAAAAAGTTCAGCAGCAAAGACATTGTTTAATAAAGTGAGATTAACTACATAAAGTATACTTGTGTTATTTAACATTTAATAATTGCAGGTTTGAGTTTACATTTCACATTGTTTTTATTCATTTTGAGGAATACTCACGTGAGGTGAGTAAATGCCTGCTCACATTAATAAAAAAGCAATTAATACATGAAAATCCTTACATATAGCCCTTTTAAACATTTCCAATTATGCATTTGGCTGACATTTTTATCCAAAGCGACTTGCATTGCATTCAAGCTATACTTTTTTTCAATTCATGCATTCCCTGGGAATCAAAACCATTACCTTTACTGCAAAAAAATTGTTTCTTCCTCAGTATTTTTGCCTGTTTTCCAGTAAAATCCCGAGCTATATTGAGTCCAGCCTAATCGACAGGCAAAACAAACAAAAACGTCCTTAGTGCACCTTTAATGACATGACAATGACAAACATGTACATATACAGATCGTATTTTATGGAAAATAGAAGGTTATGCAAATGAAAAGTCATCCAAATAGTTAATTAGGCTCATATGTAGGTCAACTCTCTTGGCATGAAGTGTCTGCACTCATTGTGCTTGAAAAGAAACTTCCTGGATGTTTAAGACAATGATTTTATAGGACACATTTATACTAGTAACTTTTCATAACTCAAAGATTTTGGAACAAATTTGCATAGAGGAAATAATACATTAATAATTTATGACTAAATTATTAATAATTTAGGTGTTCATAATACCTCACTATCACGTAACCTCGTATCACTATCACGTATCACATATATGCAGCAACTCTGTTAAAGTCGTCATGAAACGCAAGTTGCAATATTCTTCTCTATTTTGTGATGTATATCCGAGTGAAACGGCGTCTCGAACAAGAACAAATGTAGGGCGGGGCTTGGGGAATTGATTAGATGGTTATGATTTTCTATTGGTGGATCTCATGTGAGTGACAGGTTGCCCCGCCCTCATCATCAAGAGAAGAGAAGAGATGTTGCAAGAGGGCGGTGAAGTTATTTTAATTCAAGATTACATAATTACACGGCACAAGATTTTTAAAATGATTAAAAAAATTGTTTCAGAGAAAATTGAAAGAGTAACGTTCCCATAATGTTTGAAGAATGTTTTTAAACCATTAAAAAACTGGACATTTTGAATGTTCAGAGAACATGAGGAACTTAATGAATACAATAGAAAAACCTTCTCAAACCATTGTTTTTATTAGCAGAGCTCATCTGCTTGCCTGTACTGTATGTAATATGGTAGGGTGTATATCGAGTACATTAGGGCATTTAAATGTTTTAGAATATCCTGCTGTTTTATGTGACTGAAATACTGTGGCTGGTGCAGTATATGGATCGCAGTGCAATGCCCCAGACTTGCAGTTTGTTCACAAATCTTTCTTTTTCTTCCTTTGATGGTTGATCTAAATATTCGTGGCTTGAGATTGACAGGCCTGTGCTGCAGTTCTATAGATATTTTGCCCTCCAGGGCTCTGTCACATAACTGAAACTATGAATAGCAATAGTTGCAGCAGTTGAATTTTGTGCACAGTAAAATTTGGATATTGTGTGTAATTCATAAATATCAATTCAGAGTAGTTTGGTAGTATGCTATTCCGAACATTCTTGTTTGCTTTAAAGGGTAACTCTCGCCAAAATGCAACCTAGGGTCTTTTTTTTTATCTACCCGAGGCAAACTTTCGTTTAAAAGCATAATTAGGATGGAAACGCCACTTTTAAGATTGACCGTATTTTCGTTTTCAGTCAAATTGCCTTTTGAATGGGAGTGCTTGGGGCACGACTATGATAGCATAAAAAATCGCTATTTTTCAAACACTAAGAAGGCTCGACACAACATGAAACTTTGCTCGAAATATCACCAGAGGCTCTACACATGAACTCCAGCATTGACTACATTGTTTGTGAACACCGAGTTTACTAAAAAGAAAGATTTTGAACAACTCACTGTAAATGTGTCCGCCGGCATTTTGACAGTCAAAAATACTAGATATCCTAATGCAAGTGAACTGACTCTGAATTTATACTTCTTATATGAGGATCCTTTTTCAAATACAAGGTCAATATTGATTTTCACTAACGACAAAACAACAAATTATCCGTGAATTGATATGGAACTAAGCTTTAGGAGCTTTCCATCTTTACTCTCCTCCCTGTGACGTTGCATTCGGAGATCGACTATTTTTGACTGTCAAAATGCCGGCGGACACATTTACAGTGAGTTGTTCAAAATCTTTCTTTTTAGTAAACTCTGTGTACACAAACACTGTTCTCAATGCTGGAGTTCATGTGTGAGCCCCTGGTGATACTTCCAGCAAAGTTTCATGTTGTGTTGAGCCTTCTTAGTGTTTTAAAAATAGCGATTTTTTAAGCTATCATAGTCGTGCCCCATTCACTCCCATTCACAAGGCAATTTGACCGAAAACAAAAATACGGTCAAACTTAAAAGTGGTGTTTCCATCCTAATTATGCTTTTAAACGAAAGTTTGCCTCGGGAAGATTAACAAAAAGACCCTATAGGTTGCATTTTGGCGCGAGTTACCCTTTAAAGCCTTGAGTAAATGAATGTATGTATGTGGATGTGTGTCTGCTGTAATAAAGGTTAATAAGGACATCTTTTCACTGCCACACAGACAGAGCTGCCAGTCCAGTGTGGATCGCGACTGCAACAGGTCTCCGCCACATGCCGAGGTAGAATATTTTAGAATATTAATTGCATACTTGGTATGCTGTTGTCATATGGCTTTTATTAGTATTCTATCAAGCCAATGAGGCGAGACCACCAGATGTAGCTCAAACGTCTTTCACTGGGGGAGTTCTGCAATGTGTGGAGTGTGTAGTGTCAGATCAGCAGTGTCTCCTGTTCATACTGTAAATGAGATGATGAACACGGATAGGTTCATAAACTGAGTCTGTGTGGAATATATGAGTGAGCTTAATAAGGACAGAAATGCTGGTTAAAAACTTCTCATGATGCTTTACATGTTCAGACACATGAAACATGTCTCAAACTCAACACGAAACACCTTTTGGAACCAAATGTACAGTCAAAATTTCGATTTCAAAACTGGAGATATACTGTATGTTAAAATTGTATTATAATATTATATTGATCATATAACAATGTGAACAATAAGTTTATAATAACAACAAGAATAACACGTGAAACATATATTATAATATAATTATGTATAGTATGTGATATATATATATATATATATATATATATATATACAGTATATATAATTTTATATTTTATTGAAATATCTGTATATATATTAAATTCCTATCTAAGTTATAATAATAATGTAATATATATATATGATACATGTGTGTGTGTGTATATATATATATATATATATATATATATATATATATATATAAACACACAGTAAAATATTACATGTATCCTGTTTTCACTTGTATATTAAATTTAATATATATCGAATTTGGTTCCAAATGGTGTTTCATGTTGACTTTGAGACTTTATTTCACGTGGCTGAACATCTGGAAATTAACATTTGAACTCCCCCTTGTGCACTATCTAGACAAAAGTCTCGCCTCCGAATCATCCTAATCTACATTAAATTCCCTCTTCCCTCACCCTCTCTCTCTCTCTCATGCTCAGATCACCTGAATTCACCCAAGAAAATATATAGTTTAATGTGAATGATTATCACAGAGTATCAGACATGTTTAGTATCATTTGAAATGTCTCAGTGCGACTGGTACAAATGTCTCATTTCCAGAGAGGTCCTTTGTCCTCTCAGGGTCTGGTCGCTCTTCAACCAGACTGTCCGGCATTTTCTAATTTCTCAATTCTTACATGCATACAGGTAATTAATATTAACAATATATTCTGTCATTTGTGAAAGACTTTTCACAAAAGTTTTACAGTTTGGTTTGAAAGGTTTACAGTGGTTGAAATAGTATATACTTGTAAATGATATTGTGATTTTGTGTGTGGATTGTTTATAATATAGTAATATATTATTGTTGATTTTAGTTTTAGTATTTGATTTAATTTTGCGTTAATGATGCGATGACGTTATGGTAATGTTATTGATACAAGAAAGTGCGGGTACATTGATTTACGACACACGGATGAAGGCTGACTTCTGAAACGTTGGTTTGTTCACCTAATAGAAAGTGACCTGTATCAGTTGTATGTGGACCATCGTCCATCGTCGTGAGATTTATATTAATACAGTCTGCCCAATATTTGAAGTTTTCCCAGAGGCATCAGACTGTACAACCCTCTCTAGTGCCAACTGGTCCTTTCATTTCCAAGTCCGAATCTGGGAAATATTGATATGCTAATGGTAGTGATGAACGGACAGAGAGGGAACATCTTAAAAGGGGATACAGTGACTCATGACACTGAACATGCTCAATAAATCAAGACGACAGAAAGTTGTGTTGTGGTGTGTGTGCAGACCATCTATTCGACGGAAACAGAAGCAGCGCGAGAGATTGTGAGCATGTGTGTGTGTGTTTCCGCTCTCCTCTCGTCTCCTCTCGGCAGCTGAGGTCAGTGCTCTTGACCTGCTTAAATGCCACAGTCACTGAGCGCTTTATCTGCACCCCGCAAATGATCAGTCCCCTCATCTGTATTCAACACACACACACACACACACACACACACACACACACACGTTTGTTTCTACAGGACATTGCATAGACTTCCACTGATTTTATATCAGGTTAATATTTTCTATGGCCTAACCCGACCCCTACACCTAAACCTACCATCACAGAAACATGAGCAAAACACTAGATTTCAAGAAAAACATGGTTTGGCTGATTTATTACCCTTTTTAACTAGAGAGGACTAGTAAAATGTCCTCACTAGTCGGTTGCCATAATATTTCACTATACAAGTGAGGACATTTGGCCCTCATAAGTATAGTCAAACCTGCACACACACACACACACACACACACACACACACACACACACACACACACATCTACTGTAAATCATGTCAAAATGAATAATTAAAAATATATTATTTTTGCAGTGCACAAGTATGTTCACATGAAACTGGTTCTGCAATAAGGAAATTGTTTAGGCCAGGACTGATGATTCTTTCTCTGAAGTCTTCCCTGAAACTATAAATGATTTTATTGCCATAAAAAAAAAAAAAAACATAAAAAAAAAAAAATGGTTTACTCATTATAAATGATTTTATTGCCATAAAAAAAAAAAAAAACATAAAAAAAAAAACATGGTTTACTCCTATAAAATCTATCAGACGGCCCTTGTTTTTTTATGTGCAATAATTCTGTTATATTTAAGCTGGATATTCACTGTCAGTTCCTAAGTACTTGGATCACTAGAGATTTGTGGTTTGTTGTAATTGAAATCCAGTATTACGGTAAGACTTTGAAATGCAGCCATGAATTCGCATTTTAGCACTTTAGTTCCATTGTCCTGAAGTCAGTGGGTTTTTTAATGGGTTTTTGGTTAAATGCCTGAATTAAGGTCTGTGGTGAATACAACCCAAGACATTTTTTTTTACGTTTTATTCTATGACATAAAATCAGTAATAACCCTTGTGATTTTTTTCAAAGCTTTTGTTTGTCTTGTGAAGGTGGGCTAAATGAGACTACAGAGGTTGTCGAACATTAAACATAATCAGTTGGACAGATAAACTCATCTATTCACCAGTCGCATTCACAGCCTCGTTGTGTTTATAATAGCGCTCTTGCAAATTATAATAACTCAAACTTTCAGGGAAAATGTTTTTAAATAAAGACCAAAAAAAAAAATGGTTGAAGCTTAAAGATGGTCATGGTAGTCATGTGACTGTAGTGACGTTCCTTCATAGCCTAAGTTTAGTTTTTTTTTAACTTGTATTTAGGCTTCGACATTAATTAAACTTGTTTATGAAGATTATCATGTTTCAAAATATTCTGCACAAAATTCTTTATTTCTCTTCCACAGAAAGAGTAACAGCTCATGGGTTTGAACGACATGAGGGTGAGTATATATGACAGAATTTGTATTTTTGGGTGAATTATAAATGTATTGCCTGCATGTGTTCCCAGCTGCTTTTATAACAGGAATGTCTCTTTCCATTCAGAAGGAGTAGTGTTATAAAAAGTGTGTGTAAAATTGCTTGCGATTTAAATGCATTGACTGGATTCCTTGCATATGTATTTATGTAATATCATCAAGCAGTTGTGATTGAGGAGCGAAAGCCATTTCATTCAGCCATGTTTGTGTTTGTGTAATCATTACTTCCTTTTGGAAGCGCACGCCTGATGGACTGATAACGAGGGTCATTATAACTCAGCCGTCGAATTAAACAACAACCAATCGAAACACTGAATGAGGACATGGAATTTAACGTGTTCTCGCTATCTCAATTTGTGCATCCTCTCTCCTGATCTCTCAAGAGAGATTTGTATTAATTTGTGTGTGTGCTTGTGTCTCTCATTCAGAAAGAAGCCTGGCATTACTGTGAGGTGTCTGACCCTATGTCATGAATATTCATGAGCTTATACTATCTGTCAGCCAGGGCCCATCATTGTGTCATCTTTATCAGCGTGTGTCATTTCGCTGGCACTGGCTTGGAGAGGCCTGATTTGTAATTATGTTGTTCGATGCCACAAGGCTTTGGCTGTGAGACGCATGAGGATGGACCCTGGTCACAAGGACACTACGTTGTATGAAACCTGTGCTTTTTGTTAGACTGGTGTAATCATGAAAATGTTGAACTAGAAGTTATAACATAACCTATATTAATCTAATTATGTTTTCAGACTGTGGAAAAACTAGTTATCAGGTGTTTTCAGTCTCATCTGAAATGAGCAGTGTTGGGAGGAACACATTACAAGTAACATGCATGCATTACAGATTAATGTTTTGACGTAACGAGTAAAGTAATGCATTGTGCATTACGTAATGTGCATTACGTAATCAGATTACTTTTTTGATGTAACAAGTGATGAATTACAGATAACATCCATTACGTAATCAGATTACTTTTTTTTAATGTAACGAGTAAAGTAATGCATTACAAGTAATGTGCATTACGTAATCAGATTACTTTTTAGATGTACGAGTAAAGCATTACAAGTAACATGCATTACGTAATCAGATTACTTTTTTGATGTAACGAGTAATGTATTACAAGTAACATGCATTACGTAATCAGATTACTTTTTTTGATGTAACGAGTAATGTATTACAAGTAACATGCATTACGTAATCAGATTACTTTTTGATGTAACGAGTAATGTATTACAAGTAATGTGCATTATGTAATCAGATTACTTGTTTGATGTAACAAGTGATGAATTACAGATAACATGCATTACGTAATCAGATTACTTTTTTGATGTATGAGTAAAGCATTACAAGTAACATGCATTATATAATCAGATTACTTTTTTAATGTAACAAGTAAAGTAATGCATTACAAGTAATGTGCATTATGTAATCAGATTACTTTTTAGATGTACGAGTAAAGCATTACAAGTAACATGCATTACGTAATCAGATTACTTTTTGATGTAATGAGTAAATTAACACATTACAAGTAACATGCATTACGTAATCAGATTACTTTTTTGATGTAACGAGTAATGTATTACAAGTAACGTGCATTACGTAATCAGATTACTTTTTTAATGTAACAAGTAAAGTAATGCATTACAAGTAATGTGCATTATGTAATCAGATTACTTTTTTGATGTAACAAGTAATGAATACAGATAACATGCATTACATTATCAGATTACTTTTTATGTAATGAGTAAAGCCTTAAAAGTAACATGCATTACGTAATCACATTCTTTTTTGATGTAACAGCAAATTACATTCTAAAAACACAAATACATTTATTTACAGCCAAAAAAGTTCTGAAGATGAAATATTTTTAAGAGCAACAATCACAGTAATAGAATTGTAGCGGAAATATAGCTAGTGATGCATGATGCCCAATTTAGTGGACAGATGATTAATCAAGAATTTCCTCCCAATCTAAAATCAATACTTGGAAAATCTAACAATATGACTCAGATGTTACTTGATGTTACAGCTTTTAGTGACCTCGGTGTGTAAAATGGTTTGTTGCATTTAATTACTATTACTATTATATTCAAATATATTATATTTATTATATATATTATTAATGGTTGATAATGAAAGGATGAGAGACATGGAGAAACTGAGAAAAATAGAAGATATATTGTATATTTCACTCTGGTCTCCTATCTATCTTTTTATGGCTGACCATGCAACATGGTACCCACATACACAAGCCCTGTCCGTCCATACCGTCAGACATAGATAAATTGTCGCTGTACCTGAAACAAATTGGCCCAGGTTAAAGAGAAGGCGTTTGTAAGAGCGTGTAGAGAGGTCGTTCTACTCTGCGTCCCTGCAGTGTTGCTGACAGTCACTTTACTTCAGCCAGCACATATTTCACATGTCTTCACAAGCTTGCCAAGGATTTCTCATTCAGAGCTCATTACTTCGCCTGACAATTAATTAATAATAGTGGTCTCCGCTTCGTCCGTGGGGATCACATGGTAACGCAGGCCTGCTCAAGTGTGGCCTATATGTGGGAACGGTGTCTCGAGTTCGGCAGAGGTCTTCAGGTTGTTGAAGGTTGGTTTGAAGGGCCAGATATGCTATGAGTCCCAGAATTGGGATACGTAATATTTAGTTGATATTTATTTTATTTCGTAATTACCAATACTACATTTACATGAAGTACAGTGCTATGCTAAGTTTAGACACCCATGCTAAAGTTGACTAAAAAGAGGAATAAAAAAATCATCTTTTGGAAATTGAACTTAATGCCTTAATTAAAAAAATTGGAAAAATCCAACCTTTAAGGACACCAATTTTCTTTGTGAATGAATAATGTATCATAAATACATAAATGTTCTTCCTTAAAATACAGGGTCCATAAGTCTGGACACCCCTATGTTAAATTCCCATAGAGGCAGGCAGATATTTTTTTTTAAAGGCCAGTTACTTCATGGATCCAGGATACTATGCATCCTGATAAAGTTCCCTTGGCCTTTGAAATTAAAATAGCCCCACATCATCACATAGCCTTCACCATACCTAGAGATTGGCATGGAGTACTTTCCATAAGATCATCTCTCAATGCAAATCAAACCAGCTATTAGGCTAACTGAAATAAAACCATGCCAATCTCTAGGTATGGGAAAGGCTATGGTCAGCATTTCCATAATGACCAACACAATCTATCAAGAGCCGCAAAAATCAGAGTCTAGTTTAAGAAATGCTTTTTTTGGGAGGTAAATAATGGCGCAAATACCAGTAAATTGACTAGCAAAAACCTTAGTAAATCACATTACATGATTCATTTAAATACTATCCTCCCATAACTTTTGCATCTGAAAGGGAAACTCCTACAAATGCATATACAATAAGGTCCGCCGCAACAATAACCCTGTCCACGCCTTTTCAGCGCTAAATCTGCACTGTCTTTAGTAAATCCTGACAGTAGTTTTTTAACGGCGAAAGAGGGTTTTCACTGGCATAAGCTGTTTGTAAATCTGGCCCCTGGTCTTTTCACAATCAGATATCGATCATGAGAAAACGCATGAAGTGACCAGGGTGTAAACAGGCCCAATATTTACACCGCTTACATCTTCAGACTGTGGCAAATGCTTTTGCAGATGTTTGCTAAAATGATTATGCACTTATCAAATAAATCAGTGTATGCCATGTAAATCACACATGTTTTAATTATGGAAGTAGGGCACATACTGTGGAGGGGGGCGGACGAGGAGTGTTGCATTAGCCGATGTTCGTGACACACACACAGTTCATGCGGCTGCGGATCCTCAGACTTTTGGGGCGATAATTAAATTTCCCAGAATGAGCACTGCCACTGTGACACAGGGGTAACACCTAGAATATCCCTCTCTCTCTCCTTCAGTCCATCTCTGGAGGAACAGATAGAGACAGGGTGAAACAAATGTGTTTCATCAGGGGACCGCATGCCACAAAAAAAAAAAAAAAAAATCCTATTTGTTCCGAGTTGCTCTTTATCGGCGCTGAGATATGGGCGGCACTGGAAGGTCGTGAAATGACCTAATGAATCCTGTCCATGAAGGGGAGGCGAGATCTGCTTTTAGGCAGATACTGCAGAGAAAGATTTCATCCAATATTTCTTTTTTTTCCTTCTTCAGTAAATTGTCGTGACTGAAATGATTCCCTGTGAGCTCTTTCGCTCCTCATCTCTGCGTATTAAAATCCATGCGGTTGATTCAATTTTCTCCTGCTAATTACTGCTGCACAACTTTAATATTCTTTAACCTTTCGTGATTAAAGTTTTCTCGAGGTGGGTGGATGGGGAACGGCTAAATCAAAGATTGTTAATCTTCATTCTTATGCTATTATTTCCCGTCTCACGTAGCGTGGCGGGTGTTCGGCCGTCACGCTATCACACACCTGATTATTTCACACAAAGCTGCGTGTGTTTGACATGCCTGTGATTGACAGCCTGAATGGCGACCCTCAATGACTGTGTGTATTGTAATTTATCAGCTGAATGTTTTAGGATTATGTTCACAATCTGTGCTATATTTTCATAGCTGATAGATTATTTATTCAAACTCAACTTTTGAGGTCACCTTGAAAATATGTTCATAATGTTCTTTTGAGTGCATTTAAATATGTAAAGAATTGTTTTATTTTTACATTCTGTGGTGAAAAAATCTCTCCTCAAAAAACCACACAATTTGGGGTGTCATTGGGGTTCTAAGAGTAAAGTATGAGCAATAGTATGGAGTTGCTTGACGAGTCAACAAGCATATCTCTGTCAAAAACTGAATATATTCTGCATATGAACCAACTGTTGCTTTGTCTGTGATTTTGATAAGATCGAAGCAGGAATCGTTCATGTGACGGTTGTTAAGCAATTCACATCAAGCAGCTTAGCTGAAATCTGCTGTGTCAGTAACTGAGGACCTTTTTCTGTTTGTTGTACTGATTTTATCAGCTTCTGTTCAGCAGTTTCTATCTGCACAAAACAAATGGGAATAACCAGCTTTGTAAACACTGGTAACAGTCTGTTTTGACTGACATGAATTAAAATATGTGTCGTGTGTGAAATATTTGTTGATAAAGCCTATGGTGTTGTCCTATCACAGACTGTTTATTTTAATATTGTTCAGAATTTCATTAAAAGATTTCTGCCAAGAGAACTCTCAGAGTGTTTGGCACCAATGGATGTGACAATATTGATATGTTTGGTCTTGGCCGAAGAGATCTGCTACACTGCTGATGCTGTTGGTTATTTGTTACACACACAACACACTGCTGTGGGCATAAGACATGCTGCTGCTGTACAATATACATGAATTACCCATAGCAGATCTATACAGGTGGAGCTGAGGAAGGTGGAGGGTTTCTGAAAGTGCAATGCAACTGCTACAGCAAATGCTGACCAAGTATTTGAGGGCTGAGCTGTGAGCTCATTGGCTACTGATACAGCAGGAACCAATCAGCTGTGCCCTATAGAGAATGATGTGATTGCAAGCAGGTTGAGTTAAGGGCCAATCAGCCGCCGCCATCTAGAGTTTCACGACATAACTTTTTATTTGTGCTAGTGGCTTTGACTTTGAAAATTCTCATTTCAGTACAGAGTTGTTATATTTTTGTGGAAAATTGCAAGCAATTATTGTTCACATTTCTACCCTTTTACCATATTTTGACTGCAGGGCTCTGAAATATCATTTAGCTCTTAGTGTGCGTGTTTATTTATTAAGTAATTTATTTATTGAAAAAAATTAAACAAATGTGCCTTTTGGTTGATTGTCATTGTCATTAATATAAATGTTAATATTGCTAAATGCATGGAAGATTATTTAAAGCTGTAGTCCGTAGTTTTTCCTCTTGTCGCCATCTCTGTTCGAAATCTGCAATAGCACAGTTATTCGCGGAATTATGGAGATATGTGGATACTGTAATTCGGAATCACAGATTCTACTTTTTGGAAGTATGACCAATATAAGAATTTTCACCGGAAAATGTCGTCTTAACAAGTAACATCCACTTTTGTTCTGACTGAAGGAGGAAAAAGCATTGCAGTAAATCGTGCTGATTAAATCTAACGATCGCTTATCATATCACGTCAAAACCTGCAAATTATACTTTGTTCTGAAATTGTTAATGTTAACAGCATCAGCATTGCGAGACTATATTTAATGCCCTTCCGATATTTATCCTTGTGTTCGCACGGGCCGGTTGCAGTCTCTTTTTTTCTGTAGCCAATCCGAAGTCCGAAGTCTTTTGTGTTTTACATCGGGTGAATCTCCAGTTGTCACTGGTGATTGTCGTTTGAACTTCTCTGGATCCGCCATCAAATTAATAAGTGCTTTGAGAAAAGGCTATAAATCTCCACCACCAACATCCTCACACTCATAGCCTACTAGCCGAGACTCTTCTTTATGTGTACAGATGTGACGTAATGACGCAATGACATGCTCAAATTTCCAAAACGGAAATCCACCAGTACCACTGGAATTAAAAACATTTAAGCTTACAAGCTTACCGTTTTGAATCGAGCTAAGGCAAGTAGAGAGTTTTGAACTCTGGCTGGTTATGTACTTGCTCAAAAAAAAAAAAAAAAAAGAACAAAAAAAAAGAAATTGGGGATAATTTTTAACACAAAAAAGTTACAGACTGCAGCTTTAACAGTGAATTAATTTTAAATTGATTTAACCTAAAATTATTTAAATATCAAATATATATTTATATATTTTAAAGATATTTTAGGAAATAACATTGTTGGTCTTTTCCTCATTATACATTTTACGTGCACTGTTGTGTTTTTTCTTTCTTTCACATTTTACGTGCACTGTTGTTGTTTTTTCTTTCTTTCTTAAAAAAAAAAAAATTTAAAGGTTGAATTCAATTGTATAATTTGAATTTAATCCACAAGAAATGTGTATTACATTTAATAATTACCATTTTCTTCTCCATTTTCAGGGATCTAGGTGTTTTCACAAATCAGCCCCTAAGTGACAATGACAGCCGTCCTCTCACATGAACACATGGAGTTACTGCAATATTTAAGGCGACTACAGATGAAATGCTTCATTATTAGTGTTGTGTCGGAGCCAGGAGGAAATCTCTGCAGATGGAAACAGAAACAAAGAGCCTTCGGAGAGAGAGAAGCGTGGGAAATGCATTACAGAGGTATTGATCACAGTGACATGTCTATCAGCTTTGACTTCCACGGAAAAGGTCACACGGCTTGAGCCCGTCTCCCAGATTCTGAGAGAAAACGAGAGAAAAAGACGAGGACTGAGGGAGACTGAGACATTCAGAAAACAATGTTTGTTCATATCGAATAATTTAACCTTTTTTTTTTTCATCATTGGTGAGTAAATGATGACAAAATGTTCAGTTATTTGAGATCATGTCATTCAAACCTGTATGACTTTTCTTTTCTTCCATGGAACATAGATATTCTTCCATAGATATTTTGCCTGTTCAGACAGCTCTTTTTCCTTATAATGAAACAATACAGTAACCCGAAGGAGAATATCAAGCTCCAAAATGAAAAAAAAAAGTGCAAAGTTATTTTTTTTATTTTTGAAGTTCAACAAAATCCATCCCCATTCATTATATGTGACCCTGGATCACAAAACCTGTCACAAGTTGCACCTTGTATATTTGTGGCAATAGCCAACAATACATTGTATGGGTCAAAATGCCAAAAATCGTTAGGATATTAGGTAAAGATCATGTTCCATGAAGATATTTTGTACATTTCCTACCGTAAATATATAAAACATTTATTTTTGTGAGTAAATGCAGCACAATCGCGAACATAAATGGACAACTTTAAAGGCGATTTTCTCAATGTTTCGATTTTTTTGCCCCTCAGATTCCAGACGTTCAAATAGTGGTATCTCTGTAAAATTGTCCTGTCCTAACAAACCATACATCAATGGAAAGCTTATTTAGCTTCAGATGATGTATAAAGCTCAATTTCCAAAAATGTACCTATGTGACTGGTTTTGTGGTCCAGGGTCACATATGGAAAAACATTTAGCTAAACATCTCCTGAATTCCACAGAAGAAGATCATACAGCGCTCCAACATTTGGTGCGGTGGTGCTTCGGGCGGTCTGAGTTTAAGTCCCAGCTCATGGTCTTTTACCGATCTCAACCCCATTTTGCATCCTGTCTTCTCTCCAGCTATACTATCAAAACAAAGGCTAACATAAATATATATATATATATAAAAATATCTATATTGCATGTATGCATGCTTTTAAGAAAGCATGGTGCAAGTCTTAATAATTAATTAGTTACATTTATATAGCGCTTTTTCTGAGACCTCAAAGCGCTTCACATACAGTAGAAGGGGGGAATCTCCTCAACCACCACCAATGTGCAGCATCCACTTGGATGATGCGACGGCAGCCATATTGCGCCAGAACGCTCACCACACACCAGCTTACTGGTGGAGAGGAGACAGAGCGATGAAGCCAATCAGTATATGGGGATGATTAGGAGGCCATGATGGACAAAGGCCAAGGGGCAAATTTGGCCAGGATGCCGGGGTTAAACCTTACTCTTTTTCGAAGGACATCCTGGGATTTTTAATGACCACAGAGAGTCAGGACCTCGGTTTAATGTCTCATCCGAATGACGGTGCTCTTTTGACAGTATAGTGTCCCCGTCACTACACTTGGGCATTAGGACCCACACAGACCACAGGGTGAGCGCCCCCTACTGGCCTCACTAACACCTCTTCCAGCAGCAACCTGGTTTTCTCAGGAGGTCTCCCATCCAGGTACTAACCAGGCTCAGCCCTGCTTAGCTTCAGTGGGCAACCAGTCTTGGGTTACAGGGTGATATGCCTGCTGGCTATAGTCTTATAGCAGAAACACCGTGATGTTTCTAGTAAAACTGTGCACCAGCGCTCGATCCTTAATGTGAGTCAGCGTTCTGACTCTAATTTCCTGTGAGAGTGCGTGGATGTGCTATGTGCACGAATGAGGTTTTCACCTCGAAAATTCCTTTGTGATCACAATGTTACAAATCAAAGCAGACAGCAATGCCTGCACCTATTACAGTCCCCTCATTCACCGTAATCGTGACTCATCTCACTTTCCTGTAAATCTTTGTCCTCTGGTTTATGTAGTGCAGTTTAAATCTCTGAAACCCGCTGGGCGTGAAGTGTCTCGTAAAACTGATGAATCTGCTATTCATGACGGGATTGGTGAAGCCTTATCGGAGCAGCTGGGACGTGCACGAGTCTCCCGTCAGGCCTGGATGTGTTGGGTTTCACTTCTCAAGGGGACCGGGATTGTTCTGCAGTGCAATGAGGTAAGAGTCAAACCCTGACCCTCATATGCTCGCGGTCCAACTCCAAAAAGGTATTATAAAAGTACTGCATATTTTTGTGCACGGTTTTCCAACTCTTCTGAAGCCATATGATAGATCTGTGTGAAAAACATACATGAGGAAGAGTAAAAGATGACAGAGTGCTGCAGTGATGACGTGTTTTGTCACTCTGGTTCCCTTGACAAAAAAACAATTGGATTTTTCCATTGGCTTTAGTATTGTTGTAGAAAATAAGCTCTGTGACCAACAAAAGTTTATGATTCTTACACATTTAGTTCATCATGAAATTCTTCACAAATGAACACAACTTTTAGTAATTTTGAAGCCTAAATACAAGAAGGAAAAAGCTACAACTCTTAGACAACTCTTTATTTAAAGGGGTCCTATTATGCTTTTTCAGCTTTAGTTAAAAGTATCTGCAAGGTCACAAAGCTCAAAGTCCACTCCAAAAGGGAGATATTCACTGTAACAGAAAACACTTGTCAAGAACTACACCAAACGGCTCGTTGGGACTACTACTTCTTCCGGATCTTGTGAAGTCACAATCTCACTCATTTAAATAATCTCGCCTACAGAATCAGGAAAATTTGGGACGAGGCCTGGTTGAGCTGCGCTAAAGACGAAGCTGTTTTTTTTATTTAATGAAAAAGATGCAGTTTTTCCACCCCAGTTACAAAACCCTTTTGTTTGGCCTTCCTAAGGTGGAAAACGGTGGTTAAAATTTATTATTTTATCTGTGTGCTGCACATTTTACGAAGGACAGCTTCCAGAACCTATGAGAGTACAATGTCGGCTACGCACAAAAGCTTCTCCCGAAACACGGAGCAATTCCCATTTGGTCGGTACAATATGGATCTCATTATTTTCCACATATTTTACATTATTGCAGCTCCTCTCTTCCCAGTCTATCTAAAACTCTTACAAAAGCAAGAGCCACTACATTGACACTGTAAAGTTAGCTAGCAGGCTAGCGAAGCCAAACCTTTGTTTACATCATAGCAAAAACATAAAACATATCATTGGAACGTTCAATAGGAAACACATTTTTTTGTTGTTGTGTTTCCTATTGACCGTTCCAATTATATGTTTTATGTTTTCCCTATGATGTAAACAAAGGTTTGGCTTCGCTAGCCTGTTAGCTAACATTACAGTGTCAATGTAGTGGCTCTTGCTTTTGTAAGAGTTTTAGATAGACTGGGAAGAGAGGAGCTGCAATAATGTAAAATATGTGGAAAATAATGAGATTTTTGAACAATCAAGCATGAAAACCTTTTCTAGTACACCCCCCAAAACAAAATCAAAACTTTGAAAAAGGGTAAAACACATTCAAAAAGCCATTGACCTCATTATGACGGACCTGATAGTGCTAAAAAGCTAAACTCGTTTCCGTGTTTTGGCATATACAAATATGTCATCCCTGCAGCACTCTATTGTCATTTTTGGATAAACTATTCTGTGCTATGCATACTCTCTTTCCATCTCTCTCTCTCTCTCGCTCTCTCTGTGTGTGTGTGTGTGTGTGTGTGTGTGTGTGTGTGTGAAATCTGGTTGGTGTGCAGCAGATTCCATCGCGTCTGAAGAGAAACGGCCTCCATCAGATCTCCATGCTGTTTGGATTCCCCCTCACGTCAGCGAGACACGCGTCTCTGAGTCATGCGGCTGGGACGGATCCACAGTTCTGCAGCATCACTGCAGTCTCTCTCACGCACTGATGCTTTGTGTCTCAAACGTCGACTGTCACTCTGGTAGTATGTGAAGGATTTTCTCTTCCAATTTATTTCCTGGAAAGCTTCCATAAACTCCCTTTATGTTCTTGACATCATCCGTAGAAGAATGAAAGACAACTACCAACAATAAGCCATTTTCATCTTCACATAATAAATCACATTCTTGAGCTCTGTCCCAAAAATAGTCAGGAAATCAGTTGCGTTCTAGGGCAGCATTGTCTGATGTTAGCATTCTGTCAACCTAATGGTGATAATCTGATATCACACAAAAATATTGGGTAAAATAGATCATTTTAAATCATTTTTATCAATGCTTTTTTTGTATTGAATGAAATGTAAGTATTTGTAGTCAACATTTCAATCGGCTGTCTTCTCTGTAAAGGATGCGTTTACATGCGTTTCCGCCTTTGAAATGATTCAAAATGAGTAAAAGGCAGCAAATGATGTTGACTGACTACCTTTTGGAATAGACTTTGCATCAGCAGTGCTTATGATGAAGTGTCTAGGTAGGCATCTTACTCAATTTTGAAACAGAGATCAAAGCCAAATAATAAAAATGGCAAAATTAAAAAGCTAAATATTGCATACCTGACATGCAGGGCAAAAAAAATATATCATGGCCTTATTAATTAGTTCCATATTTGTTAGTATTTTAGAGCATATTTATTTTTTGTTTGTTTTCATTCTTTGACAAGCTCACTTGTTTTTATTTTTTATTTTTGAAGAGTTATCATCTTCTTAATAATTTTTTTAAGGGATACTCCACCGTTTTTTCATATTAAACTATGTTATTCCCTTAACTAAGACGAGTTGATACATACTCTCGTCTCAGTGCGTGCACTCAATCGCTCTGGTGCGGATGACACTTTGATAGCACTTAGCTTAGCCCAGTTCATTCATTAGGAACCAAACAGAGATGAAGTTAGAAGCGACCAAACACCTCCACGTTTCCCTATTTAAATACAGTTACACGAGTAGTTACACGACCAAGTATGGTGACACAAAATAAAACGTGGCGCTTTTCTAAGCGGTTTAAAAAGGATAACTATAATGTATGGCGGAATAGCACTTGGGCAACCAGCATAACCAGAAGAATCATGTTGGTCATGTTACACACATCTTTGCTAATGAACAGCATGGCAAAACTGGTCCGACAGCTTGACCAACAACTATCCAGCATTTATTGATAACAGTGTACAACAAAGTTGCAATTACAGCTTCATTTAAAACACAACCGTATACTAAGGCCGCATTTACATTACTTTTTTCTGATGTTTTCCTCCCAGTTGGCACAGATCGGATATGACCCATGAACAAAAAGCTAATTCTCTCCGATCGGTTTCAGGCCTCATTCATTTGTGGAAATATATAAGATATATATCAGATACGTGCATTTGCATCTGCCATGTATGTGCACAGATCGGATCTTCAATGCGAGACGTACATCATTGAAAAAGCTGCAGTGGCGAATGACGTCAACTCAGGTGGACACCAACCGTGAACACACGACTCTTTTCCATTCCTCAATGGAGGATGAAGGCTCAACCCAAAGTTTTGCTGACCTTTAAAGATAAAAAGCTTAAAAGGAAAAGCTTGTATTATCATTTCATCTTGCAAATCATGCCATTTTTGCTTCCTTTTCGGCCTAAGCTTTTCCAGGTCAGTACTTCTACCTTAGGTTGTTTCGCCGAGTGCATTGGCTAAATGCAGATATCGGATAGGGGTCACTTTTAAAAGAAGATGTAAGCTGGTTGTCAAGAATATCAGATATATTAAACAAATCGGAATAGGACATCCAAACCTGCAGTGTAAATGCAGCCTAAGTGAGCACTAAATGAGCGCACGAGGACAGGACCACCCTGCGTCTCCCGTCACTTCAAAGCACATTAGAGACAAGAGAGCCAGGGCTAATTAATATCCAATTAATATGCACGACAGCAATTCAGCAGCCCTTATCGAGTGAAAATGCACTGTTAATGCTTTCACTGAAGGGTTTTTAAATCAGGACTTTGTGTTTCATTAATAGAGACAAGATGTAATGTTATTATTGAAACGTACGCTCTCAAGTGTCAGCTCTCATGCATTTTCCTAGTGTTAATTAATAATAAAAAAATAGATATCTATATTAATAGTAATCAAGAATCTGACTGTATGCTGTATGAATAAGCCATGCACTCAATTAAATGTAAATGTTGGGTATAATGGCAGTGCCATTTAACTGGAACTGTGCACCAGTTTGAAGAGTTTGATTTGAATGCTTGACGCTCATATTGTTATATTGGTAATGCGTTCATTTGCACTCTCTAGAATCCGTTCACATTGGATGCATGTCTTCTATCATGCTAATCGGTCGCTGTGATTTTTGCCAATTAAGACGTGTTCTTGGATCCACATCTTTTGTTGATCCTGGAACAACATTTCTTTCCAAAAACATAGTCCTAACTCTATCCATACCCCTAAACCTAACCCTACCCATAACTTATCCATAAAATCAGAGGGAAATGATAGGTGAAGACGAATGGCATACTAACCCTTGTTTTAACCCTAAACTTGACATTGACTGTAAACCTATCCCTCAAATCTGATTGGTTGATTGGAATAATGTTGTTCATGTCCAAGGAACATGTTCTACTTGGTGAAATCACGTTCACCCATGTGAATGTAAGCACATGTGCACTACATGGATGTCTTTGGCTGTTACAGCACATCTTGCTGTTTTTTTTTTTTGTCGTCTCATGCTATGAGTGCCATGTTTGGAATTTGGAAAAATACGGAAAACAACTTGCATGCATTTATGCATTGCTTCTGTGGTAACAAGCCTTAGTACCCAAAGGGGGCGAGAGGGATTGTCTTGTGCCATTATTTTGGCAGCTTATTAGATAGGGGACCAGAGCTGAAAAATTTAATATTTCATTCTTGATTAACAATACAAAGCCTATTTTTATTTTATTTTTTTACTTTTTTATGAACTCTTTCCCGGCCATTGAGAGAATTTTCATCATTTATGAGACAACGCTTCCCCGCCATTGACGGAATTTTCCAGCATTGCTTACAGTGTAGTCTTTAAGCAATGCTTAAAGTCAGGGGCAGTCATGGCCTAGTGGTTAGGGAGTTGATCTGGTGACCCAAAGGTTGCTGGTTCGATTCCAGAACCGGTGGGAAATGACTGAGGTGCCCATGAGCAAGGCACCTAACCCCTATTTGCTCCCCGGGCGCCACACAAAGGCTGCCCGCTGCTCTGGGTGTGTGTATCCACGTTTGCAGTGTGTGTGTGTGTTAACTACTCACTACTCTGCTCCTAATGTGTGTGCATTAACTTGGATGGGTTAAATGCAGAGGTCAAATTCCAAGTATGGGTTACCATACTTGGCCGTCATGTGTCACTTTCACTTAAAAAAACAACGCTATTTTCTCAGCTTTTTGTTCAAAAGGTTTTTTTTTTTTTTTTTTTTTTTTTACCCACATACAGTCTTTATTAATTTTAACCACATTCAAGTGTTGATTAAAAAAAGAGACTATGAAAGTAAAATAAATCGTTTGTGTTTGTTTGTTTGTTTAAAAAAATATTCTGGGGGGCATGAAATCTTTGTGAAAATTATCCAAAAAGGCTGGCGGTGGCTGGCAACTAAAAAAGATAAATAAAAATACTGGCGGGGAAAGAGTGTGTTTCGTATTTAATGTACTTTTAGTTTTTGTTCTTTTGCTAATTCAATTTTAATTTATTAATGAAGGCTATTTTTTGAGCCTGCCCTATACATGCTTGACTTATAATAACTTACCATTAATAACTAACCATGTTTGGTTCCCCAAAGAACCTCTCAGTGAACAGTTCTAAAAGAAGCGAGTGAGGAAAAATCTAAAGAACCTTTTTCCTCTATAGAGAACCTTTAGTGCAATGTAAGAATTCTATGGATGTTAAAGGTTCTTTATGGAACCATCAATGCCAATAAGAACTTTTATTTTTAAGAGTGTAGCAAATGTAACTTTAGCAAGAAAAATCCTAAAGATAAACATCTAGTAATTTAATAATGTAATAAACATCAAGAATTTCACAAGTACGTGCACAAAGACAAACTTAGACAAACTCTATTTTGGTTGCATTGTAAATCTGCAAACTGTAGTTTCACGTGTGTACAAATGTGTACAAGTTTGCCACACATGGCTGAAATAACTATCAAATGTTTCTTTTTTTGAGGGCACTCTGTATTCCACAAACAAATATTATTTATCACCCCATTTCTTCCATCCTGCATCTTTCTCAGGAGAACACAGCGTTTGTCTGATTGATTGAACGTCTTGGTTAGATGCTTTTCACACGGGGCCGATACCAAGCTGAGCTCCGTCTCACATCAAAGGTAAATGTTTACTCTCTGACGTAATATCCAAGCCAACATTTCATCTCTCTTTCCTTTTATAAAAATATTCATAGCGTGCATAAATACATCAAATAATTCAGAGCGACTATTGACATGCAGGTGAAAATAACACTAGCTGTGCAGCTATTCGGTCTGCTGAATCCTGTCAGAGCAAGATGTAATGTTTCATGTTGTCGGAGATGTGACCTGAAAATGCAGTTTAATGGCATATTTGAACCCTGGACTACAAAACCAGTCACATGGGTCATTTTTTTTTAATTAAGATTTAAACATCACATGAAAGCTGAATACATATGCTTTCCATTGATGTATTTGGCTGAGATACACCTATTTGAACATCTGGAATCTGAGGGTGCAAAAAAATCGAAACATTGAGAAAATCGCCATTAAAGTTGTCCATTTATGTTCGCGATTGTGCCGCATTCACTCACAAAAATAAATGTTTTATTTATTTATGGTAGGAAATTTACTAAATATATTCATGGAACATTTTCTTTACTTAATATCCTAATGATTTTTGGCATAAAAGAAAAATCGATAATTTTGACCCATATTGTTGGCTATTGCCACAAATATACCCGTGCGACATGTGATGGTTTTGTGATCCAGGGTCACATATACCATTCAAAAGATTTTTCTTTTAAAATAAATACTTTATTCTGCATGCTATGATACATTAAATTGATCAAAATAACGAGTAAGACATTTAGAATGTTATAAAAGATTCTAATTTCAAATAAATTCTGTTCTGGATTCATCAAAGAATCCAGAAAAAAAAAAGTAGCACGGTTTCCACAAAAATATTAAGCAGCACAACTGTTTTCATCATTGAGATAATAATAATAAATGTTTCTTGGGCAGCAAATCAGCATTTTTCAATGATTTCTGAAGGATCATGTGACACTGAAAACTGGAGTAATGATGCTGAAAATTCAGCTTTGATCACAGGAATAAATTACATTTTACAATATATTCAAATAGAAAAGTTATTTTTAATAATAATATTTCACAAAATTTGTTTTTGCTGCATGTTTGATCAAATAAATGCAGCCTTTATGGGCATAAGAGACTTCTTATGCCCATAAAGAAAAAAGAAAGAAAAAAAAAGAAAGTATTACCAACCAAAATATACAGTATATAATTGATTATGTTTTACGTATTTAGATATAGAGCATATATGTGTGTGTGTGTACAGGTTTATATTACACTGTGGGAACCAGATGTCCCCACAAGGATAGTAAAACCTGAGATCCCCTACATTGTGGTGACCAGCCAGCGGTCCCCACCAGGGAAATATATATAATTATATATAAATATATTATAAGTATATAAAACATACTAAATTATATTTTTTTGAAAATGTAAAAATTCAGAAAGTTGTGTGTGATGGGTGGGTTTAGGGGTAGGGTTAGTGTAAGGGGGCAGTTTGTACAGTTTGTACAGTATAAAAATCATTATGCCTATGGAGAGTCCCCACAAATATAGCGTAAGTGTGTGTGTGTGTGTGTGTGTGTGTGTGTGTGTGTGTGTGTGTGTGCATGCGTGTGCTAATAATGACCAGTGGGAGTCTGAGACCTGTAGAACCAGGGAAAATTACCTCCAAAGCGTCGGACGGACTCTCATGCCATCAGGGCTGTGATGGTGTTTTTCTCTCTTTCTCTTCCCGGGGGAGCGAGTGACAGAAGGGATTAGAGAAGCCAACTAAAATGTGTAAAGAAATGTGTGGTGGACTTGAGGCTGCATCCCTTCAGCAACAGATGGGCTCCTAATGAACAATCTTCCAGCCAACAATGTGGAATGAGCTGAACCAAGTCAAGAGCCGCACTCAGAGACAGCAGGACCACCGAATGAGTCAAGGGGCCAGCAGACTCTTGTTACAGTCCTGGGTTGTTTTTCCGAAGAGGAGAGAAGAGATGTCACTACAGGTGAACACAGGAGGTGACCTAAACCACCTGTCCACTCGTTTGTATACCAGTGGCCACCTGTTTCCATGGCAACTAAGTGTTGATTGGTCACGTCACCTCAAAAGTTACCATTAAAGACTGTCCACACCAATGATGATAACTATATGAAGTTTCACTTTTTTGAGTGTATTTTTTCCCAGCTGATGAATGATAAAAACATTGATAGCCAATCAGAATCCATCTTGTTTTGAAGAGCTCGAGCATTTAAAAAGCAACAGGCGACAAACCTGCAGCGCGCACATAGGATACACAGAACGTTAATGTGCGTTGGTGTGGATTTTGAAAAGGACTCAACAATAACGATGCAGGAACAATATCTCCAACCCCCCCGCCCACACACATCATATACACCAAACAAATAAGAAAAACACACACCACACACACACACACACACACACACACACAGCTTAGTCTCCTCATATCCTGATCGCAATCACTCTGTTTAAAATCGGTCTAAATGTATTTTTTAGAAATATATGTCGTCTGTGGAAGGCGTAGGACCATAGATTGTTCGTTCAATCGTTAAGTTCGGTCTGAACGGTATAGCATGCATTCCCTGACAGTCAATGTGTGTTTGCATACCACAGTGCAGGCTGTTCACGCAGACATAAGTCACCAGCGCGTTCACGTACACTGTGCAGACAGAGCGCGAATGGCAGGCAAGCAGCAACAACTTAACTTTGCAAGAAAAATGATTACACACTGCAAGTTTAGCTAGCTAAACAAACCGAAAACTTGCTGCATCCAATTCTGTTTTTAAGAATTTGTTTACGTTTGGCATTGTAGTGTCACTAACTGTACTGTAAGTTTTCTCACCGGTGAATGACATATGACTTATTGCAGTAACGTTGTCTCCGGTCTTCTTGGCTGTGTCTTCATGCTTTCAGGAGGGGTGGCTTTGGACTGTGATTTGCAGGGAAGGTGGGATGTACACTTTTACTGCTATCAGGCTAAAGTTAGCGTTTTCCCAGATGTCCCACAGCACCTTTAATACTTTTATTATAACATGTATTGTATTAAAATCAGGGCTTGACATTAACACCTGCCAACCAGCCAAATGTGGGTGTATTCCAGCGGTGGTGTGTCACTCCACAGTCACTCCTTTTAGCCACTTTGGCTGGTTGAATTTTATATTTAATTTACATTTTTCAATTGTTGTCTTTTAAAAAGGCATTTGAAATAATAAACTAAGTGCAATGTGTTGTCAAAAATATAGATTTTTCGATACACATCAATACTGAAATATCTGAAAAGCTTCTAATACTTATTTTTTTACAGAATAGACACACAATACCAGGTGCACTTTCTCTCTCATTCGTGAAAACGGTTTGTTTTGGGAAGAGTTGACTTTGCCATCGAAGGAGTAGAGGAGCTAGATAACAATTAGCAGTGTTTGTACACCTTTTCCAAGGTCAAATTCAAGCACTTTTCAAGCACTTTCAGGGTCATTTTAAAGCTTTATCCAGCACCTTACACCGCTGTAAATTACATACCAATACATAGTCAAAATTATTATTTTAGTGTTTTTATCACATTAAAAGAGATAATGCTATAAACAGCCAAAATTTTTTCTGCCGTAATAGCAGAAGGATCAGATATTTAAGCAAATCACAAGTTTTATTTTTCAAAATGTATCACTGTCTAAGTAGATAATGTCTATGAATAATACTTTCATTATATTAATGTCCAAATATTGCTTTCCAGATAATGTGATTTTCAGGCTGTAAACTAAAGTAATTTCAATGGCTGAAAATATGAAGACACAGGATTTGAACAGAAATATTTTACAGGCTTTGGTTTTGGGACACATTCTTGAAATAGACAAGGTTGAACAAAATCTGAGACAGTGCAACAACAACCTGTAATTCCATTTTAACCCAGAAGACTGTGACAGTGCACAGTGCATGACAGTGCATAGGCATCTGCCTGATAAATGGCCTAGATTCATTGGGGGAAAAAAAGAAGTAAAATGTATTAAAAATGTAAAAAAAATTAAAATGTAAAATGTATAAAAATGTATTTCATTGCCAAGATATATATACTGGAATAGAGCAGTGTAAATATTGCATAAGGCCATCCTCAACCTTACAGTAAACTACTTGACACTCCAACTGACATGATTTCTGTTCAGCAATCAACGATTGTTGTTATACGCTGGGCTAACGTTTGCAGGTTTTAATTTGCGGGAAGTTAACGTTACAGTTACTGTGCTGTAACTTTGGCTATGTTCACTGCATATTCCACAAATGAACGTGCCAAACGGACATGCAATACTAACATTACATTATCACACCAAGTACTCTCAGTCCCTAATGGCCCTTTCGGACAGGATGCCGAATGCGCTGCGCTATGAAACCTATTTATTTCAATGGCTTGTGCCGCGTGAGGACGTTTTGTTGCTGCGTCGACCAAAGCGGAGCGCAGCAATGGTCAGCTCACGCACACGCCGCGGTCAAAGTTAAAAACAGTTCAACCTTTGCCGCCGCGCTCTGTGACGATTACCCGCGGCCGATAAAAACTGGGCATCCAAACAAGCGCGGAAATCAAATTGAAAACTCTGCCTACTTTTGCTCTGGCAAATAGCTCTGTATCTGAAAGGGCTACATTTTATTTCTCCATTTAATAAACTAACTATTCAGTCAGATAGGTATTTGTCGTGAAAGAAATACATTTACAATTTCAAGCATTTTCAAGCATTTTATCCAAAATGTAAGCACTTTTCAAACCTTGAAAACACCACATCAAAATCAAGCATTTTCAAGGATTTCAAGCACCCGTACGAACCCTGAATTAGACATTCGACCTGAATTAGCATAGTAACACAAATTGCTTTCTCTTATTGATGCCATACACCCTCGGGCGGCAGGCAGCTTCCACAATAGTCGTGGCTGTGTTGTATAGCGTGTATATGAATGTGGGGGCGGAGACATCAAAATAGGGGTGTGATATATTTCAAATATCAACAGCATTTTCCAGAAATCACTCACTGCACCTTTAAGTCAGTTTAGTTTAGACCGAAGGATTAGTTCACCTAATTTTTTTTTTTTATTCTGTTATCATTTGGTGATTCCAAACCCGTAGGAGAAGATTGGAAAATGTTAAAAGTTTTAACTAATTAAGAATTTTCTGGCTTTCCATGTTTTCACTGTTATACGGTAGGGGGCGCTATTATGCAACTTCTGAATCCCCTGATTAATACACAGGCAAAAAAGGTGTAGAAACAAGCAATAAAAGCATAGCTTATGCACTTTTTAGTCTTTGAAAGTAACGTGATTTTCTCAGCGTTTTGTTCAAAATGTTTCTTTTGATATATTGCGTGTTCAGATATTCATACAGCAAAATATTTTGGAGGCCATTACATTTTTTTGTGAAAATGATCAAAAACGCTGGTGGCTGGCAACTTTAAAAACAAATGCTGTCGGGGAAAGAGTTCATGTAAACACTATGACTTGGGCATTGAGATCGACTGCTGACATCAGTTGTGTTTCTCTCTTCACAGTGTAATAGTGTTTTATAATGCATCATATTTTAGGACTTTTGACCTCCTTTGAATCTAAGTGCAGATGCATGAATTAAACATCGCACACGATAGCCTACCGTCAGTAAATCTGGGCCAGAAGACAGACTTAGTGGACCCTTAGATTGTATTGCAGTTGAATTTTAGTTCAATTACTACTTGACCTTTGATTTTTACTTCTTGTGTGTTGAGGTATAGCGGTTAAAGCTGAAAACTGGTAATCATAAATCTGTGGATTTGATCCCCATGGACATTATTGGGTATTTGAGCAAGTCTCTTAAAATCAACAAGTCATTTTACTTTTGTTGTGAGGCATATTTCCAAGTAAAATAGGATATTCAAAAAGAAAAAAAGTGCAGGATTAGGTGATTTATCTATAACTTTTTGAAAAATAGGAGAAATGTGTGGCATATGCAAAAAAAAAAAACAAAAAAAAAAAAAAAAAAATTTGTTTTAAAGGGGAAACAATTTGGTTTAAAGGGGAAAAAAAAAAAAAAAAAAAAAAAAAAAAAAAAATTTGGTTTAAAGGTGCAAAAAAAAAGTAACAAAAAAATGAAGAGAAACTTTTTTTTGCTGGAATAACATGCTCTGATGAATCAGGTACAAAAATGTGTGTTCATAAAGTTTGGGGTCAATTTTGATTTGACATTTTACTTATTTGGTAATTGAAGGATTTTAAATTCCAGAAATAGTTGACTGTTCAAAATGACTGTATATGTCATCATCATCTTCATTTTAAATCAGGTAGAAACCATAGAAAGCACCTTCCATCAGAATAAGACCCCATTAATCAGCAGTGGATGTTTCTCGCGGTGAGGTAATTTTAGCAGGATGAGTTTAAATGCCTTTTGGTTGCATTACACTGTGACGTAAGACCCCTCTCCCGTTTTCAAATTAATCTTCTTAAAACGAGGCTGTCTGATTTGATATGCTGTACTATGTAGAGATGAGGCTCTAGTATCTGCTCATTAGTGAAAAGGATAATGATAACCACTCGTGCTCTCATACAGAGACAGTGACTCAAAGTGTGTGTGTTTAAATCTGTGTGTGTCTTCTATCTCTGACCTAAAGACACTGTGATGTCTTGCTCTAATCAGCTCTGCTTTCACAGATTTAATGAGTTAAACGAACTCTATCACAGGCATGTTTCATTTCTACAGCGAGAATATTAAACTGAGCTTAAATCACAGAGTTCAGATGAAGTTTATAATTAACAGATGTAGAAATAACAATAATGACCACCCCACTATTGTTTGTTCATTCAAGTATATTGAGTCTTTGGTGCATGAATTTCACTAAAAGAAAAGTTCAGGCCAATACAAAATGTTATACTAAAAACATTAGTTCTTTTTATGTTCTTTTCATGATGATTCTTATTACTATATTTTAATTATGAATATATATTTAAGAAAACCTGGGAAATTTAAGGAATTTTAAAATAGAAAGTTATAAAGTTCCTAAATATATATTTTTTC
Source organism: Leuciscus waleckii (assembly GCA_900092035.1). NCBI lineage: Eukaryota > Metazoa > Chordata > Actinopteri > Cypriniformes > Leuciscidae > Leuciscus > Leuciscus waleckii. The sequence continues at coordinate 21,973,827 of FLSR01004883.1, forward strand.
TAGATAGGCTCAAATATTTCTTGATATATAATATGTATAATAAGATAAACCACAGGATGGAAAAATCCATTGGTCAAAAGTTACGTGAACAAAAATACTACAACTTACAAATATACTTTACAAATATACAATTTAAATAATATAGTGTGTTTATTTATTTATGCAGATCATTTCAATGTGCTTAATTGCCATGAAAATAATATCACAATGCAAAAAATTTTAATGGTCTTGAAAATAGAATATAAATTGTTTTTCTTTCTTTCTTTCTTTCTTTCTTTCTTTCTTTCTTTCTTTCTTTCTTTCTTTCTTTCTTTCTTTCTTTCTTTCTTTCTTTCTGATCTTTCTTTCTTTCTTTCTTTCTTTCTTTCTTTCTTTCTTTCTTTCTTTCTTTCTTTCTTTCTTTCTTTCTTTCTTTCTTTCTTTCTTTCTGGATGAAATATGAGATGTTCTTGACAGGTTGCATCACCCAACCAGTAGTGAGAAAATGTGTGAGGGTGAGTTTGACATTATTCCTGACAATATTGTCTGCTTCCTTTAAGCTAATCACTGCCTTCAGTCCCATAATCATAATGCTATAAAAACAAACTGCTAATGAGTTAATCCTTATAGCAGTCCGCCCTTCCAAACTTCACTCCCTCAGTATCCAAGACTAATCCAGCATTGAAACTTTAGGATTTATAGCCGTGTCCCATAAGATAAATACTGAATATCAAACAGATGCGGTTCACCTTCTGTCCCACTGTAAACTCAAGGGGTCTGTCAGGACCTCCTGCCAAACCCAGAGGAGGTGCTGATGCTCTCAATTTACAGCTTTCAATTTCCATACTTAGTGAGGCGGGTCACTGTCGACTGCTCATTTTTACACTATTACTTTCTTTGCCATATACTTATTAATTGTGTGTTTCACCTTCAGTGATCTGAATTGAGCCTGGCTTTGTTTTTTACTGTTGATTATGATTGGTATGGACAAGAGCGTCTAATATGATTAACTTTTATGCAAAATACGTTACACAAGAGCGACATGAGGGTGAGTAAATAAATAAAGGAAAGCAGTCACATGCTCCACATGCAATAAATAATGCAACAATAACAGTGTTAGGGTAATGCATTACGAGTAACGTGAGTTATGTATTATGTATCAGGTTACTTGAAAAAAGTACTAGACAGTACTAGTCTAGTCTAGACTAGTAAAGCCGTGTTTCCACCGCAGGAACTTTCCCCAGGAACTAGGGATTTTGGCGTGGCACTCGGGCTGCAACCAAGGTCAAAATGAAGTTTTGGGTAAAAATGCCCCCCCCAGAAAGTCCCTGCTCGCGAGGTAGTACTTTTTCAAAGTTTAGGAACTTTCGGGGGTGGGACTTGGGCGCTGAATATGTTGATTGGTTGAGTTCATGCAGAATTTTGATTGGTTGACTCCACGCAGCATTTTATTTCAAGCACCTTTTTTTTTTTTGAATCCTCGTGAACCAGAAGTTGCAAACAACTTTTCTCCAGTGTTGTGACGTATTTCAAAGTGAAACAGAATATTGAACAGAGGGCAGGGTTTTACTATAGCGCTCCTCTTCTCCATCTCTGCTCATAGTAGACTAACGGTTTGAGGGGAGTGGTTAAACATTTTCAACCCAACCGGAAGTAACTTTTCAGATTTTAATTAAAGATTACCACGCCAAACAATTTTTTTCTGTGTATTAACTTGCACGGATTAATTGTTCACCACAAGACTAGTAAAATGAGTAACAAAGTAAATAGGGTCAATTTTGATTTCATGTCGACTTTAAAGTATGTTGTGCGGTAAGAGTTGTTTGCTATCCGAATCAACAATGGAGTTTAAAAAATACGAGGTTCAGGGTTTATTAAGCTTATATGCGGAGGACGAAATCAAGCGGGAACTGTGAAGTCGCGCGCAGCATACGTCACCGGACTAATTTGCCTAATATTCACGGTAGGGCTGCTCGATTATGGAAAAAATCATAATCACGATTATTTTGGTCAGTACTGAAATCACGATTATGTACGATTATTTCACATGACTTTGGGAACGTGTTGCATTTATTAAAAAGACACCTTTCAACAGTTCTTAAAAAATCGAAATTTAAACATTTATTGTACTTTTTGAACTATTAAAATAAATAATATAACAGATATTCAAATCAAAGTATAAAAGTACTCAAGTATTCAAGTAAAAATTATAACCACTTGGTCACTCTGTGTTTAATTTTCAAGTGGTTAAACAAATTTGTGGTGTTCCCTTGCGTTGCAGCCACTACCATGTAGGAAATTGTTTGCACGTCGCATGTTTCACGTCTTGCACGTCGCAAATCGCATGTTTCTGCTCGTCGTCAGATTCCTCCAAGCCAAACTGTACCCAGACAACGGAGTTGGTTTTGCCTTTTTTGCTCCCCAAACGCTGCCGTGGCTGCCCACCTTCTGCCATCTTTACTTGCGCTGAGATTTTAAATTCCAGCGGATGATATGCACACGACTTGCAGTCGAAATCGAAATTCAATTAATTGCACAGCCCTAATTCATAGTAGAGCGAGATGGAAACGCAGACAGTAATAGGTCTGGGGGAAAAAAGTTCCTGGGACAAATTGTTCTGAAACAACTTTCTTTTTGTCACAAAACTGCTCTGAATCACAGGGGTTGAAGATCCAAACACAGCCGCATTTATTAAGGGTAATCCACAATCGAAATCCAAATGACAGGTAAGGGCCAAAACCACAGGGAAGATAGATAATCCAAACAATAAGGTCCAAGATACAGGCACACAGGGAAATCCAGGAAACTGGGCAGAAGGTCAGAACCATTACACTGGAGACAAGAGAGAGCACTCAGAAATGCAGTGTGACACTAACACAACTTGGCAAAGAAAGAGTAAAAACGCAGGGCTTATACAGGGTGCTTCTCAAAAGGACGGCTGCATTGATAATTAAATACTATTAAAACTTAATTTCAGAAAAAAACTTTGCATTACAAATATTTACATTAACTGGCTTTCTATTAATGCACTACAGTGAATGACAGCCGTATGTAGTTCCCAGTGGCTTACATTACTGGCAGTTTAGTGTTAGTGATTAATTTACAGCAAAACAAAATTATAACATCAACACTTTCACGTCTGAAAACAGTATTTTTGTCGTTCATTTCATAATTAACTCAGACAAGCTCAGTACCGACTCGTTTTCTGTCAGTTTATGTGTGCAAAGGATTGTGGGTGATTTAAGGCCGCGAGGGATACATCCGTTGCATCCTTCAAAACAGACCGAAAGAAAGACAAAAAAACAAGGCTGCCTTCGCACACATTTATCCTGACCCAATATATTCCCGGTGGATACTGTCATGTCCCACCTTACATTTTTTAGCATTTCAATATCCAGTGCCACTTTGAAATGTGTCAGATTACAGTAAGATGGGTTGTGAACAGCTTTTCATGTGGACTTCAAATACAGCGAGTAATAAACCTCTCTCTTAGGGATCAGTTGCATTTTTACAAATTCAAAAAGACTTTCTTTTCTCGTGTTATGTATTCAGGAGCATTGGATGGCGACTCTGTGACTGTGGCAGAAGTCATTACTGCGCTCTGTGAAATAGAGAGCGGATCTTTGCTTAAGGTGAAAGATTGCTGCAGAATTCCCCTCATACAGATGAAGCGGGATTGAATGGAGTGAAGAGGAGGGCAGCAAAAGTTGATTGAAGACTGAGTGGTTGTGTTACTGCGTGAGGTCAATTTCATTTCACCCGAAAGGGAAAAAATCAACAAGGATGGGAGTCTTCTTTAGGCCACCAAATAACCAGCGGAAAAAAACACAAAACACAATGCAGAGGATGGGGGTGGGGGGGCCTTTCCACATCAAGACTGAAACCATTTCTTATAACACAGTTAAACATTAAACATGCAAACGCAATTGCTATATTCTGAGTGGTAGCATAGGTGTTGCTATGTGCTTATAAGGTGTTGACTATGTACTTGCTATATGATATCCTAAGTGGCTGCCAGGGGGTTGCTATAAGGTTGCTAGGATATTTTGAGTGGTTACCAGGGTGTTGCTGTTTGGTTTTAAGATGTTAACAATGTAGTTGCTTGGGTGTTCTGAGAGGATGCCAGGGAGAGTTGCTATGTGGTTGCTAGGGCAATTTTAAGGTGGTTGCTATGGTGTTGTGGGTGGTTTCCAGGGCGTTGCTATGTCGTTGCTATAGGATATTCTATGTGGCTGCCAGGGGGCTGCTATAGGGTTGCAAGGCTTTTCTGAGTTGTTACCTGGGTGTTGCTGTTTGGTTGTTAAGATATTGACTGTGTAGTTGCTTGGGTGTTCTGAGTGGATGCCAAGGAGTTGATATGTGGTTGCTAGGCCATTTAAAGTTGATTGCTATGGTGTTGTGGGTGGTTGCCAGGGCGTTGCTATGTAGTTGCTATATGATATTTTAAGTGGCTGCCAGGGGGTTGCTATAAGGTTGCTGGGATATTCTGAGTGGCCATTTGGTTGTTATGATGTTGACTGTGTAGTTGTTTGGGTGTTCTGAGTGGATGCCAGGGAGTTGCTATGTGGTTGCTATGGTGTTGTGGGTAGTTGCCAGGGTGTTGCTATGTAGTTGCTTGGATATTTTAAGTAGCTGTCAGGGGTTGCTAGGATTTTGACTTGTGTATATAGCATATTTAGTGGACTTAAAAGTTAATTTAGTGAGAGATTAATGATGCTTCTGTGTTCTACTGAGTGATTTAGAAGGTATCTTATTCCTGCCGCAGTGAGATTTTTTTAATGAAGCTGTGTAATTGTTGTATGGATTGATTGTGCTGTAATGTTTATTGTTTGTGCTGTTTGTAATAGTGGCAGTTGTGTTTCTCTCAAGGGGATTAATAAAGGTTTCTAATCTAAAAATGTAATCTAATCTAATATAGAATATTCTGAGTGATCACCAGGGTGTTGACTATGCAGCTGCAAGGGTGTTCTGAGTGCTTGCTAGCGGATTGAAGTTGTCTAGAAGTGAAGTTTCTAACTTCCTGTTTCTTTAGACACTTGGAGATGATGAGTAATATGGGTTAAAAGTGAACAAATACAGTAACCAAACAGAAATGGTACATACAGAGAAAATCCAAACTGTCAGCCCTGAAGGACAGGATGCTGGCCTTGTTTAGACAGGAAATCTTAAATAAAGTTTAGGAGATCCCTTCATAATTTCTGACAGCTGCTGTGATGGATCTGAAATTTACATCACACATAACCTTGAGAGCAATAGCGGCCAGAGCAGCGACAGGCTGTACAATGCAACAGCAATAAATGTAGCAATAAAAAAGAGAGCGGGATTGATGGTGTTGCAGGATTGATAAATGTGAACATAGCAGATCACTCGTGAGAGGAAGAGGAATGCGCTCGCTTTTGCTATTAGTTTCCTCAAACTGAGCTCCGTCACTGAATATAAAATGAACGAAACAGCATTAGTTCCTCAAAAGATTATACAATAATTACTTAAAAAGACTTTTTAGAAATTTCGTAATTTTGCACAGTTAGTTTTATTTATTTGAAAACCATGTGCCAGTTATGTAAACCTTAATTTTCTTTTTAAAATTTTTATATTGATTTGTGACATTATTTTCATGACAATTAAGCATATTTTCTCACATATTCCTGTCTTACAATCATGTATATTCTATGTTATTTTTTATTATATTACATGTAAAGCCACACTAAGTAGAAATTGTGTTTTTGTCAAACAGCGACCCCTAGAGTCGCTGTGGAATACTTGCACTGTCGTAAATATATTATATTATAACGTTTTTACATGATTGCAGCAGCTAAATCACAAGTAAAAAGTCTATAGTCGATGCCTACTGTATAATTTAATTTGTGTTGTTTTTATTGGAATGTAAACATTACAAAATGCCAGATAACATCAATTAAGTTAAATGTACGTCGTATTATTTCATAACATTGGCCGTTATGATGTCATTAGACATGATTATTGCATTTTATCATAATAGTTTGCAAATTGTGCTCGTTTACACTATTTACAACCTCTACGTTAGGCTTATTTATGTCCTGATAATTATGTGAGATATTGAAAGCTGTTCTCATGATAATCGCAGGAATCAACATCAAACGGCGTTGTCTGATATCCGTCAGGACTACGTGATAAATACACCTCACAACACCTGAGTTCAGCTGGCAAACTAATTCGTGAGGCATAGCTATCTGATTTATCAAAACCATTCCATTTACTCCTGGTCACATAAATGTATTTTTGCGAAACGGATTTAAATTCGATCTTCAATTCTTGCGCTTTATGCAGATTTAATGGAGTGCACGTCACCGAGATATGAGCTGCATTTTATAGATCATCAGCTAAAATTTCAAAATCAAAGACCGCAATAAGAGAGAGCAGTAACAGCCCTGGTAAGATCATTTCGTTTCTTTACTTTTAATGATGAAGATTGTGTGTTAAGCGTCTGCGACTTACTTTCACTTTGATTTGCGATAGTTTGCACGTTGGCTTGATGCAGTTGCTCATCTGGGATGATGCAAGTTCCAGCCCGTCGTCATATCTGGATATAACATATAGCCTATAACACGCTCTCACACGTTTTTTTGTTTGTTTTTTTGTTTGTTTGTTTGTTTGTTTTTTTTGCATTTTTGGGAGGAGTACAATTTACATATGTGGTTTCAACAACCATATGCATTTACACTTGTCCAGTTTCGTCTGGAATGCGTCTCAGATCTCCTCCTGAAGTGGTTTGAGCGGTCGGATTCAAATCCGTCTCAAATGCGTTTCGGAGGGCATTTAAAGCTATCCGATCTGAGAAAACGCATGAAGTGGCCAGGTGTAAACAATCCCCATGACAAAAACATACGCACGAAAGCCGAAAACAAACGCTGGTTGGCCTCTCACTCCAAATTTGACGAAGTGGTGGGGGAAGTGACGTATGCCGTAAAGCAGTCGAATTTTGTCGTTCTTTTTGTGCTCTGGTTACTACCCGAACCCCGAAGTTACATAGTGCCAGAAAAGCGATACAGACCCTGTCAGGCTATGGCAGACGTGTCATTCAACCTATTGTAAGTCGATGTACCATCACAAGGATCTTGGAAATATATTATGAAGGTTGAAAAGTTACATAGTGTTGCTTTAATTGTTAAAAAAATATGCAAAATACACTTTTACATGATCTTTGAACATAAATGTGTGCTGTACACAACCACCCTATAATGGTAAAAATCCACCCACTCCTTTTTTTATTTTTTTTATTAATCTCCATAAATCATAAGCAATGTCTCAGAACAAGCCGTTTGCAGATTCTAGCTTTTGTGATGTCACACATGCCCATGACTGCTGATGGACTATGCCCAATTAGCATAAACCCCGTCCTCAGTACGCTCAGTCATCCCTCGAGGGGGCTAAATATGAGCATTGTTGTGAGACAGTTGAGAACCGGTACTGCAATTATCCAGTTCTGAGGAGCTGAATGTTGTAGTTATCGAAACAGACTCTTCACTTAATGTGAAGCAAACAGTGGTTGGGGGCGATCATGAGGGTCGGGCCGATATTTCCCGCCACTATCCTCGAGCCGGGCCGGGCCCTTGATCAAGCATTTGTGTTTTTTTTTATCATTAATTTATTAGCCTAATTGTGAGGACAATGCAACATGTCAAGTGTCATGTGCAGCGTCTCCTCCACCTGCACGCATCACACCGGGCCTGCTGTGCTGTATCGTGTAGCTTAAGTGCAACATGGAGCTTAAAGATGTAAAGAAAAAAAGAAAAACAGGGGAATTAATTTTGAGCAAGTTTGGAGGAAAGTCAGAGGTATGGAACCATTTTAAACAAGTCGTAGGCAGTGACAACACACTTTGTCGAGTGTTCACGTTTTTTTTTTACGCTTCTTCATTCGGATCCATTTGCGATCCATTCCATGGTTTTTGGGCCCGATTTAAGCTCTAGTTCTTACTCAGCCATCCAGCCCCTCTAGGGTTGGACAATATGGTGCAGGCGTGGTCGAGGTCACGTCTGTAAGCATTTCCCCCGATTGTCTGCTCCCAGGAGTTCTGGAAATGGTTTGCCAGGATGGGGTCAGTCTACTGCTAGTAGCCGTTCTGGCCGGCCCGAGTATGGTTTGCGGACCTAGTGTCTCTCCTCAACGGCTCTCCTCTGGAGATTACAATCAGGAGGTACCTACTCTCTCAGGTGAGTGGACCGATCCTTCACCCCCGCCCAGAACTGTGGAAACTGTGGGCTTGGACTCTGAGGGGGCCCAGCTCATAAGTTCTGGTCTCTCAACAGAGGTTTTTTGAGACCATTCTCCGCTCCAGAGCTCAATCCACAAGGAAACTGTATGCCTTGAAGTGGAGACTTTTCACTTCCTGGTGTGGAGAGCACCAGCTGGACCCAGTTAACTGCCCAGTGGGTGCAATGCTGGAGTTCCTGCAGGAGCGCTTCTCCGCAGGATTATCCCCTTTCACACTGAAGGTGTACGTGGCGACAGCTGCTTACCATGTCCCTTTGAGTGGAGTATCTTTGGGGAGACACCCACTAATAACTAATTTCCTTTGTGACAGTTGGAGGCTGAGGCCAGCAGTTCGCAGTCCTCATGGGACTTGGCTGTTGTACTAGAAGGCCTCTCCCTAGCTCCATTTGAGCCCATTGAGGAAGTTTCTGAGAATATTTCTAAATACTGTCTTTCTCCTCGCTATTTCGTCTCTTAAGAGAATTGGAGACATTCAAGCACTTTCGGTATCTCCCTTGTGCATGGAATTTGCTTCTGGTATGGTAAAGGGTTTTCTTCACCCTAAGACCAGGTTACATTCCTAAGGTTCATACTACTATTGTAAGACCTAGAGTACTGCAGGCCTTCTGTCCTCCTCCGGACGTCAGACCTAGAGAAACTTTATCTGCTCTGCCCAATTAGGGCCTTAGATGCTTACGTCCACAGAACTGTGGGAAAGTCTGAACACTGTTCGTCTGCTTTGGGGTACCCACAAAGGGGTGCCCGGTATCTAAGCAGAGGATGAGCAAGTGGGTGGTCGAGGCCATCCCACTTGCTTATGAGTTGGCAGTCAGCCTTCACATTTGGCTGTAAGGGCCCACTCCACTAGGAGTATGGCTGCTTCCAAAGCATTACTGTCAGGAGTTTCCCTCCAAGATGTTTGTGATGCGGCAGGCTAGTCCTCACCGCATACATTCGTGAGGCTTCACTAGCTGGATCTCAGCTCCAATCCTGGGGCGCAGGTGCTTTCGCCTAGATGTGCGCATTGATTTCACACAGACGGACACTTGCTCTTATGGCGGCATGGGTTTTAGCATTCCCACAGCGTTTCGACGCAACTTGAGTTCCCTTGAAAGGGAACGTCTCGGTTACGAATGTAACCCTAGTTCCCTGAAGAGGGAACGAGACGCTGCGTCACCCTGCCATACTCCCGGCATGCCCGTGATCGACTTGCTTCAGCCTATCAGAAGCTGACGCTGTTTGGTTCAGGTGTGCTTTATAGTTTCCTGCTCGATGACGTCATATGAACTTCCGTCACGCCATTGGACTGGTTGCATACGTGCTTCAAGACGTAATCACGCAGAGGCGTTCCCACAGCATTTCGACACAGCATCTCGTTCCCTCTTCAGGGAACTAGGGTTACACACGTAACCGAGACGTTTTTTTTCCCCCTTTTTTATTCTGGGCTCTTTTCATTACGTTCATATGAATGCTGAAATGCACGCTGGGTCAGAAAAAGTGCATTTATTGAAGAGACAAAGATGTTTTAATTCAATTGTGCCATTTTTATTTGCCTTTGATACTGAAATTTAAATGTTTTAGTGCATATATAAATAATGTATATATCTTTATTTGATGTTTTGTGTTGAAGCCAGTAGTCTCTTGCAATCAAGGTTAATGTTTTACTAATTATACAACAGTAACACTCTTTTATTCTCTGTGAAATGAAGGTGCTTTGAAATGTAAACAATGTAATTGGCCTTGAAAGAGAATATGTGTCATACATGCATTGCCATTAGTTTGAATATCGTCACATTAGCATTTCAACAAATTGATTAACGGTGAATCATAATGGCTACAAATAACAGCTTGATCGTGACATAATGATGTCAGACTTGGATGTTTAGAATGTAATTTTTCTTTACTTTAAATATCATAGATTTTGTTGTCTTTTTTTAATAGCCAAGCAACAAGATATTGAAGTAGTGCACTTGAACATAAAAGCAACCTGAATATGTTTTCAGCTCACGCGGACAGTTACGTTTGAGTCTGCCATACCAAACAGATGAGTTTGTTAAGACTTCAGGGCTAAATATCACCACTACAGCATGTTCCCAAAGACTTAATCCCCATCAGCCATTAATGTTATTTTTAGAGGCCTCTGGGTCATCTTGAAATGAACGATATAAAGGGTGTCTAATGGAGATATGGGGCGGCGGCGCTGAAATTGAGTCTGCTTTAGTGCTGAGCTCACCTGAGGACTCACAGAATTAAACTGAAACATTACATGAGAGAGAAATCAAGCTCTCCGTTTGACTGTTTACACTGCACAGCAAATGACCTCACTTTTAGCCAGCACAGATGGAGACATGAAAACACAACCAGATTTGCATTTCATCAGAGAAATAGCAGTGCTTGCAAGGCAGGAACACAATAGCTTTTTGAATATATAGATATAGATAGATAGATAGATAGATAGATAGATAGATAGATAGATAGATAGATAGATAGATAGATAGATAGATAGATAGATAGATAGAGACCAGATTTGCATTTCATCAGAGAAATAGCAGTGCTTGCAAGGCAGGAACACAATAGCTTTTTGAATATATAGATATAGATAGATAGATAGATAGTTAGATAGATAGATAGATAGATAGATAGATAGATAGATAGATAGATAGATAGATAGATAGATAGATAGATTAACCATTAGCTTAACCATTTAGTGCTTTGTAAGTAATTAGCAAGATTTTAAAATGTATGCAATTTTTAAGGGGAACACCTCACTCTGTTATCAATGAACCCGGGATTACGTTAAGTAACCCATTGTTTTCCCTTTCAATTATTTATAAACTTCTTGTTTTAAAAGTCCCCCTGTAATCAATAATTTATCCCTTAAAACTCATCTGTGATCACCAAAATGACATATATATATATATAAAAACAAAAATCCTTGAAAAAAAATGTCTACTCTGAAAAAAGTGAATTTCTTCATGTCTTAAAATAGCTTGAATGTAACTCTACACCCTTGCCTCATTTAGTATAAGTGGTTCTTTAAATATGCAAATGAGCCCCGCCTCCACTCACTCACAGCAGCTCAGAGATCCACTCGTTGACGATCACACATTGACCTGATTGGTTACAAGGTATAGTTTGTGACGTCAGAAACACCAGCGATTTCAAACTTTATTTTTGAGACTGTCTTTGGTTCACTGCAGTTTTAAGGAGAAAATACTCAAGTTGGACTTTAAGCAAAACTCACTTAATTGTAATGATTCTTCAATAGACTTGATATCTTAAGTCATTTTGCTTGTCAAGTAAATGCATCTTGATTTAAGAATGTTTAGATATTTGTATTGGAAAACAAGACAAAGTACTGAATAAGAAAAAAAAAAAAAATTTGCATGTAGTGTAAAGATTTAGAACAAACCCTAACCAGAATACTTGAGGAACATGGCCTGAAAAGCCCTGTAAAGAATGAATGAAATTAATTTAGTTCACTAAGGGATGTTACACACACACATAGCCTCTCAAATGACAGGAAGAGGAAACAAGGACATGGAGAAAAAGCATCCACAGAAAGAGAGAAGGACACGTGCACACACACAATGTGCAATGTGCTGCTGCGTCTGAGGTCATACCTGATTTAAAGCAGTGTATAGTGAGCTGAGAGTACCGAGCAATTTTCATCAGAGCATTTTCATCTGAGATAAGCAGCTCCACACAACTGTGACTGTTTATTACGCAGTGTCGCCGTGAAGATCACGAGGAAGAGAGGAAAGCTCCTCTTCCTCATCCTCATGTGAATCTGTGCTGATTAGCTCTGATTGGAGAATCACAAGCACCTACCAAATGCTTCACTTATACCTAATGAATAGCAAAATCCTTCTTACGCTGTAAGTCGAACCTACACACTATCAAAACACTCACACCTCACTGCATCGTTGAACTTGATATTACAGAATGCTGAATAAATGTACAGTAGGTTAAAAGAATAGATCATCCAAATTTATTCATGCCTCATGTCATTTTAAATGTTTTGGACAAGGAGAAATGTTGAAGAATGTCCTGAACATTGGTTTGAAAACACTGTTGATCTGCATTATCAGATCTTTTATGAGTGCTTTAGGTTATGCACTAATGTGGTGTGATATTTACTTCTCTTTCAACCACTTGACCTCTTGTCTTGTCTTTTTTCTGGCTTCTAGAGAACCAGAGCTAAACAACACCAAAGCTCTACTAATATCAGTGTGGGACTCTGCGATTAACGTCTCTCCTGAGGACTTGGATGATGAAATGTCTGGCCTAGATCTACAAAACACCCAGATGTGCCGTCCCTGGCTGGGACAAAAAGGTTATGAATGAAATATGAAAGACGAAACAGAACAACTGTCTGGAACAAACTCTTTTAAAGAACCAAACTTGGAAACTGTCAGATGACGGTACAATTCGAGAGGTTTTCAAAGCTACTTGAATTGCTTGAGTTTAAAAGTTTCCATTTTCATGTTTAATTGATGTGAACATCAGTATTTAGGGGTTCAAGCGTGTAGCGCTGAAACCCTATTGTAAGTGTTAGAATTTCCAAGGATCAGCATACTGCCCTAAAAGTGATCGGGTAGACCAAACCGTATGTCGTAGAGACTAGAAACTTTGAGGTTTTAACATCACCACGGCTTGCCCCAATCGGCCTGATGGTGGCGCTACAGCGATCAAAAGTACGTAATGGTGAAGTTTTCTGGTTTTTTTTGTTTGTTTTTTTTAAACTACTTTTGCGAAGTAGTCCTAGGTTTTTGCACAATCAGAACCAAACCAGTGATAAATATTCTCTGGAGTCTGATTGTCAATAATTATCCAAAAATAATTTTATTTTACGTCTGCGAAGGGACGCCAAAACTTTTGAAGTGGCCGTGGCTACTTTTACCAAAACGCCTATCCTCTTGAACGGAATGAGATTTCACCAAACTCGGTACACTTATGTACAGGCTCAGTCTGTGGAAGCGTTAAAAAGCATGCGGCGACTGGCCACTTGGTGGCCCTATAAAATGAGAAAAATTAAGAAAAAAAACACGAACGGCTATAGATACTCAACAGTTAGTCCGACTAACTTGAAAACTGGCATGCAGTATCTTTGTCCAATGTGCCGTGATTGTCTAAGAGGGCATTCGCATATCTTGAAAAATACAGCTGTCGTCGGCCAATGAAGTTCGAGCAGCTGTTAGAGAAGGTTAACGGAGGCCAATCAGAAAGAAACTCGCTAGGCCTGTTTGACTCACGGCCTGTGAGAAATTACAAAGAAATCAGCCACCTAGGGGCGCCTTCGCGTTTTTCATGTGCGTAAAGGAATGCATTTCACACAATTTTTCGCACATGCCCTTGGCATTCATACTATATGGTAGAACTCCCTATTCTGAACAACTTTGCCTCTATAGGACCACCACTGTTGAATCGAATTGTTCATTAAATATTGGAGATTATTTCAAAAACCTAATTTTGCCAACTAGTTCTAGGTTTTTGGCTCAACCTTGATAACTGTTAAAAAGCTTTAAAACATATATTTGCAGAAATCAGCAGAATTTTCTCCAAAAAACAGAGTATTCTGTCAGGCAACTGCTCATTACTTGATATCGGTCATCAATTTAAAGTTAATTACTGTTCCTCTGCCAAAATGCCCAGTCATCTCAATGCTGAGTGAACCAACTCAATTTAGTACGTGCACATTTGGAGACCAATGACATGGCAGCGCTTGAAATTAGCACACTTTTTGAGAGGATTAGAATGTTTTTAATAAGCCATTCTGCTCAGATTATCCACCCAGAATATCTCCATTTTCCCTGTGATGCCTTTAAAATGATTGCCTTCAGAAAATGTGAAACCTTTAATCTACCCTGTGGTAGCTCACTGCTTTATTGCAAGGGGGAGAGAGAGTGTTTTATTCTTGCAATGCAGATGTTTCCACTGAGAGATTACTGAACGGATATCGTCATTGCAGAGATTTCAGTGTTACGGACCACTGTATTTAAAACAATACAACTTTAACTTTACACTCTCATACATTATTGAAAGAACACATACATAATGCATATTAAAATACTGTGTTATCTTAGCAACAAGATAAAGCTCTGTTGAACACTATTTGAATGACTTATGTAATTGCTGCCAACAGTATGTAGACTGTTCAAATTTGGTAACTAATGAGGTTACAATGCAGATTCCTATATAGACATCATACAGACAGTGCCCTTTTGTTTTAGGTAATCAAACAAAGGCAAGATTGAAGTGGAAAAAATCGTCTTTTTTAACACCATATTCTCTGGGGTATGATGGAAAAGAGTTTGTTGTAAACTTGTTGTGGCATGCAATCAACAGTGCTTGCTGAAATAATGGAAAGTGAATGTAAATGTAAAAATGTAAAGTGATAACAAAAGTAATTCATTTAAAAGACATATCTTGATGTTGATAAGCAAATCAAATATGCACATAAAATGTAATAAAAACGTGTGTTTTTCTTCCCCGTAGGATGTTAAAGGGATATTTCACTGCTGGAAAGATGAATGTGTATTTAAATTGGGTCATTTATGTAGTAGAAATGTGAAATTATTTTAGAAGTTGGTGCCCTCTTGACTGAGAAAAGCCAGAAAATGTATTTTTGGCTCATGTGGATGATAGACAACGACTCCCAGAATTCACTTGCTTCGCTGCCCTACGAGGACACTCCCAAGCCACGCCTATTGGTTACAGAGGGCAGTATCGGAAGAAATGATACAGCTAGGCTACTAGCTGACTCGAAACAGAAAAGACGCCGTTTTATCGTGAGATCCCCCTATGGGCGGGTTGAACACATGCGGAACGAGCTCCTCTCACACGAGTAGTATCTCGCCTCTGGACAAAAAAAACCTCAGATGACGTTAAATGACGATTTTTGCATCATCTGAGTTTTTTTTTAAAGACACACAATACAGAAATCTCTCGTCTCAGGGGACATGAGGGAGGGCAGCACGGGCATTCGAAAATACTACCGGGTTTCTACTGATACAATGCTTAATGCTAATCGGTGAAGTATCCCTTTAATCTCACCTGCAGACAAGAAGACGGTTCTTAGAAGGAGCATTGGTGCTTTCAGCCAAGCTTTAATAAATGGTCTTTTGATATTTATATTAATCATCACGTCTTGCTCAGACTTCAGTCTCACACGCCTCCCTCCACCACGACAAAACCCTATACCTGATTCAGCCCTTTGCTGTGTGAGGTCACTGACTCCTGTCGCTTCCTCTTCTTCTTCTTGCTGAAAGCTCTGATATGCTCTTAATTGACTCCAGTCCATCAGAGAGCTGGAGACTGCGAGGCCAGTGGACACAAAGGTGTGCAAAATATCACAGGAGGTAATTGACAAGTGCAGACGTGATGACCTCCTGCAGAGAAAAGTGAAAGGCGTTAGCGCTGTATTTGAAGAGGGACTCATGGGGGTCAGTGTGGTGAACTCTTCAGCTAATGGTGGATGGTTTCCAACATCATTCACACTTATAATAGTTCCATTCCTGAATGGTCAGTACAGCATTACTGCTGTGCTAAAATATAGGATAGTTGAGGCACAAAAGTCTTTGTCAAAGTCTTTTCTTCCTCATTGTGACATAGCCTATATCAAAATGAAACAGCTTCTCGAACAAGAACAAATGTAGGTAGTAAACGCCAGTAAACACATCGTCAGAGGAGAGATGTCGCTGCAAGAGGGAGGGGAAGTTATTTTGATTAAAGATTACAAGGGCACATGAATAAAAATAAACAAAGCAAGAATTATGTGCACAGATAAATCATTTATAATAAATGCTGCAATATTCCATTAAAAAAATATATATATATCATGGTGACTTTAACCAACTGGCTCCCTAACCGGTAGGCGTGGCTTGGGAGTGGCCTCCTAGGGCAGTGAAGCAAGTGCATTCTGGGAGTTGTTGTCTTTCATCCACATACGCCAAAAATACATTTTCTGGCTTTTCTCAGTTAGAAAGCTCCAAATTCAAAAATAATTGCACATTTCTTCTACATAAATGACCTATTTTAAATACACATTCATCTTTCCAGAGGTGAAGTATCCCTTTAATTTACATGCCAGGGACGTCTGACTTAAGAAAATAACATTTTAAAGTAATTTTGAAAAATAAAATAAGTGAAGCAATACGGTACAAGAAATTTTGATGTTAAGTTTACCTGTAAGAACTAATTTTGTAATCAAGTATTTATATTACAGTATTTTGTGCTAAATTTGCAAAATTACTCGAACAAATGTAAGCTTTTCTTCAAACACATGTAGCTGAACATATGGCCTAAACAAATACCTAAATACATTTCTCAGTCTAAATTCAAAACCACTCCTTTTGAAGGTTTGAGTCCTGCTGACATCAATCAACAGGAATCTGGATTTTGTACTAAAATATTAATATTCGGTAGCACTTTATGTAAATGTGCCCTTGTTACACGTTACATGTACTGTAGCAATAACTATAAATTAGGCATAATCACGTGCAACTAACCCTAAACCAACCCTAATCCAACCCTAACCCAATAATAAGTACATGTAGCTAATTACTCAGTCCTTAAATGTATAATTACACTCTTAACAGGGACACATTAAAATAAAGTGTAACTGAAAATTCAAATGTGCAGCAAAGGAACTGCCCTGCCTCTTCATTCACGCATTCTTATAAGAATAATACTCTTTCATGAAATGGATTGTTTCTAAAAATAAGCCTTAAATCTCTATCCATGACAAATTTCTCTTGGGAAGAATGGGCATTCAGTGTTCATATGAGGTCATATTTGTCTTGTGTAGGGAAATATCACTGTACAGATGGCACTGAAGGCACTAAACCTATTTATATGATTGAATTTATGTATTTCTGGTTCACCAATAATGTGGCTTAATTATCTTGCTTATCTTGCTTGCTTGTTCAGCTGGTCTTCTAGTTTTGCCTGTGGTCTTCCAGCCTGAACAACTGAGCGACAGATGCCCAAAACCCCTCTAAACCAGCAAACTAGACCTGCAAAACATCTTAGGCTTGTTTATGTTTGTTTTGTAAGTAAGGTAATAGGGAGAGTTTCAGGTAGGGTAAACATATACATACTTATGTTCAGGTTGTCCAGTCAACGAAGTTGGTCACATTAAGATATGTATCTCTATCTCTGGGCTCTTGGAGTCGTGAGGCACGGGTCACACGAAGGATGTTTTCTCTTCATCTCTTCATCTCTTATCAGGAGCTAGAGAGGATATATCGAGACGTGATCAGAAAAAAAGGAACACGTGATTTCTTTGGCGCGCACGGCTTATGAGTGACAAATTAGCCACAGTAAGGAGTTTGAGGCCCAGGACCACCATTTTTACCCTGCTAGTCATGGTGATTGTATAAATGTGATTATTTAAGACCATTTCAGACCAAATTTAAAGTGATGTCTCCGTTCACTTTGCCTAGTCTCCTTTAACCTTGAAGTGGTTAATGACTAAAAAAAGACTCCAACATAATAGTCTGCAATGAAATTCTCTTTTCCTCTTGAAAGTTCCAATGCATGTCATACAAAAGCTTATGTTTGAAGTGTTTTTGTGAAAGTTATTGCTACCTTCGAGTAGCCTTGACGGTTTTTTCTCCGCGCGCGCTCCCTTCAGCACTGATCTGCGCGCGCTCCCAGTGCAGGCGGCGGCGTCCTTATAGGCTACTACCTTGAGAAAAGGATGGGAAAACCGTACAAAACCAGTTTCCAGGTCAAGGCGGGGTTAGACCCGCTGAAGGCGACCCTCGTTACGCTCTTGAACGCGCTCGCTTTGAATCCCGCCACCACCTGCATACAAAACTGACGCGCGTGTTTGGAGCTCGTGAGGAAAATGCTGACGCGTTTGATCGTTTCGTCAGCGGTTTGACGTGTAGACTGCTAGGGATATTTATTACTCTAAAGGACTTTTTATGGACGCGAATATTTCGTTTACGCGGAAACACTTTCTTGGGAGAAGGACATGAATTTGGAATTTTTGTGTATATTTTCTATATAATGAGAAAGTCGTGTATAGGTTACGACATTAGCCTGCTGAGGGATATTTATAACTCTTAACGACTTTTTATGGACGCGATATCATCGCAAATGTGTTGTTATTTGGAAAACAGAATGTTTGGAAATGTTTCGAATAGTTAATTTAATCGCAGACATGTTTTATTATTTATCCTCAAATCTCGTATACTGCACCATTTTCCATTTACTAAATAATATTTGCTTGCATTTTGTCTCATTAAACGAGGAAACCAGAATTCTTTCCACAGCAAACAAACTCGAATGATCATCGCAAACATCCTATGTGAAACTATTTCTCTGAGAACGTCTTTGCATTTGGAAACGTTTTGAATATTATGAGATTTATTAATTTGAACGACGTGTTTGACGTATTACAGGATATTTATTGCTCCTTGCGACTTTATGTGGACGCGAACGATCGTCTTGTACGTGGAAATTCTTACAATTTGGGAATGCTCTGAATAGAACACGGCGCACTAATTATTTATAGTCAAAGCTCTTACTGCAGCATTTTTATTTACAGAACATGTATCTTATTTAACAAGCGAATGCCGTGTTTATGTGGAAATAACGCAGCTGAATTTGGGAATGTTCTTGAAATTCTTATTTATTTACCAATAATTTTTGTTGCGTTCGGTCCCAATTTCTCTCTTATTAAACCAGGAAAATCCACGTTGCACTGATGCATGAGGAAACTGATACCCTCATTTGGATAAACTGAACGTTACGCGACTTCAGCAAGAGTTTGGCGCAACTACATCCACCGGTGATGCCGGAGGTCACTTCCACCAGAAGTGATAAGCTAACATCCAAAGGCATTATGTTTTTATGCAACACCACAGCCATCAAGGACTGGAGTTATTTTCTCTCTCAGATCTTGCCTCTTGTAATAAATCAGCGGGATTTGTTCAGGATCGGGTGGAGGCTGTTACGAGCACCATGGTGACGGCTCTGGAGCCCGATCTGACCGGGATGAGCGCTAGTCACCCGCCGCTCAACTCCAATCACACGTCGGGACGGAGCACGTCTTTCAGTACTCGTACTCCGAGAGTGACCTGCAGTACACGGACTACAGGACGCCGCCGAGGGACTCGATACCGCTGCCCAAGGCGGTGCTGTACCTGGTCATGGCCGCGCTGGTGGTGGTGGCCGTGGCGTACGCGATCGTGGGGCACCTGGTGAAGGATCTCGTGCATGAGTGTTTGGGTAAGTGCATTCTGTTAATGCATACTGTGTGATCAACTAAACAACACTCTGACGAAACACTGTGCAAGTGTTTGTGTGTTTTGGGTATGCATTAATATCAGAAAGATTCAACACTGAAATACAAAAATGCAACTCTGTCTGCACCTGTTTGGTTCATTGCACTGCTGCCGATAAAAAATAAATAAAACAAGCCTTAGGTATCAAGCTGGTTTCCCAGCCTAAACCAGCAAAAGTAGGGCTGGGCAAATTTTTGTATCGTTTTTTTTTAAATGTGGTCGATTCAAAATCGATTCTCAAAGGCCACGAATCGATTTTTTCCCACATTTATTTATTTATCACCCCAAAAGCCAGTATTAGTTTTCCTACACTGTTCATAGGCTTGCAGCCTCCATGTTACAGCTAATGCTGTGAGATTTTATGTTTATTTGATATTAAACATAAAATAACCTGATCCTGTTTGATTAAGGCATGCACCTGTTCTGACAACTGTTCTGGCCAATTTTAAGCATACATTTTTCATCTTGCATCAAAATCCTGTTTATTCATTGTATGCAATATTGGGTTCTGTTTTAAAGTAAGTGTACCTAAAATAAAAAGAGTTAATATACAGGTGTGTGGCTCTTAATTTCTTTTTATTTGTTAACAACTTGTAAACTTATGTTCACTGTTCTTTTTTATAAATATAGGATTTGTATTAAATCTAATTCATTGAGTAGAATCAGGAATCGAATCGGGAATCGAAAATCGAATTTAGGATCGAAATCGAATTGAGAATCGAAATCGAATCGAATTGAGAGCTCGCGAATCGAAATCGAATTGAATTGGAACTTTGAATCGATACCCAGCCCTAAGCAAAAGTGCCTATACCGAGCTAACAAAAATTGTATTCTAAGAACGTTTTGCTGATGTTCCCATCAGGTTATGAAAACGTTATTTCTTAATGTTTACTGAACGTTCGAAACGTGTTTAATGTTTTAAAAACGTTTTTCTTGGTTATGCGAACATTCCATTTCATCATCCTTCAACATTCTAAAACAAGTAGTCTAGAAGAACTAAAACGTTTCAGAAAAAAAGTTCCATGAATGATGTATAAATAACGGGTTTGTGCTAAAGACCAGTTGAACAAACATTCTATCAATGTTACTGGAAGAACGTTTGTTCATAACATTGAGAGAACATTGTTTGAACGTTAAAGTTCAGAGAGTGTTCCTGTAAAACCTCTCTAAAACCAGCCAACAGATCAGCCTTCACACTGGACAAGTTAAAACATTTACCATACATGGACCTTATACATTTATAGCTCATTTATTCATTTATTACAGCCATTTACCAGTACTATAGTCATTTTATATAGTATTATAGTCATTTTCATAATATTGTGAAATAGTTTACTGAAAGTGTGTATTTGTGTGCTTTGGGGGTTTTGTGAGCTTTTGGTGTGTTTAGGCATTCACATTCATAAGGGGTTATGATGAGTTTTGCTGAAGTGTGTTTTTTGGGGGATGCTCCATTATGTCTGATATTTACGCATATGTACGTGAGTGCTAATAGACTCGTGACATTTTGTTTGCAAGGTCCTTGATGGTGCATACTACTGTCTGCATCAGTTCTTACATTACGGAGTCTCAGTGCCAAAATGCACCTCTGTTGTACATTCACACATTTACATTCACCTCCACAAACATCTCGGCTGATTCCTGAAAGCTCAGAGTTGAGTATCCGGAGGGAGTGAAAAGGAATTACAGTCCCTCACCTCTGTTTTTCAAAGACCTTGACGTTTACCTGAAGCGATGAAGCAGGCGAGTTTCACACACACTCACACACACACAAACACACACACACACACACACCACACACACACACACACACGCAGCGCACGCACAAAAGAAGCAGAGAGGGGACATGAGCACTCAACAATACCTAAGAGATTTCCCCAAAAGCCCTGGTTACAGCGCGCTCTCATCCTTCATGAGCTGTAGATGTGCTCAGTGCATTTGTGTCGATCCTGGAGGTGTAAATGTGAAGATTGTCTGTTTGGTGAGATTCTCACTGTAGTATTTCTCTCTCCAGGGTCAGACGGGAAGTAGGGAGCTCTCTTTTCCCTATAGTAATGCACACTATTTAGTTTGCATTTCGTCTGCTTGTTTATTGTGATATGGCAAGCCTCATTATTATTGCTGATTCTTACGGTTGGGGTTTTCTTTAAAAAAAAAAAAAAAAAAAAAGGGTCTTTATTTTTCTAAGTGACAGGGGTTAGTGCTATTACTTTTCTAAGTGACAGGAGTTGCATTTTTTTTCTTTCTTGGTGGACAATAAAACGTCTGGCAAAAAAAGCTGGCGATCCACCATGAACACCCTAAAAATCACCCAGATCTCCCTAGAATAGTGGCATTGACTTGTGGATAGGCATGGCAAGCACCACTAATATGTTCTTCAGCAAATGAAAAATCTAGTGTTTATCATGAACAGTTTTAAAATTTAAAATACAATATAAGTAAAAAAATAATATATATATAAGTAAAAAAATAAAAAAAAAAAAAAATATATAAGGAAAAAAAAAAAAAAAAAATACAATATAAGTTAAAAAAACATAACATTGGAGGATTATTTACAAAACCTGTCATAAAAAGTCAATGCAACAGGGCTGGGCAACGATTAATCGTGATTAATCGCAGTTTGTGTTTACATAATATATGTGTGTGTACTGCGTATAATTATTTTGTATATTTAAATGGACACATATGCATGTAAGAAATATATGCATACTGTATATATATTTATACATCATTTATATTATATATAAATATAATATTTTATATATAAATAACACATTTTTCTTAAATATATACATGCATGTGTGTGTATTATACAACATAATTATACACAGTACACACACACATATATGTAAACACAAACTTTTATTTTGGATGTGATAATCGTTGCCCAGCCCTAAAAAAATGCAGAATGTATAGAAGAGCCAGTTCTCTTACGGCATGTGTTCATTCTCCGGAATTATAAAAATCCCTTTTAATGTCCTGATTATTTTGCCATGCTTATTTTCCCTCTCCCTCTTTCACTGAAGCAGTTCAGCCTAATTGGCATAAATGTGTATGTGGGAAGTTTTCATGCCATCACATGTCTCTGCTTATCAGCCACTTTTGTTTACTCGCACCCTTCAGTCTGACTCTGCTGTATTATCTGCTCATCTTAATTCCAGGATGCTTTCTGAGTCAAAGGCGAATGCGTTTAGCGCTGCCAGGCTGGTGGCTTCTGTCATGGATCTGAACTAAGTGTGCAGTTTGATGGAGCATTCAGACCGGACGAGTTATTTGAATCATTAATCAAGCAGTGTAGTACTTTAATTATCAATAGGTGAACTGCAAGGTATTTAATTAATGCAGTCAGACATCAGCCTGGGGCTCATATATAATATGTAGTGTGTATTGCATTACAGAAATAAGCTCCACTACTTACTGGAATGTAAATTTTGTTTTCATGAATTGTGAAATATGATCCGGACATGTTCTTGTTTTTTGTGAGGTTCTCGGTTTCTTTTTCATAAAGAAGTCTGCACATCTTTTTCATTTTCCATCATGCTTTACATTAAATTATTGAAATCAGACCTGTTAATCAAGTCATGGGCTTTTTTTTTGACTTAGTTTATGTCCTTGAATAATAGCGTGTGTAATGTTTGTATAATGTGTCTGTGAAAGTGTGCATGCCTCTTTTGTGTTAGACAAAATGTACATTAATGTCATGGCATTAATCGCTTGTGAATATGAATATTAATGTGTATCTCCACCTCTGTCAGTACAGCTTGCATATCATGTTTAACATCTCACTTCTGCTGCCAGAGGCTGTTTACTGCTTCTCTGTGTCTTGTGCCTTGTGCTTTCGGTCACAGTTTTCTGACTTAATCTGTCTCCACATACCATTTTCCACAACAAATAGTTTCAATTGTTTTGTCAAAATGGACTCAATAGATGAATTCAGACTTCAAAGTTTTCTTTGTATTGTGAGTTGTTTAGAATCAGAACTCGGACTCATGAAAGTTCCATTTAAAGTATAAATTTGGTCTGACAAAAATACTGTGTTTTTTCCCCTATTCTGGAGAGAAGTTATTCTATTTGTCTAGTCATTAAACTAGGAACGAATCAGTGACGACAGTGACAGAGTAAAGGCCTATTCACAGCAAGCTTTTGGCATGAAAAACACCGAACTTCATTATGGCCATTTCAAAACAAAGTATTCTATGGCCGCTTTATTCTCTTTATCCACCATGTACGAGCCTTTTATGTATAAATACAAAAGACATCATTGTAAGAAATAATCAATGTGTGTGTGTGTGTGTGTGTGTGTGTGTGTGTGTGTGTGTGTGTGTGTGTGTTGGTATGCAAGGTCACTGTTTCAAATTGTTCAGAAGGTGAACAATTTAAATAAAAAATTCCAAAAACAATTTTTCGTTTAAAAAAGATTTGGATGCCTGAAGAAATGTTTGCCATCCTAACGTTTAAAAAGAAAACTGAATAACATTGTTTAAATTTTTTGGCACAAAGAACATACAGATTTGAATATGTGTATGTGCCTAAAATTTGACTGAATAAGCCTTGAATAAAAAGTTATAAAAAATAAAGCATTTATTGTCACTGTCCTGACAACCCTCACTCCTACATATTTGTATTTGCATGAATGACTCTGAAGCGATTTTTAACCTTAGTCCTTTGTCCCCAAGGTCCTTTGTTGTCTAAAACAACATTCTGCACAGGATGTTATTACAAGTAACACAAGTTACTGTACGTAATCAGATTACTTTTCAAGTATCTTGTAAAGCATTGCTTTTAAATTTAGATTGCTTTTTCAAAATAAGTTACACAAGTTGAGAGAAATTGTGTGTAAGTTCAGAGGCGTTGTGTGTGAACATGCATTTACTCATCTCACTTGCACAAAAAACAGTATTCCTCATAAAAATAAGTGAAATCAAACTCAGAATATTACACAAACCTAAACTAATTAAATATGTGAAATAGCACAAATATACTTTATGTATGTAATCTCACTTTATTAACGTCTTGCTTGCTGCTGACCTTCGATAATCCAGCTAAACTTTACTAATAAACAAAAATGAATTACTTCAGATAAACATCACATTTGTGTTTCTTTTTTATTTATTTCTGAGTGTGAACTAAGAGTGTTGGGCTGTGTCCGAATTTGCCTCTCTTACCCTTAAATAGGGCAATATTTGAGGAGACGGCCATTAGTAGTGTTGTCCGAAACCATAGTGGACGTTATCAAGTGCACTCATTCAATCCCACAATGCACCACAATAACGACTGTACAACCGATGTACGCTCAAAGGCTAGAGAACACCCATAATGCACTGTGAGGCTCGTGCCGAATGAATTTCCGCATATCGCCAGAAGATGGCGCCCGCATCTGAATCATCCATACATTCATTTTCCAAACAGCTGGTCCAATGTGGGTACAGTGTAATATCATAAGCTGTAAATTCCTATTTAATTGATTATTACATTTTTTAATTAAGGTTTTTTACATGCTAGTTTCAATGCTAGTTTCCTAAGTTTAAAATAATTATTAAACAGCACAAACTATGCAAAAGCCAAAATTCACTTGGAAAAGGAGCGCGATGAAGCAGAAGCTTCTGGACTGTACAGGACTGAATTTGCATTTGCTTGAGCCTAAGGCTTATTCATTGCAATTTTGGTGTGAAAGGGCCTTTACGTTGCAAGGACCCATCCTGTTGAGAATCACTATATATATTCTACAAATGTGAGCATATTTTTGCCATAAAATTAGGTTTTCTTCATTTATACCAACAAATTGCAACATATAAAATATAATTAAGTGTCGCTCATTGTGATCAGTGTTAGGTACGTTACTCTAAAAAATCAATGAATTACTAGTTACTAATTACCTCTTCAACAGTGTAATTAGATTACTGTACTGATTACTCTCTCTAATATGTATTTAATTACTTATTACGAATTAATTTAGGATGTCCCGGCATCCTGGCCAAATTTGCCCCTTGGCCTCGGTCCATCATGGCCTCCTTATCATCCCCATACTGATTGGCTTCATCACTGTCTCCTCTCCACCAGTAAGCTGGTGTGTGGTGAGCGTTCTGGCGCAATATGGCTGCCGTCGCATCATCCAGGTGGATGCTGCACATTGGTGGTGGTTGAGGAGATTCCCCCCCTTCTATGTAAAGCGCTTTGAGTGCCGAGAAAAGCGCTATATAAATCTAATGAATTATTATTATTATTATTAACAATTTAAGTTCAATTTTGTTTAAAGGTCCCATTCCATGGATTATTTTAATTATTTTAGCATGTTTCCAGGGGTGCCCTTATAATGTTAGTATGTTTTTTAGATCAAAAATTGTTATACTTTAGAAATAAAAGGCATATTTCCTAGCCTGATTTCATTCCCTGGTTTGAACACTCTGTTTGAAGGGGCGTGTCTGCTGAGAGACTTCAGCGTAAACGCCCTCTGCTGTGATTGGCTGAAATGCTTGCATATGAAATATCTGGCATTACATGTGAAACTATCTGGAAAACTTTTACTATTACAGCTATTATACGTTTTTACTATTACAGCTATCGGGATTAACGAATCGTGAGAAGTTTTTTAAGTATTTAGATCTATTTCAATCACATAAAAAATTGCAGTGACGAGCATTGAGCAGATGACAGCCTGTTGATCGCGTGAAAAAAGATCTTATCATTGCAACGCAGTTTCAGCACTCACTAATGATTTCACCAATGC
>FLSR01004883.1:22002789-22015313 GCA_900092035.1 Leuciscus waleckii
TTTTTTCTATCTGCAGTATACAACAAAGATTCATGACGTTTAACATTCAATAAAGGTAATATATATTACCTTTAAAATCCTCCAAAGCGCCCCTTTCTCCTAGCATTTTTCTGCGCAAAGTCCTTGACAATGTCTGTTATGTCCATCTGACGCGCGTGCTGGCTTTCAATGCTGAGTATCGCAAGTTCAGAAAGTCTGTCCTGGCTCATTGTGCTTCTCATGCAGGTTTTTATTAGTTTTAGTTTAGAAAAAGATCTCTCGCCACTTGCCACTGTGACGGGGACGGTTAAAAAAAGCTTCAGAGCTGTAGCCACATCCGTGACACTTGGTAGAATAGATGTATGCTTCAGAATCAGCAGCTCTGCCAGATCTTTAATTGAGCCCATTTCAAGTTTTTTTATCTCAGAACGTAGGGCACTTCGAAACGAAAGCAACTGTGATGGAAATTCGGAGGAAATATCATCGTTGTAAGTCACTGCAAATGTTTCGGCACAAGCACGCAACTCATCATCAGTTGCATGTACGAGTTCACTTGGACGTAAGAAGCGGAATCGTTTCGCTATTGTATTCAAGCCTTTGAAACGTTGTTTGAGCTGGGAAACAGCTGTGTCAATGCACGCGTAAAAAACACCAACTTTGAACATTTTCTCGGGGTCTGTGAGACGCTCGTCCTCAGCAATTTCATCAAAGTGGCGCTTCACAATACGTGCTCGTTTTTGCGTGAAATGACAGCTGATGCCCCAGGATGCAGCAAGGCCTTGTGCGGTGCTTTTTATGTTGTCAAACTGGTCTCTTAGCAGTGATAAGTTGTTGCAGGTATTTTCCAGTAAGGTAGCTGCTTGAAGAAGGTCCACGTCTTTCTTCTGCAATACTTGTGAAACTACTTTGACATTTTCCAAAACTCTCTCCTGAAATACAAGCATCATTACGAATTCAAATGTTTCGATCGATTTGATAAGTCCGGACGCCTCTGTACGTTCCTCTGCTTTTTTTGACTGTAGAGCTATTTTGGTTAATGCCTTTAGGATGTCAGCATAACGAAAACGTAGTGCGTGGATAGCATCGGCCCTGGATGTCCATCGCGTGGGACAAAGTCTTTTCAGTGTTGGCTTTGAAAGCTGATTTTCCAACATTTCCCACCTTTTGATGCTTTGGCTGAAGAAAACATAAAGTCTCTGGACCACATCATAGAACTCCTTGATAGCCGTGATATGCTGACACGCGTCGTTTAACACCAAATTCAAATTATGCGCTGCGCAATGTATATACACAGCATTGCTCCATGTTTAGGATCCGTCTCTGCACACCAGAATAAATTCCACTCATGACACTAGCTCCGTCATATCCTTGGCCTCTGCATTTTTTAAGTGACAGACCCTTACTTTGGATAAGATCAAGGATTTTTTGTTGGAGACCCTCTGCAGTTTGATCGGTGATATTCTGAAATCCGAGAAAACTCTCAGTGACATCTATGCCGAGTGGATTATCATTTTCATCTTTTCGTACTTTAACGTATCTGAAAATTTGACAGAGTTGATCAACTTTGCTGATATCCTGAGTAGTGTCCATTATGATCGAATAGAATTCTGCGTCTTTTATTTCAGACACAATTTCGTCGTGCACCCTTTTGGATAACAACGCAATCAGTTCATTCTGAATTGCTGGGCTTAAATAATTGACGTGACTTTTTTTATCCAACAACTCTCGGAGCACTGGATCATACCGAGCTAACAATTCAATTACTGACAAAAAGTTCCCGTTGTTTGGTTCATTCAGTTTTTCATTATGCCCTCTGAATGCCAGATTACATGAGGCTAAAGTCAGAGTAACGTCAGTAATTCTTGTAAGCACTTTAGTCCAAAAATTAACCTGATTCTTGTATTCGCTGTCAAGTTGCGCATCAATGGTAAGGTCGTTTTTCCACATATCATATGTCACGCAGGCTGCTATATGAGCATGTGAAGATTCGTGTTTCTTTATTTTCTTTGAAAGACCCTGCCAGTCATTAATTCCCACAGTCCATGACGGATGGTGTGATGGACATCTCCTGTCAGCAAAAAGCCAGCATGGCTCACAGTAGGCGCGGTCAATGTTTGGCGAGTAACACAACCATTTCCGAGGAACCGTTCCCATTTTAGAACGTTTTAAATAATAATCTTTCGAAAAACATCTGACATTTTTGTCTCGGGGATAGGGTCCTTCTGGTTTACATGGTCCCATGTTAAGTATGGCCCTCTTCACACTGGCATCGGTTAAATCAACGGGAAAGTTCGCTCTGTCTGTTGGATACCGTGTACTTCGTCGCCTCCTCTGTAATATTTTCAGTGCTGTGACAGTCATCGTCTGGACCGTGAGATCCGCTTTTAGCATCTGAGTCCATGTCTGGCGTATCATTCACCACAGCCGCGCCCGCGCCCACGTTAGAAGCAGTAATGTCCGTGATGACACTGCTAGCAAACTCCTGAGTAACGTTACCCGTGCTCGCTCTCGCAGCTCCTTCCCGCTGATTTGGAAGAAATATGGATGAAATTTTCGGTAGTTTTGCATTGAATTGCTCTTTTCGGTGTTGGTTAGTCCGTTTTTGAGCTCCGCTGACATATTTTCTTTTACTCATTTTGCGCTCATAAGCTTCACTCTCTAAACAGTTGCGGAAATTCTTAATCGTGATTGGATAACAAGGACAACGGATATGGTCATAATCGCCAAACACGGTAGGCTGCAATTACTACCAAAATAAAAGTCCTATACGTTCACGTTATAAAAACGCTTTCATTATTTATTCGAGTCAATTTTTGGGGGGCCCCCCACAACGCGGATTGAAACTGAGGAGTGTGTTGTGGTTGCTTCATCTGCCAGAGCTTCTAACACAGGCTTCTGGCTGCTTTATTCTAAATAAGCACCAGATGGCGCTGTTCTCGACACTCTCGAAGCTTTGAATCTTTTCCCGGAACAGTTAGGGGAAAGCTTCAGTGATTCATGAGGCTTCATTTCCTCATCCCTAGATCGCAGCAGCAAAGAGCACTTCGATGACGTGATTTCAAAAACAACACATTTCAGCGCTAGATCACCTCTTATTTAACAAACGACGAAATGAATGCACTGCTAGGTAACTGGATATGTTTTATTTATTTGTATGTACATTCGTGCCGCGAGATGTTTCAAGAGTCGTGGGGACAATATCGACCTGGTATCGTATTGGAAAAATAACTATTTAATATTACAGCATAACTGCCCATTTTCCCTAAGTTGAAGTGAGATTACATTTTTAAACATTGCCTAATTTTTTATTTGCCTAATTGTCATATATTTTTGTTGTTGTTGCCTAATTATAAATGATCCAACAAAATGGGCCTAGAGAGAGCAATAGAGTATGTTTTAGCATAGTTATTATTTTAGTGTAAAAAGTAAAAACAAACACCCTTCACTCTACAGTTGTTTGAACGACTGTAAAAGATGCACCTTCAAAAGTAAAAAGGCAGTTAAGCAGAGTGTATTTTGGAAATTACAGCTTTTGGTTTTTTTTACCGGTCAAAACTAATTTTAGTAGCCACAGCACTCGAAACGACAGGTCCGATCAGATTGTAATACATATCACCACTAGACTAGTGACGTCAAAACGATCCACAAGGTTTTGTGAGACTGTGAGGGGTGGACCTCAGTTCTTCTAGATCCGGGGGCAAGAAAAGCTTTTTAAAGTTAAATGCATTAATCTTAACTTTGAGAGTTCAGAAATATAAGAGCTCAAACTCATGTTCAGCGGGCAGCCTATGACTATAAATCAAACTTGCATTGCATAACTGGCCCCAGGGCCTTAACAAGTCATAATCCGTCCCTGAGTAGAGCTGAGCATCTTTCTGTATTTGATAACTCTGTCATAAACAATAATAGATAGTATACCGGTTTTAAGCAGTAAACACCTAATTCATAAATTAGTTAACCACATCATGACAGAAATATTAGACATCTCACCGTATTCTTCATCATGCTTCCAGCCTGAGGCTGGTGCTGCGGGTCTGCAGCTGGATACAACTGATACAGTTCCTGCGGTGCAACTGCAAGCATGCCAAAAAGCGGGTAGCCTACTCCCGCCAATAGTTGTAGGAATTATAAAACGTTCCTCCAGTGCAAAAGACCCTTGTGTTTCCAAGCGAGACAATGACTGTAGGTTAATTCAAGAGTTCATTACGCGAAGCTTTTCAATACGGTGTGGCCATCTGGTGGTCAAATAATGAATATCACCTTCGTGTTTGCCAAATTAAAATGAAAGAATTGTTTAAGTACAGGTAGCTACAGCCTGAAAAGTATGTAGATGTAAATGTCTAATAAAAAAATAATAAAAAAAACATCTTGATTTTTTGGTTTGAGAACGATTTAGTGCCATTTACAATATGAAAAGAACATTAGGCTATATTAATATTACACCTACCATAAACAGTAACACTGAACGTCTTTATTAACTCCTTGTTGTTTCTAATAGTTCTACATTTATAGACTCCACTGTCAGTGGTTCTGGTGTCGTTGATGGTGAGAGATCCGTTTCTCTCCAGCTTCAGTCTGTCTCTGAATCTCTCATCATCATACTTTGGATTGCCCTCAATTGTGTAAGATATACGACTGTTGTCAAACCTCCAAACGATCTCATCCGTCAACTGTATTTCAGAAACTTTCGAGTCCAGAGTGACAGAGTCTCCCAGCATTACTGACTGAACTTCATGTGATTCAACCTGAAAAAAACACCTGCAGAACGAGATTACACGGTTTAAATATTTAAATCATGTAAATCTCATTACCGTTGTGTTTAGTTTGTAATTAGGCTACCGTGATAACACTATTGTCATGAAAATAGATGTATAACAACCAGACACAACAAAATGAGCAAAACAAATGTGCTAATCATTTTCGTAGGTTCTCATATTGTCACATTACAAGTCGACAATGTGATATTATTTTATAATTAATATGTTCATAAATATATATATACACTCAAAAAAATGCTGGGTTGTTTCTGTAAACAAATTGTTGGGTTGATTGTGCTGGGTCAAAAAGTTGGGTTGTTTGGGGTACTGTAAACACATTATTGGGTTGCCTATGCTGGGTCAAATGAGTTGTAAGGGGGTCATTCACAAATGAACCGCTGGTTGGGTTATTTTAACCCAGCAACTGGTTACCTTTATGTTTTAAAATTAATTGCATGCCATTTAGCAACACCAGCCATCCAGCATTTTAATATGATATTCTAACCAATCTAGCGTACTGTGCAAGTGCAACAATGCTTTACAAGGTTATGATAATTTAGTTGCGTTTTTGTATCTTTTATCAACTCATTATTTCACATCCACCCAATCTGATAAATGAAAACTTTGTAGTGAATAAACACCAACCTATTTGTTCCTCAATATCTTCATGTTTTATTCTGGATGGTTCTGGATCACTCCTGTCTTCAATCTCCTCTTTAACAAACTCCATCTTTATCATTATATTGCACACAGATTTCAATTGCGTGCTCTTGGATTTCTCCTGTTTTTTCTTCTCAGGACGATCGTCTTCTTTTACGTTTGCTGATAGTTTGTAAACCGCTTTTAGGCGCATTTGCGCCACCTATTGGAGTGTAGAGCATTTGCGGTGGAACAAGAGGAATAACCAGACTGTCTATCTATGGGAATAACCAGACTGTGGAATAACGTACTGCCTACAGTTGTAAACTGTACCAGAAAACACATAATGATGTGAAAGATCATCATGTGTCTTGTGGGAAGAGCTTTACTAGAGCTGACTATCTGAAACAGCACCAAAAGAATTCATACTGGAGAAAAACCTTACAAGTGCTCATATTGTGACAAGAGTTTCACTCGGTTGACATCACTGAGATCACATGAGCGTCTTCATGGAGAGAAGCCGTATTACTGAATTCAGGACCGGTACGTAAGTGGGTCTGTTAGAGCCATAAGTTATGTTTCTTTATATAGATCTGGAATAAATTGTGTGCATTAAGCAATTGGTAAATAATTATGAGTAGGCTAAGTAATTTTTATATTAAATATTGATTGATGATGCTGTAATTTCCGGCAATGAGTGTTTTTTTTTTGTGTGATGCAATATTGTAGCGATGCACTTTTTTGACCGTGGTGTGATGCAATATTGTAGGATGCACTTTTTTGACCGTGTAACATTTTTCCAGTTCATTTTGCTATAAACTTTACTTAAAAGAATTTACTTAACTACGGGATGTTATTCAAGCTCAAATCACACTCACCCAAGAAGATGAAGCAACAAGTTGAAAATTTAGATATTGCTATCACAGGGTCAATACAAATTATGTAGTGTAAATACTTTCTAAAAAATAAAAGTATAGTGCATCTACTAATAATTAAATATAAATGAGTCGTTTTTTTACCGATGCAAATATGTGATGCATTGCAATACAATGCCAACTTAATATCCAATGCAAACTTTTTTTAAATCGATGCATCGCATCATTAACTTTTATGAGATGCACAGATGCAAATCGGTGAATCTTACTATCCATACTCTGAGCTAGTGTGAGTGAGTGGAGGTGAGGCTATTTTCATAGACCCATGTACTAGATGAGACAAGGGTGTGGAGTTCAATCTATTTTAAAGCGTGCAGATTTATTTTTTTATTTTTTTTAGGAACAAATGCTTAAATATGTCATTTTGGTGATCAAAGGTGAGTTTTAAATTATACAATTATTGACTACAGGGGGACTTTAAGAATATGCGGCCCCTTTAAGAAACATCACTATGCGCACTGAGAATGCGCAAAAGAGAGAAATCGCGAGAGAGACTCGAGATGAGCTGAAAAAGTAAATGTTGTCCCTTGTTGAGGCTGTAAGTGACGCTGTTAACGATCGTGAATGAAGGACAAATGTGCAATATTTTCTTCGGATGCCGTATATTTCCAGTCTGCAGGTGAGAGATGTTACAAGATTACAGAGTTTAACATTAACCAGCTCCTCGAGTGAGTGTGTTTAAGGGTCAGTGTAATGCGTTGTGTGTCCTGGTTTATTATTATTAGAGTGTAACGTTAGTAGAGTGTTTTCACAGACTCTGTTTAGGGCTTCAGACTAACAGTTTTTTCTAGGAACGCTATTGTAGATCATAACTGATTTTTTTAGGAGCACAGGCTGAAAATGTAGGGGCAGACCTTAAATCAACCTGCAACGCAGTTATTCACATTTCCCCCATTTTGACTGTATTACTGACAAATGCCTTATGATATTGGTTTTGAACTGGTGGAAAAGGATGTGTAGTACTCTTAAGCGTTTGACTATTTCTGTCACAATACCATAGTTACAGTTAGTGTTACTACCGTAAAACTTTAAATAATAGCCCGGGCTTTTATTTTCCCAAATCGCCGAACTGCACCGGCTTGTATTTGAGACGGGCGTCTATATGAGACAGGCCTTAGTGTTGAGATGAGCATGACAGAAGGAGGTTACCAAATCTGTGTTTGTGTTTAACAGATCAGTTAATGTAAGAATTAGCCTACTATATTTCCGTATTTCTAAAGGGGTCGCACACCAGACGAGAAGCGCAGCGCCACGTCTTTAAAATTCGAACACATTATTCTCTGTGAAGTGTACATTGTCTCAAATCGTCATTAATGTATATACTGACTTCACCCTGTGCTGCAGTCAGTTTTACATTCATTAACAGAAATAGCCTGCTTGAATGAAAATTGCTGATGTTATTGGATTTTCAGGTGATATTCTCATTTAATTCAGTCAACGGATGCTCTGAGGTAAAGTGAATTCAGACTGTAGACTAAGCAACGATTGTAGGCTATTTAATTGTACAGTACAATCATAACATAGTACAGACATGATCTCTGATTATTGGCAGCATAAAAAAACGAAATGATGTGACAGCCATGGGCTGAACAATACAAGTTACCGGTAATATCCATCGAGCTATGAACTAGTAGCCCGAAACACATCAACAAGAAAGAATGAAGCTACCCTGTAAAACAACTGCAATCATGTGATACAAAAGGACCCTATTCATCACTATCATCATCACCGCGATCCTCAACTACAAGTTCATTGGCGAATTCCTCCTCCTCGTCGCTCTCCTCCACTTCTCCCTCTCCGGCCTCCGCTAACTCTGTCTGCCTTGCTTGCGCTAACAGCTCCCGCCCAGATTAGCAG
Source organism: Leuciscus waleckii (assembly GCA_900092035.1). Lineage (NCBI taxonomy): Eukaryota > Metazoa > Chordata > Actinopteri > Cypriniformes > Leuciscidae > Leuciscus > Leuciscus waleckii. The sequence goes on from FLSR01004883.1 coordinate 22,010,957, forward strand.
GGCTCTCTTGCGTGCACAATCTGCTCCATAGAACTGGCTTAAACAGACGATCTGATGGGTTTAGAAGATTAAATACAACCCAAACAGACCGGGCCTCTATTTGAGACCGGCCTTTATTTATCCAAACCTGTAGCCACACCAGGCGTGTAAAAGAGACAGAGACTATTTGGGACTCGGCTATTATTTGAAGTTTTACGGTACATTAATCCAAGCCTTCTATAACTTGTTCATTCATCCTGGTTTCCACGTCAGCGCAGTTTGATCTGATATCTTTGGTTTATAACAGAGCACTCTGCACCAAATCTGAATGTGTGTCACTGGATCTTGCATCGATGTTATTAATTCTGTGGCAAATTTAATGTATTTCTTCACTTGCTCTCCCAGCGCTGTGTAGTAACGGTGTCGCGTGATCGAGTAGCTCGCTGCGCTGTCTATTACTGGTCCAAACTAATAAACGGTCCGCGAAGCACAAATGTGTAGCACAGTTTCGGTCCACTTTCATTTAGCTTTCCATTTAATGCTGGGCAATGTTGTGGTGGCACCAGCGCAACCTGTTCGCCTTATTTTCGAACGCGGAAGTAAATATAGGTCCAATTTCCGGTTTTTGTGCGGCACTTCCGTTTCCTCGCTTCCCTGGGCTAAATAACGATATCGATCGCGAAGGATTATGCAGAGTTGACAGAAAAATTTTACACATGCCATAGCAGATTAATACAACAAAGAACTAAAGCCCCGCCTCACCCAGTTCGGGTATCGCAGCTGGTTGAAACACTCATGCATCTAGCGGCAGATGATTAAAACGTAAACGATGATTAAAACACTCCTGCTCAAGTAAATCTTTCTTTTGTACCAGTTATTATGACAACCTCTAACTGCACAAACAATCCCGGTCTTCCTCGAAGCCATAACGATGAGTTAGTTGTTACGAAGATCTTTAACAGACATCTTGCAGACGTACGTGTGCTATCTGGGTATCCGTTGCCATGGTTACTTCGACAGTGAGACCGAGAGAAATAGCGACAGAGAGCGCAGCTTAGTATTTGTTTACATTTTAGCGATACGCCGCAGTTTCTTGGGAGAAGGAGGAAGCGAAAGGAAACGGGCTCTATCGGGAGAGACAAAATAACAATGCTATGCAGCGTTATCTAGAGAAACTGCATGCCTGTGACTAAACTGACAGCAGCGTCAGCATGATTTCAAAAGGAACATATTTCAGCGCCAGATCGCTTTTTATTTAACACAAATGAACAAAATGAATACTCTGTTAGTCAACTACAGTTGTTTAATTTGTTATAGATGTATCTGTACCGCGAACTGTTTCAAAAAGACACTTTTTTTTTCAATGACGTTCGACTCGCATTGATGGGAATGTCTGATCTGTCCACTTACACGGCAGGTCCAAATGCACATGCGATTTTTATATCAGATTTATTTCCACATATAAATGACACCTGTAACCTCAAGTATGACTGAGCTCTCGCAGTTTACAGGTTTGTGGGTTTGTAATTGTAAGTTGCACCCAGCCGCATCAGAAAATGTTCACAAGCTTCTAATGACTTAAAGCTTTTAAACTCTTGCATTGTGTAGGCACTGATACCATAAACCAGGTAATTGACTATGTCAGGGTGTGTGAAAGGTGTTAGTGCTTCTGGATCTTTCTACCATTCTGTAGCTGCAGGTCGTTCGGGTCCATGTTGTTGATGCTAAGCAGTTTCTCTAAATAACGCTGCCTGGCGTTGTTATTTTGTCTCTCCCGATAGAGCCCCTTTCCTTTTGCTTCCTATTTCTCTGTTTATTCAACCGTAGCCAAAAATGCAAACGAATATCAAGCTGCTCTTTCTCTCTCTGTGCTATTTCTGTCGGTCTCACTAGGCGGGTTTCCATTAAAGATTTGCGCAAAAGTCTTGAGAATTTTTTTATTTATTTTTTCTAAACGTTGACAAAAAAACGATTGCGAAATGACAGCGTTTCCATTAACCGATGTTATGCGACTAAAACTTTTTCCTCTCGCGATAAGTCATTCCAAAAATCATAGCAATGGACGTTGGTAGGTTAATGTATGTCAGCCACCGCACTGGCCATTATTATTAATCAAAGGTTTCCTTCAGTATGTGTGTTATCCAATAATGGCAAGGAAAGACCCTTATACTTGAGAGCGGCACATATGAGGTGTTTCATTCTGGGTGTTTCTCACTCATTTCTACTTCGAGGTCTTGATTGTGGCATTTCTATGAGGTTTAGAATCCAGTATTCCTGTAATTCTTTTGTCTTTTATGAATTTAATAAAGAACTCTGTCTCGTATTCTGTCCAAACACACCGCTTCATCTACGTCAGGTGACCTGTAAATGCGCAAAAGTAATTTATCTTTGATTTTTCCAGATCTGGTCCTGTGGGTGTCAGTATCACACAGTGATCACAGTTCACACCTGCAATGAAGCCTCTCCCACAACAATTCACCAATAAATACTGGGAATATTCCCATCATCCTACAAGAGAAGGACAAACTCCAGGAGTAGCAGCTGAAATCTGTGTGACTGTTAAAGATGGAGTTTATTAAAGAGGAGATTGAAGACATGAGTGATCCAGAACCATCCAGAATAAAACATGAAGATACTGAGGAACAAATAGGTTGGTGTCCATTCTTGATTCTTCATTGTTGTTTGCTTCGGTAGATGTGAATTAATAATCGGTATATGAATGAATAATTCTAGAGAAATGCTTATATAATTTTAATTGTCATCTTTTATGTACTTTTAATCAATCTTGTAGGCTATAACCGTTGTCAAACTCATTTGATCATATTAACAAGAGAATGACAGAACTAAACTTTGGCACATCAAAGGTCTGATACTAGATCTCGGTTGCTTTCTGCTATTAAATCAGGGTTCACTAAACTGATTCTAATGTTATGTTTATTTTAGATTGGATGGACGTGAAAGAGCAAAGACAAGAACTGGGAAAAATGAAGGAGGAACATCATAACTTTAAAATTCAAGAAACAAAAGCCAAAAAGCTGCACTCCTGCTCTCAGTGTGGAAAGAGTTTCACACGGAAAGCAGACCTTAAGAAACACATGAAATTCACACTGGAGAGAAACCGTATACATGCACTCAGTGTGAAAGTGTTTTTCTGATGCATCAGCTCTCAGAGTTCATCTGCTCCGTCACTCTGGAGAAAAACCATATAACTGTGATCAGTGTGGTAAAGATTTTTATACGTCATCAAATCTAAACAAACACCTGAAAGTTCATTCAGGTGAGAAGCCTTATGTGTGTTCTCTCTGTGGAAAGAGTTTTTCACGACTGGATCGTTTTAAACTGCACCAGAAAACACATAATGAAGTGAGAGATCATGTGTGTTTTGACTGTGGGAAGAGCTTTACTGCATCTGAATATCTAAAACAGCACCAACGAATTCATACTGGAGAAAGACCTTACAAGTGCTCATCTTGTGACAAGAGTTTCAGTCAGTCGACATCACTGAAAACACATGAGCGAGTTCATACTGGAGAAAAACCTTTCAAGTGCTCATATTGTGACAAGAGTTTCACTCAGTTGGGAACGCGGAAATTTCATGAGCGAGTTCATACTGGAGAAAAACCTTACAAGTGCTCATATTGTGACAAGAGTTTCAGTCAGTCGACATCACTGAAAACACATGAGCGACTTCATACTGGAAAGAAGCTCAGGATACTCAGGATAGGGATGGGTACCAAGAACTGATATTTTTAGGACTGGTACATAATTGGGTCAATACCGGACAACCGATAAGCTTCAGGAAAAATGATACTTTTATCTATACTTGCATTGTTTTATCTCTGTATACTTCTGTGTTAATATCAATAAACAGAAAAAAGCATTGTGTCTTAAAAAAACTGTAGAATTGTGATAAACTTCATTTAATGTAAAACCTTTACTTCAGCATCAGTTCTGAAAAACACCTGGGGCCGGTTGCACCAGCTGGACGTTCACCCAGTCGTAAGAATAAGCTTAACAGAAAATGCGTTTTTTAAGTCCTACGTAGAATTAATAAATGTTGCACCATCTGGGTGTAGCACACGTCTGAGACTAAATCTTACGCCTAGACAAAGGTAGGTGTAAAGTGTGAAGTCTTCATTTGTTTCCAATAAAGATAATTAAAAACGTTAGGACGATGGCGCGTCTGGTGTAGGCTACAGGCTACACGATCAGTGGGCTTTCCGGCGTGAAAGAGTAATGAGAGACCGCACCAATCCTCTAGCTATATATCTAAACATTTAACTTGTACTGAGTTAATCAAAACATTATCCAATTAATTACTGAAAACGCTATGGTTATCACATATTTCTGCAGTAGCTTACTGCCAAACAGCGTAGTA
>FLSR01004883.1:22021640-22039348 GCA_900092035.1 Leuciscus waleckii
ACACATCTCTTTGACCTAGCATTCACATAATACATTATAGACTTCTATTTTTCAATGTTAGGCTGCATAGATTAGGTCAGTCGGAACCGGAAACACTTCCCATAAATCCTGATGTACTCATTACATCATAAGTAGAATGGCATCTAGGCTAATTTTAGTGTCTTTGTTTATCCCGAGGTTTTCCCGTAGCCTGCCGGATCCAGATCTGATGAAGGACCTTCGCCTGGACCCGATAACAACGCAGTGCTGCAGTGCCAACTGGTCTCTCCCTATGGAGGATCCCTTTACCACTCTACAGATAAAGCGTTGTCGGGAAAATTCATTTCGCGTACCTATCCCGAAGTGATAAAATAAAATAAAATTCTGTATAAAAATTTATAAGCAAAGTCCGGTACTTTGCTTAGGCTTGGTTTGTAGGGAATTACAAACCTGCGCACATATATTCAAACTCACATAATTATAGAACCAATTCTTAATGCGCATGTGAACGCCATCAGCGTTTATCACAGGTTCGCGTTTAAAGTCTGTGTAGAGAGAATGTTGTTGTCTTAGCGGTCCCTAATTTAATAACAAATGATCATTGTGACGGAAGCGAATCAATCAAAGCTAACTTTAGCTGGAAAATAACTTTATTAAAGAACCGCTATAAAGCCAAAAGAATCTCTGTTACCATAAATTATACGTTTATCTCTGTAAAGCTGCTTTGAAACAATCTGCATTGTTAAAAGCACTATATAAATGAAGATGACTTGACCATGTAAACAAATGAAGACTTCACACTTTACACCTACCTTTGTCTAGGTGTAAGATTTAGTCTCAGACGTGCGCTACACCCAGATGGTGCAACATTTATTAATTCTACGTAGGACTTAAAAAAACGCATTTTCTGTTAAGCTTAGTCTTACGACCGGGTGAACGTCCAGCTGGTGCAACCGGCCCCAGGTGTTTTTCAGAACTGATGCTGAAGTAAAGGTTTTACATTAAATTAAGTTTATCACAATTCTACAGTTTTTTTTAAGACAATGTTTTTTCTGTTTAATGATATTAACACAGAAGTATACAGAGATAAAACAATGCAAGTATAGATAAAAGTATAATTTGTCCTGAAGCTTATCGGTAGTCCGGTATTGACCCAATTATGTACCAGTCCGAAACTGAGTAGGCCTACAGTATTAGGGCTTCTTTCCAGTATGAAGTCGCTCATGTGTTTTCAGTGATATCAACCGAATGAAACTCTTGTCACAATATGAGCACTTGTAAGGTTTTTCTCCAGTATGAACTCGCTCATGTAATTTCAGTGATGTCGATCGACTGAAACTCTTGTCACAATATGAGCACTTGTAAGGTTTTTCACCAGTATGAACTCGCTCATGTAATGTCAGGTGTCCAGACTGAGTGAAACTCTTATCACAATATGAGCACTTGTAAGGTCTTTCTCCAGTATGAATTCTTTGGTGCAGTTTCAGATATTTAGAATCAGTAAAGCTCTTCCCACAGTCACAACACACATGTTTTCTCACTTTATTGTGTGTTTTCTGGTGCTGTTTACAAGTCTCCTGCAGTGTAAAACTCTTTCCACAGAGAGAACACATATAAGCCTTCTCATCTGAATGAACTTTCAGGTGTTTGTTTAGATTCGATAATGAAACAAAAATCTTTTCACACTGAGTGCAGTGGTATGGCTTCTCTCCAGTATGAACTCGCTCGTGACATTTCCATGTTCCCAACTGAGCAAAACTCTTGTCACAATATGAGCACTTGTAAGGTTTTTCTCCAGTATGAATTCTTTCATGCAGTTTCAGATGGCCAGCTGTAATAAAGCTCTTCCCACAGTCAAAACACATATAATCTCTCACTTCATTATGTGTTTTCTGGTGCAGTTTAAAATAATCCAGCCGTGAAAAACTCTTTCCACAGAGAGAACACACATAAGGCCTCTCATCTGAATGAACTATCAGGTGTTTGTTTAGACTTGACGATGAATGAAAACCTTTACCACACTGATCACAGTTATATGGTTTTTCTCCAGAGTGAATACGCAGAGACTCTGAGAACTGATGCATCAGAAAAACTCTTTCCACACTGTGTGCATGGATACGGTTTCTCTCCAGTGTGAATTCTCATGTGTGCGTTAAGGTTTCCTCTTTGACTGAAACTCTTTCCACACTGAGAGCAGGAGTGCAGCTCTTTGGCTTTTGTTTCTTGAATTTTAAAGTTATGATGTTCCTCAATTTTTCCCAGTTCTTGTCTTTGCTCTTTCACGTCCATCCGATCTAAAATAAACATACAATTAGAATCAGTTTAAGTGAACCCTGATTTAATAGCAGAAAGCAACAGAGATCTAGTATCAGACCTTTGATGTGCCAAAGATTATTTCTGTCATTCTCTTGTTAATATGATCAAAATGAGTTTGACAACTGTTATAGCCTACAAGATTATGATTAAAAGTACATAAAATATGACGATTAAAATATATAAGCATTTCTCTAGAATTATTCATTCATATACTGATTATTAATTCACATCTACCAAAGCAAACAACAATGAAGAATCAAGAATGGACACCAACCTATTTGTTCCTCAGTATCTTCATGTTTTATTCTGGATGGTTCTGGATCACTCATGTCTTCAATCTCCTCTTTAATAAACTCCATCTTTAACAGTCACACAGATTTCAGCTGCTACTCCTGGAGTTTGTCCTTCTCTTGTAGGATGATGGGAATATTCCCAGTATTTATTGGTGAATTGTTGTGGGAGAGGCTTCATTGCAGGTGTGAACTGTGATCACTGTGTGATACTGACTTTACTGTGGTGAATTGTTGTGGGATGGACCCGATCTGCCAAATTCAAAGAGAAGTTACTGAATTACTTTTCTTACATTGAAATTAATTGGACATATCTGTTTTCTGTTAGAAATATAGGGGATTTGGATGCAGTTTCATTTAATGCTTGTCCAACGTCTGAGAGAAATAACAGGACCATTGTGTTAAACTGAGCTGCTGGAAAGCCTCTTTGTCTCCAATTGTTCCCTGTTTTCACCTCATTCACAGGGCTCGATTTGAGGGGGGAGGGAATTAATTTGTAACATTTTTAAAAAGCATGAGCAACAAGCACTCAAGCTACTATAGTTCTAAAGTGGCAGTTTTGATGGAGTTTCTGGCTGTTTCTATCTAGAATATTATTATTTTTAATCAGAACAGAAAGAATGTGTGCTTGTGACTGAGGGGTGAGAGAAAGAAAGAGAGACTGAGAGAGTTAATTTCATTCAGAAATGATAACCCTGTTCTTTTCGTTTTTACTATCTTTTTCACTTTTATTAAAAATATATGTTGATAATAATTAAAGGGTAACTAAACCCTAAAACAACTTTTTTGAGTTAATGATCTGTAAGACTGTGGCTTTATTTGTGCTATTCATTGATTAGAGTACATTTTTTGTCATTTGGGTATAAAGTGTTTTCATTCTACAATATATGGTGTAAAAACGTCTGAGTGCTGCCCTCTTCAGGTTGAACGGTGGCTACTGCAGTTGAATTTTCCTATTGGAAGTTGTGGTTCTGCGTGACATAAGCAGGCACCAGCTCACCTCGCCCTTTGTACGAGCTCACATCTATCAAAGATAGTGATGTCAGTCGTTCTCATGGCAACTCATTATCTGCTAATGTGAACATGCCTACAGAGAGCGCGCGCTATTGAAACGCCGGTCTCAGGTGCATTTTTAACAGGATAAACAGGTTTCAGCACCAAGGAAGTATGTTCTTATTAGGGGTGGGAATCTCTAGGCACCTCACGATTCAATTACGATTCAAAGGGTAACGATTATCCATGCATCTTTTTTTGTGTGTGTGACTACTGGTCTTTTAAAGTATTTATGTTGACCCATATAGAATTTACTTCCTATATTATTTTTATTAATAAAACAAAATGAAAGTGATTTGGCAAGTCAACTGTAATATTTGCCAGCATAGGTCCCAAAAACCAACAGGAAAATAAATGTGTGCCTGTACTAGCAGCCTACTTGTAGTAAATGAATACAAACATCAGCATATTCTGAATCTCTAGCATTTAATAATAGACTTCAAACCAACATCCTCCTGTTATTTGCAATGAGCAATATAATCCTTCAGACAAAAAAAAAAAAGCAAAAATCACAAACAGCTTTCATTCAAAAATATAGGATTATGTACCAGCAGCTCTCATACAAATATAATGCTTGTGGACTTATTCTGAATAATTAGTAACATACAAAGCCGCTCTTATACACAACTAAATAATTAAGAGTTATGACTTGAAATGTTTGCTGTATACCACAATCAAAAACAGCTTATACAAAAAAAGTGAATGAACATCTGCAGAGAGCACATTCAAAATATAACTTTTTGTGACTGGCATTGCACTGATACACACTGTGACTGTGCAGAGCAGTACAGTAAACCTACGTATAACATTTGTATAACAGATCGGTTTACAGCATATTGATGTGAAAACTAAACAATACAGTAAGCAGCTCTCACACAAAAAATACAAAATAGCTCTCAATGAAATTGCAAATTTTCCATCCAGCTTTTAGCGAAGAGGGTGCCGTTCGAATTTCGCGCTCAGCCATGATGCGTCTCTGTTATGTGCAGGACTGTGCACGCCACAGACTGTCCGCGCACTGCATGTCCGCGCTTCAGAGTTCTGTCAATATTATGCAATTAGAGAGAAAAAAAAAAAAAACATTTTGAAAATCATTTTTTGACATTTGTGAATCGATTCAGAATCGTCTGCATCACGATGCATCTAAGAATCTATTTTTTCCCCACCCCTAGTTGTTATGGGAAGAAGGAGGAGGAGGGAACCGGCGAACCGTAAAAAACATAAAAGTCCAGGCCGGTTGCTCTTGTCCTTCACTGTCGTCGCTCCTCCTTTTATGATTCAGATTTTTAAAAAATATATAAAAATAATATAAAAATATTTACATTCTTAAAGTTTTTTTTTCCAAATTCCATCTTATTTTTCCCCAGTTCTGTGCTTTACGTTTTATTTTGTCTATATTCCATTTAAATGGTTTAACCAAAAACATATATAATTATTTTAATTCATAAAAACAACTTAATTTATTAATAACAATAATAGGGCCCTACGCCTAGTAAATGTTTTTTGGCGTTTTTTTGTTGGTGCATTACATTTTATTTTATTTTTTTTGATAATCAAATGAAGGCATAAAACATTAATTTATCTTTTATTAAAATTAAACAAGCCAATTCATTTTTTGGCAAACAAGTGCTACACAACAGAGGTTTACTGTTAAAACATGGAAGAAATCTAGGATTAGGATATTAAGTAAAGATCATGTTCCATGATTATATTTTGTAAATTTCCAACCGTAAATATATAAAACATTTTTTTTTGTGTGAGTGAATGCAGCACAATCGTGAACATAAATGAACAACTTTAAAGGCGATTTTCTCAGTGTTTCAATTTTTTTGCACCCTCAGATTCAAGATTTTCAAATAGTTGTATCGCAACCAAATATTGTCCTATCCTAACAAACCATACATCAATGGACAGCTTATTTATTCAGCTTTCATATGATATATAAATCTCAATTTAGAATTTTTTACCCATGTGACTGGTTTTGTGGTCCAGGGTCATAGTAGTAGTATTAGATGAACATTATACTGTACAAGAGTAATCAGGGCCAGATTATCCATAGACGGGATTGGGCACCAAGTGATAAAGATAATGACTAGACCTTTAAAATATTTCTCATGTTTTGTATATTATTTTGCTGGAAGAGATGCAGAGAGAATAAAAATTATATGCATGTAAAGAACTGCGATTGGGTCAGGTCACAGTTTATTTCAGTAGCACCTCAATGCAGTCCACAAGATCCAGGGGGCGGGGTTGGATCACATTAAGGGGTGGAGATTGAAGGTTTAGGGGTGGAGATGGGTAGGTTTAGGGGTGGGTTAGGGATCAGGGATCAGGGATCAGGGATCAGGGGGTGGAGATGGGTAGGTTTAGGTATATGTAAGGTGGGAGGAGTTGGATCTGGATTCGTGTTCTGCAGTGAGGACCATCTCGTTTGCCCCCTCCCCCCAGTCAGAGTCGAGCCCGCCAATTTGTAATATTAAATTCAAAATGGATAGGCAGCATCAGCTAAGCGGTTGTGCAAAACTTAGGCTAAACTAGAGAACGTAAAAAAACTTTTTTTTAAAAAGAGAAAATGTCATGATACATAGCCACCCTTTAAAAAGTACAATATCAAGAATTGCATGCAGGAAGAGAACATTTGTTGACCAGAGGATATGTTGAAAATATGTTGAAAATTCAAAAAAATAAAAAAATAAAAAAATATATGGCCTACAGACTACTTTCCCAAGTGTATGTTGCACTCAGACTGATCTTAACCCTGTCCGTTACCAACTGCAAGGCCGAGAGATCCTTCTCTCAACTTGAAGAGTGAAGAATGAGAATGAGACAGAAGCAGCTGTCTGCGCTCTCCCTGCTGGCTATTGAATCCGAACTAGTCAAGGGAATGGACTTTGAGGATTTGAATTTAATTAACGATTTTGCATGCACAAATTATAGAAAAAATATTTTCTGCTAAAGGTAAGGCTTATTTACCATTATTTCTGGGCAGATATGTGACGCCGCTGTCGATTTGAAATTTGTGGAACAGGATGTTTGTAAAGTTTAGTATGTATGTTTTGCTGCTGTGCGTCTCTGTGGTGCTGAATTCAGCTGTTGATATGGTTGCTTGCAACAGTCTTTCATGGGCTTGCTTTGGTATATGTTTGCAAAAAATTTTTTTAGACATATGGCTGTGCATGCAGTTCTCATACATGCCTTTTTTGACGGAAATATAGATATTTAGAAGTACATTATCATGTAGGGGGCGGGGGGCACTTCAAATGTGGTGAAGTGTTAATCCGGGACTGAGAGTAATATATTTCTAAGTTAAAACCAAACTTTTATTTTGACGGGTTGCCGTCTAGACCTTTTTCTGTGATGTGATGATAGTTTCTCTCAAATTAAATGTTGTCAAAGTGAGAATATTAAAATGCAAAGGGACTATTTAAATATGATTCCTGCATGTTCTGCATCAATGAATGGCACAGATGCGTGTTTACTACACAGCACTCGCTTGTCTGAGCTATTCATTGCATCGCACGCTGCGCTGGTGCCAACATAAACTACTGTTTTTCCTTGATGCCTCGCCCCAGCCAATCACCAGCACTTGATTTAGGCACATCATACACGCTGCATGCTTAGTGTTTCACTGACGTTGACCAGATTAACCCCTCAGGTATCGAAATTTGGTACCGAACGACAAGACTTTTTTTTTTATACTCGATGGTATCGAGGCAATTCGGTCTGACAGTGCCTAAAAAGTATCGAACTCGATACCCAGCGATTTAATGGTTTAAACACCCAAACATTTAGCACCCAAAAAATCTATTGTCACCTGCACATTGATGCTATGGATTGACTTCCTATTAACATAGTCTCCTTCATTGACTGAAGGAGCTTTAATGGGAATGTGGGTTCCATCAATGCACCCAATTACATTTGGGAACCCTGAAATTGAAAGTTATATAATTAGAAACTTTTAAAATTATTGTGACTGTCACTGTATACAGTATGAATAGATTAAGTATAGTGCTATGTAACTAAAATGGTCTTTCATAGAATATCATAGAATGGACAAACCCGCCACTCTGTGGAATTCCTCTTTAATGACCCTCAGTGGTTTATGGCCAGGGAACTGCACAAAAGTGTGTAGGAACCGTTTGAGTGCAATGCATAGCCTACTGTACGAACAGCCCTACACACAGTTGCCTTTCCCACATGCTCTGCATCGACTATTGTATACAAAAAACTCACCGTCGCAAAAAAAGTTAAAGAAATGGAGTTAAATATTTAACTCCATTATCTTCGTTTAATAAATTAACGATTCTTTTGAAAAACGGTAACGCTCCCGCAAATATTCATTTGGATACGAAAACACATTGATACGTGGTTGTATCACCCTCTCACGGCGGAAAAGATTTCGTATCATCTGTGCTTCCACATCCACTGGATCGTCTTCAAAAGGGCACGCCATGCTCAGTAACCTTCTGAAACAAACTAACCCTGGAACATAACCTGCTACCGAGCAGGTTATCTTCAGAGAGTAAGGTCCTATGGTTATATACATGCCCAGAAAGTTACCTCCGTTTTTGGAACCGAAAGTTGAGGTTATCCACTAACTTACCCTTAAACTTACCCAGGTATGTCAAATAACCTGCTTTCTGGAATACCCCCCAGTAATATTTCTGTCAAAACAAAAACTCAATGCCTCATATTATTGTCTTTATATTATTATGTCTGTATTATTTATAAAGATTGCAAAACGTCAGAGATGACAGGTTTATGAAATACAACTTTGTAAACAGTATACAAAATGTATTAATATGTTAAATGTCACCAAAATACACATAAAAAAAAAAAGTTCATCATATTATTGTCAAAAGGTAAACACATTTTCAGGTGACACCTTTTATATTCCCTGTATGAAAATAAATAAATAAATAAATATGAATAAAACCATATTGCTATTTTTCTTTAATATTTTTCACATGCAAGATACATGGGTGCAACATAACATTCTAGTAATTAATTCATTAAAAATTTCTGAGGGCACTAATTAACTTTAATTAATCAAATTAATCAATGGTGTTATAAATTGGGGAGATGACCACACAACATTGTCACCTGAATTTCTATTCTTGCAGGCACATTCCAACAATGCCATATCATGTGGTGTGTTCGCTTTGAAGGTGTGTGATTATAGTATTGTAGCAAATATTAAGTGTTCATTAAAATGGGATGATGCTTAAGTTAATATCTTGTTACTTCCTCAGTTTGCAGAACACATTCTGCAAAATACCACAATAAACTTCTCCAGTGATCTACAATCTGGAGATTTCTTTAACTCTGCTCCGCCAATCTGGTATGGCTTTATAAACTCATGAATGTTATTGACGTGCTTTTTGATGTGCATCACTTTCATCAGTGTCGTACTGTACCTCATAGATGACCTAAGTGACCTGTGCCACTTTTGTGGAGAGGCAGAAACTTTTGATGACTCTGAAGGAGAGGCAGAAACATTGACTGGATGTGCAGATGATTGCAGTGCAGATGTTCTTTGGGTAAATATGGTTAAGCATTTTTGGTTGGTGTAGCATACTCAAAAGTAATCATGAATGGACCAATGCTTTAAACCCCCTTTTTTAAAATTGTTAATCTTATATATTTTTATTTATTTATAGATTGCCTGTGATGACTGTGGGCGATGGTTCCACTTAAAGTGTGTTGGCAATCCATCCACGGAAGATGAATACAAATGTGCTTCTTGTAATAAATAACTAAATATGAAACCATTGTTTTTGGAGTTTATTTTTCCCCTTCATTTTCCCTTTGGTAAACCTACTCGAAAATCAATCTTTCAAAACAAGTAGCCTATTTATTTTATAAAATGTGACATTAAATTGTGAAGTGATTGTGGTTCAAATAGTCTTCAGCTAGACGAGTATTAGGCTACTAATCAAAGCCTTAATAAACATTACATTGAAATCGCTAATAACGGTTTAAATTTGAATATATAAAAAAAAAATAAGCTAGATTGAAATGACAGATCAGGAAAAACTCGCTTTAACTTTTTTATTAAAAAATAATAATTTTTTAACCTTTTGGCTTCCCGTACATCCAGTTGTGCTTCTTGTCGTATCAATTCTGACGGTACGTATGGTAACCTGATGGTAACGCGGCAACTACGCATGATTTGTAGTATGATTGCGTAAAGGGAACAGGAATTCCGGAAGGGAACAGAATCGACTGCTTCACCGGTGCTGCTGCCCTAAAATGTTAGTCTGGAGTCCTGTGAACTTAAAATAAAACTGCACATTGTAATTCCTGTACGTTAAGTCAGGTTTACCAAGGTTTTTGTCAGTAATAGTCTCAAAATGGGGGAAATGTGAATATCTGCGTTGCAGGTTGATTTAAGGTGTGCCCCTAAATTTTCAGTCTGTGCTCCTAAAAAAAAATCAGTAATGGGCTACAACAGCGTTCCTAGTAAAAACTGTTAGTCTGGAGCCCTAAACAGAGTCTGTGAAAACACTCTAACGTTACTACACTCTAATAATAATAAACCAGAACACACAACGCATTACATTGGCACATAAACACACTCACTCGAGGAGCTGGTTAATGTTAAACTCTGTAATCTTGTAACATCTCTCACCTGCAGACTGGAAATATACGGCATCCGAAGAAAATATTCCACATTTGTCCTTCATTTACGATCGTTAACAGCGTCACTTTCAGCCTCGACTGGTGAAAGTTTCAGCTCGTCTTCTCTCGCTTCTCTCTTCTGCGCATCCTCACTGCGCAATTCGCACAGTGTCATGTTTCTTAAAGGGGCCGCATATTCTTAAAGTCCCCTTGTAGTCAATCATTTTATCCCTTTAAACTCATCTTTGATCACCATAATCACATATTTAAGCAATGTTTCCTTGAAAAAAAAATCTTCATGCCTTAAAATAGATTGAATGTAACACACCCTTGTCATTTAGTAGGCTTTGTACGGTTCTATGAATATTAAAATTAGCCCCAACCAGTGGTGTAGTGGTAAAAAAAGAGGTGGGTAAACTATAAATTCTGGTGGACCACGACGTGGTCACCCGGTAAGGTGGGCCACTGCCTACCGGTGTATGTGTATCCTGATGACATCGCTATAGGCTATCATTTGATGGGACTACCAAGGGTATCACTGGTTGTTCCCTCATCATAGGTCACACAATCACTATTCAATTCATACATTAATCTAAGTTCTTGTTAAAGAGACTCAAAAAGGAATAATATGGTTGAAATCTATAAAGTTTAGGCTACTAAATGACAAAACAGAGAGAACAAAAATATTTAAGAGAGATAGAGAGGGAGGCTTATATTCAGGGCTTCCAATGCAACGCACTTGTAGCCTACATAATGATTAGGGATTTGGGATTATTTTCATAGTCGAATAATCTGTTGAATATTTCCACAATTGATTGATTAGTTGTTTGGTCTATCAGAAAAATGTGGATAAGTGTTTCCCTGTAAATGGGAAAAGTCTTTAACCTGGTGCAGGCTTGACTCCCTCTGAATCTCTTGTGCAGTTGGGTGTTGACGTGCTCCCTACATTAAATCAGCTGCCTGTAATGAATAAAAATCCACTACATCCCTGGCCCCAACAGAGCAAATACACTATCGCCATACTTACGACTTCAACAGTCTAGTCACCTGAACTGGGTTAATTAACCATTATCAATACCAACAAAAAATATTCCCTATTCCAACTCCCAGAGTTATCCTTCCCGTCCAGATCCAATGCTAGGCTACCTCATCTTTAAATTACTATTGGGCAATTCCAGCGTTATGGATGTGACATTTGCAGTCAAAACTTTAAATATAAATTCTCAGAAAACGCATTTAATACCAATTATTGAAACGTCTGTTTATATATCAATACTCCCTTAATAAAGGACTCCAGACATTAGAAAAATATCAGTCTACACATGCGTTTTATATTTAATAAGAGGAAAATAGGCTACACATATGCGTTACGGAAATGACACAAAAAATCTTTAACTTTTAGGTGGCAAAATATTTTTTGGTAATTCTTTGAATTACACTGCGCAAACCAAAAGTAATACTACCCACCGGATGAAGAAGGGTTGGCTCTCCACAAAACACAAAAAATTCATTTTATTTTATTTTTCGTGTTCGCATTTATGAGGAAAAAACAATGTTATGGACGTGAATGCTCTGAAAGCGTCACTAAAAGACTGATTTAAAATTTTCACAGAGACCTCAAACAGGCATTTTAAACAACAAATATGAACTATTGGCATATCAAGTAAAATAATATTTGATGATTGTTTGAAAATCGTCTCCCCCACATGTTCAGGTAAGACGGCGTTTGCTCAAATCCCACTCCAACATTACATTTTCTGTAGCCTACTGTAGGCTAATAGGCCTACATGTTGTAGCCCAGTCATTAAAGAAAATGATTTAGTTTCATATTTACAGTGGATATAGAAAAGAATCACCCCCCTTTAAAATAATCACATTTTGTTGCTTTGCAGCCTGAAATGAAAACGGACAAAACATTTTTGTTTTATTCAGCTGTATTTACAACATCAAAGTGAAAGATATAATACCAACTTGTCAAAAAACAAACAAAAAACAGAATCACTGAGTTGGAAAAAGAATCACCCCCCTCCTAAAAATGACTTGTAAACCCAACCAGGTGTAGTTCATCAGTTTCTCAATAACACAAAAAGCCAATCGACTTTCAGCTTTGATCAGCTGTGGTCATTTTGATTAGCTCAGCATGAAACAAGCTTTTCCTGAAGCATTTCAGTCATTGGTAGTGCAACTGAAGAAAACAATCAATGTGGCAAGGCATTAAAAAGATCTCCGGGATACAGTTGTGGACAGGAACAACTCAGGAGATGGATAAAAAAATAATAATAATTCAAAAGCTTTATCATTGCCTAGAAGCACAGTGAAGTCCATTATTAAGAAGTGGAAGGTATTTGGTACAACACAGACCCTCCCTGGGTCAGGACGTTGCTCCAAAATGGATGAAAGAGCCAGGAGGAAACTGGTCAGAGAGGCTACCAAGAGGCCTACAGCAACTCAGGAACTCAGGCAGTTGCAGGAATTCATGACAAAGAGTGGTCATTGTGTGCATGTGACAACAATATCACAAATTCTCCACAAATGTGGTTTGTATGGGAGGGTTGCAAGAAAAAAGCCACTCCTCAAGAAAGGCCACATGCAGTCACGACTGAGCTTTGCCAAAACGCACCTTGAAGATTCTAAGGTCACATGGAAAAAGGTCTTATGTTAATTATTTGGCCTCAACACCAAACGATATGTCTGGCCAAAATCCAATACAGCTCACCATCCAAGTAACACCATTCCTACAGTAAAGCATGGAGGTGGTAATATCATGTTATGGGGTTGTTTCTCTGCAGCAGGGACTGGAGCACTTGTCAGGATAGAAGGAAAAATGGATGGGGCAAAATACTGTCAAATTCTTGAGGAAAATCTGCCAGAATGTTGTCAATGGGAAGATGATTTACCTTCCAACATGACAATGACCCAAAGCACACAGCAAAATGACACACAGTGGTTGAAGGAGAAAAAGGTGAATGTCCTTGCATGGCCTAGTCAGAGCCCAGACTTAAACCCCATTGAAAATCTGTGGAATGACTTGAAGAAAGCAGTCCACAAACGGTCACCATCAAATTGAACTGAACTTGAGCAGTTCTGCAAAGCAGAGTGTTTTTTTTCTGACATATTGGTGTTATATGTAATGAGTAAATGCAGCTGAATGAAACAAAAACTGTGTCTGTCTTCATTTCAGGCTGCAAAAGCAACAAAATGTGATTATTTTAAAGGGGGGTGATTATTTTCTATACCCACTGTATGTTTAAATAATAAAATTATTTTTTAATTTCATCTTTGTTGATTGTATGAAAAGTGAAATGAGTAAGATCATAAGATGCATATCGGGAGACAAGTGGGCAGACATGATTTTGACCACTTCATTAAGTTTGTTTTTGTAGAAAACCTTTCTTTAAAGTGAATTTCGTTTTTTATTAATTGTATTTTAATTTTAATCAATGTTTCATCAACCAATTGCCTGGATTTAATAAATAAGAAGTAGATCTCACGGCAACTCGTAAGAATTCTACGAGGTGGCTAATTCGTACGAATTCGTGCGACCTCACTCGTACGAATTAGTATGATTTTTGCTAAATCGTACATATTTTACGAATTGTCCAATTTGTATGAATTCATACGAATGACCTACCCCTGACCCCGCCCCTAAACCGTGAGGTCGTACGAATTCATACGAATTAGCCACCTTTTTATCACTCGTACAAATTGGTCGTGAGATCATGTTGAATATAATCAGGACACGGAGGCGCCGGCGCGTGAACTGGAGCTCGTCTCATAAATGAACCGAAACTCAGTATAAGCTACTTGCCTCACAGACCTGAGAAATATATCTAAAGAAAGCTTGAAATGTGTACTTTTAAACAAAATAATTTAAAACAAAAGAAAACAGACTGCTCTCTGCTAATGTAATCCGTATGAAATGTGCATTTCTCTCTGGCGCGTTCACTACTGCGAAATCGATCAGCATCGTCAACTTCATCTTTGACACAGAAAACACTTGTTTATTAATAAACAATTGAAACGTCTCCTTGATATATTTAACATATTCATAATCATTACTTTTGCCGGTTCTTTGTGACAGCTTTAAGGTGCGCTTTAGGTCCCTTAAGCTAGGTTTATACTTGACGCGTCCGCACGAGCGCGAAGGTGCGCTCCGCAAAAATGACGTCATTGCGGTGTGGGCGGTCGTGCGCGTTGGGTGTGCATTGCTTTTTTTTGTAAAGCCTTGTTTATACTTTCGCCTGGCATTCAAACACGATTGAATGAGTACATGTTATTTTATGTGAAACGACGATAAAGCCTAATTTGATATGGTCTGTACAGTGGAAATGCGGTTAATGATTTCTGACTGACATATAAATGAACAAATCAAACGAGTGCAAACAGGTAAAAGTGAAGCCCCTACCGGACAGAGTCAGTCTAGACCAATGGAGAGTCCGGCTCAAAACACACATGATTTCTCTCATGGTCTGTATTTTCTGGTGCTGTTTAGAGTCCAGCAGTGAAAAACATTTTTCCACAAACACATATTAAGCTTCTCAACTGCATAAACTTTCAGGTGTTTATCAGACATGATGTTGAAGTAAAGTTTTTACATTAAATTAAGTTCTGTCAGGACCACTATTGTCAAATACGATGTAGAATTATCATACAGTTTGGATTGGCGGTATGGTTCTGTTGCATGGAAAAGCATGGAAAAGAGAAGGGAGAGCAGAAATAGCCCCCATTACGGTAAACAAAACAGAACCAACATGAATGTATTCTAGGTATCATTAATTAAATATTTTAACGTACAACATAATTCGAGAATTTAGACTGATTCAGAGGGCAAACAGAATGCCAAATCCTGACTGAGAGAGGTGGAGCTGGGGAGGGAGGAGGGTAATTTGCTCCTGAGAAACACAATAGCTGTTGATAACACTGAAGGAGCTTATATATGGATGCTGTGATTGGCGTCGTATTCCTATAGGTAGACGTGGATCAGCTGATGCGAGCTAACATGACCTGCCAGAACTGACACTACGCTTGATTTTTTACATCAAACAATCACAATTCAACAGGTTTTTTCAAGACAATTTTTTGTTTGTTTATTTCCTATAACTGCATGTACTTTCACAATACAATAGAACACAATATAAACAAGTCTTTCTAGTAATCTAAGCATTTCATCAAATTCACAAAGTCAAACTAGATAATGTTTGAAGAAACTATTTTTTATTTTATTTTCATCTCACAACATTTACTTATTTGACATGAAAATTAAATGTTTCTCACGGTGGCGACTTCTGACATTTCTTCATATGTCTGAGAAAACTACATGAATGTCTAAAACTCTCTCCACAATCAGTACAGTGGTACGGTTTCTCTCTAGTATGAACTCGCTCATGTGATTTCAGGTGTCCCAACTGAGTGAAACTCTTGTCACAAGATGAGCACTTGTAAGGTTTTTCTCCAGTATGAACTCGCTCATGTGATTTCAGGTGTCCCAACTGAGTGAAACTCTTGTCACAAGATGAGCACTTGTGAGGTTTTTCTCCAGTATGAACTCGCTCATGTACTCTCAGTGTTCCCAACTGAGTGAAACTCTTGTCACAAGATGAGCACTTGTAAGGTTTTTCTCCAGTATGATTTTTTTGGTGCTGTTTCAGATAACTAGATGTAGTAAAGCTCTTCCCACAGTCACAACACACATGATCTATCACTTCATTATGTGTTTTCTGGTGCACTTTCAAATGATCCAGCCGTGAAAAACTCTTTCCACAGAGAGAACACACATAAGGCCTCTCATCTGAATGAACTATCATGTGTTTTTTCAGATTTAATGATGAATTAAAACCTTTACCACATTGATCACAGTTAAATGTTTTTTCTCCGGAATGAATAAGCAGGTGATTCTTGAGAGTATATCCTTGAGAAAAACTCTTTCCACACTCAGTACAGTGATATGGCTTCTCTCCAGTATGAAGTCGCTCATGTGATTTCAGAGATGAGAATGGTGAAACTCTTGTCACAAGATGAGCACTTATAAGGTTTTTCTCCAGTATGAATTCTTTGGTGCTGTTTCAGATATTCAGATGTAGTAAAGCTCTTCCCACAGTCACAACACACATAATCTCTCAGTTCATTGTGTGTTTTTTGGTGCACTTTACAACTTTTCAGCCTTGAATAACTCTTTCCACAGAGAGAACACACATAAGGCTTCTCACCTGAATGAACTAACAGGTGTTGTCTTAGATCTGATGGTGAATTAAAACCTTTACCACACTGATCACAGTTAAATGGTTTTTCTCCAGAGTGAACCTGCTGATGAATACTGAGACCTGATGCTTGAGAAAAACTCTTTCCACATTGAAAGCATGGATACGGTTTCTCTCCAGTGTGAATTCTCATGTGTGCGTTAAGGGTTCCTTTTTGACAGAAACTCTTTCCACATCGAGTGCAGGAGTGCAGCTCTTTGGCTTTTGTTTCTTGAATTTTAAAGTTGTGATGTTCCTCCTCAAATTCCTCCAGTTCTTGTCTTTCCTCTTTTACTTCCATCCAATCTAAAATAAACATTAAATTGGAATCAGTTTAAGTGAACCCTGATTTAATTGCAGAAAGCAACAGAGATCAAGTATCAGACCTTTGATGTGCCAAAGTTTAGTTCTCTCATTCTCTTGTTAATATGATCAAAATGAGTTTGACAACGGTTATAGCCTACAAGATTATGATTAAAAGTACATAAAAGATGACGATTAAAATTATTTAAGCATTTCTCTAAATATTCATTCATATACTGATTATTAATTCACATCTACCAAAGCAAACAACAATGAAGAATCAAGAATGGACACCAACCTATTTGTTCCTCAGTATCTTCATGTTTTATTCTGGATGGTTCTGGATCACTCATGTCTTCAATCTCCTCTTTAATAAACTCCATCTTTAACAGTCACACAGATTTCAGCTGCTCCTCCTGGAGTTTGTCCTTCTCTTGTAGGATGATGGGCTGGTGAATTGTTGTGGGATGGCACCAGACTGCCAAATTCAAAGAGAAGTTACTGAATTACTTTTCTTACATTGAAATTAATTGAACATGTCTGTTTTCTGATAAAAATATAGGGGATTTGGATGCAGTTTCATTTAATGCTTGTCCAACGTCTGAGAGAAATAACAGGACCATTGTGTTAAACTGAGCTGCTGAAAAGTCTCCAATTGTTCCCCGTTTTATTTAATTTCATTCAGAAATGGACAACCCTGTTCTTTTCGTTTTTTCTATCGTTTTAACTTTTAGTAAAAATATATGTTGATAATAATTAAAGGGTAACTAAACCCTAAAACAACTTTTTTGAGTTAATGACCTGTAAGACTGTGGCTTTATTTGTGCTATTCATTGATTTGAGTACATTTTTTGTCATTTGGGTATAAAGTGTTTTGATTCTACAATATATGGTGTAAAAACGTCTGAGT
>FLSR01004883.1:22045273-22063500 GCA_900092035.1 Leuciscus waleckii
ACACACACACACACACACACACACACACACAACCACACACGCGCGCACACACTTCAGAGTAACACCTCTTTTCCACGCACACACACACACACACACTCATATCCCATGATCCATGTGTGCTGCGTTCACTTTGCTCATTAATTCTATAGCAGAGATTCACCTGATATTTGCATTTACTTTTATGTAAATCTCCCAGAAATCCAGCAAGTATTTGCATATGAAAGTCCTGAACATCATAAACTCAACATCTGCCGCCTGATATTTACATGAGTGTGTGTTAGTGTCACATGACACACCACAGATCCGCCACGGTCACATGAGGACACTGCATTCAAACTGACATTTCGCTCAATTCTCAATCTTAAATGGTTTCTTGTGTTCACAGAGTTTGTTGCAATGCATTCTGGGATTGTATATTCTGTGAAGGACACGTGATGCCTCCAGAACGCCTGAGTATCGCCTCACATCACAGGCTGTCAGAGATGTGGTTTGAGACACACAGTTTTCTGCTGATGTTGCAGTGATTTGTCTTACTCCACATCTGTAGAAAGATCTCGTTAGCGTAGAGATGAGTTTAGATCTGAGCCGTCACAGGTTCTCCACCAGACATCAGACGTCTGTAATTGGACACCATTATCTTCAGGCGGTTCAGGCGTACAGCATTAGTGCTGTTCACTTCCTGTGGCACTTCCTGTTCCTGTTCCTGTTGTTTTAAAGCTCCATGTTTACTGTACAATTTATCTCACAATGTTGTGATCATATATCAGCATCACTATAAAGTGTTGTTCTTCTTCTTATTATTATTATTATTATTATTAATAAATAAAATTAAGGTACAGAATAAGGAATATTGGTATTGTAATATTTCACAAATATAAAATTTGAATTTTAATATTATATGAAATAAAATGTAATTTAATATGTAAGAATTTTTTTTCATTATAAATATAATATTTATATTATATATAATAATTATATTACAGTAAAAATGTAAAATTGCAAAATCAAGCTTTTATTTTGGTGGAAAACCACAGGGGGCTTTAAAGCTTCTTATTTCATGTAATCTAATTAAATGAATCTAATATTTGATATTTGCACAAGCAATATTGCAATATAAACCATTGTTTCTGAGTACTTCTGAAGGTTATTTAGGCCATATGCAGTTTAAATGTTAAATATGTGAAGTTTGATATTTGTATAAGTCTAGCGTTATTGAAGCACTCTGATAGAGAGCTCTGTAAGCTGATGTCTGATGTGCCTGGAGTAAATGTTTGTCTGTGCAAAACTCTTTTTTATTGTGTGTGTTTGTTCAAGTATTTGCTAATGTGTTCTGAGTGGATTCTAGATCGACAAACAAAACTTTGAGACGTTTAAACCCTTGAGATGTCCAGATGGATGCTAATGAAAGAGGAGCCTGTGTAAACAGACTGAAGTCGTCTGTGTGCGTGTGTGTGCGTGTGTGTGTGTGTGTGTGTGTGTGTGTGTGTGTGTGTGTGTGTGTGTGTGTGTGTGTTGAAACGCCTCCATTGTAGTCTTGAGTTTCTTCCGGGAACGAACACGTCACAATATTCCTCATTATAATAATTCATACGCAGAATAAAGGGGCGGGGCCTGGTTGAGTTAGTCAGTAGTGTGTTAAACTGGCGGTTATGGTAAGGGGCGGGACATTTCCCAAACACACTCGAAGCGCTCCAATCACAACACACTGCTCCAGCCGACCAATCAGAGCACAGTATGCTTTTCAGAAGGAGGGGCTTCACAGAGACAGGAAGTAAACAGAGCGTTACTGACAGACTGGGAAGAGAGGAGCCGCAACAATGGAGAACATGAGGAAATGATCAACATTCAAGCAGGAAAACCTGTTCTAGTAGAGACAAAATCTAGACTAGGAACAGAATGGCCTCTTTAATACACAGTTTAAAATACAGAGAGTGAGCTGGTCATTATCATAACATAAACCCCTTCAGGATGATAAAAGGGTTTGTGCTTCACATCACCCTATTGAGTTAGCTCTATATTACATTATTATTATATTTTTATTATCCCCTTATATAAACACCATTTATGTGCATCTCCTTGTAAAATCTGACTGATCTGAAATGCTTCTGCTTTGTTGTCCTGAATATAAAGCGAATCATTTGTCGCTCTTGTCTTGTCGATGAAATCCCGCATCAGCGGCTCCGCTGGGTCCAGTGAAACAGAGGAAGAGGAAGATGTGAAGGCTAGAAGTGAAGGTTATGCTCATTTGTGAGGGAGCGAGAGCTCAATTAGGCCTGGAGGGAGATGTTGAACGTCGCTCTCGCTGTTTTTATGTGCTAATGAGAAACCCTGGACCATTCTCTCTCTAATACACACTTTAGAGATGGACGATCAATTAACTTTTGAGGAAAAGTGTTTTATTTCTCCTCTTCAGTGTGTAAAGTTATACTGAAGCTGAGCCAAACAGGTTTCCTC
The DNA here is from genome assembly GCA_900092035.1 of Leuciscus waleckii. Lineage (NCBI taxonomy): Eukaryota > Metazoa > Chordata > Actinopteri > Cypriniformes > Leuciscidae > Leuciscus > Leuciscus waleckii. Next base: position 22,047,728 of record FLSR01004883.1, read on the forward strand.
AACTCCGTCCCTCATTGGTCAGTCAAACACGTAGTCCCGCCCCCAAACTCCTCTCATTGGTTGAATCAAAAGATCTGAGCCAGTAGAAACTGCAGAAGCGTTGAGGCTGTTGTGAAGTTATAATATCTTTAGAAAGCAGATAAGATTGTTTAGCTTGTATTTGTCTTTACAGCAATATACATATCTTGTAAACATCTGATCTTCACTAGTCAAAATCAACAGGTCATGTGACCCATGACAACCAATCACTGAATGAAACCTGAGCTCATTTGAATACAGATGGATGAATGTTCATTGAACAGACCATCTGCTGTTCGCCTACAAAAGAGAGAGAGAGAGAAGATAGAGAGGAGAGAGAGAGAGAGAGAAGATAGAGAGAGAGAGAGAGAGAGAGAGAGAGAGAGAGAGAGAGAGGGAGAGAGACAACAGAGAGAGAGAGACAACAGCAAGTGGTGAGAGAGTTAGGTAAACTATACAATTATCATAATAACTACTTTTCAAACAAATCCTCCACACAAAATAACGGTTTTGGCCTCTCCTACATCAGAGGTCTTAACCTTCTTGACTATACTGTATCAAAAATGAAAATCATAAAAATGCTTTCAGCATTTCATATTTGACATAGTCTTCAGAATATTCAATGTTTTATACAATAACAATGTCTTAATTTTCTCTGTTTAATTTTCTATTTTTTAAATGATTAACTATTTAGAAAAAATATATATAATTGTGTTCTACATTCTGCATAAAACCCTATAACCAAATGGTTTCCCTAACTACGCACATGGACGCACGCACACACACACACACACACACACACATACACACACACTCTTCTGCCCTCTAGTGTTGAGCTCACACACACACACACACACACACACACACACACTCTAAAAATTAGTATATAAATATTATTATTTTTATATTGTTTCCCCAGAGTTTCTCATCTACTTACACATTTTAGGAAGTTTTACTGTGCCATTATTGCCTTTGGCTGCTTGTTTTTCTTTCTCTTTTTTCATTTTTGGAACAATATGTTGTAAAAACACTATACAAATACATGAAATGGATTAACCTCTAATGTAAGTCTAGGTTAAGCAATGTTTCACACTTGTAATCCTGGCATTACTTTTAACACTGTGGTGAATTAATAAGGTGAAATATAAACTGCAGGTTAATGCAGGATTACATTAACCCTGGGTTAAATACGGTCTTAAATTAGCAACTTAAAGGGTAAAAAAAAAAAAAAAAGGGAGGATTAAGAGAATCATCTGAAGGATCATGGGTGATGATTAAGAGAATCATCTGAAGGATCATGTGACACTGAAGACTGGAGTAATGATGCTGGAAATTCACAGGAATAAATTACACTCTCATAGAAAACAGTTATTTTACACTGTAATAATATTTCGCAATATTTCTGCATTACCTGTATTTAAAAAAATGAGTGCAGATTTGGTGAGCACATTTTTTTTTTTTCAAAATCAATCAAAAAATACAATGATCCTCCACCAGAGCATCTGGTCTAAGGAGGAGTCACATGTTTCTCTCTGTTATAGCCAGAATATTAAAACCTGATCTTACACACATTTACATTCTCCTCTTTACCACTGATCGATGATTGAGGTTGAATTAGAATTTTGTCTCTGATTTATTTTATTTATATAAAAGACATTGCGAGTCAGTTGTTCATTTCTAAACGTTGCTCTTGTCCACCAGGTGGCGCTGTGTCCCTCGTAATGAACGACACAGAGTGGATAAACATCTGTCCTGCTGCAGAAACAGTCCTGTGCTGCTTCTAGACTTCCCAGAGGAAAATTAATATTGCTCAGTGATTAATCTTTCATAGCTCACATATGATATACTCAATGAGTCACTAGTCGTCAGTAGAGCTGCTGAATTTGGTTTAAAAGAGATCATGATTCTCCCACGATTCTTACTAAACTAAATAACATGTAACTTACTAGAAATTCTGACAAAATGTTCATTTCTGCAGTCTATTTAAAAAACATGTAATTCATTTTGATTAATTATTAAAACGAAAAGGGTGAGTGAATGATTCAATGACTCACTCATGAAGACTTCACTTGTTTCGTTACTGGATGAATCAGCATTTCTGAACGAATCTCTTGAATGAATGATTCAGCGACTCACTCATAAAGACTTGTTTCATCACTGGATGAATCAGCGTTTCTGAACGAATCTCTTGGATGAATGATTCAACGACTCACTCATAAAGATTTCACTTGTTTCATTACTGGATGAATCAGCGTTTCTGAACGAATCTCTTGAATGAATGATTCAACGACTCACTCATAAAGATTTCACTTGTTTCATTACTGCATGAATCAGCGTTTTTGAACGAATCTCTTGAATGAATGATTCAACGACTCACTCATAAAGACTTGTTTCATTACTAGATGAATCAGCGTTTTTGAGTTCTGAACGAATCTCTTGGATGAATGATTCAAAGACTCACTCATAAAGACTTGTTTCATTACTGGATGAATCAGCGTTTCTGAACGAATCTCTTGAGTGAATGATTCAATGACTCACTCATAAAGACTTGTTTCATTACTGGATGAATCAGCGTTTCTGAACGAATCTCTTGAATGAATGATTCAACGACTCCTCATAAAACTTGTTCGTTACTGGATGAATCAGCGTTTCTGAACAAATCTCTTGAATGAATGATTCAACGACTCGCTCATTTTTTAACAGTCACTTGTCGCCACCTACTGGTGTAATGATGTGATTAATACAATCATTATTTGAAACGTCAAGTTACTTTCAAACAGTGATTTACTCTATATTGATCGCAGCCGTAGACAACAGTGTTTATATCTAAACTATACATTTTTATCCCATCTTTATTTAAATTACGGAAAACTATTTTTAATATATAGTTTAGTGAACAACAACCACTCTGTAATCCACACTCACATCTTTGATACAGGGACAGGATTCACATCATGAGGTCTCGGGTCACAGCAGGTCATCCTGGGATTCTTTCAAATCCTTCCGCATCCACTGTAATCCTCAATAAAACAGTGGGATTACTGGGATCATCAGGTGTCAGGATGGTGCAGTATGTCAGATGATGCTGATCTGGATGATGTTTGATTAGAGTTGCTGTCACTCATCCTGCTCTGAATCTTCATGACGATAAACATCAGTAATGGGATGTTTGAGTGAATCAATGTGGGGGCGGGGCTTGATTTCATTCTTCATAATTTGATTGGCTGGTGAGACATGCTCAGTAAGACCAGAGACATTCATTAAAGGGACAGTTCACCCGAATTTACTCAAACTCATGTCATTAAAGCTCAATATGACTTTCTTCAGTGAAACACAGAAGGTTTGGTTCCCAACGTTCTTCAAAATGTTTTCTTTCTTGTTCCAGAAGTGAGAGACAGTCATACAGGTGTGGAGTGACATGAGGGTGAGCAAATTATTTTTGGGTGAACTGTCCCTTTAAGAACATGAGCTGGTTCATTTCCGATGTAAAATGTTCATAAACATATTACAGAAAGTGAAAATCATATAATTTTTATTTTATTTCATCGTCTTCTTTTCACAGTGACTGTTCACAATACATTGTTTTTGTATTTATTTGTTATTTAAATATTATTTTGAACCTTTAAGATTCCCAGATTCCTGGATATGTTTTATTTTAGTTCATCTGGATCATAATCCTGCATGTTGACTGTCAATGGAATTTTTTTCTTAATAATACTTAATAACAATAATATAATATAATACAGAAGAATAATTTAGAATAATTTTACTGTAGTTTTTTCATTATTATTAGTGTCTGGTCAGAATGTATGTCTTCTTCTCAGTGAATGTTCTCCATGCATTTAAATAAATATATATTATAGAATTTTTTTGGGAACATTCAAATGTATGTCCTGATGTTTTCTCTCGTCTGTTTTTATACTTATGTGTTCTAGCGTGTGTGTGTGTGTTATTTCAGCAGGACTTCAGTGATTTGGGTCTCGGAGCACTTTGTTGGGATTATATAACCAGACATACTGAAGATGAAAATATACAGATGTAGAGTGTGTGTGTGTGTGTGTGTGTGTGTGTGTGTCTGTGTCTGTGTCTGTGTCTGTGAGTGAGTGAGTGAGTGAGTGTGTGTGTGTGTGTGTGTGTGTGTGTGTGTGTGTGTGCAGCATCTGAATCTTAGAGTGTATTAGTCCTGTAAAGTGGACAGAAGCGTAATGAATTGCAGTCAAATCCCTCGTCCTGACTCTTAATCTGCACATGTGTGTGTTCAGCGTGTTCATCTGTGTGTTTAGATGCTGCCGTCGGGATTATGTGTTTTCAGGACAAGGTTTCCCATCAATAGGGCTTTTAGTAGGTATTGTTATGTATCCATTCGTTCATACAGTCACAACAGCCGTTTGAGTTTGTTCCCTGCCATAACTTAATATCTGCATATTCATATCAGTCTCTATCAGACCACGATTCAGATGATTCAGACGCAGCAGGAATGCTTTTTTTAACTCTTCTCCACACATTTCCAAGTGGAACAAAAGCTCTGTGAGGGAATAACAGATCTTCACAGTGATTAGTGGTGAACAGTGGCGGTGGATAATGAATAAGATGTTCTGATGAGGTCAGTCATTTCAGAGAACAGGGAGACGTGATACTGGAGAATATCGTGCATTGATGAATCATGTCAGTTATGAATTCATATTGATTTTCCTCATTGTTATTGTACACTTCTGTTTGATTTATAGTCAAATCTGCATTGTGTTCATGTATGTGACCTTTAAATCGGATGTTTAAAACATGTTTCTGCATTCGTCCCTCACTATATGAACTCTATACGGTAAGAGGAAGATGTTTGTGCTCTTTTTCCACACGCACACACACACACGCGCACACACACACACACACACACGCGCACACACGCGCGCACACACACACACACACACACACGGCATTAGTGGACCTGTAATCCGTGTGTGGTTTCTCTGGTCCGAACACAGCTGGGATTACAGAGCGTCTCTGTCTCCGGGTGTGTGTCTCCGTGTGTGTGTCTCTCCGTGTGTGTGTGTGTGTGTCCGTGTGTGTGTCCGTGTGTGTGTCTCTGTTCATTGACGAGAATCTGCTGTCCGTCACTCAGTCTGTCGCTTCTCTCTGGGTCCTGTTTGATTCTGTTCTCAGATCCAGGTAAGAGTGTGAGATTCACACATCAGCGTGTGTGAGATTAACTCACAGATGGTGTCAATCTGATGCTTCTGAAAGGTCAGGGTCAGGATGTGTGTGTTTATCTGATGTTGTGTGACTTTACTGTTCAGTTATAGTGGATGTACTGGGATCTTTATGATTGTACAGATTTGTTAAAAATGTTTTAAAAAAAATGTGTTATTTTGCCCGACTTCAATATCATGTGATGTGTATATTTTGCTTTACTATAATATCTAATCATTAGGGATGCACGATATATATCAGCCACCATATCGGTATCGGCCGATATACGTATGTTCATTTTTAATGTTATAGTTATCGGTATGAATTATCGGCTATCGGTATGAATTATCGGTTGTCATTATCAGCCAAAATGTTCACGTCGGTGCTCGCTACTGAGGTCCATCTCTACTTTTTCAGAATGTGTTTTCGTCATGTAGCCGCACACACACACACACACACACACACCAACACACGGTGTTCGTAATCAGGCTTAATTTTGCTGGCAGATGATAGTTGTTCACTTAACTAGGCTTCCCATGATTCAGTAGTATGCTTTACTTCCACCAGATCAGGCCAGAAAAATGATATTTTTGCTGAGATCGCCACTGGCAACAATATAAATGTGCATGTTATGGTTAAAAGTTGTGTGGCTTTTTACCTGCATTTAATTGATCAAGTCAATTATATACATTTATTTCTAATAACATTTTTGTATTTGCAATTTAGAAAAGATGCATAATAACTTATAAGCAAATTTCTTCATGTGTGGTGATTAAACAACAACATTGATGGAGACCAAATACTTTGTTCATGAAGTTGTTTATAAGGATGCATGTAAGTGAATGTCTCTCTCTCTCTCTCTCTCTCTCTCTCTCTCTCTCTCTCTCTCTCTCTCTCTCTCTCTCGTCTGTCATCATTTACTCACCCTCAAGTTGTTCCAAACCTGCATACATTTTTATTTGTTCTGCTGAACACAAAAGATGATATTTTGAAGAATGTTGGCAACCAAACAGTTGTGGGACACCAATGACTTCCATAGTATTTTTCCCCATACTATGTAGGCCTAAGTCAATGGTGCCCCACAACTGGTTACAAACATTCTTCAAAATATCTTCTTTTGTGTTCAGCAGAACAAATAAATGTATACAGGTTTGGAACAACTTGAGGGTGAGTAAATGAGTTTTGAACTATCCCTTTAAGAAATTGTATGTTACGAGTGATGCTTTCCTTCAGTCTTCCTTCAGCATGGAGCATTGCCAAGGGTGTTAAGTTTCACAACAAATTTTAATATGTGTAACCGCAGAAAATTGTGTAATTCACCTGTGGGAATGTGGTGCACTGCTTGTCACATTATGAAATGTCACACAGGTAACAGTTATGTGGGAGTGGAAACGAATGAAATGTCTCCTGTTATTAACCATCTCTCTCTATCTCTCTCTCTCTCTCTCTCTCTCTCTCTCTCTCTCTCTCTCTCTCTCTCTCTCTCTCTCTCTCTCACAGGTGTGTGTTTCCTGTGTTTGGTGGATGTGGTTCCTGTAAAGAATGAAGATGGCGTGGTGATCATGTTTATTCTGAATTTTGAGGTCATGCCGGACGATAAACTGCACGACCCCCAGGATCTCAATCACAAGCTCCCTCTGCTGTGGCGCCACTCCAGTACGTCATGTGCTCTTTCATTAAACGCTACATCTGTGAACATCCCTTTAAACCATTACCTTATTAGCACAGATCATGAGAAAAAGGACCATTTACACACACTAAGCTGCAAAAACGGCCCAATCAGAATTGTGTATTTGTATTTATATATATATTTTCTTTCTTTCATTTTAAAATCCTTTATCACGAGTGACTGTAATGGAAAGGTCATGCAAATTCAGCTTATTAACATATGACCGCCCTCATTTAAATATTACGTTAACACTTTACAATAAGGTTCATTAGTTAACATTTACTACCTTAGTTAACATGGACTAAGAATGAACAACACTTCTACAGCATTTATTAATCTTAGTTCATATTCATTTCAACACTTACTAATACGTTATTAAAATCAAAGGTTGTATTTGTTAACAATAATGCACTGTAAACTAACATGAACAAACAATGAACAGGTGTATTTTTATTAACCAACATTATCAAAGATGAATAAATACTGTAACAAATGTATTGCTCATTGTTAGTTCGTGTTAGTAAATACATTAACTAAAGTTAACTAATGAACCTTATTGTAAAGTGTTACCAATATTACTAACATTTAGCAGCTTCAGTGTCTGTCTTCTGTCTTCGGCTGGGTTTTTGTAACATATTTCACATGCAAAAATGTTAGCCAGTCACAAAAGAGATAATTTACATATTAAACACCATATTAAAACCTGCATGTGTGGTAAATGGTCATAAAGTCTTGACTTGAGTCTAATGTCTTGACGTATCTCTGTGTGTTTTCTACCTTAAATTGTCTTGACGTATTCTCTGTGTGTTTGTCTACCTTAAATAAAAAAAAAAAGATTGTCTTTCTCGTCAAACGTCCTTTAAATAAACGAATATATGATTTTTATGAGCCCAAATATTCGAATACAATATTTTTGAAAAATGCCCATCCCTAATAAAATCCTGCCTGTGTGGAAAATGTTCATAAAAGATGCAAAAATAAATAAATTGTCTTGACGTTTCCTCTGTGTATTTGTCTGTCGCAGATCGAGCTCGAGGCATCCGTTTACGCCTCCCCCTCCTGAACTCCAGGAACAACAGTAAATCTTCTCTGCGGGAGGATCCCGAGACGGGCCGAGGAACAGGTTTCTCCAGCAGCTCCGGTCGACAGAGCCCCGAATCCCTGGCGCTGGGAGAACTCCTCTCGCTGCCAGAACACAAGCGTCCCTGTGTGGCCACCGGCTCCACCCGCTCCACCGGCCTCGTGACCTCACCGTCCTCTCGTAACCTGTTGGGCAGTGACCCGTCGTCTCCTCCTCCGGCCCCCCCGCACCCCATCACGCTGCCTCTGGGTCAGTCCTCGCCTCGACCGCACCGGCTCGACCTGGACGCCACGGTGTCCAACTGCAGTCTGAGCAACAGCCGCTCGCGCGAGAGCTTTCACAGCATGCGTCGCGCGTCTTCAGTGGACGATATCGAGGCCATGCGGCCGGAATGGGAGCGGAAACACCGAACCCGACCCATATGCAGCAGCACGGGTGAGAAAACTGAGCTGGAAATGCATGAAATTAAAAGTGATATTAAAAGTACCCTTGTAGTCAATCATTTTATACCTTAAAACTCACCAAAATGACATATTTAAATGTTTTTTCCTCAAAATAAAATTGTGTCATGTCTTAAAATATCTTGAATGTAACTCGACACCCTTGCCTCATTTAGCATGTGCGGTTCTATGAATATGCAAATGAGCCCCGCCTCCACTCACTCACTCAGCTCAGAGATCCACTGGTTGACGATCACACGTTGATCTGATTGGTTACAAGGAAGTTTGTGACGTCAGAACACCAGCGATTTCAAGTGTGTTTTTGAGACTGTCTTTGGTTCACTGCAGTTTTAAGGAGGAAATACTCAGCAATGGTGTCGACTTATGAATTTACACATGGTTTGTCTTAAAGCGTATTAAAAACACCACATAGACACATAAAAATCATTAAAAGCTGGATTTTCACCACGGGGGACTTTAACATGTTACAAAAGATTCTATTTCAAATAAATTCTGTTCTTTTAAACTTTCAATTCATGAGAGAATCCTGAAAAAATGAAATGTATCACAGTTTTCAACACTGATAATAATCATAAATGTTTCCTGAGCATCAGATCATCATATTAGAATGATTTGTGAAGGATCATGTGACACTGAATGATGCTGAAAATTCAGCTTTGATCACAGGAATAAATTACACTTTACTATATATTCACATAGAAAACAACTGTTTTACTGTATTTTTGATCAAATAAATGCAGCCTTGGTGAGCAGAAGAGAATCTTTCAAAAGCATTAAAAAACTAATTTTACACTTTTATACTAAAGTTTCATTTATTCCTGTGATCAAAGATGAATTTTATATCTTTATAAAACCTTAATATCGTTCCAATCCCAAACGCTAGTGCAGATACAGTGTGATTTGCTAAATATAATACTGTAAAATGTCAAGAGTATTTCCTTTCAACAACCTGTGTCTTTCCTCAGGTGCCGTGAACAACAAGTCCAGCATCCTGAACTCTACCTCTGACTCAGATCTCATGCGTTACCGTGCGATCAGTAAAATCCCCCAGATCACGCTCAACTTCGTGGACTTTAAACCGGACCCGCTCATCTCCCTCCCGCCCGGAGAGATGGACATCATCGCTCCCTGCAAACTCATCGACCGCACACACAACGTCACGGAGAAAGTCACTCAGGTAAGACGGTTCTGCTCTTCATCCTAAAGCTGAAGAATGCCAGGTCATGAACTAATTAGAGGGGTCATCGGATGCAAATTCACTTTTATGTGTCGTTTGCATATAACTGTGTCTCTGCAGTTGTGGACACAACCACATACAGTGATACAAATCCAGTCACTCCTATATCATATTGCTCATGCTCCGCCCACGACCACTGACGGACTGTCCCGTATTAGCATATTTCCCATATTAGCATATTTCCTGTATTAGCATATTTCCCATATTAGCATATTTAAAGAGACATGCACCGAAACGGGTCGCTGTCAACAAAGCTGTTTTTGAGGAGGTTTTATACAAACATTGAGGAATTTTAACCAAAGTATGTTACAAACTTTACATTAAGACCCTAAAGAATCATCACAACTTGTGGAAAATGTGTGTCCGATGACCCCTTTAAAACTACAAAGATGGAGGATCTGACTTCAGAATCAGTAGTGATGTTTTTAGCGTTGGCTGTCTCTGTGTGTTCTGGGTTTTGAGACTGAGACCGAGATTGAGATGTTTGTTCTTCTGCTGTAAATGAGACGGCTCTTCTTTGGCTTCATCAGGAGATGTTGGTGGCCCAGATTAAACCTCTCGCAAACGCTTTTGATCAAAGACGGTGTGTAAAGGAAGCTGTTAATGTTGGTCTTGATGTGATGAGGATTTATCTGGCAAAGCTGAACTCGTATATCATTCTGTGTTTGAAGATGCAGTGATTCAACTTTACTGACTTTGACAACATACACTCAAGTGTTTGAAAAGTAACCTTTCACTCACAAACGTCACACTCACTGACTCTCTGTCTTCTGTGGGACACAACTCCAGATGTTTACGATGCCATGAGGTCTGGATGAGTGCAAGACATCAATACAAGTATCAACAACCTTATAATCATCACTGATCCAGCTATTAAAATTACATCACATGGTCTTCGGTCATTTTTGACTCCTTTTTGATCTCTGAACCCTATAGGTAGTTTTCTTTAAAAACGTATTTTTAACGTATTACGATTAAAACGTATTTTAATCTTTGAGAACTCCTACAGTTTGTAAATTAAGAGTAAATAAAAAATAAAAAAAATATTTTAGTTAGTAAAAATCTAAATGAATCAAATTACATTCTCGATTCCAGAAGTCATTATTTTTATTCAGAATTTCTACTTGATATTTTAGAGCCAGGCATAACTTGTAAAATGTATATTCATTATAAAAATGCCCATGGCGTTTTAAATGCTTTATTATGTTTATTAAATGTATTAATTATTATTAATACATTTTTTTTTATTAAAATTATTTATTTATATTAAATGTATTAGGCTTCCTCACAAATCCTGGTTTTCCAAAACTTGGTCCTTCAAAGGAAACAAACCGTTTAGAATAATAATATCTTGATTTTTTTATTGTAATTTTTCCGCTTATTTTCACGATTGTTTGCCTGATTTTAAGTCATCCTGTTTGAGAACTGCTGCACTTTTATTATTTAACAAAGAACCTTTATTTTTAAGAGTGTAATAATGAAAGTCAGTTTCCAGATAAAGTTGTCGTCTGGAATGTATTTCTGTGTAAAGTGCTCTGCGTTGGAGGTAAACCTGTTCATGCATGGACTCGCTGGGAAACGACCCTGTGACCTCGATGTTTGATGAATGATGCTGGATAGTAAACTCAGTAACTTCAGTGTCTGACCTCCTGTGCTTCACTCAGTCTTCATTAGAGAAGAGTTAAACGCTCATCTTTCCCCCCGGCGGATGTAACTGGGTTAATTTAATACTCTGGACGCGTGACGCCCATGTGCTGATGCTCATCTCTGGCTGATGAAATGAGAGTGGGCGGCTGGGACTGACGCTTCGTGATGAAACCATGACAGATGAGCATGTGCTTCTCAGAGCGTCACAGTCCTGCACACCTGCTGTCCTGCGGGTCACATGATCTGTGCATCAGTTTCAGTAATGCAGCAGATCATCAGGTCATGTGACATCCAGTTGTTACATATGAAGCATATTCAATACATCCATGTTTAATACAAGTTCAATTCTATCAACAGCATAGGAGACATAATGATAATAACCACCATAAATTGTTATGCATATTTTTTGATTAATCTTTTAAAATAATTGTAATTATTTGTTAATTAATTTTAATTATTTGGTATTTGTACTGAAAGTGTCGAAACTGAGATTTTTTATTTAAATAATATGTATGCACATCTAATTTTAAGAATTTCTTACTTAATTATTTTAGAAATAATTGTGTTATTTGAACGGCAAAGAAAATAATTACATTACTAAATTATTTGTATGCATATTTTTGTTCATTCTTTTTTTAACTATTTTTTAACATTTTGTTAATTAATTAGTTTATAAAGAAATGTGTTATTATCCTGCAAAGAAAATAATTACAATACTAAATAATTTTATGCATGTTTTTGTTCTTTAAAAAGAGATTTTTCATTAATTGTTCTTACAAAAACAAGTTGTTTCAAATGCAAAGTGTCTAAATTGAGAAAATAATTTAATGGAGAATTATTATTATTTTTTAATTATGTGCATTTTTGTTTTTTCATAATAACACTTTAATTCTTCCATACAAAAATGCTACAAAGTGTCTAAATTGTCCTTCTAGGACTTCAGTTATTTGTCTTTGATGCACTTCCTGAGTTTTCTAGCTTATATCCTGAATCGTTTCACCTTTTAGAGGATATTTATTATTTAATACCTCGTCTTGATCTTGATTTAGATTAATAAGCATCAGATTGTGGGCAACCGTTATCATCCCTTCATCATAAACTGCTCTTTTTGTTGTAAGCTGTTGTCATGTTGATGCTGATGATGATGTGATGACTTTAATTAGAGCGATTAGATCATCTCTAATCAGTGTGTGTGTGTGTGTGTGTGTGTGTGTGTGGAGTGTGTGTGTGTGTGTGTGTGTGTGTGTGTGTGTGTGTGTGTGTGTGTGTGTGTGTGTCAGCGAGCGTTCGGCGTGTCACTTCCTGTCTCGTCCACCACAGATAAAGCATAATGAAGCTGTTTCTAATTTGTCCACAGCAGGATTTAAGGAAGAATTCACTGTTGATTGCCGCAGTGAGTCTTTGTGAGATGAGTTTGTGTGTGTGTGTGTGTGTGTGTGTGTGTGTGTGTGTGTGTGTGTGTGTGTGTGTGTGTGTGGTGTGTGTGTGTGTGTGTGTGTTTTGAGCTTTTGTCCGCTGGATCAGACTGTGTATTGAGTCTATCAACCACATCTACCTGTCGGGAGTTTGGATACACCTGCTGTTCATTATGATGAGTTGAGAATAAATACTGTAACATATTTTCCTCATTGTTAGTTCATGTATACATTAATGAATCGTTCACTAATGAACCTTATAGTAGAGTGTTACCGAACGCTCTTATATTAGATCTTCTTCTGGGTCTAGATTCCCTCTGGACGTTCATAAGCTCTTCATGAAGCTCTTCCTTCTCCTCAAATCAAAGAGATTCATGAATAAACTCTAATATCTGTGATTCTGGCAGACGTGAGTGTGTCCAAACTTCTGTCAGTGTGTGTGTGTGAACTCACTCAACAGGCTGAAAGCTTCAGAAACACAACACACACACACTGTTAATTTACGGAGGTTATCATATAACAGCGTAAAATAACATCTATATGTGTGATTCCTTCTCCAGTGACAGACAATATTGTGTTGTTTAGTTTGATGTGTGTGTTTCAGGATTAAGAAATGAAAATACACTGGCCATTAAAAGTTCGGCATAATTCATTTATGTTGTTCTCTTTATTTGATAAAAAACAAACAAACAAAAAACAGTAAAAATAGTGAAATATTATTGCAATGTGAATCATCTGTTTTCTATGTGAATATATAGTAAAGTGTAATTTATTCCTGTGATCAAAGCTGAATGTTCAGCATCATTACTCCAGTCTTCAGTGTCACATGATCCTTCACAAATCACTCTAATATGATGATTTGATGATCAGTTATGATTATTATCAGTGTTGAAAACAGTTCATATGTTTGTGGAAGCCGTGATACATTTTTAAGGATTCTTTGATGACTAGAAAGTTCAAAGGAACCGCATTTATTTGAAATATAATATTGTATTATAAAATGTCACTTTTGATCCATTTAATGTGTCCTTTCTGTATAAAAGTATTTTTTTCTAATCCAGCATTGCATCACAGGAATACATTAATTTTACAATATCTTCAATAGAAAATAGCTATTTTAAATGATGATAATATTTCACAATATTACAGTTTTTACTGTATTTTTGATCAAATAAATGTGACTTTTTACTACTAATGTACAGGTAGGTCACAGTTTCTTTCTTTGACACCCCAGCTGTGTGTTTAATTCATGTTGGGCTATATTTAATGGCGTACACACACACACACACACACACACACACACACTTACACACGTGTATAGATAAATCAAGAACACACCACAGGAATGATGCATTAATCTACACACGTCACACAGAAACATTCTTGCTTTTCTTTCCTTAACCACCTCTCACACACACACACACACACACACACACACACACGAGGGCATTTACCCCTTAATCTGTGTGTGATTGTGCAGGCTAAGCCAGAACATTGTATTTGTGTGTTTCCAGTAATCTCTGCATTGTAGAGATGAACTCTGACCCGCGTCTCGTTCCTCTCAACGACTGGAGCAAGAGCTTAGTGTCCCACAATCCTGCAGTACCTCACGTCACCTGACAGCGGCAGTGCAGCCTATCACAGTCGAGCACTGCAGGCACATGACTCTTGTGTTCTGGCAGGTTACCATGGTGAATTCGGAATGTTTGTCATGGCAATACGGCTCATGTTTAGATCTTTAGATCTTTAGAAGTGGAATATATGGAATGTTGGATGGAAATGTATCATTCCTTAAGCATTCATTAGGATTTAAGAGGAGAGGAGTGATTAGAGACAGAGAAGGTCGTTTATTTGAAATAAAAACACTAGGAATGTAATGAAACTGCTTTTACTTCAAGTGTAAAACATTCTCTCTGAACAAGCCCAGCGTTTGTGATCAAATATACATCATATAATCTTTCAAACATGGTTTATTCAGCCACGCAGGGTTTGATCATTAATTTAGACTCATCAATAATGAATGATTAATATTAAGAATTCCCTTTCGTTGACGTCTCTTTAAATACTACATAAACTGCTCTATATTTCCTTTCAGAAGTCAAACTTCTGTCATTTATAGAGGAGAACTGATAAACGCCGTCAGACGCATGAATGCATGCACGCATGATCAGAATCTGTTCAATCACAGGAAGGTCATAAGAGGAAGCAGGGTCGATATTATTATTATTATTCATAAACAGCAGAAGAACGAACGAATGATAAGAGTAAAATGTGGTCTTGAAAGTAATCTCTTATAGTTCCAGTGCTAGAAACATTAACTAACATTATAAAGAGACGTCGCAGAGAGAAATATGAATAGATATATAAAAAGATTTAAAAGATGCATGCCAGAGAAGTGTGTCCGTTCCCGAAACCGGCGGCGAAGTGAGCGATTTAATACGTTTATAATTAGAACATTACATATTCATTTTTAGAGGAGATGCGGATGAAGAACATGCTAATTTTATCTCAAGCTGAGACTTTCATTTATATATTTATTTATGTTTTATTAAGGATTCAGACTACAGATCAGACAGCGGTCCACGTGTGACAGGCCATTGAAGTAAATACTGCATTTAATCTTAAATGCCTCTTATCACACATTAGCTGTTATAATATTAGCCTTTTTTGTGCCAAATATAGTTAGGGTTACAGCTTACAGCTTCTGCAAAAATAATCGTACAGTGTATTATCTAATAACATAAAGCACTTTTATCTGAAAAGGAGGAAATATGATTCCTTGTGATATTAAAACTCTAAGATAAAGATATTAAGAAGCAAGATAGATTGATATATTGATTGATTGGTTGGTTGATTGTTAGATATATAGATAGATAGATGATATATAGATAGATGATAGATAGATGATAGATAGATAGATTGATAGATAGATGATAGATAGATAGATGATAGATAGATAATAGATAGATAGATAGATAGATAGATACAGTAGATAGATAGATAGATAGATAGATAGATAGATAGATAGATAGATAGATAGATAGATAGATAGATAGATAGA
>FLSR01004883.1:22069764-22088897 GCA_900092035.1 Leuciscus waleckii
ATTTATTTTAGGGGTTTGTATTAGGGTTTAAGGGTCACGGGTTCGGGACGATTCGGTGTGTGCTATGTACAGGGGATAAAGGACTACTGTCAAATACAAATAAAGAGAATAAGAGCAAATAATTAACTACAAGAAACAGCACAAATAAACACAACTGTCAGGGTGTGTGCAGGCAGAAGAAGACGAGGAAGGCAGAAGGCTCCAATACAAAGTGTTTACTTACAAATATAACTCAAGCGATACAAACAGGCAGGATACACACACACACACACACACACACACACACACACACACACATAGATTGCAACGTTACATAGACGAGAACGGACAAAGACTGACTGAACAGAGGGAACTAAATCCAGACACTGATGAACATAAACCAGGCGACACAGATGAAGGTGAATGACAAGACACAGGTGATAATGATGAACTAATGATAGTAGACATGGCAACGGATAAGTGGAGGGAAAACAAAAGACATGTGACTAATAAGACTAAACAGGAACACAACGGTTACAACAATAGAGCGAAGATACACCTATTTTATAAACCCCTTTTGGGTCGCGTTTAATTAGGCCTATTATATGTGCGTTCTTTACTGTGGTAAAGTAGGACCGATACCTTTTTACTTGCACATCAAATTGTATTTAACACAGTTTGTGCTTGTCATTACTGTAGGCTTGGTAAAGTGCGCCACGTTTATTTGTCAAGCGCATTTCACACACGCCGGTGATTTTAGTCTCACTCTGGCAGCGGATCTTGTGGAAGATAAACTTCGCTCTTCAGACCTTTCACAACAAGTATCAGTTACTTTGAACATCAGGAGAAAACATGAAGATATTAGAGAATATATAGACTTCAATGATCTGAATCTTGTGATGATTCAAATGAATCGATGAATCGTTCGCTAATATGAATCAGACTTCTTACATGGTTAGCTGAGCTTGTGATGCAAGTTTACGAACACTTTTAATGATTTACGCATGGCTTAACCCTCTGAGGTCTGAGCTGTTTTCTGGGCCCTGGAGGTGTTCTGACATGCTCTGACATTTGTGTTTTTTTCTGTTACTAGTGACATTTTCATGGCTAAAGTCTAATTACACTGTATTCAGCACAAACTCTGCTACAATAATATATCAGCAGCATGTATCTAAAAGTTTGTAGTTTTGAGATAATGAAATTTATGCGTGGTTTGTGAAAATACAAAAAAAAAATTCTCACTGAAATAAGGCCACGAAACCCATACTGATTATTTCTTCACAAGACTTTTGAAAATTGTATCACGTAGCCTAGAATATTTGCTCCAAAACTATGTGAAAAACTCCCTGACTGCTCATTCAGATAAGACAATATATTGATTTAAAATTTCTAAGACGTATTTTGTGTGAGAAAGCCATATGCGAAGAGGCGTGATCATCTCATGAATATGTAAGCCTTCAACACCTGAGAAAGACAAAGACACTCCCCTAACCGCCCTATTAGGAGCTATCAGGCCCTGTCATTCAGAGCAACCTTGCACAAAGAATGAGGAGATTTAAAAAAGAATGGCTTTTAGATTGTTTGGATTTATTTACAACACAACACAATCCAAAAATACAAATGACAAAAGAGCACATTAAAAACAATGATCCAAAGACAGAGACCTCTGTGCCATTCCTAAAAACATACCTTTCATTTCCAAGGTGTTTGATTTTCACTTTACCATGTTCATATACAGAGACTCATGTAAATGTTGAAGTCAGCAGGACTCAGTTGCATCTGGTCCCTGAAAGAAAAAAAAAAAGAAAAAAACTGTGAACATACTGATATCAAGAGAAACTAGGCCTGCACGATTTTGGGAATACATTTTAGATTTTTCTGGTTAAAATTGCTTTTTAAAATTCACAGAATACACACACACACACACGTTTCCAACAATATATAATGAACACCAGGTTTGTTGTGCCTTGTAGGCATAGGCTACGCAGTGCTGCATAAAATAATAATAACAATAAATTAAATCTTCCAAAAGATTTCAACAACTACGCTAGAGAAAAATATATTGACTATCATATGTTACTTCAAATGTTTCCATTCGTTATGATGATATGAAATGAGATAATAGTAAAAACATAAAGCCTAACGTTTGGTGCATTTTTCCTTTCAAACGCAATCACGCTCCAAAATATGATACATTTTATCTAACATAACACATTGAGTGAACAATATATTTTTACAACATTAATTAATGTTTGTGAATGTTATTTAATACAAAACACTTGATTGGTCATGTTTGTTCACTTCATTCATTGTGCATTAAATAATGTTAACAGAAATAATGTTAACTTTTGATTTTAAAAATGTATTTTTAAATTAACCCCTAAAGGAGAATAATTGCGACAGTATATAACTATTGTTTTTTTTGTTAGGTCATTTTATCTAATGTTATCTAACAAATGGAATCTTATTGTAAAGTGTTTTTAATACTACAGTTTCCATCTTTGTGATATACACTTTAATATAATTATGTAAATTTAATCTAAATTAAGCTTTGGTACCGAAATTGGTACCGAGAACCGTGGATTTTCACTGGTATCGGTACCGAATACTGAAATTTTGGTACCGTGACAACACTACCATATTGCATAGCAGACTCTTTGGCATTATGTGAAATGGGAACACTTTACAATAATGTCACATTTTTAGCATTGGCTAAGGTTAATACATGTTGTAGTATTGTCCATTGTTAGTTTGTTAATGTCAACATTTACTAATACATTTATTTTTTTATCTGTTAACCTCAGTTAATGTACTATATGGACTAACATGAATGATCAAGGGAAATTGTCTTGCTCAAATATTAATACATGCTGTAAAACAATGTATATTGCATTATGCATATAGTTCATGAAAGCTAGCTAATACATCCTTGTTAACAAATGGGACTTGCAAAGTGTTACCCGTGATATTTACCTATGTTTCTAGGTTACAGCTAAAGAAACCTGTAATATTTTAATGTTTAAGTTATTTTCTGTAGAATTCGGTCTGTAGAACTTCTCATTTTAATATATCCATA
This sequence comes from Leuciscus waleckii, assembly GCA_900092035.1. NCBI lineage: Eukaryota > Metazoa > Chordata > Actinopteri > Cypriniformes > Leuciscidae > Leuciscus > Leuciscus waleckii. The sequence continues at coordinate 22,072,820 of FLSR01004883.1, forward strand.
TTTATATATTTATTTCATTTAGCACATTTCAGTTCAGCGCTGTTTTACTTGCAGTGTTATGTTTTGTCATCCAGTGTCCGTTAGGGGTGTCGAAATTAATCGTTTCTACGATGCATCGCGATGCAGACGAGGACGATTCGGTATCGGTTCAGTAATAGACCATAACCGATTATAATGTACTGACACTTTTCTGACGTCATTTGTCGCGTACGTGCTTTGTGGCGGTAGCATTCAGTGGCAGAGGGAGGCGAGATGCGAGTGCGAGAACATTTAAAATGCTCCAACTACTTTAAAAGCCTACATCTGGGCACATTTCGGCTTTTATGAACAACCTGGTGAGCACGACCTGCAGAAGACACGCTGTGTGCGCTCATGTCACGCACTAATAGAATATGGTATTGCCGGCGCCGGCGTGACCTTTCAACGTGATGACGTGTTCCCTGTCCGTTTGTTGATCAGCTCAATCCGAACTATTGAAGGTAAAAAGTCTATAAATTATAATTTTTTGTTGAAAATGACCTATCGTTCCGCTAGATAACAACCTCTTCTTCAGCTGTGATCGCGTACAGCCCGTTTAAACACTTCAAAGACTTTTGAAACTGCTTTAATTTGGACTTAAAAACGATGGTAACCAATGAAGTCCATTGTTAGAAGAAAAATCCAGAAATGTTTTCCTCAAAAAACATAATTTCTCTCCCACTGAGGAAAGAAAGACATGGATATCTTGGATGGCATTGGGGTGAGTAAATTATTAGGAAATTTTCATTTTGGGGTGAACTAATCCTTTACGCCTGTAGAGTCTGACTGCTTTAGAGATGCGTGGATGAGCTCCAACATCACCCGAATCCACTGCCAAAAATAAATCATCCACCCGCCCCAATAACTTTCTCTGATTTAAGGATCCGCACCCGATGGTCAAATTACAATTATTCTGTGTTTTACGCGTGATTATAAATGTATGATCGTCACCTTCAACAGCGGACTCGGCGACGGTTGATGCGCGCATCTTTAATGGGAACATAATACACTGATTAATGAGCGCTGCTTTTAAATTAACATTTCTTTAAAACAAAATTTATTTGATAGATTTTCCTTTTCTTAATGGCATAAACAAGCTTTACTCCCTTGAAACTTAAACTGGAATGTCACAGTTTCTGTCACTGCGACTTCCCGAACAGGCGAGCACACGCACACACACGCACACACACACGCACACACACGCACACACACACGCACACACACACGCACACACACACATCACTTTTGAAGTAAAATTTAAAATTGAGGATGCGGTGCATCGTGATATCGAATTGAACTGAATCGATGACATGATAATCGTCATCGAACTGAACCGTGAGACCAGTGTCGGTTCACACCCCTAGTATCCGTTTAAAAAATATCGGTTGATGAACCGATTATCGGCACGGACGGTCAAACCTAAATATCGGTATCGGTAAATCCAGTATCGGTCGACGTCTGCTACTGATGAGATCCCAGAGGCTCGAGGCTTTAACTGCAGACTCACGGAGAACGAGCTGGAGAACGAGAGGGACATTAGAGGAGACACTAAACCGTCCCGACACCAGAGAAACTACAGTTTCCACAGCACTCAGACCTTTCAGCCGACTCAGCGTGACACTCAGGAAAGGTTATCCACGTCTGCAGTGCTGGATCCTGACGGAAGCCTTTCAGGAGATTAAAACAGGGAATATCATAGATGGCTTAATCATAGCCGTTTTGAGCAATCGTTGTTACATGCATGTATAATACCGTCTATTATTTATTATCAGTGTTGGGAAGCTTCTTTAAATTATGAACAGCTTGAAGCTGAACAAAGTATATTTTTATTATAGTTAAACTACTTAAAAATCAGTGTATTAATACATATTATTTTATGTTAATAATTATATATACAATTTCAAATTATATTTATTTTTAACATCAGAAAATGAAAATGGGGGTTTGATAAGTATCATAAGAATTTATGTATTTAAAAACAATTTATTTATTTTTATTTTATATTAAATTATAATATATTTTGTATAAATTATATATTAATTGTATATAAATATATTAAACTTTTTATGTATATTATACATATAAACAAATTATATTATATTATTATATTATTTATACATCACAGAAAATCACAATGCATCACAGGGATTTATTTATTTAAAACTGTTAATTGTATATTAAATTATAATATATTTTTTATTAATTCTATATTCAATTTGTAAACTATTTCTTTACATTATATATATATATATATATATATATATATATATATATATATATATATATAATGCATTATATTATGCATTATATTATGTATGAGTTCATGTATTTAAAACTATATATTTATTTGTATTATATTACATTTTAGAACTGCTTTGAACAAGACTGGCAAGACGGCCCTTTAAGATTCTGCATGATTTTCTGCCGGTGAACAATAAAACAGGTGTTGTTAAGCTAAGCAACACAGGTGTAACTCTCAGTGTTACAGGAATATCCATGTTTGGAGAATACACCTATAAATATCCGTCTGACCGGGTAGTTCTTCAGGCTCTTCCCTGGAGACGGTGGTCTGAAACTAACTGGGCTAATTCGAGCGGTGATGAATGTGGTGTTTGTTCCTGAACCACGAGCCGCGTGAACCGACACATGATGCATGACGTCCTCAGAGCGCTAATGAGAGTCCGCCAGTCGTAAGCAGCTATATAATCAAATTCACTAATATTACACCATTTAAATATTATTCAAATACATAGACTACTGAGTTACTAAAACAATCTTTGTCCAAAGAATAAAGAACAACACTTTATTCTATTATCCATTTTCTTGCGAGTGCCGTCAAGATTACTCTCTGGTGCCGCGAGACTCCGCCCACAAGCTGTTCTGATTGGCTGACTCCGCCCACACACTGTTCTGATTGGCTGACTCCGCCCACACACTGTTCTGATTGGCTGACTCCGCCCACACTCTGTTCTGATTGGCTGACTCCGCCCACACACTGTTCTGATTGGCTGACTCCGCCCACACGCTATTCTGATTGGCTGACTCCACCCACACGCTGTTCTGATTGGCTGACTCCGCCCACACGCTGTTCTGATTGGAAAACTCCGCCCACACACTGTTCTGATTGGCTGACTCCACCCACACGCTGTTCTGATTGGCTGACTCCGCCCACACGCTGTTTTGATTGGCTGACTCCGCCCACACGCTGTTCTGATTGGCTATGGGTTTTGATTGATTTTGCATTTCGCAGTCGCATCTAGTGTGGACAGACAAATTATTTGTCGCTGAGTTACTAAAACAATCTTTGTCAAAGAATAAAGAACAATACTTTATTCTACTTATCCATTTTCTTGCGAGTGCCGTCAAGATTACTCTCTGGTGCCGCGAGACTCCGCCCACACACTGTTCTGATTGGCTGACTCCACCCACATGCTGTTCTGATTGGCTGAGTCCGCCCACACACTGTTCGGATTGGCTGACTCCCCCACATGCTGTTCTGATTGGTTGACTCCGCCCACTTGTTGTTCTGATTGGCTGTGGGTTTTGATAGATTTTGGCGCATCTCGCAGTCGCATCTAGTGTGGACAGTTAGGACACGGTGTAACACACACACTGGTGAGAAAAAATAGAATAATTTATTAGCCAATGGCTACTGAGAGACATAATTTAGTCGCCCAGAGTGAAGATTTAGTCTCATTGTAGATGGTTGTAGGATCACCCGTCCTGATGTGAGGCAAAGTCTCCGTCTCAGATGACCCGAACCTCATTTTCTGCCAATAGTCGTGACTTTGTGAAGGTGTCGGCATGAAGAACGACAGAACTGTCCTTCATTCCCTTCAGCCGCTTCTGCATCACTTTCCCATTATTCCCAGGTCTCTGACACCTTTAAAGCGGATCTATCCGGTCAGCATCACGCATCCGCAGCGACTGTGACGTTCCTCAGCTAAAGGCCACGGTGGATCTCTCTTTAGAGACTGATAAGCTCCATCAATGATTCCCGTTGACATGCCTGTGATTTTATCTTTCGCTCACGGCGGTGAAGTAATTTTTCTTAAGCTATTAGATAAACTGCTGAAAATACTCTTTTAGGGACTGAAAGGGCTTTCAAAGACACGTCACTCTTTCTTGTGAAATTTCAAAAGATAGGAGCAAGAGTTGAGCCATATATTGAATATTCACAATATATTTGCTGATTTCACTGGCAATATAAAGTTAAGCAGCATATCGCAGTAGTTCATGTGCACTTTTTATTATGCTTGTTAGTTTTGAATCTACTTAGCAACAATTTCTCTTTAGTTGAAATTATCATCTGCTCATTTTCTGAAGCATTTTAAGAGAAAACTGTGAATATTATATTTTGGTAATATTTTAATTTATTTTATAGACAATTCAAATATTAACCGCGGATGTGTATATATTTTTTTCAATAAAGATAATCAGTGCATGTTTCACACTATTTTCACATAGAAAAATAACAATATTTAATATTGAAATAATGAAACAAGCATTGCAATAAATCTGCTGTACGGCCAAGGCGGATGTACGGTACATAAAAATATATTATATATTTTCTAAACATACTGTCAAAATATATGTAAATTTAGATAATATATGTATTATTTATGTACAATATATTTATTATATAATGAAATATTATATATTTAATATTATATATATGCATTATTTAATTTTATATGATTTTAACAGGTTTGGATAATGTTGGCAGTTCATAAGGACATTTTCCGTGGATCCCTCACTATAGTGAATGTGGAATGACTCACAGAAGTAAAAGCACCTGGTTTTACAAAAGACGTGTCAGCACATTAAGTGTGTGTGTGTGTGTGTGTGTGTGTTCTGAAGATACCTGCCGACCGCAGCACTCCAGTGTAAGTGGGGCAGAGAGGATCCGTGTTGGGAGTAATGGTGTCGTTTGTTATCCCGGCGAAGCACGAACGAAGCCGAGGAACGATTCCTTTGCTGGATGACACTGTGGCACCAAACACATTTAAGTGGAACCGATCGCAACCCGAGAGCTATTGTTCTTCATGCCTGGAAGCTGCGGTTCTGCGGGTCGATGTCAACCTCGAGAGTTAGTCGAAATCCGTCTGAGTTGGAGCGGTTTGATCCTAATGAAAGCGCCTGGAGTTATTCCAGGACATCGCTCAGATCAATGAAGGAATATTCACTGCAAGGTGCCATACAAATCATGTAAGATTAATCATCAGCAGAGAGAGCGCGGCCCCTGAGGCTTTCTCAGGTTTCATTTGAAACGCCTGACGTCCTTCTGACTTAATGGGGTTCTGTCGGCATCATGATGATTAAACAGACCTTTTAAACAGATACTTCCCCCAAAATGAAGATCCTCTCACTATTTACTCACCCAAACCTAGCTTACAATACAAAATCAGCATGCAGACGTGTGAATCCAGAATGAAAACGTTAGTTCCCGTGTGTTTGAAGGGAATGGTCTTACACGACCTCATTGATGTGTGTGTCGCCTGACTCCTGTGCCTCGAACTGCAGTCGATTCCTATCCTTAAGAACATTGTTAACATTTACTGTCCCTCCAACCACAGAGAGATCATGAACTGACCTTTCCAGCGACTGACTGAACACATCTATACTGTCTTTAGCTTGAGGAGTGTTTAATGAAGCTGTTAATCCTCAGATCAGAACTAACTGCAGTTTTTATGGGATACTGAAGTTAACATGATACAGAATATTTACTTTTGTTATGTGAACATTTTGCTGAGCTATTCGGCCGGTAATTGTTTCTCTTGGGGTCGCAAGGTATTTTTAACATTTACAGGAGACAGTCTGTGATTTTATTGCCGTGCGAATGCAGAATGTCAGTGTTTTTCTCCCGCCTCCCACTAATATTCCCCATATGCCGAATTACCTAGTGTTTTATGACAAACACCAATGTCGTGTGGTAATTTCACTTCCATCTGAATCCACATCGAGTTTACAAGGAGAGATCGCTTAAAAAGTCACTGTTTAAAGGAGTAGTTCACTTCAGAATTAATATTTCCTGATCATTTACTTCAACCATGTCATCCAAGATGTTCATGTCTTTCTTTCTTCAGTGGAAAAGAAATGAAGGTTTTTGAGGAAAACACTCCAGGATGTTTCAACATTTATATACTTTTTAACCACAAATGCTTGTTTTGCACTAGCTTTGATGCGACACACATTACGTAATCAGGTTGAAAGGTCAAGCGTGACCTAGGCGTAAGAACCGACCCAGTGTTTACAAAGCCAACGTGCAAAGACTCAGTCAAACGCCATTTACAAAAAAATTTTTAAATAAAAGGTAAAACAACGATGTCGCGCGATTTTCTACTCTACATTTCTGGCCTTTCAATGTGATTACGTAATGTGTGGCGCATCAGAGCTAGTCCAAAACGAGCATTTGTGGTTAAAAAGTTTATAAATGTTTCTTAAAAAAAAAAAAAAAATAGTCTGAGCTACTCTGTCCACACAATCCCACACGAAATCTGAGGTCTAGTGATAAGAGACTTGTATCTGTCCCCAGATCACGATTAAAGGGAGAGGAGATCGAGCCTTTGCTCTAGACTTTACATCAGATCGCCACAGTCTTTAACTGTTTTTAAATCTTCTCTTAAAACCTACTTTTTTCTTTAGCTTTTAAATCATGTGAGCTTCTGTCATGAATGTGTGGTTTGCCCTTGTCTCTTTATCTTGTGTTTTGTTCAGCACTTCGTTCAGCCATGTTTGCTGTTTTTAAGTGTGCTATATAAATAAAAACAAACTGGAAACAAATGGTGGATGGTTTGTCTAGATGAGACTCTTATTCCTCGGCTGGATCGTGTCGAGACTTTGAAGCTGCACTGAAACTCACATTTGGACCCCATTGAAGACACTATATGGAGGACATCCTGGAACGTTTTCCTCAAAAACCTTCATTTCTTTTCAGCTGAAGAAAAAAAGACATGAACATCTTAGATGACGTGGTTGAAGTAAATTATCAGGAAATTTTAAATCTGAAGTGAACTAATCCTTTAAATCCTTTTTGTCCTCTGTGGAGTACCGTACGGCTGCGCTTCACTGTAATTTGAATGCATTTTTAAAGAATGAAATGAAATTGTATTACTGAAATGCTGGAAAGTATTTAAAAGAACAGTATTTCATTATTGGTGCGAGCCAGTTAAAATACTGCAAACACGGATAAACACTGTATTCACTGGCCTTTCTAGACATATACTGTGGTAAATATCCTGTTGAAGGAGACATCAAACAAATGCTTCACAACATCATGATCGGTTGTTGTCTTTACCGTATAAGGCCGAGCGCTAACGTGTTGAGATAGCAAAGCGCTCAGCTGTGTGTTTTTTTGACCATTTTTGTCATAATCTCATGAATAAACATCTCTTTGATATGATTGGGCGCTGCGCCTGAGAGAGATAACACACAAACATCAAAACATGAAGAGGAAGTTCCTCTGATATTTACATATTACAATCATTGGAAGTATGTGTGTCTCTAATGACCACCAGGGTTGAATGAGACGCTCCTGGAAGATTTCAGGAGTTATCGCAGAATGAATGATTTTTCCAGAGTTTTTGGACAAATGTGCATCACATTAAGTTTATTAGTTTATGCTAGAACTGGACATTTTTATTTGCAATTCAAATACATCAATATTATTTTTGGAGAGCACTAGAAACAGTTGATCTCGGTGTAACCGCATCTGTTCTTCCGTCATAAAAGCCTCTGAGTTTTACAGGGTAAATCAGACATTTATAGAGTTAAAATAATCAAGAGCTTTTAAGTTTAAGATGGAAAATCGCTAGATGAGCATTTAAAGGTAAAGTTTGTGTTTCTGCAGTATTTACTGCATTAATCTGGTCTGATCTGTTTCTCTGAGTGTCCTGACTGGACTTGACGGCACTGGTGAACCAATGGCATGAGTTTGGGGGCGGGATTTTGTGTTTTCTCAACCAATGACAGATGGGGAGGGTGTTTGAGACTTTCATTCATTATTTTTGTCATTAAGTTTTGTGGTTCTGTTTTGCCATCCATTCATCTATCCATTTTTCGTTTTTTTTCTATCCATCTATCCGTCCATCCTTCTATCTGTCTGTCCATCCATCCATCCATCCATCCTTCTATCTGTCCATCCATCCATCCATCCATCCATCCATCCTTCTATCCATCCATCCATCCATCCATCTATCTGTCCATCCATCCATCCATCCTTCTATCTGTCCATTCACCATCTTTATCCTGCTCTTGGAGTTGGAGTCTCTCCGCACACGGGACTCTCGGTGAGTTTACAGCAGGACAGGTGTGTTCATCGTGTCCCGCAGTGATCAGCGGCCGAGGGGCTCGTTATGCTAATTACCCGTCTCATGACGACAGGACCTCTGCTGAGAGCAGGCCGACCTCGTTCAACATCAATTATGCATTTCAAGTACGAGATGAGACTCGTTTCTGTTTCCCAGCGCTCTGCCCTCCTCATGTTTGTCTACAGGTGGACGGGTCAACGAGCCTGACTCGTGTAATTATGATCCAGTTTAAGCCGGATCTCTGGGTCAAACTCATCAACAGCATCATCAGAGTCTGGCCGTTAATGCTCATCATTATGAATCATTATCATATGAGAGGATGGGAATCCTGATGAATCGGACAATTCTGATTCCATAACAGTTCAATTAATTATTGTTTTAGCACTTTTGAGAAAAAAAGAAATGCAGTTATTATTGCATTTACTCAGCAGTCAGTTACCAATTATGGCATATTTTCATAATTACAAATCAGAACTAATCTAAACAATTATTTTCATAATAGACTTTCAAATAATAATAATCGCTCCAGATGATTCATATCTGTTTGGAATAATTTAAAAGATCTGATTCATAAGACTCACTGGTTTGGGTATTAGATCACGCAGTGTGTTTTGATAGTATTTTAGTAAAATTATAATTTTTTGTCCACATTCTCAGAAAAATACACATTTGAGAACCATTAATGGAAAATGAATGTCATGCAAATTATTTATTCCTCCCTTTTTTTTTTATCACAAATCTGAACCAGTTCTAAATAAGAACCCGTTCTCCGTTCCCAGCCCTGATGATGCTTTAAACAGAATTAACTATATTTAATAACCGTTTACTGTGTAGAGTGAAAATCTTCTCAGTTAAATCCATAACACATTTTTCTCACACTTAGCCTTTTTTTTTGCAATATCATCCGAATGCTAATGTTCAGCTTTAAACTTGGAACAGTTTCCTTTCGCCGGGGGAATTCTGCCGAGTTGGGTTTTTGAGAAATAACACTAAAAACGGACATTGCTCACACTCACAGGTCCGGCTCGGCTCTCCCGTTACACAGCGTTCTGCAGAAACACTTCCCAGTCCACATCCTTCACGGCTGATTAATCAATCAATATTTATGATTTTACAGCCATCTTCATTGCCAGTCTGCTACTGTAAGAACAACAGAGCGAACCCTGCGAGGGAGTTCTCCTTCCGCTGTTGACGTGTGGAGCGGCTTGTCAGGATTCTCTGGAGTTGTATTGTTTCTGGTGTGAACACTTGACAGCTGTCTCCACCGTTCACTCTCTGATCTGTGATGGTGTCGTTCGGCTCTTCAGAACTGCAGGAAGTTTTCAACATGCTGACGTTTGTTCAAGGCTTCTACACTCTGAGAAATAACAGTGCCAAAAGGTTTTTTTGCAGTTTTGGGTTCCATGGCATAGAATCTATCTTTCCATCCATCCATCAATCCACAAACTCTCCATCCATCCATCACAAACTCTCCATCCATCCATCCATCAATCCACAAACTCTCCATCCATCCATCCATCCATCCATCCACTAACTCTCCATCCATCCATCCATCCATCCATCCATACACACACACACACTCACCCATCCATTTACCCATACATTCATCCATCCATCCAGCTTTCCATACACACACACACAAACTTACAAACTCTTACAAATTTGAATTGTAATTAAAAAGTCATTCTCAGTTCTCAAGAGCCGGTTCACTTAAGGACACACACAATTAAGCAAGCGTCCTGGGTCACATTAGAGTCGCATTAAGCGTAAAGCAACGATGCGTTTCAGGTGAATGAGTACATACGCACATGTAATGAGAGGGGTTTCCTTGACGGAGAGGGAATGCAGACCGACCGAGAGAGAGAGAGAGAGAGAGAGAGAGAGAGAGAGAGAGAGAGAGAGAGAGAGAGAGAGAGAGAGAGATTTTCAAGCCCTGTAACACAAACTATATTCATCCGGAGCCTCCTGCCTGGAGAAAGAGAGAGAGAGAGAGGGAAAAAACACACCTCCCTCTGAGACACAGACCGAGAGAGAGAGAGAGAGAGAGAGAGACCGCAGCCCGACTCCGATAACAACATTCAACTCAATTAAACTTGAGATTGGAGAGAGAGAGAGGAGAGGGGGAGAGAGAGAGACTGAGAGAAAGAGAGAGGGAGAGTGTGAGACAGAGAGAGAGAGAGAGGGAGAGAGGGGGAGAGTGTGTGTGAGAGAGACAGAGAGAGAGAGAGGGGGAGAGACTGAGAGAGAGGAGAGAGAGAGAGACTGAGAGAGAAGAGAGAGAGAAAGGAGAGAGAGTGAGAGTGTGAGAGAGAGAGAGAGAGAGAGAGAGAGAGAGAGAGATCGGGAAGCAGAATAAGGAAGGTGAGGAGAGATCAGCTCATGCTGACGGAGACCAACTCAAGTGACAGACGTTCAAGCAAACCCTGCGTTATTTTAAAAGCGAGAGAGTGTGTGTGAACACGAGGGGAGGGAACTCCAGAGTTGGGAGAGCGAGAGAGACGAGCTGGTGCTGTGTGACTCGAGGGAGAGATATCAGCTCCAGCTGCTCCCGTACATCCAGATCCTCACACGGGAGTCGGGGTCGTGACGGGGTCGTGGACGGGGTCGCTCTGGCGCGCGGGGCGGACGGCCAGGCCCGGGATGGGCGTCACGATGCCCGATGTTCAGGGGGGAGCGAGCAGATGATGAGCGAGATGTCGTTCAGCGGGAGAGACAGTATCCCGAACGAGGGAGCGCCGGGAAGCAGGAACGCCAGGGTGAGACGGGCCGTACGCATATCCAGCATCGTCGCTCAGGAGGTCAGTGCAGTCACAACACGTTTATCTATGCAGCCGCTCCAGGGGGCGAACGAGGGGCTGGAAGTGCTGGAAGTGTATTTATGAAAAGGAAAATCGGAAAATATGTGAAGTTAGTGTTTGATTTTATCAATGGAACAATCTTGTTCACGCTGTCCTCGTCTGATATAGAGGCATCTCTCATGGTTATGAGTGTGATATTGCTCATATAGATATCCAAGTATATGATACAGCTTTTAATCTTCAGGACAATCATATATTCATGGGTGAGAAAATCATTTTGAATAAGGATTATATATTTGTCAGAGTATCCTTTCAATGGTGAAAGTTACTAGTCATTGCTGTGCTGCACTTTATTTGTACCGTTTATTTTGATTAGTTTATTTTCATTTGTCTATTTACCTTTTTGTATAATTTGAGAGATAATACAGATATTGTTTGATGAGTGAGATCTCTGATTATAGTCCTTGAAAACCCCCAAAAAGTAGCGCTTGAAAAGTCCTGGAATTTCGTGTTACAGTATCCGTGCGAACCCTGAGTGACAGCCGGGAACCCTGAGTGACAGACGGGAACCCTGAGTGACAGACGGGAACATAAAAGTGTTAATCTTGAAAAGTTCATAAATTATGAAAAGGATTCAGTTCAGTAGTGTAATCATTCAGTTCAATGTTGATTCAGTTCAAAACAGTGTCAATGTTACAGTTTTTAGTTCAAATTTAAAATGATTATTCATATTATTTATTCATTCATATTTTTTTTGGTACTATTATCATATATTAGCTTTCAACAAATTACAGTTATTGACCATTACTGTGTGTGGTGAGTTTGTAAATAGAATTTAAATAAAAAAAATAAAAATAAAAAAAACGAGAATAAATTTACTGATTTTTATTTTTTTTTTTAACAGAAAAAATCATGAACGAAAGAAACTAATACTTTAAAGTTGAAAAATGAACTATAATACATATGTACAAGTCTTTTTTGTGGCATTGGGTTGCACAGTTTTCATTTAGGACACTTTGTTTCATACACGCACACATACACATGCACACACACATAGACACACACACATACACATACCGTAATAAGCCGAAAAGCGCATGTTGTCTACTGTCAGGGTAGATTCATAAGACTCACCCGTAGGGTATCGGACTGCACTGATCCTGTAATATGTGTCATGGTGAGCATTTTAGCACTGTGTTAATGTTCATTTGAAGCAAGACCGAAGTGTTGTCGCTCAGCTCAAATCAGAGTCAGTAGCCGCGTTTCCATTACCCTTCAAATTGCGCAAATTGAAATTGCGAATTGAAAATACGTCCAATGGAAACACGCCAATTTCGCAAAAACTCCCATTTATCGCAAAAAGTTTTCCCGCTCGCATGAGGAGGTTTTTCAGGCAATTAGAAAAATGAATATTTCGCAAAACTGCAATGGAAACAGTTTTTGCGCATTTACAGTCACCTGACGTAGACGACGCGATGTGTTTGGACAGAATACGAGACAGAGCTCTTTATTAAATTCATAAAAGACAAAAGAATGACAGAAATACTGGATTCTATACCTCAAAGAAATGCCACAATCAAGACCTGGAAGCAGAAATGAGGGAGAAACACCCAGAAACTCCTCATATGTGCCGCTCACAGTATAAGGGTCGTTCCTTGACATTAATGCTTGGATAACACGCCTACGAATCCTTCCATTAATATAATAATAATATCTAGTGCGGTACGTGGCAGTAGCACCTCACTGCATTACACGAGATCCAGGGGGCGGAGTTGGATCCAGATCTAAGGGGTGGAGATTGGTAGGTTTAGGGGTGGGTTTAGGGATCAGGGGGTGGAGATGGGTAGGTTTAGGTATATGTAAGGTGGGAGGAGTTGGATCTGGATCCAACGCAATAAGATTCCAGCGACAGGCTAGACGCGACTGTGACGCGACACAACGTCAATCAAAAATCACAGCCGATCAGAACAGCGTGTGGGCGGAGTCTCGCGGCAAGTGCACAGCACTAGAGAGTAATCTTGACGGCACTCGCAAGAAAATGGATAAGTGCTACATAATCAAATTCACAAATATTACACCATTTCAAAAACACACAGGCTACTGAGTTACTAAAACCATCTTTGTCAAATAATACACTTGTTTGTTCACAGTTTGCACGTTCATGTTTCCATTTGTTTAATTTCAAAATCTGAGGTGAATTATCCATTGTTGCTTTTACAGCCACAAAGCTGATGATATTCAGAGTCACATTACACGCTTTTAACATTAAATAATGTACCTGAGATTATCATTGCCACACTTTGTGTTTGTTGTTCCAGCGCGACGTCACAGAAAAATAGAAACCGTTTCTAAAATAGACTCGTCGCGGCTGGATAGGACAAACCTCTGATTAACATGGAAAATAACCTTTTATCGCGAGTCGCGGCGTCGCATCGCGTGTAGTTAGGACACGGTGTAAAGGTTCTTTATTGGCATTGGTGGTTCTATGAAGAACCATTCATGAATCTTTCCATTGTTCAGAAGGTTTAACAATGGAACCTTTTTTAAAATGTTCTTCACACTAAGAAATGTTCTTTTGGGAACCAGAAATGGCTCTTCTATGGCACCACTGCTCACACGCTTTATTTCTCCCGAGAGGAACGCCGGTGATTGTTCTGGAAGTGTTTCCTCAGTGAGATTCACTCCAGCTCCCAGCAAACCATCAGGAGATCCACTGAGCAGTTACTACATTCATTTTCTAGCCAGCATTGATGTATTGCGTTCCCGCAGATGCTGTAATGTGTTTCTCTTTCTAATTCCGTTCTTTATCTCGCGTGTAGGTTTGGCCGAGCGCTCGGTTTGGATCAAACACTGACCATAACTGGTCATATTGAGGGGAATGGATGAATTATTGTGTTCAGAACAAATTGGCAGTCTTTTTATTCCCGGATGGGAAATTGTTATTAGTGTTTTTGTTGAGGCGTTTGGCCTCGCCAACAGTGAATGACTGGAGAAGGTGAGAGAGAGACGGCCGTCATCCATCACTTTTACAAACAATGCCCTTGAACACACCAATCAGTGACTGTGAACAAACACATCTCGCGCTTTTCCCACCGTCTCCTCTATAACCGACCCGAATCCCTCGGGACTCGCTGACTTACAGAGACCACCAGCAGCACTGAGAGAGAGAGAGAGTGAGACACTGAGAGAGACTCTGAGAGAGAGAGAGAGAGAGAGAGAGAGAGAGAGAGAGAGAGAGAGAGAGAGAGAGAGAGAGAGAGACAGAGAGAAAGAGAGAGATAGAGAGAGAGACTGAGAGAGAGAGAGACTGAGAGAGAGAGAGACTGAGAGAGAGAGAGACTGAGAGAGAGAGAGAAGACAGAGAGAGAGAGAAGAGAGAGAGAGAGACTGAGAGAGAGAGAGAGTGAGAGAGAGAGGGAGAGAGAGAGAGAGAGAGACAGAGAGAAAGAGAGAGATAGAGAGAGAGACTGAGAGAGAGAGAGACTGAGAGAGAGAGAGAATGGCAGAAAGCGATGCATAAGGATGTAGTGTAACGACGAATTATTATTTTTCCCGAAGTGTTAACAACTTAGTGTTAAAACCTGTTAACCTTTGCCAATGCGCCGGCGCACTGAAGCGTTTTTTTTTTTAAATAGTTACTATCAGATTTAAAGCTGCAGTTGGTAACTTCTGTAAAAATGTATTTTTTACATATTTGTTAAAACTGTCATATGTCCTGACAGTAGAATATGAGACAGATAATCTGCGAAAAAATCAAGCTCCCAGGCTCCTCCCAGTGGTCCTATTGCCATTTGCAGAAATACACCGCTCCCGGTAAGAAACAACCAATCAGAGCCAGGAGGAGTGTCTTAGCAGTGTCAATCATGCTTGTGTACGCGCTGATCACACCCCTCTCTCGCACAGCGCGTACCGTCGTTCAAAATCAAGATAGCCGGTGTGCCGCAGCTGTGCTAATGGCGGACAAACAACCAAAACTGCCAATTTCTTGAGTGGCACCAGCTCATACAACAAAGACAGGTAAACGGAAAAAGACCGATGACGATAAACAAGCCCGTCGGAGCCCATTGACTCAGTGTCAAAACTCTAGCCGCATAACATACAGATAAAATGTCACGCACTGTGCAAAGCAACAATAGAAACCTGCTAAATCACTGGCTTGTCATGTTGCTGAAATAATGTACTAGCAACCCTTATTTAGGGT
This sequence comes from Leuciscus waleckii, assembly GCA_900092035.1. NCBI lineage: Eukaryota > Metazoa > Chordata > Actinopteri > Cypriniformes > Leuciscidae > Leuciscus > Leuciscus waleckii. The sequence continues at coordinate 22,088,146 of FLSR01004883.1, forward strand.
CCCTGACACATACAAAACTAACCATAGACAGTATATAAACTGGACACAGCGACCATAGATATCATATATAAAGGCTAGATGCCTCGTGCGCGCTGCTGGCCAATGGAGGTCGACGTCCGCACGTGGCGGCCATCTTGCCACAGTGTGCTCGCTCACTCGTTTAATGGTGCATGTACTTTTAAATAACCATAACTGCTCAATTTTCTACCGATTTTCAAACGGTTTGGTTTGTTATAAACTTCAGAGATGTAGTTATGACACTGCATACATACACTGCATACATATGAATAATTATAACATACATGTTCAAGCATTCGGAATTATAGCCACGTTAATAACATTTGTAAGAAACCAAACCGTTTGTAAATTTGTCACGATTTCAGCGAGATAAGAGGATTTGTGTGCATGCTGATCACTCACCTTAATTCACAGCTTCACTGTGACAAGATGGCCGAACGGTGATGCCGGAAGTGACTGCGCCATAAGACATCTAGCCTTTATATATGATATCTATGACAGCGACCCCATTGGATTCAACGGAGAAAAGTGAAGTCAATTAGAAGCACACACTTCCTGATGGTCGAGCGTACTGCGCAGACTCAAACTGAGCTTGACGACGTAGATGTGACGTGAGCAACCCGTCTGTCTTCTAGTCGCTGTGCCGAGAGAAATCTGAATCATTCCCTTCTGAATCTTGCAGAGACGGAGAGTGTGAGTAGGAGGTGTCCATGAGCTAGGAGCAGGAGAAACTT
>FLSR01004883.1:22089114-22122072 GCA_900092035.1 Leuciscus waleckii
TATCTTGAGGCCCCGAGTTACTATCTTGAGGCCACGAGTTACTATCTTGAGGCCACGAGTTACTATCTTGAGGCCACGAGATACTATCTTGAGGCCACGAGTTACTATCTTGAGGCCACGAGATACTATCTTGAGGCCACAAGATAGTTATAATTAATTTTTTTTGACAAAGTGGGACTAGGGGGGCTCTGTAATATATAAATAAAGTTTAAACAAATTTGGAAAATAAGTTTTTTTTAGACAATTCCTACCTACCCAACCTTTAAGCAATAAAAATGTTTTCAACATTGATTATAAGAACCATTATTAAAAATAAATTACAGTAATGTAAATCTTGACAAACAGGAATGGAATGTGTACTGTAAATCTTGAGAAAAACACAGGCACTATTAACTTTCTAATACTTTGCCTCCAACAATACATTTCACGTGGCATGAATTCAACAAGGTTCATTTCATATGAAATTGAAAAGTCAAAAAAGAAAACAGACGTCTCTTCTGTAATGCAGTTGTGTGCAGTATTAGCCCACAAATGCCATTTCACATGAAATATATTTATAGATGAAAAGTACATCTGGGCATCTTTTACATATCATTTTTAATGTACCTATACTACGATATTACTCCCACAAATCCTAATTTTGCATACAGTTTAGCAACGATATGCTTTAGAGCCGAGGACATTTTGTAAAGTAATATGCAGAGGACATTATGTACAAAAAAAGAAAGTATTTATAGACCACATTATGGTTTCTCAAACCCCCGATGGCTTGTGTAATATAGAAAAACAGGCCCACTTATAGACACATGCATGTACCACCTCAGTGAGATGATCATATGCATGAGAACTAGCTAGCGACAACACACACAGCAAGACCACAGACTTGAACATGAGGCTTTACTGCACCTTCATCAGCTTGTCTTCTTGCTCTTTGCTCTCTGTACACTGACTGTTTCTATTTGTGTTTTTTTTTATCTCATGATTTTTCTTATGAATGCAGATTAAAGAAAATTTACAGAAGTTCATAATGTGCATCTAGGACATACAGGAGTATTAATTTGAAGTTTATATGATGAAATAAAATGTAATATACACACAATTGCAATGGTCAGCATGTTTAAGTATCAGCATAAATATTTGTATTTTATTTTATAAAAACTGATGCACTGACCTGATGAATTTCATTATGCAAATGTTTATTGTATATTCAAATCATATTTAGTTAAAAAAAAAATTTTATTCACCAGAGCAAATGATTAACCTGATGAGAATATTTATTCACCAGAGCAAATGATTAACCTGATGAGAATATTTTTTCCTTGAATTTGATCCATATATTTATCATAGAGAGGAAATGTTAACTTGTATATGTTATTTTACTATTAAATTACAGTATGGCCTTTTAATGCTTTATGGGTCTTCATTGGCACATTCTAAAATAGCAACGCGCCAACAATGCGCCTGAACACACCTCGTTTTCAGACCAGCACGCCCATGGGTGCAAATTAAACAACATGGCACAGGATGTGAAAATGATAACTGCGTCGGGCTGAAACTAGCAAAATACACTTGCGCTGCATTGTGCCGGATGTATGATAGGGTCCTTAATCTCCAACGACAACGTGGTGCTACATATCATCAAGGCTGAGAAAAGAACACTACGCCGCAGACAAAGGCGGCAGGTAAATGCCGTTAACATTAGCTTTCTATATGTTTATGTCTTGTAACACGTTTTTTTTTAAATGGCGGGAGCTGATTTGTATGGCATGCGTTCAGCTAATTTACTTACACTTACAGTACTGGGTTAGACTCTACTCTGAAGTAGGAGCTAATTTAGTTTGCCAGAAAAGCGGGTACTTCCACCAATAGTTCAAGGAACTATGAAAAGGTTATGTTTTGGAAGGTTGGCTAATTTCCATTATTTTTTAACTCCTTCCTATTTGAGTGATGCAATGATTTCCTGCGTACTAAATTTCATGTTTGTCTAAAATATTCCACACCTCTGATCTCACATCCCTATCAGATGTCACTGTGTGCAGACTTGTGTGAGAACTATCTGTTAAAGTCCTGCGGTGAGTCAGAATGTCAACACGTCCCCCACCCCACCCCCTCCGTTTATACCAGATTAACTTGTCAAACGACCGGTCCTTCGCCAGACTGGTCTTTCTGAACGGATCTTAGCGTCTGATCCTTCATGGGCCAATGGCAGAGGCTTAAAGTACAGGGCCGATCAGAAGGAAAGGAAGGGGGCTGTGGATTTAGGATCGTTTTACCTGGATATGATTAGCCCTTCAGGTGCGGTTGCACGCTAGCTTGAACCGTGCTCACTTTAGGCCCACTTTCAGCTGAGAGACAAGACTGCATGACAGTCAGATGTGTGTTTTAGGTGTTTTTGTTTATTGAGATGTATGTCCGTGAGCTGACGGGGTGAAACAGGTTGTAACAAAAAGACACAGGGATTAAAGTGCAACACGCTCGTCCCTACACTTGCCATACCTGCTCCTGTTTTTGTGCTTTGCTTTAATTGGTAATTATTTTCCAGGGTTAATGCCTTCATTCAGACTGTCAGTGTGTCGTCAGGAGCAAAGGATTAGGAGCCCCAGGGAGACGAGCAGGGAGATGAGACACTGGCAACGGGAGGACAGCTCATTTTTACACAGGCAGAGAGGGAGGACAGCTCATCTTTGATCCGGCAGGGGCTTCGCAGGCCAGAGGGGTGACAGCTGCATTTTCTTTAGCCCACATTTGAATTTGAATTCTATCTTATGATGCAGCTATGTGCCGGCTTGGCAGGGCAGTGGGGTAATCTGCTCCATACAAACGCCCGGGCTTTCTTCCTGTGTGCCCTCACAGAGATTTAAGTAATTAAACTTAAATTGAATGCATAAAAAAACTCACTTGTACCGGTGGCTGTCTTGCTCGTGCCAAGAGTGAATAGTCAGGGCTGTCATCTCTCTCTCTCTCTCCCTCTCTCTAATCCCTCTTACTATTTCTGCCCTCCTGACTTTGGCTGGCCTTGTGCTGGAAGCTCGGCACTCCTCTCCAGACATCTTTGCGAGCTGGAGAAGCAAACTTCTGAACTCCCACAGTTAATTGGAATAAACATCTGTGTCGCTTGTCTGCCGATGAAGAATTCTGCTCCTGCAGTTTCATACAGCAAAGCCAAGATTACATCACATATGATAACATGCTAATTTCAGCCATTAAAGATATGAACTAAAAAAACGTTCTTAATAAATGTTCCTGGTCTTATATATAAAGGCTACTTTATATATAAGAGTGATTGAATTTTAGCGGTAAACCTTCAAGACAGGCCTACTATGAGTCACAAGGCTGTTAAGTAATGTACAGTCGTAATATACAGTTAGCCAGTCATTCTGCAAAATAACTCTTAAATCCTGATTACCCTGTCAGGTTTATTTTGCAACAATAATGGGCTGACTGTACATTATGATACTTTCATGGCTAATCACCAAATAAATAGATATGCAGACATGACTGAGTTGGGCAATATTGATTTAGAAATTTATGTTGAAACACATAAAAAATAAAAATAAAATTATAACCAATGGTTTATGCTTCTGTAGAAAAAGTCAGTGTCATTTCAACCTCAAAATTCCTGGTTAATTACACTAATTTGCTACAGTCAATTACTGTAATCCTGAAGTGACACTTACTTAAAAATTGAATGCATCGACTAAAAACGAAAGTTGTATTTGTGAAGTGTGGGAATAGAAGGTTGAATTTATATAAATTAGGAAGAGATGCATTCACGTGGTCAAGTATAAATAGAACCTATTTACAATCTGATTACTAAAATGCATGAAGCGACCTGGAATCTGGCCAATCGTGAAACAGAATGAGCCAGCCGACTGCTCTCGAAAATTTCTACCTGGCATACCTGTAATGACACTGAAGTTGAACATACCTCATGACTCATGTTTAGTCATGTGATCTATTTAACCCAAAACAAACAAGATGGCAGCCTGTGTTATTAAAGATAAATATTATTTTGTGCAATCTTCATATTATAGAAAATTTACTTGCAATTGCTGTCCTGCGGCAAAACATGACAGCAATTGCATTTTAGACCGTGAGAAGTGGTGGGATATTTTACTAATAAAATAATCATGCCAGTATAATTTAAGGACTTTATTATGTCTGGTCTCTCTGTACGAGTTCACTGAGCTATTATGATTTACGCATGCGCAGCAATGTCCTTCTCAGGCATTTCAGCGTGGACTAGCAACTTTTGGAAAAAGCTTCAAAAATGCAAATGATGACGGAAGGCTGTTTTCAAATTTATCCGAATGAATGTGGATGCACCCAAGTGTAAATACTTCCTTTGACTTTTTGCTAGTGTAGCGAAGACCATGTGGGCGGAGGAAAACAGAAGTCATAAACAGAAGTTGTGATCGTCTTTTCTTCCCTAATTGTGAGTGTTCCTAATTGGGACTTGATTTTGCACACTGGGAATTGATTAGATCACTGCATTGTTGTCATTTGCTATTGGTGCCATCTCATGTGAGAGACAGGTTACTTATTGTTTTATAAATAATAATGTGTACACATTAATCATTTATAATAAACACGGCAACAACAAAAAAATAAGAAACGTCCATTTTGATTTCATGGTCAAGTTTAAATGGGTGCATGACTTTGGAATATATAATGATATTATAATGAGACAAGGTTCATGTTTTATCATGCTACTTTCACAGCAGTATCACTATAAGAACAAAAAACAGAGGTAGATGTGAAGTGAGGTAGATTTGTCTAGCATTTGCTATAAAAAGAACATTGTTTGTCGGAATGTATAGCATGTGCAGGCAATTTAACGAAACAGACTGGAGGCCCCAAACTATTATAGAGGAGGGGGGATGCCAACACATCTAACATAAAATACTCCTGTGAAAGTCTGTGGCCTTAGGCGTAATACCTTTTATGTGACCCAAAATCTTTTATTGTATCCAAACCGTTCACATGGAGGCTCCTGTGATATGTTTAGCTGCATGGTTGACAGGATGAGAAGAGATAAGGTCCGATTTGGCACAGTCTTCCATCTCAGGCGCCTTGGCGGCCCGACACACGGATCCCACATCAAAGTCTGAGTGGAAAAAGTCTTGCGGGGATGACCTGTTACAGCAAACAACTAATAAAGACAGACGACAGACAAAAGGGGGAATTGATTGTGCGCTCATATACATGGCCAGCCCAGGTATCAGCCCAGCAGCATCACTGTGAGGTAATTACACCCTTTATGTCTCAGTGGGCATTATATGTGTATGTTTTCATTTACAACAGAGAGACCTCCAAGGCCTGGACAGAAATCCCATTTAATAGTTACTGTCAAGCGTAATTAACTGTGCTTTTCTCATCCCATGCTTTTCATGGTGCCTGCAGCGAGACGTTCCTTTCGAGTGTGTCTGTCTCAGCGCCTTTGCCACCCAAAGCTCAGAGACAGTTTTAATTGCAACACGACGACCACAAGAAACACACAAAATCCTCATAAAAGTATAGAAAAGCTGGCTGCGTTCCCAATGAGGGCAGCAAATCATGGAGTAATTACAGGTAAGCGACCTCTCCATCTCAGACAGCTCTTCAGGGTGGGAGATTTTTCAATATTTGACGTATGGTCACAGCTTGGTGTTATGCGTACTGTTTGAATGTTGGCTGCGGGCCTATAGGTGGAGCCCTATTCCGGCAGCAAGTCATTTTGGCCAGGTAAGCTGCATTGCTGTAATGTTTAGTGTCGAAGGATGATGAAGGGAAATGAAGGTAGTTCAAAATAACTGAGTACTTTAAAAAATAAAGCCAAAACAGATTAATCCAATGAGCAAACACAATGCAACAACGTGCATTGCAAAAACAATATCGGACACTGAATGTGGGAAACAGAGGAACTTAAGTACACAATGATAATGAACTAAATACAGACAGGTGTGATCGTTAAATGACAACTGACAACATGACAACTAATGAGTGGTAGGAAAAATAGAACAAAGGAACACTGGAAAACAGGGAACAGAAAGTCCAACATGAAAACGAAACCAAAACAAAGGCAAAACATGACAGAACCCAAATGGAGGAAAGGACGGTGGGAGAAGCCATGGAGGAGCTTCTCCCAGTTGAGAGTTACGAGTGAAACGGAAGGCAGCAAGGAGGAAGGTGACCCATGGCGGAACTAATGGGTGACGCAGGGAGATGGTGAGGTCCAGGCGACGTCTGATGGACCAGGAGGGTATAATCCACAATCGAAAGCCCTTACCGGATGAGAGCAGTAACCTTACCTGCATAATCCATAATGGACCTTTTTTTAATGTAAAATTTCCCTGAAATTTTGCTAATGTGCGAGCAAGACTGTTTGCGCTATCGAATGGACAGAGGAAGACCCTCTATCAAGCAGACAGTTGAGTTTTTTTTTTTTTTTTCTTGCACTGTAAAGTTAAAGATATTAAAGGGGTCCATGCACAGTAAATTGAAGATATTGAAGGTGTCAGGCACATGATCATGGACATTATTCTACCCCCACCCCTTCATTCTTGTGCGTTCGGAGAAGTCTCGAAGGGGACATTCATGCTGACTCCACCCTGAGCCATTCCTCTTTAGGACATCTTTGCCTACAGGGCTTCACGAGAGCCAGCGCGGTGTGTGGGAAAGCGTCCCTCCCTGCCCGCTATCTAAGATGCCTCACAGCTATTTCCACAGTTTGCATAATAACTGGCTACATGGGGTTCTTTCTAGAAAGAGTTTCCTGGTAAGTGGAGCAGCGGAGGTTCTCAGGAGACAAGGCGAGATTCCACCAGGAGTGGGGAAATCACAAAGTTACGCTATAAAAAGAACAAAACAGTGAAGTCTTGCTGTTTTAATGATAATTTCAGTAACTTTTCAAAAGGAGGCTCGTGCAACCGCATAACAATAAGCAAGGGACTGATATGTGGAAGTAGAATTATTTAATTAGCCCCTATGAGTAATATTTTTTTTGTTTCTTTTTTTTGCTGCCCTTTTTAATGAGAAACTCTTCTTGGTTGAAAGACTTCATTATTTTTCTGTTAACTTTTATTTGTATTGTCATTCTCAAAAGGAATGCCAAATAAGTCCTGGTATGAAACACGAATGACTTTGGTGTTCATGGAATATGTTCAACCTGGTCTCACTGGAAAAACTTGACTTTGCATACAATTTTGCAAAACACCAAAAACGTATACGTATACAGTTTGCAGCTGAAATGAACGCAAGTTCAATTCAATTCAAATTTATTTGTATAGCGCTTTTCACAATACATATCGTTTCAAAGCAGCTTTACAGAAAGTGCAAGTGGCAGTAATACACCAAAAAAAAATGTATTTCACTCAAATCAATCAATCAATTGATCAATAAAGTCTTATTTTCACCCTGTTCCTTGCACAATGTACTAATAGTAGCTAATGCATATTAACCTTTACATAGTTAAAATGGCAATTGCGTTTTCATTTAGCAGACACCTTTATCCAAAGCGACTACGAATGAGGAATAAAACAAACCGATTGATCTTAAGGAGGCAATAACACAAAAAGTGTAACAATAGAGAACACTGAAAAAAGTGAAATGACTCTCTAGTATTATTTAAAGTGCATTTTTTATATTGCTCCAATTGAAAATCATGGTTTCTGGTTTTGAAATAAAAAATTAAGGATAGTTTGAATAGTATTTTCACTTGAGTGTTGAGGTTTTCTGTAAAATATTGTTGGTTTATTTACATTTTTTATAGTATATAGAAAATATGATGCATATTCTAAAAATACATCACAATAAACATTAAGGTCTTTTGAAGTAAACGTTGATGGACAAAATGTTTTTAGTTTAATCCTAAGTGAAAATTCTTTTTAATAGAATAGCTAATTTAATGTTATGGTGAAATTAAGCTTTGCAAAGTCAAACAGTTATTATATCTGCCTTAATTAAGTAACATTTTGACTTATGTCTAAAGAAAATATATTGTTTAAGTATGGTATATGGTCTGTATAATAAATACACTTTTTTCTTTGTATGAAAGATTTTGTCTTAGGATAAGAAATATTTTTGATTAATATCAAATCAAAATGTAATTGTATTATAATTTTAGAAAACTAATACACTTAGCTGAAACAAGGTTAGTGTATTTTAGTATATATAAATTGGTTCAAAATAATTCAGTGTACTTGTAGGTGAACTTATTAAATTGGCAAAATGTATTAAAATTTGCCTGCCACAATTAACGTCACTATCAACTGATTTTTTTTTAAGACACAACAACCTTGAACCTGCAAGTAATGGAAAATGCAAATTATATTTAGCAAATTTTTGGGGCTGTTACCAATTTTCTTTTGTCAATAGCTGGAGGATAAAATAACATTGAGTTCTACCAGAAAGACTCGTCCGTAGTAATCCGAGGGTAACAAAATCTGCATTTCCTGCCGGAAGAGGAGGCAGGGGCGCAGCCAACCCCCGGGGATGTATGGGAAGGGACCATCCTGGTGGTGGGGAGGATGGAGGTGAATGTTGCATCAGCATCTGCGTACTCAGACATGTGTAAGTACCGATCTTTTATACTGCGAGTATTAGAACACGATTGGTTAGATGTGAAGGTAATAAGTGACGTAACAACTGAGTCTTCATGGCAGAACTTACGTTAAAGCTTTCATATCATGCTAATAAATAAAAAACACATTATTTTTGGTGAATTCTCTAGAAAATCTGCCCCACATCTGGGCCTGGACCCGATGACAACGCAGTCCTGAAGTGCCAACTAGTCTCTCCCTATGGAGGATCCCTTTACCACTCTACAGATAAAGCGTTGTCGGGGAAATTCGTTTCGCGTACCGACAAAATAAAATTAAATTCTGTATCATAATTTATAAGTAAAGACCAGTACTTTGTTTAGGCTTGGTTTGTAGGGAATTACAAACCTGCGCACATACTGTATATTCAAACGCACATAACTATAGAACCAATTCTTAATGCGCATGTGAACGCCATCAGCGTTTTTCACAGGTTCGCGTTTAAAGTCTGTGTAGAGAGAATGGTGTCGTCTTAGCGGCCCCTAATTTAATAACAAATGATCGTTGAGACGGAAGCAAATCAATCAAAACTAACTTTAGCTGGAAAATAACTTTATTAAAGAACCGCTATAAAGCCAAAACAATCTCTGTTACCTTAAATTATACGTTTATCTCTGTAAAGCTGCTTTGAAACAATCTACATTGTTAAAAGCGCTATATAAATGAAGATGACTTGACTTGACTTGACTTGACATGTTTTCTAATGAAAAAGCCCTTATGATGTTTGCTGAGTTACAGATATCACAACCCCAAAGACATTTAGACTTTTAGTCAGACTTACCAAACAAAGGTCAAAGGGTCAAAGTCTGAGCCTGTTTACACAGCCATTAACCTAGAGGAAGTGTTTAGGATCTGCCAGTCAGGCCAAAGGTCAAGTGCACAGCCTCTGATCCTCGCGTCAGACAAATAACAGTAGAGGAACTTCAGGTCTAAAAAGTTAAAATTACGAACTACTTTATAATATTATGTATTTATATTTTATAGAATGTCCTTTCTTTATTAAGCTATAATCAACAGCACAAGTGTCATAGGTACACAACATTATAGTGTGTTCCTATTGAACAAGATCTAATTAGAGGTGCATGCTAAAGCAATCATCGCTATTATCGTTATGGTCATATTGCATGTGCAGGCACCAATTGAGCACCAAAATGGAGGTTTTGAAGTCAGGGATATTTCTGCACATTATTTTAAGGGGTTAGTTGAATTGAGAGACCTGTGCCTTTGAAAGGAACGCCCTCTCACCCACCCAACAGTCCTTAATTTATTGTGTGGGAGTTTAAGTAACCATAGCTGACCATGATGAATGCAGCAGGCGTCATGTAATTATTGTTATAGTTATCATTGTCACTGCTCATAGCTTACATCACACTGTCAGAATCTAATTTCTGTTTGATTAATAGCTATAGTTCGGGGAATACATTAGGAACGTTTAGCCTAATGAGAGAGCAGTGCTCTTCGTTTGAGAAGAGACTTATGCTTACTAGCAGCCAGAGCTCAGACTTAAAGCCCGTTCACACCAAGAATGATAACTAAATCAGCTATACCTATATCAGCGTCCACACCAGCGAGTATAATTCGTATAATTTCTCTGTGGTGTTATCGTTATAGCTGTGGTGTGGACTCTGCTATTCTTTAATATTTAGAAAGATTTTTAGAACTTTATCTTTATCATTATCGTTATAGTTACCGTACTTGGTTTGAGCTGGCTTTAACTCATGCTCTTCACTTTCACAGTATTAAAACTGCAGTCTTCACTGCAAGTATACATTGAATATAGATTAATCCTTATTAAAGCTACAAAAGTTATTCAATCAAGAGCAGTGTGTGATTTTGTCTTTGACTTTTGTTCGTTAAGTTACATTAATGAAAGAGAACAGCAGGTTTATTAGGCTGCTATCACTTTAGACCTGCCGTGCATGACGCAGATCTGACACACATCCTATTTTTTCTTAACTCATTACATTAATTTAACACTTTTTAACTATTTAAGACAGTGCTTACGAGGATATTCGACAAAACAGGCATTTTGACAATTGTTTACCGTTCAAAGAAAAAGAGAACTCTGTCTGAAAGATTTTAGTTCTTTTTTTTGCATCTTGCCACGCTTGAGTAGTTTAATAGCGGTTGAATGAATGATAGCATGATCTGTAGACCAGCTATTTGTTATTTATAAATGATATTTTATATTCTTTGCATAATTTCCCCCTGAACTTTTTCACTGACCCCTCAGAACCCCCTTTCGGACCCCAGTTTGATCACCCTAAACAGTGACTGATTATGTTGGATCTTGGCTTTGTTATAACCAAATACACTCTGAGTACTGGTTTACATGATTCACACCTATATTGTGTAAAATGGAAAAATGCAAAAGAACCCAAATCTTCCCATCTCTGCTTGTTATCTGAGCTCATCATTTACTGTCAGCTTCTCTGTCCGATTCATCTTGTGTGTTTCTTTGTCGTCTCTGGAGATAAGGTGACACATCTCGAAACGAGGGGCCATTGAGGAAGATATGCTATCACTTCTCACTATAGCGATGACCGAGATGCTTGCACTCTCAGTTAGGTGATATGGTCACTCCACTGAATGACTTGCATTGAAACTCTAGCATTTATTTTGTCCTGGCTCTATTCTGCAGCGGTATGTAACAACATACCTGAACCCTTGGGACAAGCAGTAACGTGTCAGGTATTCAAAGACGACAGGTGTCGTTGAGGACAGGTGAAGTGAGCTCATGGTTCTAATGGCTGTTAAATGGACAATGACCTCTTCTCATGCAAGTTCATATGCCAAAAGGTCAAATTTAGGTCTCATTCTTTATTCATGAGCCTGCATGTTTACATCTGGTATTAGCATCTGTTTTGTATGGAAGCTTGTTTCCGCCACAGAATTAAACAATTTAAAAGATATTTGCGACTTTTTATTCACAATTCTGACTTCATAAAACGCAATTGCGACTTTATATCTTGCAATTCTGACTTTATAACACGTAATTGCGACATATCAGCAAGTCAGAATTGCGAGATGTAAACTCGCAATTGTGAGAAAAAAAGTCCGAAAAGTCAGATAAAAAGTCATAATTACCTTTTTTATTTTTCATTCTGTGGTGGAAAAAAGCTTCTATAGTTTTGGGTGAGCTAAAAAGGTGCAGAATACATATGTCCAAAGGATTTTTTTGATTGCAGTCAAACAGTGAGAGCAGAGAGTGAGAGCATATCATCTACTGCATTAAAACAATGGTTTTAAACTGTCAGTTATGTGCAGGTATAAAATGATTGTTATTATTTCTAAACTGATTAACTAAGTGACAGACCCTCCTCTCAATGAAATACAACCCAGAATAGACATCTCTTAAAGGGATAGTTCAACCTCAAGTTGTTCCAAACACAAAAGAAGATATTTTGAAGAATGTGGATAACTAAAAAGTTTCTGGTCCCCATTGACTTCCATAGTATTTTTTTTTCTCCATACTATGGAAGTCAATGGCTACTGTTTGGTTTCCCCTATTCTTCTAAATATCTTGTTTTGTGTTCGGCAGAAGAAAGAAATGAGAAAATGATTCATTTTTGGGAGAACTATCCCTTTAAGGCATGCACAGTAAATAAATACCAGTTGTAAACGGAAACGTCTTGGCTGAGCACTTGTAAGAAAATCATGCAAAATCGATGCTAACACCTAGTGTAAACTAGCTAATGATGAACTAAGCAATTTTTTACAATTATATTTGTATTCACTTTTGCAAAGAACCAATATGAAAACATTAGCATCTCTACTGTCCCTATACTAGCTCTGAAGCAACAATTACATGATGTTCTATCAGTAAAAATTATTTTAAAAAAAAAATTCATTTTTGTTTTATTAACTCAGGTCAAATTTCACAACATGAATTGTCATGTGACCCCAAAATGGCTGCCTCCATGTGGGAGACCTTAATGTAGCAAAAAGCTTTTTATAGAGTATACTGTTATTTTCTTTAATGGTTACTAAGCCTAGATGCTTCTTATTGGTTGCTGAAAAGACAAATGAAAAAGAACAGTTGCTAATGAAGAGTGAGTCAAGCTTTCCAACTGGCAATATCTGCTCACACTGACTACTGTTACTGTTAACACTCACCTCCGTTGGCTCATCCTTGCAGTCTGTGGTGACAACTGACAAGTGCTGGCTACCATCCAGAGCATTTTCAGCACCCAAAGAAAAGGCATTCTATGGACTATGAAAACGTCTGGAAGTAAATGTGTACCACACAGAGGAGTCAATCTTTTTTGTATCAACAACTCAGCTTGGTTGACTTGAATTGCAGGTATTTAACTGAATGTGTCTTTGAAAACAAGGATGAGCACTGGATCAACATAGCCCGTCTTAAAATCTGAACTGATATAACACTCCGGTCACAACAATTCACACATCTGCTTCTCACATTCTCTCTTCCTGCCATTCAGAAGTGAAAAACGAAGTTTTCACTGCATCCTGCCTCTGTTGTATTAACGTGTGGCAGTGTAAATTTGTCTGCTAAGACGATCACTTTGTGATTCCACTGGTGTGCAATTTTTTAAGTACTCTTAACACTATTAACTACATTAATAAAACAAAAAAAAAACTAAAAAGTAGATTCAATGTTTCCAAAGTGTAGTTTTTCCAGTAATAAGCAGTAATGAAATGTTCTCTCTCTCTTTCAAGTGGCACTGGGAAGTCTGATTCATTTTAGAAAACAAGTTAAATTGGAAAGTTTATTGCAGTAAATTCTCCGTGAATCAAAGATGAATTTGAATCATCACTTTTTTACGAAAGCAAACTTTATGCACATAGTGATTTTGTGACAACTTTTTTTGCAGCAGAATTGTGTAAAAATGTATAAAAATGATTTTATGCATCATTGCTCTAAACCCATATGATTTTCTTTCTTCTGAGGAACACAGAAAAAAATCTTGAAGAATGGTTCATTAAATAATCAGACTGACCTTTGTTAAGTATTAATCACTTTTTTATTGCCAATGTGTGAACAGCTTTTAATGTAACTGTTGTCTTTGAAAGCCTGAGGACTGATTTATAGCGAAGGACTCGGGTCATTTATGCCGGGAAAATTAAAAGGATTTGACGTTTACACTTCCGTTCAGTGACACTGAATGCTTATACAATGTTCAGGATAATGACATTCTGTACTGTAATGTCAATTTGTCATGCAAAGAAAGAGATTAATTCAAACTATAGTCTCACAGAGCCAGATCTGAATCGCATTTTTGTTGTGTGTTTATTTTGTTATTGAGATGAAAGCGGGCAGCACATAATTACATATTCACTAACGTCGCTCTCAGCAGCGTGGACGGCGTCGGGATGTTCGTTAACACTGTGAAGGTATTTCCAACTTCTTTACTTTCTAAGTGAAGAAGAACCAAAAAGTACTGCCATGAGTATATCGGTGCATTGAATCACATTCAGTCCCTTGTGCGTTACGTGTGCACGAGTGCGAGCATGAGTAGTTCACTTAATGGCCACCGGTGTCGCTAAAAACAAGGATTTTTGAATTCCACATATAGCCCCTTTAATATTTGGGTGAACTATTCCTGGTTGGCTATAGTTTCAAAGTAGCTTCCCCAATTCTGAAGAATATCTAAGTTTGTCACAGTGACAAATCTTCTGCTTTCTATCAAGAAAAATGATCCCATGAAGTTCCCTGAGTATGTAGCACTCAGCACACCTCAGTGTGTAACTCTGCCTCTCTGGGGTCCAGCGGCACGCTGCTCCCGGCATTGAACTCACACACACTCAAAAGAGCCCTTTATCCCAGTAAAAAAAAAAAAAAAAAAAAAAAAACCTCCCCCCCACCCCAATCATTCCCCTGCCCCACCTACGCTATCATTCCCACCGTTCGCCACAAGGAATCCACCCCTAAAACCCCCCACCCGCATTTATTCAGCAGACATCCTTTATGTTCACATGTGTCACTGCTGGTTTACTCTGTCAAAATCCTGCCGAACAATGGATGTGTAAAAAGATTGACCAATAGCTTTTTTTCAGCACTGCCATCCATAGAGGTACAAAAGACCAGGGTGAAAAACACACCTGCACTTTTATGCAGCAGAAAGCAATGCCTGTGCCCGATACTTCACACGACACAGCGCCTGCAGTCAGCTAGCAGACCAACCGGCGCGCGAGATCGCCACGCAAACCGCACATGATACGAGCTGTTGTGCAGCACAAAGGACAACCAAAGGGTCCCTGAAATACGAGAGCACAGAAAACGTTTGGAGTCAATGTAAATGTGTCACTTGGATAAGGAACAGAATGGTGTTTACACACGCAGTGAATGTTGAGTATGATTAGACGAGGTGATTTTCATAAACATATATGCTATGTGGTGACGAGATATTATCCCAAGGACCCGTCGATCTTGAAATTCTTCTTCACATTTTAATAATATACACAATTTCTCTTTGATGTCAGATTTCTTTTTTTATTGCTCCTTACAGGGCTATTTGTAAAATATTGCAAATTGTACTGGCAAGCTGAAAAAGTCTTAAAAGATACAATGTTGCCCTTAAACAGTGTATCTGACAGTTATTTAGCTTGGTTTTCATGTAAAATAACTAACTTATAAAGTAAGTAAGAAAAAAAGGACAATCTTAAGTTCCCCATTATGCTATTTTAAAGGTTCCTAATTTTGTTTTGGAGGTCTCCTGCAATAGGTTTACGTGCATCAAAGGTAACAATTATTATGTTATTATATATAAAAAATAAATAAAAAACCTTTCACCTTATTTCTCAAAGGGTCTGAAAACAGTTTGTTCGAAATTTCATCTCTCTAAACCCCTTTCCGGGAGCTTGCTCTGCTTTAATTGGTCAGATGGCTCAGTCTGTTGTGATTGGTCTACTCTGCTCTGATTGGTCAGATGGCCTACTCTGTTGTGATTGGTCTACTTACTGCCTGTGTTGGAAATTATATGCCTATTACCATATCTGAATTTCAGCTCCGGAGGCTTCCTCAGTGCTTGATACTCAGTGATACGAACAATGGCCTCGTTTTTTTCGTATCAATCCAGCGTGAATCCTCATCATTTTGAAGTGCAGCAAAGTGGATTTGCAGTGCTAAAAAAAACAGCGTCTTCTCAACATGAACCAAATCTTCCAGTCAGGAAAACATTTCTGCGTGTCCTTCAAGACAGATTTGAAAGACCCATTGCATTGAAAAACATTACAAATTGCTTAGTTTTGGAGGACAAACTAAACAAAAAAGTGCTTCAATTGCCGCAGATAAAGCACTTTCCATTGGAGCAACATGACTATGTTTTTGTGTATGTGTTTGTGTCTTAAGACAATAGTCACTAGACCACAGCAAAAACTCCACTCTGTTTGGACTGCATTTGGAGCATGAAACCGGCTTGGTCAGTCAGTGAGAGTTAAAAAGACAAACTGGATGAAGCCGCTTCTGGTTTTGATTTCATTTGAGAGAGTGTCTTTTCTACTCTTGCACAAGAGCAAACCTGTCCTCAGGTTGGACGGCGGCCAAGTGAACATGCCGAGACCGACTCTGATCCTCAGTGCATTTCCCCATCATCTGTAAACCCACCACCTCTGTCACGCATTGATAGCATATTGCTGTGTAATTACGGAAGGACCCTGAAGATCTCAGCAGTGCTGAGCACACACGCTCAGTTTGAGCTGAGGTCATGTCTGTGAAATGTGTGCGTAAACGTGCTCAAAATTACTCAGTGACTCAAAACTGATATTTTGCAACAGTGGCTGTTAAAATGCTTTGTTAACCTATGCAAAAAGTTAAGCGATAGTGGACGAAAAAGCTTTAAAATGATGAATATCTGTCTACCAGCAATAGGTGTGTGTGTGTGTGAGAGAGAGAGAGAGAGAGAGAGAGAGAGAGAGAGAGAGAGAGAGAGAGAGAGAGAGAGAGAGGAGGAGAGTGCTTGCAACATAAGTAGTACTGTCCCCCCCTACTGGCCCTGAGCTCATACAGTTCAGAGATATCCTGTACATTCACAACACATTTACAAAGTTTGCACAGCATTTGATGGAAGTTAAAACTGTGTAAATTAATTCAGACATTATGTTTTGCCACTTTTTCTATGCCTAAATATTTGTGGGGTTTATATTTTTTTTTATTAGGTTATGCATTTTGTTTGTTAAAGTGGCTGCATATAAGAATTCCAATGTGTGAACAGCTTTTAAACAAAACTTAAAAAAAACAATACCGTCCCAACTTCCTAGGTTGTCTATGAAAGCCTGTAGATTCATTTTTATGTGAATGACAGGTCATTTTTGCAGAGGAAATCAAAAGGATATGGCGTTTACACACGCTCCCGAGATCCTCTCTTCCGTTCAACATGAAAGGAATGCTTATACAATGTTCAGGATAATGCCGAAAGAGCCATTCTGTACTGTAATGTAGATTTCATGCAAATAAAATGTATTAATTCAAACTATAGTCTCACATTACATTGTAAACGTCTTTTTACTTCTAAGCAAAGGACGGGGGACATTCAATCAGTCTCTTGTGAGCATTAAGTTGCAGGCTACAGTTCACTTAACGGCCACCGGTGTCACTAAAAACAAGGGTTTCTGAATTCTACATATAGCCCTTTTTAAGGTATTTTGATTTTAATTTAGATTTAGATTAGAACAGACATGCACAACACTGAGAATTACAGCAGATGTTTTTGCATCAGATGTTGAAAATGTAAAACAAAAACACAAACAAAAGGAAACCAGACCACCTCTAAACTCAGGACCACCTAAATGTTTTCCGACTCGTGCTCACAGAAGCCATAATGCTGTAATGATTTAATTGCTTTGGGACTGCAAGGCTAATAAGGTTTCTAAATCAGTCTGCTTTATTTGTTTTCTTTTTTGACTTGCGGCAAGAGGAAAAATGCAGTGGGTCTAATTGGAACGCTGTCATTAAGAGATATTCTGTATTAAAGTTTCTTCCTATAGTAATAGGTTTGTGGATTTTTTATAGCGGACTCGTGTTCTCTTGTCAAAGCAACTTCAAGAAGGACGTTTTTTAAAGCCAATATAGCCGTGTCATAAAATACAGTAGTTCCTCAGCAGTACTCAGACCTGAGAGATGTGGTGGAGAAATGGAGACCACCATCTTCTTATTGCATCATAGCTCCTGGTGGGATGAGTGAGTTTTTGTAATATAGAACAGATGACTTGTTTTAGCCCTATAAAGAGATTGTGACAAAGCAAGATGTTTTGAGTTTTGCTAGGAGTATCATGCACCTACTTTTTGAGGGGGTGTTAGTGGTGCTCCTGACTCAATCTGTAGATTTAACTTATTGTAATGTGCAATGGGACACATGAGGGTGGGAAGATGATTACAGAATCTTTTTAGAAAATGTTTTAAGAAAAGTGTCTACTAAGTGTGACTCCACTGACTCCTCATTCTGCCATTCAAAATTTTTAACCTACAATAACCCTTTTTTAACCATTTTTACATACAACATGATAACACCGCAAATTATTTTATTGTGTATTTTTGTCTTAATTTTATTTAAAATGTCTAAAAATCCTTGAAACAAGATAAATTTACCTAAGAGGCAAAACTACTACGTAGCGCCTAATGTTGGGACACAGTAATGGGGGAAAAAATATGAAATGGGAGGAAAAAATATTTTTCATGATTTTATTATATATTAGAATGCTTTTGCATTCCCTCAAAAAAAGTATTTTTCCCCTTAGAAACTCCTCCCACCTATTATTATTTCCAAAGCAAACGTTTTGCCAGCGAAGGCAAAGTTTATCGGGGAACATAGCCTACAAGTTTTCCGCAATATCGCAAATGAGCACAAATTTTCTTTGAGACAAGCAAACGCAAAGTTTATCCGGGGAGAATGCAATAGAGTGCAATACGCGGGTTGCGGAAGTAAAAACTCCATTCATTTTCTCCATAGGGAAATTGATTTTGAACGATAACTTATAAACTTTTAAAGACAGACCAACTGTGTGCTAAGCCGTTGTTAATCCATGGTATTTTCTTGCATTATTTCGCAAATTTTTTAAATAATCATGCTTAACAGTGGAATTCCTAGTGAAAAACTACATTACCCATGATGCTGTACAGAAAGTTTCACCAATCGAGACAAGCTCCAAAAGATTTATTTAGCTCCGCCCCCTCCCATGAAGCACTGTGAATGATGTAATCGAGTCGGTCTCGCTACACTCTCAAAATTCTGAAATGTTTGTATATAATGTATGCATATTTTGCAATAAACTTAAAATATATTGTTTTTATACAATATATAATCAATTAAATGAGTAGTTTTATATTTCTCCATCATTTTTAATTAAATTATGTTGTTCGCAATGCTTCATGGGGTTGTAGTTCTTTACCTCACCAAAACCGTTACTGTAAGTACACAGTCCTGTACCTTTGTCTTTTTGTCTGATTTTCAAAATCTTTTTTTGCTTCAAATCAAAGTGTGTAATGTTGTGATTCACCTCGTAAAACGCTTTAAAAACGATTCTTTTAAAATCCCAATGGGAAAAATGAATGAAAAAAATACTTCCAGAACCAGCGCCGCTGAAAAGGGTGAACAAAAAAAAACCCCGCAAATGTTTTGTGATAGAAAGCCATATTTGATATTTTTAACATTTATGAACTTTGATATAAGTATATTTTTTCGTCCCATCTCATTTTTCTATACCTTTAGAGTCTCCATAAGATACAGTATTACTTGAAGTGTATTTTGTCTTACTGCACTCTTGTTTTAAGGATTTGTAGTCATTTGTTATTGGAAAACAAGTCAAAAGAAGTCATTCTGCAGTGTAACAAAGATTTGGAAGTTGCATTCAAAATACACGACTCAAAAATCTAAGAGGCACGTGCCACCCTACTTCAACAGACAAAATACACTGCTGGACACCGAGGTTACTGTAATAGCCTCAAACTGGTTGAAAATGAACACTGTACACTGTAATACTGGATTAAAATATATGGTGATTGCCCATGCAAAACTCATTGCCACAATGCTGTGGGTAGTTGGCAGGTGTTTTGTGTATTGATTGCTTTTATCTGAAGTCTCTTGATCATATAGTCCGTAGAATAAACCGTGCAGGATTAGTTACACACTGAAGTTTAACACTCAGGGTTATAGGTGTTTCAAATGCCTAAGCAAAGATCAGTAGGTAAGAAAAGTAATTTCTATTGTCATTTGAGTTCAGCAATAACGTTCAACTTGTTTGTGTCTTAATTGAACTGGTACTAATTGGCATTGGAGAGAAATGCGAAGCGTTGAGGATGTCGCCCCACTGGAAGTGTGACAGGTGAGCTTATACTTTGACACCGTACGCAAGGTCTGGATCATGGGATCTGGTTCAGAACACAATGCCATCACAACTTAATTATCACCTGCTATATATACGTCGCATCAAGAAAAGAAAAAAAACAAGTAGACACCTGACCGTTTTTCCGAATGACTTGAAATTTGGTATGCAGTGTCCAAGACCTCAATCAACACAATGTCTGGAACGCATGTGAGAAAGTCAAGGAGAGGATTTTGTCACTTTCTCACAGGTATTTTAAAATGAGCCTTTAACACTTTTTTGTTTGACACAATGCAAATCAGCAGAAATTAATTGTAATTGCAAAAGACTGTGTCATAACCTAATGTGTGGGAGAATTCGGATGTGATAGAAGTCATTGCCGTACCCATTAAAAGCGATCGGATTCTAATTAATCATTTTAATATCCGAGCTTGCTGAATTTGTATACGTCATATACAGGCACACTCTCTTGACTCCATTCTGATGTGTATCACCTTCGGCTCTCTGATTCTCCCAGTTTCAGGACTTGCTCCTTTTGTTTAATGGCTGGCTGAGTCCTCTCTGGTGATTTGTCCTCTCCTCATCTGCATGGGCCGTAGAAATTCCCCCCGGAGCGCCGGAGGAGCTATTGTTCTCATCCCAGGTTGGGTTCCTCCGCCTGAACCTGCTCCCGCTGATGAGTCGGAGCAAGGAAACGCAGGCAACGAATAAAAGACAGGGCTGACAATGATTGATGTCTGAGCGCTCTCCCTGATTCGCTGATTAAACCCATCAATCTATATGCAGAGGAGTTGTCCGATGCAAATGATCCAATCTGCCGAAACAGAGTAGTATTGTCTGTGTGTTGTGGAGAGAGCCAAAGCTGGAGGGAGCGCGATTGGCAGCTTCAGGCTCGTGCTGGAAACAGCTCGGTGGTGCTATCCGAGGTTGTTCTGTGTTAATGGAAAAACTATTACATCTGATGGGATTCATTGTTTGAGGGGTGGGCTTTCCACTATGTTAATTATGCCGAAATTCTCCTGTGCACAGAAAGGGCAAGATGTTACGGTAACTCTGCTGGAACGGGCGTAGAGGGCCAGTCCTTCCTCTCAGATCTCTCTGATGGGGAAAAGGCGAATGCTTATTTTATCATTAGTGGTGTTTGCTAAGGCAAGCGACATTCTTATTATTGCTCATGCTCATATTTTGAACAAACCCCTGACCTTTAGTCCATAGCTTTTGTGCTTTGGACATGAAAGATCCACCTTGATGAGAGTATCACCTCATGTTATTAAGTTTTGTCTTGTGGACGGGCAGGGACCAGAATATCAAAAAGAAACCATTTACATAATCAGTCAATTCCAAAATGTTCTCTGGTAAAGAGAAAAGTTGCATGAAAACGCATAAACATATGAGAACAGATGTTTTGGCATTCAATTTGTGTGGATGACTTTTAAATGTCATTTTAAACCAAATACGTATATAATATTCAGCTGACCTACACTTCTACTTCAAAGTTTGGGGTCGGTTCATTTTTTAAAAAATGTTTTATGTTTTTGCAAGGCTGCACCAAGGCTGCATTTTTTTTAGATAAACTGTTTTATATATTCCAGCATCATTACCCTAGTCTTCAGTGTCACATGATCCTTCAGAAATCATTCTAATATCTAATATATTCATTCAGCATTTGCTGCTCAAAAAAACATGAATTATTATTATCACAGTTGAAAATTATTTTGTTTTAGGATTGTTTAATAAATAGAACGTTCAAAAGAACAGCATTTATTTGAAATAGAAAGTTTGTGTAAGTCTTTACTGTCAATTTTGATCAATTTAATACATCCTTACGAATACAATTATTAATTTATTTTTAAACAATCTTGTTGATCCCCAAACTTTTGAACGGTAGCGTACATTTAAACACTCATATTTGATTCTTCCTTACTTCTTGCTATTTTAACACTGTTACAGTAGCTAAGGAAATGTTAGCGATATGGTAATAGGAAGTCCAATGTATGAATTATAGGGGGAATACAAAAAAAGGATTGATATGTATTAAATTTATTTATTTTATTTAGCTGTTTATTTTAGAAATGTGAGGGACTTTTGGAAATGTCACATCTGCATTTCCGAATACCTATGACACTGATCCTTCCTCATAGTCAGGCAGCCTGTTTTATTTAGTTATTAGCTGCATGAAGGTCCACAAACTCCAAATGTTCATTGTGGGATTTTTAGACTTGGGCTAGTAATTAAGAAACTTGGGCTAGTAAGTAAGGACTACTTATAGCCAGCCATTTCTGTAACAAAACAGTATACATTAAAACCTGAAAAAAGTAAGTGAAGATAAAGAAAGAAGGTCTGTGCTATTCAGAAACGAGGTAACCATAAAACCAATTTAACCAGTCTTCAAAGTGTTTTCCCAGGAAAAGAGTTTAGAGGAGATGAGCAGAGGAAGCCATATGGCAGCATCCTCCGCTGTGGTGGGTGTTTGACGCTTATACTAACTGTGCTGCAGGAGAAGTCGTGTCATTTCTTCTTTCCCTCGGGCTACACCTCACAATGACACCAGCAGGAAATTACGTTTCGAAGAGAAATTGTGGCGGTCCCATTTTAGATGTTTTTTTTTTTCAGCCATGTCTTGCCATTGCAGTATCATAGAGATAAGATCTGTTACTGACTGTATGCCAAATGTTAACCTGTTGGCCATCAAATTAGACTGTATTTATGTTCAGTTTAAAACTTTTTTACTCTGTCAAGTATTTTGGTTCAATTATTTCACTCCTAGGACATCTATAACTGTAGAAAGCTATCTGTAAGCACTCCTGATAATCTCAAAGGTAATTGCTGAACAGTTTATTGAAACACTACTACACTATAATGAACTGGAAAGAACTAGATTGATGGTGGCTTGACAAAGCTGCTACCAATGTTGCTAGCATGATTTAGCACATTGCTGGCTGTTTTAGAATGTTGCTATTAAGTTTTAACATGTTGCTAACATGATTAACATGTTGTTAGCATGTTTCTGTCATGTTTAGCACGTTGTTAACATGATTTAACATTTTTGCTTGGATGTTTTAGCACTTTGGTAGCATCTTTAGCATTTTGCTACCATGTTTCAGCACTTGTTCAAACATGTTTCTAGGCTTTGCTAAGAACGGATGGATGGATGGATGGATGAAAATCTTAAGGTATAGAATGAACATGGTGGATGTAGCTTAAATACTTTATAAGAGAGATAAGCTGCGTCCCAATTCAGAGGCTGCAACCTTCCAAGGGCACATTCGAAGACAAATTTGCGTCATAGCGGTGCGACGAAGGCTGTCTCAATTCGAAAGCTCCTTCAAATGCCGTTTTCGTTTCCCGTGAAATGAAGGATACAACAGATGGATCCTTCGCGGCATCGCTTCCCCCAGAATCCATTGCTCGCCATGATGACAGGATTTTGTTGAGAGAAATTGCTAATTACACTTTTAAACTTAAGTATTAGGTTTCAGCTTACTCAAATAACAAATGATGCAATTATACAAATACAAAATAAAAAGGTTTTTTTTAAAAGCAGTTCAAATGTTGACATATCTTCAGAAGATGTGATTTTATATATATATATATACTCTTTATTATGTACAGAAATGGACTCTGGTGACAGTTTGTGAACTCTGTTTTGTTTTCAGGCTGTTTAATATAACTTTCAAAAAAAGTCCAGTACAAACGTTACTGCCGGCAGCTGTCACAGTAGCTAGGCGACAAGAACAATCCTCTTTAGGCTAGACCGTCCCATTTAAAAACGCTCAGTCCGACCATCGCAGCCTTTGAAGGATGCAGCCTCTGAATTGGGACACAGATACTATTTGAAAGTTTTGACCCCCTCAATGAAAATCTATGGGGAGTTTTTGTGTGTGTTTGTTTGTTTTTTGTCGATTTGATCATCCGGTTTAGGAAAACTGTAAGTCTGATCAGTTAGAAAAGATATAGAATACGAATCAAAACATCCTAAGGGTCTCTGCTGAGTTTGGTGGCCATAGTTGGAAAGCTCTAGATAGAACTAGATGGAAAGACCAGTTACTGTTACTAAACTGTTCTAAGAAGAAGAAGAAGAAGAAGATCGAAATGTTTGAATGTTTAAATGTTAATTGCTAAATATTTTATTTAGTAAAAATGCAGTGTCTTAATGGCAATAGGGGTCAAACGCTTAAGCTAATCAACTTTGACACCATGTTCCACTATCGTGACCTCTGACCTACCTGAAACACAGAGTGCTGGTGTCAAGTTCAAGTGCTTGGTGAAACCCACTCGCCCGTAAGCAAATAATCCTCGCATTTGCTGATCCCACAGTGGCTCTTACTGACAAACAATGACAGAGCCAGTTAAAAAGAGCAATAAAAGCACAGCTAATGAGTAAAGGAGGGGAAAAAAGAAAGCGAGGAAGCAAACGCGGGCAGTAGCGATGCCAGGGGGACCACGGGCTGCTCTCCCCATCTCCCATAATCACCAGGGCGATGCTCGGATGCCTCCCCTATTTGCATAATGCCATCCTGACACTTTTACTTCCTCCATCCATCACCAGCGGCGTGAGTCCTGCGCCCGGCTTCATGCCTCCGTCTCCCCCCTGATTGCGTCCTGTGTTTATCTGCCCAAGCACAAAAGATTGATTCCCTGCTGTCTCGCAGCCTTATGTTCAGCAGATAGGGATTTTCACAGAATGATGAAGCACCCAGTCAGCTAATGATAAACAGAAAACACATATTCAAAAGGACGGTCCCTCTTTCTTAGAGACGTCTGTCTTTTTTTTTTTTTTTTGTAGCTCTTACTCTCTCTCTCTCTATCTGTCTTTCTTTTTTTCTTTTTTTTTACAGGATGTGTGTGGGAAAAACGGATGTCAGGTTAAGGAACTGAACATACTCTGTGGGACTTCAATTTGAAACGCAATTGTTTTCCTGTCAGCTTGCCCCCCGTTTTCCCTTGATTTGCTCTGGGGGGGAAAAACGAAGAAATGGGAGGAAGGAGATAGCAATTAAAATAAAAAATGCCGTTTTGATGGTCGGCCCTTGTTTCTCAATGCGCTCGCGAGCAGCGGATTTTGACAGCTTCGTTTTTGTGAAGCCGTTCCGACAGGGAGATAACAGAATACATGCACATGCATGGAAGACCATTAAGGGAACAAGCATTGAAACAAGGTCATCATATCACCTTTTATTGTGGTGATTTGCCACGGACCATTAGAATCACCTAAATACAAAAAAGTCTGATGCGATTGAAGTGCTTTGCAAAGTGAATTCGTTTGGAGTGTATTTTAACACCAACAGAATGGATAATGTCATCAAATAAGTGACGATGGCCACGAGATCAAAGTTACACCACGGCTCTGAAATCACTCAAGCTCTGTCTGCGAAGTTTCAGTCTAATGATGACAAAATAGCATTAGCTGCTGTCACTTCTAAGAGAAGAGAGATTATTTTATTTATTGAAATGAGATTGAAATGATAAATCTCGCCCCTCCTGATAAAATAGTTGGCCTCATAATCCTCGGCGTGGGGATAGGGATTTGAGAAGATGAAGGGCGAGAAGGAGAAATTCATAATGCATAATAAAACAAAAGGTGTCGTGGGAAACATCACTGATATTAAAATCAGTGGCAGACAGATCTATATGAGAAATGCAGATTTGCCAGTTGTAAATAACCACAGCCAGAGTGAAGACTTTTGATTCAAAGACAGACTGACAGCACAAAGGAAGGAAGGAGACATTTAGCCAACTGTGAGACAAAGAGAAAGGAAGACAGAAAGAAAGAAAGAAAGAAAGAAAGAAAGAAAGAAAGAAAGAAAGAAAGAAAGAAAGAAAGAAAGAAAGAAAGAAAGAAAGAAAGAAAGAAAGGATAAAAAAAAAAAAAAAAAAAAATTCACTTTTGGCAATCTGATCAAATTACGAGTAAAAAAAAAATATTGTCATTGATATTGCCTCTTTTTCATTCGTCACTCTGACACTGAAAGGTCTGGTTGAGCACGTTGAATTGTGGGATTTAGCAGTTCACACATTGTTCACTGTGCTGCAGATTTTGGCAAATATTATCTGGGTATTGCATTGCATTCTTGCATTGCATTTCTTTTCTTTTCTTTTTCCTAAATATACAGAAAGTATGCCACTCAAAGAAAGAAAGAAAGAAAGAAAGAAAGAAAGTTATTTATTTATTTATTTATTTTTCAAGCATCTTAGTGTACTGTGTTGGGGAAAGTAACTTTTAAAAGTAATGCATTACAATATTGTGCTACTCCCTAAAAATAAACGTATTGTGTGACTTAGTTACTTTTTATGGAAAGTAATGCAATGCATTACTTTTGCAATATTTTTTCTCACCTGGGGTGTGCTTGTTTGTTTGTTTGTTTGTTTGTTTGTTTGTTTTTTGTTTTTAACTCTATTTTTGGCAAATGTAAAGGCCCTTTCACACCAAAAGTGAAATGAACAAGTCTCAAGATGAAGGAAATCCAAATTCACTTCTGTACAGTAGAGGGCACAGGTCAAACAAAGCTTCCAGCTATGCTGCCATTACAGGACACAGGAGAAGAAAGTTCAACATTCTTTTTTTGTTTATTAGTTTGGTTGGATTGGATCATCGAAGGTCAGCAGCAAAGACATTGGTTAATAAAGTGAGATTAAATACATAAAGTATGATTGTGTAATTTAACAATTTAATTATTGCAGGTTTGCTTTTCACATTCAAATGCGTACTCACATTTAATCTAGAACTACAATAACCATCTGTTTACACAGAGCACACAATGCCTCTGAACTGAAGATTTTTTTCAACACGAGGTCAGACAATAAATGAGAAATAAAGTAACTTGCGTTACTTATTTGAAAAAGCAACTTAGATAGTTTCTTGTAAATTTAAAAGTAATGCTTTATTAGTTACTTGAAAAAGTAATCGATTACGTAACTCGCATTGCTTGTAATGTGTTACCCCCCAACTCTGTTTAATAATACATGAAGTAGTATGCATTTGTAATTATACGGTTTCAAACAGTAGTATGCCACATTGTTGTCGGCATTTATAAAATAATTTTGAACATTTGACTTTTGGCATCTTGAATAAAAAAATAAAAAAGTGAGTGGTTGTTGCTTTTATTTCATTTGTCACACTAAAAAATTGGAGCAAATTGCACAACATTATTGGATACATAATCCCATGCAATGTGCATTGGTATAGTATACTACATGTAATAGGTCAAAGATTGTCAATTGTATACTGCATACTCTGAAACCTAGGTGCTATTTAAAAGAAAAGAAAGAAGAAAATATTTGGAGCAACACATCTGTGAAGTTATATTTAAAAAAGAAAACTAGCCAGTTACTAATTGATGTTTTTGTGTTTTTATTTGATTTCTTTGTGACACTGTCCTCTTTGTAAGAAGCAAAAATAGAAACCTCTGATCTTCTCTGATCTGTTAGGAGTAACTTCTGAACAAAACAATATCAGTTGGACTAAAACGCAAGTTGTGGTATTAAAATATCTGCTTGCTGTATAGTATAGTATGTTGACTAGTTCTACTATGCTGATATCTGCAAGAATGTTTCTTAAGCATTCCTCTCACTGTCTTCACCATATGGCACTCACAGCTCATCCAAACCATCATCTTACTTTAACAACCTGTGCTTCTCACAACTGAGCACATAATTCTTAGAGTTCACCTCCGCTTCAGGAGGGGCTTTTTGGAGACATGAAAACACAAGTTAGGCTGTTTGAGATGATCTCTAGAAGAGGGTAAACACACTTCAACTCAGCACAATGTATTTTCTATTCCTCCTCGCCTGCCTTATGTACAGCGACAGAGGACTCTTCAAAGAAGAGTCTAATATGAAGATGAATTCCGACAGCCTCTAATAATGCTACATTGCACTTTTACTCAGATTTGGGCAACTTCACTGGTGTGATGAAGTGGTTTTAGATTCAAGGCATTAAATGTGTGTTTTTTTTTGTGGTTTTTTATAAATATATACTCCCCTATTCCTGCTTAATATGCAGAGACAACTATATACTATCATAGTTTCATTTCAAACTTGTGGTGCAGTCAAACCATGACACACTTCCCCATTAAGAACCCAAAAACAATCAAAATAGGTGCTTTGTGGCTTGTAATTCTTGTCTGTTAGCTTTGAGGTCAAATATATGCTTGTGTATGACTAAAAGGTAACACAATTAGCTTTAAGAAAACAGAAGAACATTTAAAATGTTTGTCTTTTTCAGAAAAAGGGGGGTAATATACAATTTGTTGTTAGTAAAAAAAACAAAAAACATGCCAATAAAATATAATAATAATAATAATAATAATAATAATAATGTAAATTAGTAATGTTGGGACACAAAAATCTTTAATCTGGATACAAAACCTGTTGCGAACCACTGCTGTAAATAACATTGTCCGTGTTGCACATATTATGGTATTGTAATTGCAAAAGCAATAAAACAGTGCATTATTCAGGGTTTGATATTAACACCCGCCAACCTTCCAAATGTGGTTGGATTTCAGCAGTGGTGTGTAACGCAGTCACTCCTACTAGCCACTTCACCGGTCTTGGTGAGTGTTCACGTAAACACAGTCAGTTATGTTTTAAGTGAACGTTAACGCAAGTGTAACAGTATAAAGGATCCATGCGTCAGGTCTTAAAGTGAAAACAGCCTAATACACCTGCTGCCAAATTATGAGATGATATTACAAATGTCTATATGGCAGTTTTCACCGCTATATCAATCAAAATTGTGGCCAGTATAAATGTTGAGTGGCTAGTAACTTTGGAAAACCACTAGCCACAGTGGCTGGTGAGAAAAAAAGTCAATGTCAAGCCCTGGCATTATGTAATTAAAAACAACTGCTACATATTTAATAAGTGCAATTTTTTGTTGTAATTACACAGTAACAAAGTTATAATAATGCCTAAACACATTCATTTATATTTTTCTTACTTAAATTTCACTTCTTGTACATTGTTGTTCCCAAAGAAAAAACAATAACTGACTAGACTACAATTATTCAGAAAATATTGATTGCTTTTCTGTACTCAGTGGGTTTTTTCCTTGAACCTCCACTTGGCTCCAGATTTCCACATGATTCAGATCACTTCCTTTCTCTAAACTCTTCCCCAAACCGTGTTCTCCGCCTGATCAGCTTTTCAGCTTTTGGTGAGAGGCTGTTTATAGCATTGTGGGGTGTAAGTGTGAGATCAGACATAAAAGTACGTTAGCCTTGTCTTCACCACAAACAGGTGAACGTGAACGTGAACCCGAACCCGAAGAATGTCTTGTGTTTTTGAGTCTGCAGGCAGTCTGGTTCTCATGTCTAAACAGAGTCCTGTATCTCTTTTACTGTCTGCTCTCACAACACAAGCTAAAGGGCTGTAACCTGATAAGTGTGTGTACGTTAAGATGTAGAGGAAACTGTTCCTGACTAGTAGACAAGGTGATGTCTATCTGTTTCCCTCTTTCTATTCCTCAGTATGAAAGCAGAGCTGGACAGTAGTCTTTATAATTCATACTTAGTAGTTACTTCAAACTTCATTTTTAAGTGTGACGGAAAATATATAAGACATTAAATATAGCCATGTATGTCAGTCTTTGCCACTGGCTGTACTGTCTCCTGTTCTGACAGACTGAAAGAGCCCAATGAATGTCTTCTAGAGTCTAGTTTTCACCATAGCTCATATTTCTAAAGATTCCTTCCTGTTTCATCACTAAAACATCTAAATGTTCAACCACCCTGTTCAATCAGGGTTGAGGCTGTGCAAGTGAATCGCTATCTTTCTTTCAGTTTTCATACTATTCATACATAGCATTTAAGATAGAAATTTGTGTAAACGTTCCAATTGTCATCTGATTTTTTGTCATCTGAAAAAAGAACTGAAAATACATATGACACCATGTTTCTTTTTTTAAAGGTGTCATTAATGTAAAATAGTAAATTAAATAGTCTGTGCAAATGTATGCATTTTTATAATTTACTGCGACTGAGAAAATGACAGACAAATCAAACAACAGGATCCGAATCTGAATTACACTGCATACATCTGTGAATAAATAAATAATAACATGGAATTATTATATAATTACTCATCCATTAACTCTAATTATAATTAAAAAAAAATAAAAAAAAAATACCGGTAACACTTTAGTTTAGAGTCTAATTCTCACTATCAACTAGATGCTTATTACATATTGCATTTTACTAGGATAATGGTTGTTTATTTCTTATAATGCACATGTTAATGCCTTATTCTGCATGACCATATTCTACATCCTTAAATCCAACCCAACACCTAAACTTAACATTTATTATTATTAAGCAGTAATTAGGAGTTTATTGAGGCAAAAGTCATAGTTACTAGTTAGTTAATAGTGAGAATTGGACCCTAATCGAAAGTGTGACCAAAATACCAGCACAAATATCTACCCCTTTACACTTCAAAATAAAACCTTTTTAATAATAAAAATAATAGTAAATCTCACAAATGTTGGTGTTCAAATGAAAATATAAATACATGTGCTGAAATTAGACTGAGTGACATGTGATCATGAGAAAAATTAAAGATGGGGTTGACATCTCATCCCATCTTTCCCTACATGTTTTTTGGGCTAATATTGCCTTCAACCCCTTGAGCTACAAAAAAAGAAAGAGTTTGACGGAGTTTGACATTTCAAATAGAGGAACAATGATATAGCATTCCGTATACTCCCACACAAGTACTTTTAGTGCAAATTGGGACACAACCATTATTAGAAACATTATGTCATTATGTTAAACTGTGATACTTCCTGTACTCCGTTGTTCAATCTTTTGTGCCTAAAATGTTTACTGTGGGCCTCTATTCTGTATAAATAACAGGAAAATGTGCTAAACACTACTAAAGGTTAGTGTTTAATGTTTTGAAAAGTGGGGTGGCACATAGGTCCCTCTGTGTATGACGCCCAGCCCCCCAAAATGATGATATTTTGAAATCAAATCCTATTCTCCTGTGAGGACTGAGGAAGCTTTCATTAAAATATTTCATGCATGCAAATCTTCCTCACAAAGAGGCAGATATTTCACTCTATTTTTGCCAACATTTGTGTGAGAAAATCCAGAGAAAATCCATCAAATCCTTTGAAAATCCAATAATATTTGCATAGAGCTTAAAACATGCAAAGTCACTGAATATGAATTAAACCTAAAGCCCCCTACTTACGCATTAAAATGGATTCTGAAACGCTCGACTCCTACAGGTAAACCCAAATCAGGGTCTTTGGTTAAATGGTGCTTGTTGGATGGACAAAACATTTTAAAAGACCAATACAAGTGCAAGCCACTTCATTCATTGCCATCTCTACAATTATGAAGGCTGTTTAAGAGGACCAAAAGGGGTGCCAGGTGTTGAAAACAAATGTTGAAAAGCTTTGTCTTTTGCTTCACTGATGGTAAACCAAGGCCACTGACTGAAGGCTGACCAATCTCTGCCAACCTTGTAATGACAAACACACATTGGCAACATATTAAGAATTCAACAGGCAATCTATTCAGCAATTAATGATGTAGGAAATTATCCCTTCTGCTAAAGATGCCAAGAAAACAAGCATTGCTTGCAACAGTTTTGCATTACACTTGCCCTTGAGGCCTTCTATTGAATGTCCATACCTTATCCAAACTGGACTTACTTATGTAAGCTTGCGTAAAATAGCTCTTCAGAGATATCACAAGGGCAGTGTTAAATACAGAAATTGAGACTAGGTGGAAAAGTAATTCAGAATGTTTGCACACACAGTTTGCACATTCTTTACATCAATACAAGCTCTTTAGTATAGGAGAAGAAGGGCAGAAATCAAATTTGCCTTGATCTTTTGACATATAAGAGGTCTTTGAAAAATTAAAACATCCTTACAGTTTCATAGCTTAAAATGTCCTCTGCATTAAAAGCGTTTATTTAATCAAGCTCCAAAAACAGCTCGTTTGGATATTGCAGGATCAGTGACGTCATTTGCATTGCGACCAATAGCAATACATCGTCGCGCCATGGCCCCGCCCACTGGCGTTCAGTCACTTAACGGCTAATATTTGCCTACACTGGATATGAGCTTCATGTCAAAAGCAAATAAAGCCCATTATAATCACCGTCTACAATGGATACAGTATACAGATATGCGTTCAGTTTCTGACATACTCCACATGCTTGAGTCTGTCGACAACAGTACAAATGGAAGAGTGAACTGTGACGCGTCCAGTTTAAACCAGTGGCGTAGCCACGAGGGGGCCTGGGTGGGCCTAGGCCCCCTCATTTACATGTCTGGCCCCCTCAGATTTCTGATTGCTTAAAATAAAATAATAAAAAAACAAGAAATTGTTGATGTGTTAGTCTAATTGATAGATTGACCAATCAAAATACTGCGTGGTAAAATGCGGCTGTTTTCAAACTTGATTTGACGTGTTGTGCGTAACATACGCTGTCATCTTCGCGTGAGAGTTCATGCGGTGAACGTTGGCAGCGTTGTGCAAAGTACAATATTACGCACGAAAAGATGAGCAAGAAGGAGAAAATAAGCCATCTACATCTGAGTTTGCTTCAGCTTACTACAAGACGACAGCGAGTGAAGCGGCTAGGAGACAGAAACGCACATATTTCATCACAGGAATAGCGGTGAGACTTCGACTCAGATCAGCACATTGCACAATGACTTGTTTGCAATTGATGAACCGCCTTCACAACCAGTGATGACCACATTTCCTGTATAGCCTATATCTGTTGTATATGAAGAGTTTGGTTTCAAAACGCGATAAATCCATTATGATTAATTTGTGTTTTCTTTACCAAGAGAGTGGAAAGATGAAAACCACTATTTTTTGTTTCAAACTTTCACATAGCATATTTAGGTTGTAATAACATAAAAATTTCAAATCCAGATTTCGATTTTCAAATATTTATTATAAAAAAGGATTGTTTCCCCCCAAAATGCAATAAATTCATGACACTTTTCCCCCAAAATGCAATTAATCCATTGAATCAATATAAAAGTTATTTTTCATATTTTAACTGTTGAAATACACAACAAAGTAAGTTGATCCACATATGACAGCCTCTGAACTTGGTCAATACTAATCTT
>FLSR01004883.1:22122496-22144624 GCA_900092035.1 Leuciscus waleckii
GTCTTTTTGTTAATCTACCCGAGGCAAACTTTCGTTTAAAAGCATAATTAGAATGGAAACGCCACTTAAGTTTGACCGTATTTTCGTTTTCGGTCAAATTGCCGTTTGAATGTGTCAAGCCTTCTTAGTGTTTTAAAAATAGTGATTTTTGATGCTATCATAGTAATGCCCCAAGCACTCCCATTCAAAAGGCAATTTGACCAAAAACGAAAATACGGTAAATCTTAAAAGTGCTGTTTCCATCCCAATTATGCTTTTAAACGAAAGTTTGCCTCGGGTTAGCATTTTATATGCACAGGTTTGTGGTGATTTAAGGCCGCGAAGGATACATCCGATGCATCCTTCAAACGAGGTCGAATGAAGGACATGAAACGAAGGCTGCCTTCCAAGGATCCTTCAAATTGAGATGGCCTTCAGCGTCATTTGATGACGTCTCAGCCAAAATAGGCAGCCTTCGTAGGATGCAGTCTTCCGTTTGATAAACACCCATAGTGTATATTCCTTACACGGCTCCATGGAATACTTGATTCTGATTGGTCAATCACGCCATCCAGCGGTATGTTATTCCCAGATAACTATACCGCTGAAAACAGATAACACAGGCTCATCCGTATTACTGAAGTCAGCAGCGCTATATGCTTTCTAGGAACGTTTTTTCTTCATGGAAGTTTTGCATTTGGTGAGCTAATAAAATATTAAAACTCAGTCAAATCAATATTTTGTGTACAGTTGTTTAATTATGCCATCCAGTATCATGGACTCGCTCTCTCTTGTTTCATACAAACGAAGCCGTTGCCATTTCGTGACTATTGTTTTGTACACTATTGGATAATAAGATAAACAGGTACGATTTTAAAACTGTTTAACGTTAATCTGAAATTAATATCTCTTGTCTTCATAATTATTTATGTGGCGAAATGCTGTGAAATAAGTGGTATGACTGTATACTGTATCTCTTAAATGTTCGGCTAGTTTGAACTTGCCGCCCTAGCAACTGCTCTCTCAGCGGAAGCTTTGCGTTTAAAGACTTAATAAAATATTTCAACCAGATCAGTATTTCGTGTCTAATTATTTACTTATGTGGCAAGTAGCCGTGTAATAAGCAGGATAATGTACATCCAGCCGATTATTATCTCAGAATAAACCCCCTTTAGGCTGATGCAAGGCTGATCATCACCCTGTCGGGGGTTTATTCCGAGATAACAACCGGCTGGTTATCCCTTACTTAATACTGAGATGCTTTTTGGGTAACTCATCCAAACAACATTATCTTCAAGGAACCCTAAGATGTCTTCTCTGTAAAGAAAAATTGCTAAATTTGTTAAAGGGGGGTTAGAGGGTGTGAACTCTTTTGTGCTGTGTACCATGTTTACAATTTAAAACACTGAATTATCAATATCATATCAAGATTTGTGATGTGTAAATTTAGTTTGAGGAGTAAATGAGTCTCCTGTCACTTACCTCTTAAATCAAAAACTACTTTTTCTGTTTTAGTCCTCTCTGCTGCAATTGATATATGTATTCAGAAATCATTTTTAAGCACTGTATTTTTACATCATATTTCAGTATATTTAAATACCTCTGCCAGATATTTTTTCAATCACCTCTCCGCAGAAATCCTCCAGTTTCTGTCTCAGTTGAGAAACAGATTTTCCTACATCATTATAACTGACAGTGATTCTAGGAACGACTGAAGATCCAGCAAGGACAGGGAGAGTTGGGAAACTCTACACAAACACAAACACAAACAACCTGAAATTAAATTTAGCATAGAAACAGAAACTACTAATGTATATAAACATTGTGTAAGTAATCTTTAATGAAAAGTCTAAAGGGGTGCAACCTGGAGAAAAAGGATGTGATCAGGTGTTTGGGAAAGCTGCTCCAGCTCAGCGTCTGTCCTCCTCAGATCATCAATCTCCTGCTCCAGTCGCTTCAAGAGTCCCTCAGCCTGACTCAGTGCAGTCTTTTCTCGATCTCTGATAATCTGTGTGACCTCAGAACGTCTTCTCTCAATGGAGCGGATGAGCTCAGTAAAGATCTTCTCATTATCCTCCACTGCTGTCTTGCAGAGCGCTGTAGGACACACATTACAATGACCTCTAACTGCTGCTCACAGTCTGCTGTCCTTCTGTAGGACTAGAAAATAACTCTCAACTGAGTCTGAAACCAGTTCTTCTCCAAACTCACCTTGTGATTCTCTATAGCCTCTTTCAGCTCCTGAAGCTTCTTCTCTCGCTCATGGATTTGCAGCTGGAATTTTCTCTGTGTCTCACCCAAGTGTTTCTGTTGGATAAAACAACAGTACATCACAAAAACATGAGTGAAACTGAAAGTACAAATTGTTTTGAGTAAATTTTGCATTTGTTTTCATCTAATCACACTGCATAATCAGTGTGCGTCTTTCAGTCCTTACCTGTTTCTCACTTCTCTCTGTTGCAGTTGATGAAGTGTCATGATTTTTGTGTTCATCCACCATACACAGAATACAGATACACTGCTGGTCAGTACGGCAGTACATTTCCAGAAGTTTTTCATGCTTACGGCAAATCATCTTCTGAAGCTCTCCAGTGGCGTCCATCAAGTTGTGTCTCTTTCCGCTGAAGAGATTATCATGTTGTTCAAGGTGGTTTTGACAGTAAGAGTTCAGACACTCCAGACAGAACTTGACGGCTTTGTGCTTTCCTCCAGTACAGACGTCACACTCCACATCTCCAGCTCCAGCAGGAACATCAGCATGGAGTTTAATTTTCTTCAGTTGCTCCACCACTTCAGCCAGCATGGTGTTTTTAGCTAAAGCAGGTCTTGGACTAAAGGTCTTTCTGCACTGAGGGCAGCTGTAGACTTTTCCCTGTTCTGTTAGATTCCAGTAGTCTGTAATGCAGCTCATACAGTAACTGTGCCCACAGGGAATGGCCACTGGATCCTTCAGTAGATCCAGACACACTGGACAGCTGAACTGGTCCTGAGAAAACCTGGCTTCAGCCATTTCACTACACGCACACAGACAGCACAAAAGTTTCGTTTTCCTTGAACTGGAGAGCTGATGTAATTTCCTGGTCCGTGATAGAGAGATAAAGAATGAGCAACACATTCATAATACAAAGGTCCAATAGATGGCAGTCTTGTAAAGAAATGCTGCGTGAGCTTGAGATAAATATTGGAGTTTGTGAAAAATGTGAACCATGCACTAATTTGACAAATTATATTTATGACTGTGTAATATGTCCTTTTTGACAATGATAAAGAAAACACTCACATTTTTACTATACACAAGTGGAAATTCTGTGGATACTCAGAAATGAAGGAATGCTAGTTTGCGTGTAGACAGACCAATTTGGTTGCAAAAAGTGTCTTCATATTTTGTTTACCTAAATAAATAATTCATAAAATGCGATCTTATTTAATCTAAATTTCTAAATAAAAAACAACCCATCTATTCACCCTTCTATTTAAAATGTAATATTGAGCTGAACATGTCGATATTTAAGATTCAAGAATTTTATATATTTAACATGTATTTAATATATCAAAACATTAGATGCTTGTTTTGTTAAATGTGGTAAAGTTGCCTAATTTTTGGTAACTCGTTCATTCGGCACCTCGGTTGTGTGGTTAATAGTGGCAGCAGTAACTCCGCTAGTGCAGTAGGTGGCAGTAATCCGCTCTCAGATGATTTTCATATCCAATAAAGCAGCGAGCAACGTTTTCATGTAAAAAAAAATCACACAAAAAAACATGGCACCGGTAGAGTTAAAAATTTCTGCTGAAGTTTGACTAAACGCCTATCTGCGGTTTCATTTAGTGAATTGTGCGAGATATTTTTTTTGGTGGCGTCAAGAAGTAGTTTTACTAGAAGATGTTCGTGGCGAAGAGCATCGCAGCGGATCATAAAGATCTGATTCACGATGTTTCTTATGACTTCCATGGTCGCAGGATGGCGACTTGCTCCAGTGATCAGAGCGTCAAGGCAAGAAAACACTCTTTTGTGTGATCTGTTTAACTGCACAGGACATTATAGAGACTTTGTCCAAACTTATATTGAGCTGCCTACCTAGAAAGTAAATCCTGCACGTGCCTGTGACACCCAAAAATGCGGTCTAGAGGGCAGCTCACCATGTTTTGAGATCTAGCTAAATATACATTTGACAGAAACTTTATAAGTGATTGAATGGGCTTTCCTGCAGCTGTGCATTAGTTTGGGAATACTAGCCCTTAAAAAAACGGTGTTATGTATGTAAATAATAATAATAATAATAATGATATTTTATTTATATAGCGCCTTTCCATTTCTGTTAAATGTGATTGTATAAACCATCATGTTATTGTTATACATGCCTATATATTTTTTTTGTATCTCCAGAGTATACTTTATGAGAGGGTATAGGTAAATTCTATGAAATTAGAGATTTGGTGTATTAAATAATTGATTGATCGATTGTATTGGAGACTAATATGTCTGTTAATCTCCATCACGTTGTATTTAGCCTAAATCAGTACTAAAATATGTTCCAAAAATGGTAAAGTTGGTTTCTTGACCATTTTTTAATTTTCCTTTTTTTGAGTGATTACCTCTGTTTTGGTGACGCCAACCACTGTTTAAAGTCACAATGATATCAAAATTGAAAATTCTTATTTTGATGGAATATTGCAGTATTTATAATAATTGATTTATCTGTGCACGTCATTATTATTTTAATTTGTATGCCCTCATAATCTTAAATCAAAATAACGTCCCCTTCCTCTTGCAACATCTAATCTCTTATGACAGTGTTTGCTGGTGTGAGGGTGGGACAACTGTCCATCACATCACATTACATCACATCACAGCAGTAGCAAACCACAACGACCCAATCAAGTCCCACCCTACATTATTTCTTGTTCAAGAATCAGTTTCACTCTGATATATAGTTGTGAATGAAATTATTCAACCCCCATTGCAAATCAGTATCATTGGCAAACTTTACAGACTTTCAGCTGTTCGCAATGAACAAATCAAGCAAAAGTAATTAAAATAGCTCAACACAATAAATGTTTCAAGTGGTTTCTGCAAATTCAAATGCATCTTTTAATGACTTCTGCAGTCTCAAAATTATACAACCCTCTGAATAGAATTCCTCACAACGCACAAATCTGCAAAACAGGTGTTATCTCAAGCACACCTGATGCAACTAATCAACGGCTTCATTAGTTGCACCAGGTGTGCTTGAGCTAGAACACATGAAATATCTGAACTGGCTAGGTTTGTTGAGTGTCACGTTTGACTGCATGTTAGAAATATGGCTAAGTCAAAAGAATGGTCCAAAAAGTTAAGATATCATCACCCTTTACAAACAAGGAACAGGATACAAAAAGATATCGAAGGCACTAAATGTTCCCAGAGACACTGTTGGAAGCATAGTTTGCAAGTCAAAGTTAAAGGAACAGTGGTTACACTACCTGGAGGGCCAGAAAAAGGAAGCTATCAATGGCTACAACCAGTTTTCTGGGAAGACATATTCAGAAAAACCCTCAAGTGACTGAAAAAGACCTGCAGCAACACTTGGTGGTAACAGGCACTGAGATTTCAGCTTGCACAGTAAGGCCCATACTAAACACATGCCAGAACTCCAAGGCGTACACCCCTACTGACCCAAAAGCACAAGAAAATTCTGCTCCAATTTGCTCAATCATATATTTAAGCCACAGACTTTTTGGGTTTCTGTTCTGTGGAGCGATGAAACAAAACTGGAACTTTTTGGCCCTATGGATCCGCCGTATGTCTGGAGGAAGAAGAATGAAGCATATCCTGAAAAGAACACTCTGTCTGCATTTAAGCATCGTGGGGCTCGTGATGCTCTGGGGCTGCTTTGCATCCTCTGACACTGGAAACCTGCTGCGTGTGGAAGGCAAGATGAATTCATTGAAGTATCAGAAAATCCTAAGGGAAAATGTGTCCTGGAAGATTCTACAGTGGCCATCACAGTCACCTGACTTGTACCCCTTTAGAAGGTGGTTGCAGCATGCAAACCAAAGAATATTACTGAACTGGAGGCCATTGCTCATGAGGAAGGGGCTAAGATTCCTCAGAAACGCTGCCAGAAGCTGGTGTCTGGTTATATATCTCATTTGCAGTAGGTCATAACACCAAATGAGTGTTCTACTAAAACTAAAGATGCTTGCCATGAAGGGGTTGAATAATTTTGAGACTACAGAAGTCATTAAAAGTTGCTTTTTCAGTAGAATTTTGGGAAATGTTGTTTAACAGAATGTTGTTAAACTGCTATTTTAATTACTTTGATTTGTTAATTGCAAACAGCTGAAAGTCTGTAAAATTTGCCAATAAACCTGATTTGCAATGGGGGTTGAATAATTTAGATTATAACTGTATATCACAATAGGGAATAAAAAACTTTTGCTGCTTCCATTTTAGACTTTAACCGTGACAGCCATTTTGTGTCATGGCCCACAACAAATTTTGGTTATACAGATGTTTACGGAAACATCAATAATATTTCAGCTCGGAATGGTCTAAACTGCTTGAAACAAACTGAGAGCAAATTTGTACCTTAGATTTTTCTTGTACCTTAGATTTAATTTCTTGTACCTTAGATTTAAAATTTGACTTCAAACGTAATGATCAAGAACTCTCAAAGTTTAGGGTTAAATAAAGAAACAAGAAACAGATGGTGTTGCAATACATGGATAAACACAAAAATTAGGAAAACCAAAAATGATCAAGCAGCCTCTGTTCATCACATGATATGGATTGACAGATTTGGAGCTTGGGGATTCAATTGATAGCAGCTTCAGATAGGAGCTGAGGTTAAGTTGTGGTTCTTTAGCTTATTTGCACGCTTGTTATTTATATTGTTGACAAACGTTTGGCTGATGTGAACTGTTCTAGGTCTGGGACAAAGGTGATGATGGAGAATGGCACTGCACTGCTAGTTGGAAGGTATGATCATTTTTTTATTTTTTTTTATGTGCTTTGGGGTAAATCTTCATGTAACCCTAAACTGCATAACTGACTTTAGTTTCCGACCTCATTCATACGTTGGTTAAAAAGGTGGTATACAAGTAAATGCATATTCATTATAGCACTTTTTTTTATTTACCAAACAAAAATATGAAAAATAAAGTTAAAGGACTGGTTTCACAGACAGGGCTTAGATTAAGCCAGGATTAGCCTTAGTTCAATAAGGACATCTAAGTAGCTTTTATAAATGTGCCTTAGAAAAAAAACATTACTGTGCAGTGGCACAATGGCACTGACATATTTAAATATATTGTCAAACATTCATTTTAATCTAGGACTAGGCTTAAACCTTGTCTCTGAAACCGGGGAAAGTTTGTGTACCTCTAAAATAAAAAAAGTAGCACACTAAATGTGAAAAAGAATTAATTAATTTGATCATAGACACCTTATTTGAGGAATTCCAAAAACGGTTTTAAACCACATTCTTCCGTCTTTCGTCTGTTTTAGACCCATAGTGGTTCTGTTTGGAGGGTGACATGGGCGCATCCTGAGTTCGGTCAAGTGTTGGCATCTTGTTCGTTTGACCGCACTGCGGCTGTGTGGGAGGAGATAGTCGGTGAATCCAATGATAAACAGCGTGGTCAGAGTCACTGGGTATGTAAAATGATTTATTTACAAGTTATTTACAGCCCTATAAAATCAGTTTTATTTTTACTGTGTTCATTAAAGTTTTAACAATAGTAGTGCCCTATTAAATGTTTTATCTTTTCAGAAATGTTGTGTTGTCTGTTTTCTGGATTCTGTGTTTTATGATTTAATAAAAATGTATTATAAAAAATGATGGTAATCAAATGAATGGATAAAACTTCAACAATTGAATTAGTCTTTTAAAATGTAATCAAATAATTTCATAATATTAAATTCTTTTTTTGCAAAGAAGGTGCTATATAATAGAGGTTTACTGTTTAAATTAAAACATGGACAATTTTCTTTTTGACTGGATTTAGCAATTTTTCATGTCATAGGCCCTTACTACTTGCTTTTCCTGTTACTCAAATAGTAGAGCATCCTGCTAGCAATCGGTTTAATTCCCAGGGAATCAAATGAAGTGCATGAAGTGAAAAGTATGGTATAATTACATTGATTTCAGAGTTGCTTTGGAAAAAGTTTCTGCCAAAAGTTCAAATGTAAAATTGTGATTTTGAGGGTAACTTATGAATTTTCTAAAAAAAGTTGGTAACCAATCATGTTTTTGTGCAAATCTGAAGCAGTGCCATAGATCTTCTATACATTTTTTCTGTGCTTCTCCAGATTAAGAGAACCACACTTGTGGACAGTCGGACATCAGTGACCGATGTGAAGTTTGCACCAAAGCACATGGGCCTGATGTTGACCACCTGCTCTGCAGACGGTGTGGTGCGCATCTACGAGGCCCCTGATGTGATGAAACTCAGCCACTGGTCACTGCAGCACGAGATCTCCTGCAAGCTCTCATGCTCCTGCATCTCATGGAACCCCCCAGGTCTGAACGCCATCTACACACAATAACATATGAATATGAAAGAAGTATTCTTGATTGTCACAACTGTTG
The DNA here is from genome assembly GCA_900092035.1 of Leuciscus waleckii. Lineage (NCBI taxonomy): Eukaryota > Metazoa > Chordata > Actinopteri > Cypriniformes > Leuciscidae > Leuciscus > Leuciscus waleckii. The sequence continues at coordinate 22,131,046 of FLSR01004883.1, forward strand.
GTTCTGCCCTTTAGTTCTCGAGCTCATCCTCCAATGATCGCTGTGGGCAGTGACGACAGCAATGTCACATACAGTGGCAAAGTGCAAATCTATGAGTATAATGAAAATACAAGGTATGAGTTTCGCTTCATGGAATTTCACTACTTAGTGCAAAGAGTTACTCCTAGTGACAATTCTTAGAAATGTGGGCGTTTCCTCAAAGATAAAGAAAATATCCTAGTAAAGAAATAAGTAATTCAGAAAGCATCTTAACCCTTAAAAGAGGTCTTAAAGTCCAACATTTTTAGGAGTACGGACAAGGACTTTTAAGAGGCTTGAGAGTTTCTTTAGCAGCGGAGAAAATGGACGAAACGTGAAAAGGGAGAATAAATGTGTTGCACACAATGCATGTCAGTGAGTTGTTAAGATGCTACACATTAGGTCGTGGAGGGATCATGTTTGTGACTGATCTTATTAGAGACACGCAAACATCTCCAACATAGCGCAGAAATGCCATAGCGCCAGAAATGTAAGTAATCACTATATTAACTACATTATCATATTTGGCAACTGGAAAAATGCAACTATGCAGCAGTGATGATTTATGTCTGTTACAACCTTCTATAAGCAAAGTGATCACACAAACATTTACAGCACTTTCAGAACCTTGTGTGGCTGTTCTTTCCTATCAAATATGTTAATTACGACATTAACAGCATGGTTAATATAAAATAAAAAATAAAAATAAATATATATATATATTATGTGTGTGTGTGTGTCAGAGTATGGTAAAATATCAAAGTGAAGGCTTAGAATAGACCCTATACTTAAAATTGCTTTCTTTTTTTCTTCTTCTTGGACAACCAACCAATCACAGTCTTCAAAAGACTGTCATACCTAGTGACAGGGTCAGCCCCGCCTCCTCACTAAGATCAAAGATTTTGTCTTTTCCTCGCTCAGAGTTGTTCTCGATTGGTCCTGAATCGCTCTTAAGCTAAGACTCCTATGTAGAAATGTTTAAGATAAATTAGGAGCTTTCTGGGAGGATTCTTAGAAGCTTTAAGAATATGGGCCCAGGTCTTTAATTTCAATTTTTCTGTTATAATCATGTTTCTAATGGGTTTATGTTGACTTTCAGGAAGTATGCCAAAGCAGAGACATTGATGACTGTGACTGACCCAGTACATGACATCGCATTTGCTCCTAATCTTGGGAGATCCTTCCATGTGCTGGCGATAGCGACCAAAGACGTCCGCATTTTCAAACTCATACCATTGAGGTAAATATGATATCACTCTCGGTAGTAAGAAAGCTAAGCAGTCAAATTGGTCATCTTAATTGTTCACCCAAAAAGTAAATTCTGAAATAAATGTCGTTTCAAACATGTATCACTCTTGATCTTCTGTGGAACATGATCTTCAGTCTGCAATTTAATTAAATATATGTGCTGCCAGTTTCAGAGTGAAATGCTGCACTGTGTTCATTTATATGCATACAGCTCATGATGCGTCTTTTGTTTCAATGTTAAAGCTTAATGGTTTTAGTTTTGAAAATAAAGAAATGTAAGAAAACAAAGAAACTTAAATATTAGTTATGTAATTTTACAGTTAGACTAAATTCAGAAGAACTGCGGCAACGTCTCCAAGATGCTCGAAGAAGTCTACCTGCAAAGCTACAGTACTGTGAAAAGGTTAAGGCACCTTGTAAAAATGCTATAAAGTGAGGATGCTTTCAAAAATAATGTCATAAATAGATTTTATTTATCAATTAACTTCTATTAACTAAATCAAATCAATATTTGGTGTGACCACCTATTGCGTTTAAAACAGCTTTTGTCATAGTTACACATGCACATAGTCTTCAGGTAGGTTTCTTCAAGTGTCTTAAACGTTGCTGCAGTTCTTCTGGATTTAGTCAAAGTTTTTTAATGTAATCCCAAATGTCCTCTGACGGTGAGATCAGATCTCTGTTTGGAGCATATCGGCTGTTGTCGACACCTTGTGGATTACAAATATTTCACTGGATTATAACAATTAATGGCAAAAGGAATGTTTGGAAATATAAACTGATATTTCCTACTGGCACACTACAGCAAAATGTATAAATAACTGGCTTAAAAACATTTGTATATATATCTATCTCTCAGAAAAACTACATTTTGCAATGGCAGTTTTTTTACAATATTGTGCAGCCCTAGTAAGCACAACTCCCAATAGCGATGAGCTAACATCTCAGAACTTCTAAGCCACCACCTGTCAACGCCCTAGCTTCACTGTGCCGAGTTTTACATGGGTAAACGCCACTCGTGTTTTACTCTGACGGTAAGAATCTTTTTGGAACAGTTGATTCATGTTATGTGTCTGACAGGAGAGAGAGCGCCAACAGCTCTGGTCCCACTAAGTTTGAGGTGCAAGTGATGGCTCAGTTTGACAGTCATAACTCTCAGGTGTGGCGCGTGAGTTGGAACATCACCAGTACTCTCCTGGCCTCCTCTGGAGACGATGGCTGTGTGCGACTCTGGAAAGGTCAGCCGTCAACTCAATCTACTTCCTGCTGAGTGAATCTTTGAAAAACATTTCTCAATAACTCTTTATCATTGCTTTAGATATTCTTTACAGTCCAACTCTTTTAATGTTTTTTTATTTTTTATTATAAATGCCAGTGTTACTTTTCATTTATTATGAAAATTGTAATATAATATTACAAATAGGTTTTAGCTTTCACAAAATGTTTTAACTTAAGTAGAGCTGCATGATTCTGGATAAATTGAGAATCACTCGCTCATAAATACTTCGTTTCATTACTGGATGAATCAGCATTTTTGAACAAATCTCTTGAATGAATGAATGATTCAATGACAAATGAATTTTTTAACAGTTAATAGTGATGTAATTGATACCATTTGTTATTTGAAGCGCCAAGTTACTTTGAAAAGGTCATTAGCTCTATTTTGATCGCTACCTTAGACATCAGTGTTTATATAAACTTTTAGAAAAACTCAGAAATAATGATACGTGAGGTTGAAAAAATTGTTTGTGAAGCTGTTTCATACCTATACATGACACCTGTTCTCTCTGGGTCAGAGGCAGTGATCTGAATGTTTTGCTGTGATTTTTATAAAAAAAAGTTAAATCAAATATTTAAAAGACATAGCCGAATCGTTGTCATTTAGAAATAAGATCGCCTGGGTGTTTTAAATCGAGATCATGAAATTTATAAAAAAAAAAATAACCTCTACTTTACAGTCAGCATAAAATGAAAATTCACCTACATTTTCTACATACATGTTATATGATGTATCTTTTTGTGAACAATTTATACATGCATGTTATTTTTCTTTTTTTTTTAAATTGTACCTTAATATCATAACCCAATCTTACGATAAAAATGCCAGACTTCATAAACCCAGCCCTTTTAAACTTCAACACTTTTAATTTCTGCTGGCAATAAGGCTGCTCAGGCCGGGGGAAATTATATGGCCTAATAATATCCCAGCCTAACATGTTTAAGGATATACATCACATGATGTAAATTATGCTGTGCATTCTGGTTCATCTTGTCTGCAGCTAATTATATGGACAACTGGAAGTGCACAGGGATCCTGAGAGGAGACGGGAGCCCAGTGAACGGCTCATCTGGACTCACTGCTGCTCTGAGCACTGTGGGCGTCCCTGGAGCTGCTCAGATGGTTGTTGGGGCGGCTTCTGCTGGCAGGTATGTGGCGGTGCTGATGTAGAGTATGACCTCAAAATAGTTATTTTTGCTTAAAACGGTTAAAATATTAAATTATAATATGAAAGTTGATAGAATTTAGATAAGTATTCATCACAAATGAATAGGTCTGGTATATTCATTAGATTGTTTTAAAAAAATGTTTAGGTACAAACACTACTGCTTCACATTACTTAACTCTTTCCCCGCCAGTGTTTTTGAAAAAAGTTGCCAGCCAACGCCAGCATTTGATCATTTTCACAAAAGTTTCATGGCCTCCAGAATATTTTGCCGTATGAAGAACAGACCCTCAGCTTTAAAAAAACAAACACATTTTTTTTTAATTCTGGCTTCATGCCTTCCTTTATCATAGCAACATTTTGAAATCGCGTTTTTGTCAGAGACTACGTCTGGATCTGATTCAGAATGATGATCAAAACATATATGGGGTTGATTGAGTGCATCAACACCCACTGAGCCCAAACTTTTGAACAGTTGTGTGAGTATAGTAATAAAAAAAGAGCTCAGCTAACTAGCAGCATTTGGGTCTTGCGCGGACCATAAAACTAATGAGAGCAGAGGCGATGACGCACAGCTTATATCTGCATCTTTGTGAGTTACTGGAACCCTCAAAGCAGGTGGTGGAAAACATGCAACACACATTACTTGACATGACAGACAAATAGTTGTCCAGAGCAGTTCCTTTCACACAGCACAGGTTTACCGAAAATAGAATGCAGTTGTCCCTCTTGTTAATAACCAAACTGTTTGTTCAGCACAATTACAGTTTCCGCCACAAGTACATTGTAAAAAATGTGAAGAGTTTGTAGATTCTTTGTAGGCTTATCAATGCATGAAGTTTATAGGACAGATACTTTTTTAAGAGTAATGATTACTTTCATCAGATAGCTATGCTTTATGCAGAGGCCTGCAGTCCATAAACGTCTCTAAGCTGTAATAAGTGTAGTTCTGTCATGACAACTCTGAGTGTTTGGCATGGTATTGATATGACAATGTTGATATGTTTGGTTTTGGCGAAATAGATCTGGTAAACTGCTGTTGCTGATCTGTTTATTAATGCAGATGCCGGAGCACATCTATACAGGTGGAGCTTGGGAGGTAGAGGGTTTCTGAAAGTGGGCTGCAACTACAGTGAAGATGCTGACCAAGTATTTTAAAGATAAGCAGCCAATCTTTAACTCTGTAATGCCCTACAGAGAATGATGATTGGTTCCTGCTATATCAGCAGCCAATGAGTTGCTGTTTGCAAGATGAGTTGAGTTGCAAGATTGAGCTAAAGACCTATCAGCCTAGAGTTTCATGACAGAACTTTGTATTACCTTTGTTGCACATAGATTGAACCACATTGGTTCAACAATATAGAATTGAATGACGCCATGCAGGTGGTGGAGTAATAGCTTCTAATTAATCGGTTTGAGATCAAATGAATGTCAGATTATTGCTATAAATAATGAGCATGGCATCTGAAGACTACTTTGCTATTTTTGTTTTCTGTTGTTTTTGCTTTATTTCCAGTTCTTTGAGCCAATCGCAGATTCCCTTTAATGTCATATTCTAGCTACTAGAACACATGTGCACTATTCAAAAATAGTGGAATGAAAGATATAGATTTTAATACATGTTTGTTTACTTATTTTGCTCAAGACACATTTCATACTAACAAGAAACTATGCTTCTTTGTCAATAGCTTTAGTTCCAACCACACATTGTGATGTTGTCTGCAGGTTTCGGGCAACACTGAATCGTTGAACTATGTTGGTAACAACAGAAATTATGACTATGCAGCAGTTGACTGAGTGTTTGGCATGGATTGTATCGATTCCTTAGGTTCCTATGGATTGGATCGAGACGTCCAATAGATTACTTAGGCACGCTGAAAGAACACCACAGACACAGTACAACCAACAAGCGTTAAATCTCACAGTAAAACAAGCAGCTGTGAAAAATATGATACACCGGTGTTTTGTCAGATGAGAAGTTGTATCATCTTTTTACCGTTTTAATTGCCTTGCTTTTATTTTGTGATTGTTTTAATTCATTTCTGTGTAAAACACTTTGAATTACCATGTGTATGAAATGTTCTATATATTGCCTTGCCTAACAACTTTTAACAACTTTTTGTCTTCATTTGTATCACTCCTTCTCATTGTAAACAGCATTGAGTTTCTAATGATTAAATACACAGATCAAACAACCTAATAATTACTAGTTAATAATGTGCAAATGCTTTGTTTTCTTGAAGAAAACCTCTATGGCTCTTTACTGACTGTGTCAGACCCACATTTGAGGCCTTAGGCTCAGAGCACAATGACCTAAAGCCTGCCCTTTTCATTCTGATCTGCAATAAGGATGTCACTCATCATGCATTCCTGCCCTATATCTTCTAAGGTTACTCTTTCATGCCCCAATAGAACATCATAGACAACACAAACGCAGAACTTTAGTGAAGGATAACCTGCAATGTTGACAGTGCTCCACTTTCCTTGGCTTTTAAATTTAGGTTTAGGCCTAGTTTTAAAGTAAGAGGGGAAGTCAGAGAGCACCTCAGGTCAGCTTTCGCTCTTAAAATGGTGTCCCCTAAGTGACACTGAAGCCTCAATACAGCTCTGAACTCGACTGTGCATGCAGAACAAAGTAACATGCAGGCGTCTCGCATGGTCGACACTGATCTACACGGTCGAAACTTTGCACCAACAACTCAAAGAAAACTTTTAATTAATGGAGTGTGTATCGTTTTTAACATATGATCAAAATTAATCAGCCCTCGATTTGAGATATTAAAATCAAATTAATCATGTGAAAAAGCAAATGATGCTTGACGCGTCTCCAGCTGTGCCGAATCGTTGTTTTTTCTCGCTCTTGCTCCTCTCTTCAGGAGGACATTAGTGCACACCACTTGAGTCAACTGTTACTGTCACTCCAAATAGTTCACATATGGTAGCTTTAATATATTGTGTTGGGTGGGTTTGATCAGTCTAGCGTTAGTATTAATAGATGTAAATTTGCTCTGCTTGAGTGACAATTAAGATGCACTCTTAAAAACAAAAAAGGAGGGCGTAAAATATTCCTACTTTTCTGTCAAAGGGGAGTATTCTTTGATGCTTCCGAATGACTTGTTTTCTCAGTGCATTTGTAACAACAATTTATTGATTTAAAGTCTGCTGGTGTGATGCATTGTAGTTAAAGAACTAACCGAAAGCAGCGATGCCACTATTTTATGACAGTAACTTTTTCATAACAAAGTAGCTTTTCCATTAACAAGCTATGGTTACACTCTATATTAGGTATCTTTAACTACTATGTACTTACATAAAAAATAAATAAAATGTACTTGTTGTGTTCATGTTGTATTGTAAAACACTTTTGCTGCTATTGAGGAGTGATACGAGTAAGGTTAGGGACAGATGTGCTGGTATGGGTAGGTTTAAGGGTGGGTTAAGGTATAAGGGAAGGGCCAACAGTATAATTACAAATGTAATTACATAAATTAATTACAGCTGTAATTACATGCAGGTATTTTTAATATAACATGTACTGTACGTACACAATAAGTCCATTGTAACAAATTATTAATTTCAATGTACGTACTTAGTACTTATAGCCACTTAATATAAAGTGGGACCAGGTTTGGAATTATGGATATGTTTAAGGGTAGGTTAAGCTCCAAGGGAATGCTCAACAGTGTAATTACAGCTGTAATTACAGAAATGAATTACAGCTGTAATTACATGCAGGTATTTTTTAAAAATATAAGTACAATGTAAAAACATGTATGTACACAATAAGTGCACTGTATTAAAGGAATAGTTCACTTCGAAATGAAAATTCTGTCATCATTTACTCACCCTCAAGTTGTTTCAAACCTGTATGAATTTCTTTCCAACAGTTGATGGACAACATTGACTTCCATAGTATTTTTTTCCTACTATGGAAGTCAATGGGGTCCATCAACTGTCTGGTTACTGACATTCTTCAAAATATCTTCCTTTGTGTTCAGCAGAAGACAGAAACTCATACAGATTTGAAACAACTTGAGGGTGAGTAAATTATAAAGAATTTTCATTTTGAAGTGAACTTCCTTTAGGATGCCTTATATAAAGTAGGACCCAGCTTTTTTTGAAGCATTATGATTTATTTTAAACAATTTCATTCAGATGCTTAATTTAAATGAACAAGTTAATTAAAGATTCACTGATTCAGATAATTCTTTGACAGCATTTTGCATCTTCTACCTTGTAGCAATAAATACAAAAACAAAATAAAAATGTGATCATATTTCACATTAATTTGACAAGTTAGTAACAGTTAGTTAAATGCTTCTGTTCGTCACTATTTTTGATTTGTAAAAGTTAAAGCATGTTATTGGATGTTATTGGATGTTAGATCGGATGGATCTCAATGTCGGAAATTTCAGATCTGACGCCAGATCCTGTCAAAAGATAACCATTTTGTCTGGTGTCCAAAACCAGTAAAACCTGTCAACAGAAAGTCTTGTCAAAACTCTATTAACAGCCTGAGAGTTTTACTGAGAAAGCCAGAGAAGAGCAGAAGCAGGAGACAAGTGATGATATTTAAAAGACCAAATTTTATTGAATAATATTAATTGCAATCCTCAGACTTAGATCGTGTAATTGATGTTGTTTCTGATCTGATAGTTCTATAATTAAAAAGCTAGAGTAAAAGATAAAGTAGCTAGCTACTTTGTCAACAAAAAATGAAAGTCGCATTGTAACGGATGTAGTGACAGATCTTTTCTTCCGTATTGTCAAAGTGAAACAGTTGTTGATTGGATGGATGCAGATCTGTCTTATAGAGATCCCATTGGAGTAGATTCAGGCACACCTGTTCTGGCACCTTTGCTAATGTTTGGCCTAATGATTGTGCTGTCTTTTGCTTTCTGTAATGTTTAAAAAATGTACGGCGTTAAGATGACTGAGCGCTCAGCTGAGAGCGTGTAGCCTTGCCTCCGTCACAGCACGGACGGACGGGGATAAGGATCAGCTGATCGGCAGATCATGAGTGATGAATGGCCGAGCTGATAATCTCATCGAGGGTCTGTCAGGATGATCAGAAAGAGCCGGTCTCGCTGAGGGAAATCTCACCACCCCACAGGCTGTCTGTTCTACTAAGCATGCGGTGAAACACCAGAGTTTGCCGCATGAAGGGCTTAGCATGCAAGAGTTCGGGAAACGTTGTTGGCATTCCTTAGGCACTGTATGCAGAAACATATTTTTGTAATGTTTTGGGAATTTGAAGATAAAACCTTGCACTGGTTGTCGTTAGCACTTCAGTTCTGGAGTAGATACTTTTGACCATTTGACTTGCTCATTTGAGAAAGGAAACGCAATGCGCTCAGTCATCAAACAGCGAAATCCTCCTCCCGCTAAACTTCACGTCCATTCTGTCAAGTAACTCTCTCCTTTAACTGATGGTAAACTTAATGATAAAGGGGGACCCTGTACTGATCCTGTGTGATTGAAAATCTGCTGTTTTGAAATGTAAATTCACTTAGGAAGGTATGGAGACACACAGATAAAGGGCTAAAGCTCTCCCGGGATAACTCCCGCAATTGGCGCCACAGTTAAGGCGTGTCAGGTGGCTTGATGAATCCGCGGGGAGGCTGCACCTCAACACCACGCTCTCCTCAGATCATCATCCCCTCGTCCTTATTCTGTCAACGCCATTGATGAGGCTGTCAGAGACCCTGCTCATTTAAGGAGAGCGCCTGCCTCTCTTTGCATATGCACAACAAGGAGAAGGGAAGAGAGGTAGAGGCAAGGCAGGTGCTGAGAGGAGGAAACCATGGGGAATAGCATCAGAGACCGAGCACATGAAGAAAATTCCCACCGGAGTTGGCGAGGCAGGGGACGATGCGTGGAGCCGAGAGATACCCCCTCCTAGCAGCAGGAGCCTGGAGCTTTACTCAGGCGGTGGGAGGAGGTCGCCGCAGCTCTGTAATCACAAAGTTCATGCAGAAGAGCAGGAATGTGGAGGCGTTCAAATAAAACAGTCTTAAAACATTCCCGAGGAGGTCCCGTAAGTTTGAGACCAAGTTGTGTCACAGAACAGAAGAGGCAACCAGGCTTTCTCAGCCTGTAGAGGGCGCTAGAGTCAGCCATGAAACGGAATCTCTAATTAACGGAACAGCGGGAAGTTCCGCAGAGTTGATACAGCACTGAGCGCGTGTGGACCGTTTTTTTGCATTAATGATCTGGAACACGCAGAGCCCCGCTAAACGCACAGTGCTGCGGGGGTTGGCGCAGAGGTGGGTGGGTGTCCTGTCCCCTCTCACATCCCAGCAGGCCGGTGAGCACGTTACAGTAACAAGATCCTCCTAATTAGACCCCGACACCTCACGAGGGCCTGACATTAATATTAATCGACCTCTGTGGGCTGCGGCTGCATTTGTACTGCATATGCAGATGGAAAGGAATCAGCCCACCTAGATGAGTGAAAGGGAAGGAGAACATGAGAATGATAAATGTGGAGAAAATGAAGAGTGCAAAGGGGAAATAGACAGATCTCTCCAGGGGGTGTCATGCACCTCATTTTATAAGCAGTCCTGGCTCACTTGGTAGGCTAAGTATGATACTATATTGATGTCAGGCCTGGTGCAGGCTGTACAATTTTGGCCAAGATGTGCAGTTTGAGAAAAATCTCAGGTGTCATAAAAGATTTATTTCGTTGTAGTACAACATTTTCTGGCTTTGATCGCTGGTTAATTGCCTTTGCAATGAATCCTAACCTTGTAAGATAGCTTTCTAATGAAGACCCAAATATAGAAATAGGAGCAAAGCAATTTGTGACACGTGTTTGTGAGAGATAGAGCAAGAATATTACAGAGAGAGGGATATACTAGATTGTTTATATGATATGCAATATAATATGATATGCAAATGAACAATATCTTGCATGCTATACTACAGAGGACCTTAAAGCATTAGTTCACCCCAAAAAATGGTCATCATCATCTTCGAAACACAAATGAAGGTGTTTTGAAATAAAATCTGAGATATTTCTGTCCCTCCATTGACAGCTACGCAACTACCACTTTGACACATCAAAAAGTTCATAAAGAGATCGTAAAACTAATCCATTTGAATTTAGCGGTTTAGTCAAATTTTCTGAAGAGACTCAATCGCTTTATATGACAAATGGATTGAATTTAGGATTTATTCACATATAAACATTGATCAACGAACATGAGCTTAAATCTATTCATCATATAAAGCGATCGAATCTCTTCAGAAAACTTTTACTAAACCGCTCAATTCATGTCGGTTAGTTTCACGATCTCTTTATGAACTTTTTGAAGCGACAAAGTTGTAGTTGCATAGCTGTCAATGGAGGGACAGAAATCTTTCAGATTTCATTCAAATATCTTCATTTGTATTTCGAAGATGAACGAAAGTCTTACGGGTTTGGAACGGCATGAGGGTGAGTAAATGAATAAAAAAATTTGGGTGAACCCTTAAGCCTTTAGAGGACCCTCTCAGTGGTCCTGGTCAACCATGGTTTTTTTTTTGTGTTTGTTTTTGTCTTTTGTATGGGATGGAGACAAAAAAAAGGGTGAGAGAGGGGAATGAGATCAGCATCTGACCAAGGTCAGACTCAAACCAGGGTCATTGTGAACGAACAGCTATTATGTGTTCTGAGCATGTGCACAGTCCACTTGTACCATGACAAGAAAACGTTGCAGAATTGACTAATTGTACTTTTAGTATTTGTTCTTATGCAATGCACAGTATACTTATGCTGCATTAGTGTTGTGGTACAGCTTTCATTTATGAACAGACAGCCGAAGGTTAGACATAAACATTTATTACACATACAATAACCATGCAACATTATTATCAAATATTAAAATAGTGTTTTTTCTGTAACTTTCATTCAAAATCGACTTGGTTCAGAGATCTGAGAGGGCATGTTTGATTGGGTGTGAAGCTTCTGGGTCTCTCTTCAGAGGGATAAAGAAGTTGGAGTACGCTCCGGAGTGATGTGAATAGAGAGGACAATGTTTTGGGGCATGGATGACTGTATGCAGTTATGCCCTCATACCTTCAAGCATGTGGCAAGTGAATCTTGTCGTGACTATAAACGCAGTGAAGGTGTCAGCACTCCAGCTGCCACATAGCATAACAAAAGACAGGCAGGGGGTGAATTGCTTCAAGTCATCTTTCACCCTTTCTGTTTCTGAGGAAGAGGTGAAATAGTGTATGTGTTAAGAGGTGGGTGTGAAAGTTCACGAAAAACTTCACGATAGCTGCAGGTGAAATAGATCTGGATGAAACAAATCTGACTTAAGAAAAGCAATTATAATATTTAAACAATGACATGATTCCATATATTTGGTTAACTAATTAAAAGAAGTTTTTAAAAGATGTAAAAAGTGGTTTCCTCATCAAGGTATCTGAAATTATAACAGAATGGAATGGTCTATAGCAAAATAGGGAATCTGAGGGAAAGCAGTAATATAAAAGTAGCCCATACAGCTGTGCGACTTCAAAAGTATACTGTAGTTCACCCAAAAGTTACAATACTGTCCCCTGTTCACATGAAGAATCATAATACCATAATTGTGTATGAATTGTTGACATCATTGATATTATGCAGTTTGGTGTCTTCACTATTGCAATAGTTGAAGAGTCATTTAGGATGGATTTGCCACTTAAAAGTATCAGGGGGACTGTGATTCGAGCTGTACAGGAAAGCAACTTGTTATGATGGACCAGGCTGTTTGCCCCCCTGGGAGGTCTGGTGCACAGGGTACTTATTAGTCTTAGGACGAGACTTTGTGGACAGATTTAAAAGCTTCAGCCAGGATCTCTCGCATTGGTGCCAAGTTAAGCCACAGCATAATTAGTAAACCTCAGAGGAATGTTCTTCATGTGGCCGAGTACAATGGCCTCTTAGATAGATGCTGAAACATGCTCTTGCACTGTCCATGCATGCACATACAGTGTCACCGCAATCTGCTTTACACACTCTCTCTGTCTGCTCACACACACAGACGTGCAGAAAAGACAATTACTCCCATTAAAGAAGCCCAGATGCTTCCTTGATTAAATTTGACCACACAAACACAAATGAAAGCAAATGGGTGCGTATGAAGGCCTCCCCAAGCATATGTTCAGCAGGTTGCATTGAGCCCATAATGGGTAGAAAGAGAGAGTGAAGTACGAAGTTCATTGCTGAATTCACGTAGGGTAGATTACTCTAAAGCTTTGTAATGTAAAATTGACAGCAGGGCAAGATTGACCTCAGTGGTCTTAGTGACAGCTCCTGTGCAACAGAGAGCGATATTACTCTCTCGTCCATTAGACATTCCCATCTAGTAACAGATGTGACAGTATTACAATACTTCTAATCAATGATAGTTCTCTTTCATTCCGTCACAAGACTCATAGTCCAATCATTGTTTTAACATGTAAACACCTTTCACATTAATTGATTACATGGTTACACCACTTTTGCAAGTATTATTAACTAACATCCACGAGGAGTAAAAACTACAGAGTTTTTTAAACAAATTTTTTTTAAGCAGTACTACCAGGATGGGTACTGCAATTACATCCATCCATTCTCCAAACCGTTTGTCCCATGTAGGGTCACTGCATTTTTAGGACTTAAGGCCCTTTCACACTGGACGCGATTTTGACGCACGAATCATTCGCGCGATGGTTTTATTTTTCTATCAGCTGTTTGTGTAATGAGTGCTTCCACACCGAACGCGAATGCGCTGCGGCGAAAAAACGACTTTTATTTTATTCGCTTCGATGTCGATTTTTTTTTTTTACTTTTGCGGCGACAGAATAGGCTTCAGCCAATCACATACTACAAGGACAACGATTTGAAAGACAATGTGTCG
>FLSR01004883.1:22144658-22191925 GCA_900092035.1 Leuciscus waleckii
AGCATACTCCCCTTCAGACTCTCTGTTCTGTAAGATTGGGTGCACCGATAACCTTCTTTTCTGTCTTTTAAATAAAATGAAAAGCTCGTCTTCACTGGATGCTATGACTATGACTGGATGATGATGATGATGATGATGATGAAGTGTCCATGTTTTCTCAGCTGTCGGCGCGATTCGCGCGAAAGTTTGGGAATGTTGAAGCTCTCTGAACGTCACAGACGTCGCAAATTCGCGTCGCGGCTGATGTGAATGGTTTTGATGCGAACTATTCGCACACGAACTATTCGCTTTTTCGTTTCGCTTTTTCGTTACGCATCCGGTGTGAAAGGGCCTTTAGGCAGGGAAATACCTTGGATGGTTGGCCAGTCCATCACAGGGCCAATTACATGTTACACTATATTGGATTTTGTTAAGTGTAAGAGTTGAGTTCATAAACAAGCATAATTTGATTGGCTGTTAACTCAGATGGCCAAAAAGAGGAATGGCTTGATCCCGACATATAAAGAGCTGTTTTGGTTGTGGGGACCTGGGTTTGAGCACTAGGTCATGTCATGTCCTGTTCTTGTTCTTCTTTTTCTTATCTTTCCCCGTGCTTTCATATCACATATCCATTGTCCAATGAAATAAATGCAACAAAAAAATGGAAAGTCATCACAACCTGTAAAAAAATTATAATAATTATACATTTTAATAAAAAATCTGTTTGAATACTACTTGAGAAAAGTACTCATTTTGTTCATGGTCATGGCAACAGTAATTGGCTGATTAATTGGCATTTAAGGCTGATTAAATGATGGAGAAAACTGGAAAGGATTCAGATTTGTGGTGTAGTTAAGCTGACTTTACATTAAAGACCTAATTCAAGTGCCACAGCGGTGGAGTGATGGACACAAGTCTATATCAAGTGCACCATTGAACAGGATCTGTAAATAAATGGTGCATGCAATTTTAATCTTCAAATGTCAACAGTAATTGTAAATACATTGAACGTCACTACTAAAATACAATTGAACTAAAGTACATAGCTGGTTAACTAGACCAGCTGGCCAGGATACTACAGTGTTATACGTACAGTAAAAACCGATTTTCTACAGATGAGTCCTTGAGGACAGGAGATGTCCTTAGACGTCCTTTAAGACAGGACAATTTAATATAAGTAATTTATGAGAAGGTCAGTGTGAGATGTAGTGTTGTGTATGTAGTGTAGTGTAGGAGTTTTAGAGACTCTGGAGATTCAGAACTGCTTAATCAATGAGATTCATGTGTGGAGAAGTTTCTGGGCCCGGTCAAATGGGAATCTTCATGTTTAGAGATGGATGGGCTTGATGGCAAGAAGTGGCCCAGATAAAGTGACTGGGCTCTGGAGAAGTCAAAGTACATGGAGCCACTTGAAGCAGTGTATACCAGGAACAGTATACTTGATTTTTTTATTCTAACAGTCATAAACAAGTAGCAACATTTGGAATGTCTAGCTAGTATGATACAAAGCAGTGAGAAGCCATGAGATACCTTGATTACTTTAAGTGATGGAGAAGACCAGGGGTCCAAGCATTTGTCCCTTTGGAACTGCAGGCAATGAGGGTGCAGGGTGTGGAGAAATAGCCTCTAGTCATCCAGGATGAATGTAAACCAGGCAAGCGCTGACTTGGAAATGCCCTTCTCTGTAGACATCAATAGTTTGTGGTTGACAGTATAGACAAATGCATAATAATTAGTATGGAGTTAAGCAAGGATATGTTGTCTGATGTGAATGCTTTAGTCTGAGACGATAGCTTCGCTAGATAAGAATAAGTTGACAGAATGGAATAGGTAAGGCAGAAGATCAGAGGAGATCATTTTGATGGAAGAGGATGAGAGTGATAAAGATAGTGGTTCCTCAGTTCTTGGTGAGGAGAAGACCTTTGTTCAAGTAAAAAAAAAAATCATTTGTAAAGTTTGTAAAGCAGACATAACAAGAGGTGATGAACTGACGATGAACTGATGATAATTGATTATCTTTGCAACATTGACACAGTTATTGAACTAAATCCAATCAACATTGAGTGAATAGTGACAATTGTCTTCAGTAGAGCTCCTTTATTGCTGAAATGATAGTATTTCATAGTTGATGAATTTTGTAATTGTTATTATCCCGTTTACTTCTGTGAAGCAGCTTTGAAATAGTCTATATTGTATAAAGCGCTATACAAATAAATGTAACTTGAACTGATGCAGGAGAAGCATTAGCAGGATTAAGCAGGCAATTAGGCAACAATGTTAAGAAAAACAAGGAATGGCTTTAATTTCAATTAGTAACTTCTCTGATTTCAGGCAGAATTAATGTATTGTGAAATTGTTCCTTAAATTTTGTATTTTAATGATAAGTCCCAGACCTTTATATAGCCACTGTATCTGATAGTCAAACCAAGGGAACAAGGTACTTACTCTTCCATTCTGACATTTCTTAAACCCTCACAGCTGTAGAGGACCCTTAATGAACTATAGATCCTGGTCCTGGACTACCCCATCAGTGAGCATAGTAGATGCAGAAATATGGCCCATTACGGAAGTGGGTTGCGAAAGCCATTTCATGTTGACTTTAAAGGAGCCTTAATACAACGTACCCACGCCTCATTGCTGCATTAAACACCAAAGAATATAACTCCCAAGATGGTGTGCTTTTCAAGTTAGAACTCCATTAACTTGGCAAGTGGCAAAATTAGGTTTTATCCCAGTTCTGCTCGGTTGAACTACAGACTATTTGCGGCAGTGAGTAGTGAATGAGTGTTCCTCCACTTACACTGAGGCCCTATTAATTACCCAGGCTGCGTTGAAGCCCGGGTGCGCCAGGGGGCTCAGGAGCTAATGCTTCCCGTTTGACCGTGGATGCTCTGTCTAATGCTTCCCCCGAGAGGAGTTTCACTAATTAATCCACCGTCTTCAGAAAGGCGATGCCCCGTTCCCCCACCCCCGCACAGATCTTCAGGGAGGAAGCGAATTCATTTAAGCTCATACAATACTCAAATCTTGAGGTGTGGTTGGAGTGGATTTTGATCAGAGGAAAACGCTTGACTGCTGTGGTTCTAAGCTTGAGGAAATTAGATCGCTGTTAAAACAATCTGTATAGTGTAAAGTGAAAATAAAAAGGTGACTTGACTTGGCCAAAACATGTGCTGAGGGTAGATTTGGTCAAATAGACAGGTCACTAAGTTTTACATTATTATTATTCTTTATGTTTTTATGGATTACCGCAGAGTTTCTCAATTTACTCTTATTTACCTCAACAGCCCAATCAGTGAGGTTCAAGTACTGCAATTTAAACCAAAAAACGTACATGCTCCTTTTGACTTGTATTATACTGGATATAATTCAATCATCAATTATCATTCAACATTAATATTAAAATGGCAATCATTAGAAAGGTTCACTTTTAAACTAAAACAATTGAACAAGAGACCCATCAAATAGTGTGAGAAATATAAAATCTTCTATTTTAATTTGAATTGGCATTTGTTGGGGGAAACCATTATAGAAGTGTGGGAAGATCATAAGATCATTGTTGTTAACTGAACTGAGCTCGGCTGCATTTCCCAAAAGCATCATGAGCCCAAGTAGATCGTAGAACCATTGCAGCGAATGGTCTCTACGATCAAATTAGTTCACAATGCTTTTGAGAAATGCAGCCCTGGGGTGCGTTTCCCGTACAACTATATAGCTCGCTGCTTAACTACCATAGTACGATGCATCGTTGGAGAAATCAACTAGCTAGTCACGACTGTTTCCCGAAACCGTCTGTCGCAAAGTATCGTTCAACCATGTTGGTTTATGACGTCTCGCACGTGGTGGACTAATAACTTATTTTAATTAATCTGTTTGAGATCGAATTAACGCTAGATTTTGTCATATAAGTTACAGACATGGCATCTGAAGACTATTTCAAATTTTTCTCAGTTATTTTGCTTTATTACCAGACTCAATATTTGCCTCGTTCTTACATAGTAGAGCACTTTCGCACATGCGCTGTCTTCAAAAACGGTGCTTTAAATCTCTTGACAAACTAAAAGCCATAAATTACATTTGTATGTATTCTAAATAAATAACACGGGTTTACTGAATGTCAGCTTGCTTATTTTGCTAAAGATAAGGATTTATTCAGTTACATCTAATGTAAACTAGAAACTATGCTTCTAACGACAGCTCTCGAGCTGTCGTTCCAACCACACAAGTTTGCGATGCTGTTTGCGAACGTTCGTTAGAACGATGGTTTCGGGAAACACCAAATCGTTGAACTATGCTGATAACGACGGAACTTGCGACCATAGTTGGCTAACGATGCTTTCGGGAAACGCACCCCTGGACGATGACATAACTGTTTTCTCCAGAGCTGATTTACAGCTGAATTAAACTCAGTCTAAAATTGATGAACTTTACACAGTTATTGAAAAGAACTGAATTAACACTGAACGGACTTAAGCTGAATAATGGCACTATTGTATTTTTAGAGCTGCAAGAAATGAATTCTGTTTGCATCATTGAATCCTTTGTCTCCCTCAAACGCAAGCAAGAGCACCCTCAGTTTTATACTGTAATAATATATTTGGCGAAACAGATTTGGCAAATGCTCCAGTGCATATTTGTGTTTGCGCAAATGTCAAATGTCTCCATTTGCAACGTGTCTTTGCAGCGGAGAGCAATGTAGCCAATCACAGACTTGGTTGTTGATCTCTTGAACGCAATGGCCAATCAGAGGTGTTTAAGTTAGTCGGAATCGCCAGAGTTTTTATTCAGTGCTGAGTTATGCAGGCTTGCGAAACCTCTCATTTACAAACAAATTTAAGACACAATGTACTGTAAGTAAGAGATTCATTGTGCATTGTTGGCAGCTTCATTGATTATAACGGAACTTTGTGAGATTGCGCTGAACTGACAAAGCAACAGTGTTTTAGTGATTGTAAAGTGATCAGCCTTGGCTCGATTTTGCGGCTACAGCCTATATAAGGTCAGAAAGGTAGGTTGAGGCTAAACCATTGAAGGATTTATAAGCAAAAACTAAACCTTTGAAATCAAAACGCACTGCACTATACTAAAACGCAATGGAAGCCAATGCAGGAAAGCCAATATGGGAGAAATTGTTCCCGCTTGCGCGTTAAAAGTTGAGCTGCAGTAACTGCAACCGTGGAGAGAGGCCTAGCTGACTCCAACATAGAGGGCATTACAATAGTCTAAACAAAATGAAATAAAGACGTTTAACCCTTTTTTGTCATTATATGACAAAAAAGACTTGACTTTAGATAAAAGCCTTAACTGATAAAAACTCAATTTAACCACGAAATGAATCTGTTTATCAAGTTTAAAATTGTGACTGTCATCCACAAACTAATCAACCTCATATTTTTCTATATATTTTTTCTATATAAAGGCTATTTACACCACCTCCTCCCACTGAAGTCTGGTTGAGACAGACAAAATGATGGATTGTTCACTGTGTCAATAGTGTAGGGGAGAGACGTGTGGCAGAAAGTTTTGACGCAAATCGACCCAAGTTCAGTTCTGCCTTTTGCCGAACTCGCTCTACTCCCTTTGCCCATCACATATCAAATCGGAAAAGTATGTATTTTCAATAAAAAATAAGAAAATATTTGAAAAGTGGAACTAAAGTGTCTAACGTGTGTTTATTAATAAAGTGGGATTAGGGGTGGGTGTGGGGGGGCTTTATTGCCCCAATAAGGAAGCATCCATTTAATATTTTTTATAAATAGAATAATTGATTAAATGTTCATAAATGTGATTATTGCATATCTTGTAATGCACAACAACACTGAGGTGTGAAAAGTATTTAAAAGTATAAATAGCATCTAACTAAAATTTACTATTTACTCTGACTGCAAGGAAATATGCTATTTTTAGTGCAAATAGCCACTGCCCTCAAACAATCACATGCTAACACTACTGAAAATAAACAAGGGCAAGATTTGACACTTTATGTGTCTTTTCTTGGTAAATTGAGCATGTCACGTATGATGTTACACATTCTTCATTATATTGTCATATTGAATTATCTGCAGTGATGGCCAGGATATCATGACTGATGCATTCCTGTGAAGTGAGCAAATACGGTTTGGACCTCCGGCATGTTCTGGCACGAGGACCATCGATGTTCTAATCACTTAATAAGAGAATCAGAGTGTCTGGCCAAACCTGAGGTAACAGTAGCGAAGGAGGGAAATACCTACTCAATTTAAAGAAACACAATGCAGATTAAAGAGCAAGTAAAGTAAATTAAATTAAGTAACACAATCAATGCATAGTTTACTTGTTTTTGGTAAGTCCACGAATGTAGCTTTCTAGTAACAAACACATCGGTTTATCATGAAACAATTTAGTGGAAAGTCACAGTTGGCAAGGATAAATGGAGATAATAATCTCATAGCAATAACAGAAATGCATGGCTGTCCTCATGTCTGAGCAGCTGGGAGTCACATCAGCCGGTTACGCCGTGGCTTTACAGCAATAAAGCTGTGGTCATTCGTAACAGTTAGTTAGTCAGTTCAGATGGGAATTATGTTATTGTACTATGAGTGATGTGCTGTCACATAAGTCTATTTTCCATGTAATCCCGAGTCTACTAAGCATTTTTAGAATTGTGTGAGAATGTTTGGTTACTTGTGGCATGTGTGAAGCACACACAGGCATGCTGTGCAGTAACTTATATTTGACAAGGCTATAGTTTACAATGCTACAGAATACTAAAGAAAACAAAAGGCTGCATGTCTGTCAGAATAGAGATCTTGGACCTTGATTTGAGTTTCCCATTCATTTCCTCCAGAGGGATTCAATAAAGAGTTCTAAGCCATAACCCAAAACAACCAGCTCTTAGAACACATTTGATTTATGCAAGGGGAAAAAAAGTATTTGAAAATCAGAGAAAAGAAAAGGTCTCTCACATGTTTCTCACTGTAGTAAATAAAAATCAATTTTGCTATGGAGAAAATGAATGGGATATTTATTTTCAGAACCCAATTTATTGAGGAGAGACAAAACATGTAGCATGAATGTCTAGCCCCCTGACACTGAACCGAAACCAAACTAGACAGGAGTGGAAGAATTCAGACACCAAGCTTCGCACACAACACATAAAGCATACAATAGAGTGCACGCCTGCACGGCCCAATCAAGTCAAAGACAAACGCTTACACAACGACAATGTGATGCATGAGTGTAGGGTTCTGTCACCAAACTAAGAAAAAGTCCAATCGGCGTGACAGAAACCTGATATTTATATAAATAATCTCATACATAATCAGTTGCTATATCCGGACACATTCAGAAACCAAGGCAACCAAGGAAACTAAACACAGGAAACTATAAAATGGAACTAAATGAATATCAAAATAAGAGTACCTGAATAAAACAGGACGTGACAGTTATACATGCGACTGTTAAGTAAACACTGGGATGATAGTAAGTTAAGCGTTTAAAAGTGCAGTGTGTGATTTTTAGCAGCATCTAATGGTGAGGTTGCGAATTGCAACCAACAAAAGTTACGGTGGCCGACAGGAAAAGGTGTCACCATCTGAGACAGCAGAGAGTAGCCAGTTAAGCAATGAGGTTTCTTTACAAAGATAAATTAAGAAATGATGTTTACTTTATTATTCAGTAAAACAATGTTATTGCGAATATTATTATTACTTGTTCATCATTGTGTCAGTATTTTATTCGCTGACTTTAGCTAGCTTCTTTGCATGAAGAAGCAACAATAGTGACGAAACGCGTTTGTCCGTTTAGGTCTACTGTAGAAACTTGTAGGCATAAAATGGCTATTTTAATGTAAGGGGACCCGCAGTGTATGTAGATAGAAATGGCTCATTCTAATGTAATAAAAACATAACGGTTCATTATGTAAGGTTTTTATACCCCACTGAAAACTTAGTTATGTATATTATATTGCATTTATGTCTACAGATCCTCCTAAATATTACACAATGCACCTTTAAACAATTAAAAATGAAAGACAATTTGACTAAATTAAAAATAACTTGTCTGTTGTAATTACTGGTAAGAAGTGTTATCATCCACCGTGAAAGTCCCATTTTATGAACACCTCACAAAACTGCACATACAACTTAATTTGCCATGTACAGTTATTTACTGTGGTTATGTAATTATGTTGTGTTATGTAATATTGTTTTTATTCATGTAATTGTAAATGATTCAACAGGATTTTCAGTAATAATTAGCTCACAATATATACAAATAATGTAAAATTATATATACAATATATAAAAAAAATTTATATAACTAAAAATATATCTAAATTAAGACATATGCTTTAAATGAAAAATCGCTAACAGTTAGTTCATGCGTTCATGACCTCAAGGCTAGATTATTGTAAAGCTCTTATGGGTGGTTGCCCTGTACGCATAATAAACCAAATACAGCTGGTCCAAAACGCAGCAGCTCGAGTTCTTACTAGAACCAGGAAGTATGACCATATTAGCCCGGTTCTGTCAACACTGCATTGGCTCCCTATTAAACATCGTATACAGTACATTTTTTAATATTGCTGATTACTTACAAAGTACTAAATGGTTTAGCTCCCCAGTACTTGAGCGAGCTCTTAACACGTTATTGTCCTTCACGTCTATTGCGATCTCAAAACTAGTTTTGAGTTGATAATAGTTTGAGCCAGTTGATAGTAAAAATAGTTTGAGCCAACTAGTTTGAGCCAGTTGATAATACCTAGAATATCAAAATCGACTGCTGGCGGTAGGTCCTTTTCCTATTTAGCACTCTATCCAAACTCTGGAACAGTCTTCCTAACATTGTCCAGAAAGCAGACACACTCTGTCAGTTTAAATCTAGACTAAAACACATCTTTTTAACCTGGCATACAGATAGAAAATTATACATTCCTATTATTCAAATCAGTTAAATGATTATTAGGCTGCATAAATTAGGTCAGCCGGAACAGGGAACGCTTCCTATAACACCCGATGTACCCTTTACATCATAAGAAGAATGGCATCTACGCTAATGTTAGTCTTTCTGTTTATCCCAAGGTTTACTGTAATCAGCTGGATCCGGGCCGTATCCAGATCAGATGGAGGACCTGCGCCTAGACATGACCACAACACATGATGTAGTCAGCCGGATCCGGGCCGTATCCAGATCAGATGGAGGACCTGCGCCTAGACATGACCACAACACATGATGTAGTCGCCGGATCCGGGCCGTATCCAGACCAGATGGAGGACCTGCGCCAGACACGACCACAACACATGATGTAGTCAGCCGGATCCGGGCCGTATCCAGACCAGATGGAGGACCTGCACCTATACACGACCACAATGCATCCCTGAAATGTTAGCAGAGATTGTGTCAACTAGACTCTCCCCTGTGAAGGCCTCATGGACACGACAGCCATCGACACTGATCCTCAACAAATTCGTCCCATGCCAGCGTGATGACTCCGATCTTCAACCAGATGGAACTGGATAATTTTCTGATTGTTCCAAACCAATCTGAATTCTGACCTATAATGCTGCCTGAATCATGATCATACACTGTTCGTTCGTTGGCCAGAAGAGAACTGGCCCCCCGACTGAGCCTGGGTTCTGCCAAGTTTTTTTTCTCCATTCTGCCACTTGATGAAGTTTTGGTTCCTTGCCACTGTTACCTTTTTCCACCTTTGTTGCCATTGGCTTGGCTTGCTTAGTTGGGGACATTAATTTTAACATTTAATTTAATATTCAACAATAATATTGATCTGCCTGCGTTGACACTGTTATACAAGAACTGAACTGAGCTGGACGATGACATCATGGTTTACTCCAGAGCTATATATATATACTCATATATATGAATGAACTAAATTATTAACTTTTTTGAAAACAAAAATGAAACATCACTGAACTTACTTAAGTTGGACTGTGACGCTATTTTCTTCTGGAAACAAACTTTTTTGCATTATTTTCCTGTCATGCAAGGTAAACACCGATTTTATCATCACTGCATTGGTTACCTATAAAGTTCCGTATTAATTACAAGGTATTGCTACTGACTTATAAAGCCCTAAACGGCTTAGCTCCAGTCTATTTAACGGATCTTCTATCACCCTATAATCCATCGCGCTCTTTAAGATAACTAAATTCAAGGCTTTTAGTCATACCTCGGATATCCAGAACCACCAAAGGAGGGAGAGCATTCTCACATTTGGCTCCAAAACTCTGGAATAGTCTTCCTGATACTGATCGTTGCTCAGACTCGCTCTCCCAGTTTAAAACTTCAGTTGGGGATATTTTGGGGATATTTAATTTAATTTTATCAATCAATAAATTCCTCTTGAAACAAACTTTGTTGTATTATTTTATTTTAACACTGTGAAGCTGCTTTGATACAATCTGTATTGTGAAAAGCGCTATACAAATAAACTTGACTTGACTTGACTTAAAAGGCCATAAAATGTACCTTGACATTTTCAAGAGTCTGGTTTCTGGTTTCCAAGAGTCTGAAGTGGATGTTGGTCAACAAAAAGGAAATCAGGAAATAATATACACACTTCACATCTTATTCAGAGAAATAAAGCTGACTGCGTGTGGATTTTAGACCATTGATCATGAAGCTTTACTTCCAAATTTTTTATATGGTCGCTCCGAGCATGAGGATGCATGGTAAACCTTGGATTTTAATTCAATATAGTGCCATATAATAAGGACTTGTATGTATTTGTCAGCGTTGGTTGCAGCATAGATGAAACAGGATCTAAGTGCAGCAGCTTTAACTTTACTGTAACTCAAATCAAATCAGTTACCAAGGAAACAAACAGGCAAAGGACAGAACTAATTAGCAACCTAGAAAGCTAACTAAGAAACAGACATTCACAGAACAGGAAACCAGATCAGAAACAAACTCAAAACATGACAAACAGACTCAAACCTTGACAGTATTGCAATAATTATTGCAATATATTGTATATTTGATTTCTGCTAATAATACCAGATATATGTTCACGCTAAATATTTCCTGCACCATTACATACATATTATGTTTTAGTCTAGTTATCTGTGTCGGCAGTGTGCAGTAGACACACCCATCCTAACTATTTCTATATATCGCTTATCCTGCCCGAAAAGACCATAAACATTACAGATACGACCGAAGTAACAATTCATTTACAAATATATATCATAAACAATCCTGTCCCACTGATTCGCTGTAAAATGTGTGATTTTAGGTCAAGGTTTTGGCTGTAAGTCAATGATACCCTCTGTCTGTAGGGAATACCAAAATGGCCACTTGAACACTTCCTGTGGCTTTACCGCCCGCTGGCAGTTTAGAGCGCAATGAGCAATCCAGTCATTTATATAGATCTGTATGTATTGATATGTATATATCCAATATAATCAGAATAGGTGTGGCTAAAACCAGAAGTGTGTCAAAACTAACTGGAAAAAGATTCCTTTACATTTTCCTCTACTAGGTTATGACAAGTGATGTTCTTTTTGAGTCTAACAAGTCTTTGTTTTTTTTATTCAGTTAACTTCATTGTTTGTTTTGAGGTCGTCATTAGTGTGTTTCTGAAGAAGGTGGGCTATAAGGTGTAGCGTGCATGACTTTTGTATTTATCTTCTAACAAATAACTAATGACTAAACTTTAAAAGTAATAGGCTGTATTGCCCAATGCAGATCACATGCTTTATAGCTGATGCAAGTGGCCTGGTGGTATCGCAGCATCAAAAGCTAATTTAGAACATGCTTTTGAAAGGTCAGGGCCCAGTTATGAAAGCCATCGCCCTTAAACAAACTTTAGCTATAAACACTGTGACGCCAGTTAATTGTTGGTTTCTCTCTCTCTCTCCATCTCTCTCAGCCTTTCTCTTTATCTCTCTCCATCTCTCTCTCTCTCTCTCCCTTTCTCTAATTATGATGCTCTGAATGCAGCTTTTCTGCTTGTACTGAGAGAGCAATAAAAAGAGAAAAGTGAGGGGCTGCGTATGGGATCCATTAGTTTGTTTATTAAAAGTCGTTCTCTCCTCTCCAAGGCACTGAACCACAGATCTCTGCATGGGCCTGCAGACCCAGATGCAACATTGAAATGAGAGGATCATACTGTTTTACATTAACATAAATGCAAAAATGTATACCTGTCCTTGATATTATCATAGTTTTCGGAGTGTATTATGGTGCTCCCATGGTGTTTCGTCCCTTGGAATGCATAGAAGATTCAAAAGACAGCCATCTCAGTAATTTCCCTTATAACAAATTTGTACACTTTAGCATACTTTTAAAAAGAATACTTATAACAGAAATAAAATAAAAAAGAATATACTTAAGTGTGAATTCAATGTAATGTTTTTGGACACTTAAATGTTATTTGCAATTAAATGAAAATGTATTATAGTTTAAATGTATATTAAATAAAATAAAGTAGCACTTAATATGAAATTATTTATATTTAATTTCAGAAGTACTTCTATTGCCTTTGAAATATTATACAATTTAAAATCCAGTACACTTTACATGTGCTTTAGTATGTTAGTCATCATAAGTGAAAAACCGTTATGGCGGTCACATGCACCTTAAAGGTGGAGGGGGACAGCGGTCCCTCCAACCTCTCCTACAGGATGGAAAGCACCGTCCCAACTGTGCATCTCTGTGGGTCTTCCCCTCAGGAAGAACACCAATTAGCAAACAGACTCCACTTCAAAGCAATACGCCCGCCTCATAAAGGGGGCTCTAGCCTGAGTGGTAGTGTCTATCACCGGTGATGATAGCCCATTCAAGTGTTTCACATCCTGTTCTGTCCACGTCCTGTCCATACATAGATATTCCAGAGGAACATGGATATTCCTGTCCCTGAGAAAGAAGGACCTTCCTCAGAGGGATTTGCCAAAACCTCCGCATGGCCAGCAACACCGCTAGCAACTCAAGCCACTTGTAATGCCAGCGCAGACGAGATCCTGTCCAGTCGCCCGAGGCTGCGTACCCATTGCATATGGCACCCTAGCCTGACTTGGACGCATCTGTTGTGAAACCAACGTTCCTGGACACTTGTTCTAGGGGAACTCCTGCCCATAAAAATGTAAGGTCTGTCCAAGGGCTGAACATATGATTGGGTCACATAGCCGAATCTGATTTTCCTTATGAGTCAGCGCGATGGGTTGGAAATCACTAGCCAGGCTTCCAAACTCTGCAGAGTGCGGCACTCGTGGCATCAGAGGAGCAATCATGTTTGCACATCTGCAGTGGGATGGTGAAGCGAAGCATGTCGGGAAGCATCGCATCGCAAATCGAAACTGTGGCAGTGGGTATACTGGAACACCTACCTTGCTCCGTGAACCCCAACTGGAACCGGCCGGTGACGGGTAAGGAGGCAGCGAGCCCAGTTGTGTCGCGACCAGGCACGAGGAGACAATAAACTTATGTCCAAAATGTCCGAGCTGCAGACTGTGTAAACCAGGGAGTGAGGAAGCTGCCTTCTTGGGGTTCTTAACGCTCGCCTGACGAACAGGCTGCGTCACTTTCCTGGTGTTGTTTGCGGACAGAGGTGGACACCTTCGGCAAAGAGCAGACGGACCGTGGGACCTCTGCGGGAATCACACCGAGGCCAGATGTACGTCTGCTTCTTAACACCTTGTGAGATGGGGGGCATCAAGAAAGCGAACCTTGTTGGCTTCCCTCATCTCCGCAAGGTTGAGCCAGAGATGCTATTCCTGGACCACCATAGGAGACATCGACAGGCCGAGAGCCCACACTGCCACCTTTGTCGCTTGTAGAGCAAAGTCGGAGGCTGAGTGCAGCTCCTGCATTAATCTCAGCTCAGAAATATCCATGTGCAGATCTTTTTTTTAATGTCTTGGCTTGCAGGGTTGCCATGGCACGCAGGGCGGAGGCAGCCTGCCCAGCAGAGCTGCAAGCCTTCGCCGCTAGAGACGGGAGTCAGGGACGATTCCGACAGGCGGCAGTGTCTTGCGGGTATACATGCACCACAATTGCATGCTTCATCTGTGGAACCTCCTTGTACCCCCTGGCTGCCGCACCGTCGAGGGTAGTGAGGGCGGAAAAGTTTGTGAAGCAGGACCTGAGAGTAAAAGGTGCCTTCCATGACCTTGTGCGCTCTTCATGTACCTCCAGGAAGAAAGGTACTGGGGCGGGGTGCGGCTGTGAGTCACACTCCGAACACAGATACCAATCATCCAGCTGCGAATGCTTGGGACGGGTGGGGGATTCCACTCCAGCCCAATGGTCAAAGCAGCAGGGAAAGCATGGCTGCCAACTCTACGTCAAACTCAGACTGAACTGTCACACCCAAGTGGAAGCCCAGTTGAGTCTTCAGCATTGGAAGGCATAAGCCCGCCCTCCAATGCTGCAATCGACAGTTCGTCCTCATCTGGAGCCCCGAATGAGAAATTTGGCACACAATGAGACAAGCCGCCTAACTCATCCAGGACCTCCACTAAGTGCAACGTGCAAAACAAGGTAAGGGAGATCCGTGGAGATTTACTCAGTGCAAAAGATCCTATTGTTATCCTCATGCCACCCTCAGCACTTGACGGTGTGACCTTGTGCATAGCAGAAGGACGGGTATGGGGAGTGACTGAAGTGAGACAGAAAAGAGAGTCGCGACCACAATGTTGCCATGGCCATGTTCATGCAATGAGAACATGAACCATCTACGAACACTGCCTCTGCTAGGGTATGACCCAAACCCAAAAGGCAGAGATTGTGCCCGTCCGAAGACAAGAAATATCAACGCACCCATAAACACACAGGTGGAAAGGCATCTTTAAAAAAGACTTCTCCGTCTGTCTTTGCTCTTTTAGGGAAAACTACTCTTTTATTGCTGAAGCGCCCAGGGGAACTCTCTGCACTTATCTGTACTTTAGAGAGGGGAGAGAGACCACTGAAATGCACCATGTACACCAGCTTCAATAGAAGGTTCCCTTGTGTAGAGTGACTGCATACACAACCGCTCAGCTCTGAAAAACAAATCTGAATGAGTGGAGCAAGCCACCTCATTTAAACCCGTTATGTCGGGGGAGTGGCATGCAAATTCCACTCGCCAATTCTCATTGGCCTTTTCTCAAAGTATCAGAGGTCTTTGTGTCAGGGTTCTGTTTATTCTTGGTTTGGTGACAGAGCTCTGACACTCCCATTGTCTTGCCTTGTCTTGTCATGGTGAGCGTGCAGTTCCGAGTGCACTCTTCTGTCCATGTGAGTTGTTTTGTGTGCGTGGCGTGTGTTCGGATCTCAGCACTTCAGTCTAGTTGGTTTTGGTCTGTGTCAGGATTCGGACATTCATGATTTGTGTGTTTGTCTTCTGTTGTAAGCGCACAGGATGAGCATTCATCTCTCATCATGTCTTGTTGTGAGAGCTTGCGGTACAGCTCCGTGTGTGCTGTGTTCGATGTAGCATGTGGTTTGTGTTTATTTCGGCAGCGTGCTTTCATGTTGTTGTGTTCTGTGTGGACACGTAGTCTGTGAGAGCTCTCATTGGCTGCCTGTTTGTGTCATGTTTTGTTTGAGGACATGGCTTGTGAATGTGTTCAATGGCCATGTGCTCTTGTTTTTTGTCATTTTGGTGTGAGCACATGGCTTGTCATGTTTGCTTCTCTGTGTCATGTGCTCTCCTGTCTATTGTCTAACCCCACCCTTCATGTTATCTGATTATTGGTTCATTTGCCCCACCTGTCCTCGTTACCTGCTTTGTTATTCTCCTTGTGTTTTCAGCTCTGTGCAAGATCGTTGCCGAATTTACCCATTGTATCTAGCCCTGCGAAGACTTGAATTGCAGTTTCCATCCCTGCCTTGCCTGCCTAGTCCTGCTGCCAGTTATGTTTCCCCCATGGGGTAGTTTTTGTTTTATTTTGTTATTAAATAAAAATCCATCGGTTTTGCATTGTTTCTGCATCTTGATTCCTCGCCTTATCCCTTAACCCAACCCTGAAAGTTTGAGGGCCCTAAGTGCAACCTCTAGTATCAGTCATCAACACCATGTCCAAGTGACTGACAAATAGAGAACAGTTAATTTGACATTATTACAAAGTGCACTTTTTAAAATTGTACTTAAGTGTACTTTCTTTAAATGGATAGTTCACCCAAAAATGTTGTCATCATTTACTCACCCTAAAGTTGTTCCAAACCTGTATGAGTTTCTTTCTTCTGTTGAACACAATAGAAGATATTTTAAAGAATGTTGACTGTAGCCATAGACTGTAGTATTATTTTATTTATTTTTTCTATGTAAGTCGGTGGCTAGTGCAACTGTTTATATATATATATATATATATATATATATTATATATATATATATATATATATATATATATATATATATATATATATATATATATATATATATATATATATATATATATATATATATTATTTTGTGTTAACAAAATTAACCCCTAACCCTACCCTTAGTATAGAACTGGTAGCACATACTGACAGATCCATCCATTATTATTGAAATCGTGAAGACAGAATTTATCTAGACAGGTGACTGCGTGGCGGGGTTTGTACTGAACAGGTTTGGGGGCTAAATCACATGTATGACACCACATTTTCACAAAGCTATCATTTGAGGTAATTTGCTGGGCAAATTAGGCCATTATTAGTTTTCATATTTTTCATACCTCATAAAGGCTGGATACTTTGCAGTGCTGGTGCAACACAATTAAGAACAAAGCATGTTTTGAGTTTTTGTTATTTCACAAAGAATACTGAAAAATGTAGTTTTGTAAAGCTTTTTGAAGCCAGATCCTATTGGTATATCCCGGTATATTTGTTTCCACTATTATTCTCAACACAAAAAAGTTTGGGGTTAAAGAAAATCCAAAGATTCCCTCAATGGTAATACACTGTGGTGTCATTCACTCAACTCATAAATACAATCATTCCGACATGACTTGAAGGCAGCAATTGTCCACGTTGAAATAAAATTCAGTTAAATACCATGCAGAAAAAGCTTGAGAAATTGACTTGTTTTAAGAAACATCCAATGTTATACAATTGCTAATATTGCCTCTGAGCTTGGACTATTGCTACTGGCAGTGGCTCCAATAAAGTGATGTCTAAAAAGACTTTTCCTGTTATCTTTCGTCTGTCTGAATATCTCTACAATGTTATGACTTAATAATTTCATCAGGAAAAGCCGCCGCATGCATTATCTCTGACATACAATCTCGCACATCCTTGGATAAAAGATTTCACGATAATCTGCACAGTTACCCTACATAACCACAGGCGCTTGTAGCGTATTGTACTGCAATGTATCACGTAAATTCGCTGTCACGATCAGTCCCCACAGAGCATGCTTAGATGAAATTAGCCTCGTTTGACCGTTCCTTTCTTTTAGATAATGTGCTAGATTGTCTCTAAAACATTAACTACAAAACCAAGTTTATTCATATGCTGGAGTTTGCTCTGCGGCTTGTGTCAGGATTATTTACTTTTGCTGTTTTATATTTTGGTTCAGCCACTGGCCATCAGATCGTACCATCGACTTGATGTGCTTGAGGTTATTCCTCTAAACGCACGCTCCAGCACCACTGCACATGTGGTCACCAGACCAGAGGATGATAGCTCACAAAATTGGATTAGCCTGTAAAATCGCAGATATGAATCTATAGGAAGATCTCCAGATTGGATAAAAGACAGAGGGCTGCTTTCAGTCATTTGGGGTAAGATGTGTGTGGTCTGGAGGGGTAATTGGGCTCGCTCCAGGACTGTGTCCAGAGGTCCAAGCTGACTGTGACATGGCGCTGTTTGTGCGTCCTGCTCACTGATCCGCTTTAATTGGTCGTCATTAAACCCCACATTAACCAATTGAGGGGTTGCAAGAGTGGGCACCAGACCGTGGAAGTGAACGGCGTGTTTTGCTTGATTTGAATTACACAACTGTAGGGCCACAAGATGTATTCCTGCAGACAGCAAATGTTTACAACATAACCAATTAGGTTTATATCAATATGAAAATTAGAGACTAGAGATTCTGTAACCGACAGCCATACATATTTTTAAGCTAACATATCAACATTTGAACGGCCATTTGAGTGTTTTGTGGATGTGCAAGTGTATTTCATCACAGTTTATCATATGGATACAATAGTTTACTGGAGGCATTGTTCCAAATCAAAGCTATAAATATAAATGTGCTTATAGAGATGAGGGCAAAGCAACCGACAGATGACTTCCAGGACTTTAGCAGTTGAATTGTGTTCTTCTTGTTTCTGATGAGCAGATTTTCAAACCATTTTAAAACATAGCAGGAAAATAATTGTTCAGCATACTTCATTCAAGTATCAGTTCAAATCTGCAAGATTTCATGCAGCTAAAAGTAAATGTAGATTTTTTATTAAAGCAAGCAAAGCAAGCAAGCAAATTTTATTTATATAGCACTTTTCAAGACAAGTCAATGCAGTTCAAAGTGCTTTACAGACACACCAAAAATACAAGTACAAGTAAAATACAAGAATAAAAATAAAAATGTATGAAAATGTATAAAAATGAAGAAAAGAAGAAGAAAAGGAAATTATAAGTTTTACAGGAAGGCCAGGCTAAAAAAATATGTTTTCAATTTTGACTTAAAACTTTTTATATTTCTAGCACGTCTTACTTCTTCTGGAAGATTATTCCAGAGGCGAGGAGCGTAGCGGCTAAAAGCAGCATCACCAAATCTTTTAGTTTTACTGAGTGGTACTGTTAAAAGTAAAGAATCCGATGATCTAAGAGTCCTTATAGGTTCATATATTATAAGCATTTTTAAAAGATAGTCTGGAGCAAGTCCATGCAGTGCTTTATAAACTAATAAAAGGTTTTTAAAATCAATGCGAAAACTAACAGGTAACCAATGTAATGATTTTAGTATAGGTTAAAAGGAGATGCTTTACCTTCCTGGATGTTGATCAACTTCAGTTGATCAATGACATTCACCATTTGCATGATTTTGTTTTCTTCTAACAAATAAGCATTGCTCAGATTATTGCAATTAAAAACTTAGGCCTACTTAAATGACTTTCTTCTAGATCTGGTGTCCAGCCAAAACAATCTTTGTTGCATTATTTTCCTGTTATCACTGTACAGCTGCTTTGAAACAATGTATTGTAAAAAGCGCTATATTAAACAATATTCAAGATTGATATTCAGTAATATTATCAATTAAACTGCACTGATACTATCAGATGTCATAAAAAAAAAAAAAATTATCTCTCAGAACTGCGTTATATAAACTCAGAAGTCAGATCTCTCAGAACTGATATAAACTCAGAAGTCAGAATTGCGAGTTATAAAGTGTCTTTTTTTTTTCCCTCAAATCACAATTGCGTGTTTATATCTCATAATTCTGGGAAAAATTGAGAGATAGTTCTATATCCTGCAATTGTGACTTTTTTTCCGCAATTCTAACATTATACATTTTAGAATTCGTACTTTTTTTCTCCGAATTTTGAGAAAAAAAGTCTGAAATGTGAGGAAAATGTTGCCACTATTTAAATTTATTCCGTGGCAGATACAAGCTTCCATACTGTATTGTATAAAGTGCTATATAAAAAAATGTGAATTAATAAAATAATTTATAGACAATATATAGAATAATATAAATAAAATAAAAACTCATGCTGCAATTGGATAACAGGTTTGCGAATTTGACCAAAAAAAAATAATATAAATTTACATTTTTCTACAATGAATTAAAGATCACATCAAAAGATCATGTAATGACATTTTCGAATGATTTTAGTGCTTAGATACAGCTGAGAAGGTCAAGACCTCTGAGGTGGGACCTTTCAAGAGAGCGTGGGATGTCCAAAACACAAATATTGATTGACTATGGGTTCATTTAAATTTTAGATAATAATATAATAATTATATCTAACACAAGTGCAGTTCTAAGACTTTAGAATATAGTAATGGGACACCAAATTGTAACCAATTCACAGAAAATGGCAAAACGTACAGTTTGATGGCCAGCCATTGACATAGAGAGACCGTTGAAACACAACAGGACTGTGTCATCTTTGTCCCATGTATCTCACATGTCATGACCCAGCGACTAGAGCTGTCGGATAGTGATTGAAAGCCGCCACACTTGAGAGCATCAGACCCTTGCTTCTCTTGAAGTAATGAGCTGACCCAGAGAGCAGGCCGCCTTTGAGCTGAGGCCAAGCCATCTGAATCCACTCTGCCCAAATGAGAGCTTAGCTTTCAAAGCAGATCTGCCGAAGACCGACCCCAGCACTGTGTGAGGGAATGAGGGGGAAGGGATAAATCATTTCAGTGCATGAAATTTGTATTGTCATCATGATTGCATCTGAACATTACGATTTACGGTTGTAAATCCAGCCATGTTGATTAAACACAAATTCATTGGTTGAGTTTTGTAGGGTGAGCTATTAAAGTATACCGAATACTGCCTCGGCAATGGAAAAACGACTGGTGATGACTGGTGATGTGATTGGTCAACTGCAGAGATAATAGTGCCTGGAAAATGATTTCATAACACAAGGGGCCTAATTTATAAAATGTCGGATTTGATCCTAAACCAAAAGTGAGGTGCAACTCCGGCTTTATAAAGGTAAAAACCGATGTGAAAAACACCAGCGTGCAACAACTGAAGAGCATTCATACAAATTCATACATACAATACAATATACATTAATACTGTTATATGCGCAAATGAGCAACTGCTTTGTGATAATTATGTCACTGAAATATATTAATTAATCATATATCCCAGCAAGCAATTTTGCGTTTAAAAGACATCTAATAGCCGTCCAAACACAGCCATGAAACAAGGCAAAATTATTAATAATAACAAGGCGGTCAGTGAAAATTTAATAGACATATAACCATAGCCCAAGAATAGACTAGTCATTAATTAGATAACAAAGAAATGAAATGAGTGAAGAAATAAAACCAAACACCCTGTAATCACTGTTTACTTTGCTTACATGACGGAATATCTTACATCTCTTATAAGTTATTTTGGCGAAAACGACATGTAACCAAATTCAAGTTTATTTTGGCTAGAAGTGGGTTATTCATAGCCGGACTATATCGGGTCTATAGTTAACATAAATGATGAAATGACAGCTAATGCTTGCTGGGATGATTTCCTTAAAAAAATAAATAAAATAAAAATAGTATAAACTACAATTTAAATTGTAGATGCATTTAGAAACTTTTTATGTGCATATGGATATTTGATAAATTATATGTAGGAACATTTTGGAAATTGGCATAAGTTGAAATTTAGGATCATTCTACACACATCATTATAAATGAGGCTTAAAAAAAACATTCATGTTGCAGGCTAACCTTTAGTGTGAGGGATAGTTCACCCAAAAAAGAAAATTGTGCTGTCAATTACGTATATTACTGCCACCTACTGGACAGGAGTGTGAAGCATAGCCATAAAATTGCTTAAATATATATTTTTTCATGTAAACCGATCAGAGCACTTGTAAAATGCGGAGTCACATTAGACTCTTGGGTGCTCTATTAAAGACCCTCTGTGGTGAAAATCAAACTCTTAATGTTGTTTATATGTCTATGTGGTGTTTTTAATCTGCTTTAAGACAAACCATGTGTAAATTCATAAGTCAACACCATTGCTGAGTATTTTCGCCTTAAAACTGCAGTGAACCAAAGACAGTCTTAAAAACATGGTTTGAAATCGCTGGTGTTTCTGACGTCACAAACTACCTTGTAACCAATCAGGTCAACGTGTGATCGTCAACGAGTGGATCTCTGAGCTGGTGTGAGTGAGTGGAGGCGGGGCTCATTTGCATATTTATAGAACCGCATATACTAATTGAGGCAAGGGTGTAGAGTTACTATTTTAAACGTTTTAATGTCATTTTGGTGATCAAAGATGAGTTTTAAAGGATACAATTATTGACTACAGGGGGACTTTAAAGCCTCTCTCTGTATATATATATATCTAGAGAGAGAGAGAGAGAGAGAGAGAGAGAGAGAGAGATGTACTCAACATTACTCTGTAATGCATTATAAAAGTATTTTGTGCATTAACTATGCCTTTTAATGCACCTTATAATGCATTGCATGTCCTTATGAATAATTGTAACCACAGTTATCTTACATTACAATACTTATCTATTCCTTGTCACACCTTTAGAATGTATAATGCATTAAAACACATGAGACACAACCAATTTCAGATGTAACCAGAAATCTGCAAATATTACAATACATTTTATCTTTGGCTCCAGTTATTTAAATAGATATAATTAATTTTAATGTACATTATAAATACCTTTACAACGTAAATTTTTAGGGGCCAAACCCCGAAGGGACTGTAGCCCCAATAGGAATTGTTTATTTTATCCATATTTTTCACAAATGGGAGTCTATGGTATCCCTATGAACTGTAAGTGGGAAAATTATGAAAATTGGCACACTTGTTGTGTGTTAATGAATAGTAATCTGACCGATCCATAACCTGCGTATACTAAATAAGGCAAGGGTGTAGAGTTGTTTTCAAGCTATTTTAAGGCATGAAGAATTAACAAATGTTTAAATATGTCATTTTGGTGAACAAAAATTAGTTTTAAGGGATGGAATTATTGACTACAGAGGGGATTTAAGTGTTACAGTTAGTTGCGATGATGACATAATTTTCATATTTGGATGAACTATGAAAACCAGCATTTCAAGCATTCCAAAGTTGGCTTTAGAATGTTGGGAAATATAACTGTCACACTTCCTGAATAAACACCATGAGGGTTAACAACTGATCCAACTGTTTTTAGGGGCCGTATAAAGTGGCCTTCACATTCTCATCACACATTAACACCTTTTCCAAGACATCTGACATGTATTATCCGAGACGGCAATTTTTGCAAATGCTGTTAACGCATCCCAAATTTTCCAGCTCTCATTAGGGGAGGTCATGCTATTCCACATGTGAAACCCAAAGTCATCACAATGAGCATAAATTATCACAATTGAATCAACAGGCTTATGGGCAGAGCGTCAGAGAAAGGAAGATGCTTTCGCTCAGTCCGCCTGCACAGCAGAGCGCTTCTGATGTGGTCTGGCTCCTAGTTCACACGCTGAACTCAATCCGCACATTACACTCATATATCTCCAAACAAGAGGGACGCAGGAAATTCAAGCGCTCTGCTTTTTCGTGTTGACGCACATCAAGGTCTGCCAAACGCTGTAGACCACATAAGGCATCTGTTGTGCCGTGATGCTCATCTCATCATTTCAAGGATGACTGATGAATGTGACGAGCCCCAAAACAAATCAATTCTCACTCGCATTGCTCGCTTGGCCTCTCAGGGCTGTGAAGTTTCCATATTCTTCTTGTCTAACACTTTTGAAAAATTAGCAAAAGATTTGTCGTCACAGTCAGAGTGTTGAGATTTCTATAGAGGCTTTCGAGGCTGTCGATACAATGAGAGGCAGTCAAGTACCGGCGGATATAGAACTAAGGACGCTTCGCCATATGGTTTAATCACTCTCATTTTAATATGATTTCTACTTCTTTTCCCTTTTATGAAGAGAGACCCAAAAGATAGAGACCACACTTTTAATAATTAAATGTAATCAAATTTCTGACAATGATTTGTTTGTACGAATGCTCTGATTTTCTTGCCTTCATTGAAAATGCTCTCTGAAACATTAAATCATGTTGGATAGCATGATCATGCTTTTATTAAAGCAAAAGATTGAATGTCAATTTCTTTCATTTCTTTTTTTCACCATTTGTATTGTTTTTACATTATGGACATTAAATGAAATGTTGGGTTACACTTTATTTTGATGGTCCACATTAGACATTCTACTAAATAAGTAACTTTGCAGAGACATGTCTACAAATCTCAAGTATAGACTATATATTATTACTATTACTATTTTGTGTGTGTTTAGTTTTTGCATTTTGGCAAAAATGAAATCCTAAAGGTTCTTATGGGGTTTGTCCTGGTACAATTAATGCACTTTTCTTGTAGCACATGTTGGAAATATTTGCACTGCTTTTTGCCAGCATCAAAATTGCAAATTCTCAAATTTCCCACACTTTACAGAGCATTCCTCAATGAAACACAGACTTAAAGAAATGTAAGGGTACGTTTACACAACAACTCTATCAATCAATCAATCAATCAATATGATAGACAGAGGCCATGGGGCAAATTTGGCCAGGATCCCGGGGTTACACGCCTACTCTTTTTCGAAGGACATCCTGGGATTTTTAATGACCACAGAGAGTCAGGACCTCGGTTTAACGTCTCATCCGAAGGACGGTGCTCTTTTGGCAGTATAGTGTCCCCATCACTACACTGGGGCGTTGGGACCCACACAGACCACAGGGTGAGCACCCCCTGCTGGCCTCACTAACACCTCTTCCAGCAGCAACCTGGTTTTCTCAGGAGGTCTCCCATCCAGGTACTAACCAGGCTCAGCCCTGCTTAGCTTCAGTGGGCAACCGGTCTTGGGCTACAGGGTGACATGGCTGCTGACTAGCAATGTTGTAAAAACAATCCCAGCTCACAAGAATCCGTGAAAACGATTAAAAACACAGTATTATTCATGCCAGGCCAGTAGTTGGCGCTGTCACTTTGTAAAGAAACACTACGCACCTATAGACTGAACACGTAATACGCATACGCGTCACCATTTTCATAAATTCACGTTTTTGTAATTCACAGTTTCGATTTCAAAAACTTGCACTTTAAAACCCGTTTTCAAAAGCTTGCTTTTTTAGGCCCCCAAAATGCCGTTGTCATGTAAATGAACAGCCAAAACAGTTGAAAACGATGTTGTGCAAACAGCTCGTAAATCCACTTGTTTCATAAAGACAACCTACTATACCAGAAGACCTCAGTATGATCTTTCAAATGTGTTTTTTTCTACATAATTAAGTCCTTTCTTTCTGTATTTCCTTTCCATTTTCTTTGCTATTTATGTTTAACCCCATTGGTCTTGTTACGTATTCTTTTTGTACTTTCTTCCACCCTCTTCCGCCACACACACACGCAGGCAGGTGTCACACCCACGCTCTGGCAGCCGGGTAGATAAAGTGAGCTCGCTTCCTGTGTGAGGTTAAACTCTGTGCCTGCATAGCGCTAACCACAGCCAGTTGTCTTCAACGCTGGTCTGGGAACAGTATCACCTCAGCCAAATCCAGACTTTAACCACTACAGCGGGTCACAGATCAGCGTGCGGGGGATAACATCGAACAACATCTCCACACGTCGGCAGAGATACGTGTGTGGTTAGACGCCCAGGTGCTCCTCAGAGCGAGTGCTTTGAGAACCTCCGTAAGTCTCTGGCTCATGTGTAATCAGATCAGATGTCATTTTCGAGGGTTGAGGTATTGCCGTTGAGACAGTGGTTTTGGATTGTAATAGTTTGCGTTCCTTCGCCCCTGCAAAGGTGACCTCTTATCAGCGAGCGGCTTTGTAAAAGAGCGCTTCTATTTACATGACTTGTTTTGAAATTACCATGGCAAGCTTTTATCAAGGGTTATGAAGTAATATTTACATTTTATAAAAAAGAAAAAAAAAGGTAATATGTTTGTGCTGAATGGAGAATACATTTTTCATGACTATATTGGTGAAGGTGAAGGGTTTTTCACGCTTTCAAAAACTGCCTTTATGCCATTGTGTAGCTGAGAGCTAGACTGTGATCCAATCTTTAACTGAACTTGTATCAAGAGTGTTATTGAGTTACTTAAAGCACACACACACACACACACACACACACAACCACAGCTCAGACGTAGGACTGACAGATCTGCTGCATCCAACCACAATGAGAATAAATTCTGCTTAATATCAGTGGGTTCAAGTTGGACTTTGCCTTCAGAACTGCCTTAATTCTTCACGGCACAGATTCAACAAGGTGCTGGAAACATTCCTCGGAGATTTTGTTCCGTATTGACATGAGAGCATCACACAGTTTCTGCAGATTTGTCAACTATTGAATGGTGCTCCAAACTTTTGAATGGTAGTGTCATATACCATTCAGAAATTATGGTTTCCCCAAATATTTAAAGCAGAAAAACTGTTTTCAACCCTGATATTAATATTAAATGTTTCTTGAGTAGTAAATCAGCATATTATAATGATTTCTGAAGGATCATGTGACACTGAAGACTGGAGTAATGATGCTGAAAATTCAGCTTTGCATCACAGGAATAAATTACGTTTTAAAACATTACAATAGAAAATAGTTATTTTAAACTGTAATAATATTTCTCAATGGTATTGTTTTTACTTTATTTTTAGTCAAAATTATACTACAGGGCCGTTGAATGCTTGAATCTGATTGGTTGACGAACGTTCTAAGGTGTGCAATTATTTTCAGGGAAACGCACGGCTAAAGTAGTTCCAGGCAGGTCTTGACCGCATTACAGTTCCATATCACTTCGCATAGTCAACTGTAATAGCGGAAAATAGGATACAATTCATAACAAGAAAAAACATTTAGCCCCATGCGCTTGATCTGCAATTTTCAATGTCTAGCTCAACAATCAATGGAAACATGCAGTTTAATTAATAAGTTAAATAAGTATATAGTATAAGTATATAGTCCTATCTATAATCAATATAAAATTAAACTGAATATAGGCTAAATAAATGGATAGTTCTGCAGCACTGATTTTTATTGCAGATAATATAACAAATGAATATTTATTGATAGGCCTACTTGTTAAAAGGGCTTTGTGTTTCATTTATTCGGCAGTGCTTGGCTGACAAGTTTATTTTGTTCCCTATAACTTCAAGCTTATAATCGAATTTTAATCAAATATTTGCTACTCTCGCTCAATTTAAAAAAAGCAAAACAAAATGAATGTAGATACAGCTCTGAGGAGGCAGATAACAGTCAATGCAATTAATTATCTGCAAATAAAGCAGATACAGACGTATCAGTAGGTGGTAAAATGGTAATAAAATGGTAGTAGAGACAGTATACAGTAAGGGGTTGTTTACACGCACCATTTTTAAATAAAAACGGAAAAAACTTTTTATGCGTTTTGGCTGTTCATTTACACGACAATGGTATTTTGGAGGCCTGAAAATTTAAACTTTTGAAAACGGTTTCAAAGTGCACGTTTTTGAAAACAATACCGTTATTGTCTCCATGTAAACTACAAAAACATGAATTTGTGAAAACGATGACATCATGCACCTGCGTATTACGTGATCAGTCTGTAGGCGCGTGGTGTTTCTTTACAAAGTGACATCGGAAACTACTGGCCTGGCATGAATAATACAGCATTTTTTGTTATTTCCGTGGATCCGTGTGAACAGGGGTTGTTTTTTTCAATGTTGTCGTCTATACGCAAAAAGCGCAAAGGAAGAACGTTCTAGTATGTAAAGGGTCGCGTAAATACACCCTTAATATCAGAGAAAAAAAGCAGGGAAACTTTTTTTTTATATAACTCAAAAGAAGCTTTTTCTTTTTGTGTCTGTATCCTTTTATCCTATTTTCTCTGTTTATATGTAATATATATGTAATAGGGGTGTAACAGTACACATAAGTCACGGTTAGGTAGACAGTACAGACAGTAGTCCAAAAATCAAACAAAATAAAATAGAAAAATGAAAAATAAAACTTGTGCAGAGATTCATTTTCTTTGTATACAAGAGTTCGTTAAGATGAGATGACAATGGCAGATCCAGAAGGAGAAAAAGAGCCAACTTCACCTTTCCACGAGGAGACAGCGAGTGAAGCGACACCTTCAGGCTTCCCATTTCCAGGACACGCATACATTATCACTGGACTTCCATGACACAATGAGCACATGCCAAATGATTTTGTCTTATTATCCAGCGGAAACACCTTAAAATATATATATTAATATAGAATATTAGAGTTGTCAAAAAGTACTGACTTAGTCGATACTGAAATGTTAAAAATGTGACGATACCAGAATTTCCCTCTAGCATTTTGAGCGGTGTTGAACGTATTCTTAAACAGCTTTGATTGGCCATTGTGTTGATGCGCTTAACATATTTGTCTCTGATTAACTGTGTTCTGTGTCCACTGTGTTCATGCGCTCAACATATATGTCTCTGATTGGCCACTGTGTTGACGCGCTCAACATATATGTCTCTGATTGGCCACTGTGTTCATGCGCAAAACATATATGTCTCTGATTGGTCATTGTGTTGACGCGCTCCTATGTCTCTGATTGGCCACTGTGTTCATGCGCAAAACATATATGTCTCTGATTGGTCATTGTGTTGACGCGCTCAACATATATGTCTCTGATTGGTCATTGTGTTCACGCGCTCAACATATATGTCTCTGATTGACTGTGTTCTGTGCTCACGCGTGTTCTGTGTCCACTGTGTTCACACGCTCAACATATGTCTCTGATTGGCCACTCTGTTGACGCGCTCAACATATATGTCTCTGATTGGCCATTGTGTTGATGCACTCAACATACAGTATATGTCTCTAAATATGTCTCTAATTGGCCATTGTGTTGACACGCTCAACATATATGTCTCTGATTGGCTACAATGATCAAAGCTTCAAAAACATGTTGTATTTAACGCTCTTCATCGAGCGCTTACACAGATACACACGGATCGTTTAAAAGGAGGCATCTATCAGCGGATCCCTAATAAATCCGCTGATAGACAGACCCACTGATAGATGCCGCTTTCAAACGCTCCTGTGTGTATCTGTGTAAGCGCTCGATGAAGTGCGTCAAATACAACGTTTATGAATCGTTGATCATTGTAGCCAATCAGAGACATACTGTATATGTTAAGTGTGTGAACACAATGGCCAATCAGAAGTGTTTAAGAATCCATTCATAGCATTAAAAATGCTAGAGGGTATGCTGGTATCGTCACATTTTTAACAAGTCGGTACTTTTGACAACTCTAATATACATATGTATGTATACACGCACAAACACATTCCATTGTCTCGTTCCCCATTTTTCTCTGATGCACAAGCTCAAACTACAAAACAGCATAACGGTATAAGAAAACACATACATTTCCAGTGCTGCCCATTTATAGCTCAAAAAGCAATAATCATAAAGAACAGATGTTTTAATATAACTGACTCTACTCATGGCATCCCATATGCAATTCTGTTCAACATGCAAAAAGTCAATGGACAAAATATAGAAATTGCTTTATGCATATTAAAGACACTTGTCATCAGGATGTCACATAAAGCGTGGAAGGACAAGAGGCAGCGTCCCTCTGAGGCCTTTTTCCTCTCAAAAGTATCAAATTAGATTGAGGGAAATGGCCCTGTGTCGGCATGCAAAGCAGAGCGTTTTGGTTTGCTGTTTTGCATATAAAAAAATGGGGGACCATGTAAATGGCGTACGATATACAGACAAATTGGTCATTCAGGATCGGAATGAAAATGACACTTTAGCGCAAACAGGAAATGGAGCCGTTGCACCGTGAGAATTAGAGCCGTTAAAATGTCACGCCTTTCAGGTGTCCAGATGTATGGTTGAAGGAGATGCTGGGGGGGGAAATGGAAAATGTTGATGAAGGTGACATATTATCGGTCGGGAAAACACGCCTGGCCGGAATACATTGTCTTTTGGTGGTCTACGATCTGTACCCAATCAGCTACGTCTCTAAACAAGAGAAGGTGACGCCGAGGGAAAGGTCGCGTTGGGATTGCGCTGTGTTGAAGTGCTTGAATTGGTTCCATATTTTTAAAAATCACTCTCACCTCTCATGTAAAGGGTTCATGGCAATCATTCCAACTCAAGTCATAATTCATGAGTCTGTTTTCCTTTTTGGCACGTTTTAGTCTTTGTGTGGAAGTAAATGATAGCCATTCTCCAGACAGGAGACTAAATGACCCTAACACCTACTTTGTGTTTTAATGAGTCACTGTGGCAATTTGCCTGTTCAAATGGACATTACTGCGATGTAATGCCAAGCTCAACAACACTGGCTGCCCCGTTCATGCTGAGCCAATCATCATTTGGACGTTCAGGGGTCGTAGAACAGAACAGGGCAAAATAGAGATATTATTCGCAGGCGGCGCGTGTGTTCTGCGTGTATGCAAGCGAGGCGGAAATAAAGGGCTTCTAAATGTAATAATCCATATTCAGTGCATTTTAAAGTGTGTCAGCACAACATTGGCAAATCTGCGAGACTGAGTGCAGGTCTATGGTCTGCTAATCTCACGGGTCCACCCATTCTGAGACCACAGCCCGAGGGCTGACAAATGACCTTAATGAAATTAGACAATTCAGCACACATGCATAAAAAGGGACCTTAAATATTGATGGGGTAGATTAACCTAGTCCTGGATATTCTGACGTTTAACATTTTAAGTACCTGACCGTCTCCATCTGATAAATTGAGCTGAGTATAATTGTCTGGTTTAAGTTTTTGTTAACTGAGGTTAGTGGACGAGGCGTACTTGATAGTATGTTGATATGTAACAAGATTCATCTCTGAAAGAAAAAAAAAAAGAAAAAAAGGCGTACTTGATAGTAGGTTGATATGTAACAAGATTCATCTCTGAAAAAAAAAAAAAAAAAAAAAAAGAGCATTTGGTTCTATGATTATTCCTTAAGATCACCGCAAGGCATATCGGATTAAATTAAAGCAATAGATTTGCAGCAGAACAAG
Organism: Leuciscus waleckii; assembly: GCA_900092035.1. NCBI lineage: Eukaryota > Metazoa > Chordata > Actinopteri > Cypriniformes > Leuciscidae > Leuciscus > Leuciscus waleckii. The sequence goes on from FLSR01004883.1 coordinate 22,175,243, forward strand.
AGCGTTTTATTACAAACCTTCATCAAATGATCCACATACAAGCAAGATCATTTTAACATTCAAGATGATTTACTTACAGTGCTTCATAACAAAGAACCATAAGCCTTGTGATATTCAGCTACTTCAGCTATAGTACCTTTGATGGAAAACCTATTCATTTCATACAAATACTGTATACTAATTTCTTTAGATATTTGCAGTTATTTTCTCATTTTCTAAAGGAATGTACAGTAGCCTACAATTACGGTTAAAGTACATTTATAGGAAGGCATTTTCAATGAATAGGGTTCAAAACATAAGATGTAATTCTTTTCCGCCAAATAATTAAGGAATAGTTTCCTATTATGTCATCAACTTCATGTTATTCCAAACCTACGTAACTTCTTTTTGGGCGCATCTTTTTTCTGTGGAACGAACACAAGAACACACAAACACACACACACAAACACACATGCACACACACACACACACACACACACTCTCTCTCTCTCTCTTCTCTCTCTCTCTCTCTCTCTCTCTCTCTCTCTCTCTCTCTCTCTCTCTCTCTCTCTCTCTAAGTTTTAGATAATGTTCTGGCTGCTGTTTTCCATGCAATAACAATGAATGAACTGGAACTTTTAAGCTTCAACAAAGATGCAAAAACATGCACAAACAAGTATTATTAAAGCAAATACATTCCAGAGTCATATGCTAGTTTTATATGAGCAAAACATTTTATTTTACATTTATGAGGTCAGCACTGTTACTAGAATGTATGATATGTCTGAATACAGTACAATACAATACAATTTAACTTGTTATTTACTATCAACAAATATTAGATAGACATGATTGAAATTCCAGGTTAAAATATAAAATTATATAAAATTTAAATGCCTTTTTAAAAAGTACCCTATTCATGAAAAGTGCCACGACTGTGACACAAGCATGTGCCTACATGTGACAGAAATGCTCAGTATTAAGAGTAATAAACAGCTACTCTTAGTTCAGTCATTTATTAATCATCTAATCGTTTGTTTTTCGAAAATTGGAAGGATACTTAATTAGATTAATTAGGATGCAGATACACTTACAGTACTTTTCCAGTGCAGTGAATGGATCAGGCTTTACTTTTGTTTGACTATCCCTTTAACAGAACAATTCATATTTTTTTAATTGAAATGCTGCATAAAAATATGAATACAGTGAAATTATATAAAGTAAATAATACTGAAAATGAAAATAATGGGAAACATGAAAGTGATTCTCCTGCACCTCCCATCACAGCCCCATAAAAATGACATGATAACAATTATTCAAATTCACTTGATCTGGGTACTCACAGCAATCAGTTAATGTCTTAAAAATCAATTTCAGTCCCGCACGGACTGACGTTGAATGCCCTCAGAGCAGGCAATTATTAAACACACACACAGACCAAAGGCATAATTAGCAGGAAATCGTAATAAAGCTCATGCACTGAGAGCGACTGATGCTAATAAGTGAACATGGAGCGGGACGCAAGGGAGGTGCAGACAGGCCTCTGCCCATCACTGAGACAAGGGTTGTGACACAGACAGCCTAATAAAACAACACTGTAGTATTAAAACATATTCCACTTCATTGTAGGCCCTCTGGATAATGTATTAGCAGAATTAAAAAGAGAACTCCCCCAAAATTATACAAAATTGTGTTATTATTTTGCCCACACTAAAACAATACTGGATCCCATTGTATATTATTGTGTTAAGAGAGAGAGAGAGAGAAAAAGAAAAAAACAGAGCCAAGTTTATGTTCATATTCATATAGGTTTGGAACAACAAATATTCTGTTTTTGATAAATAACAGAATAAATAACAATACCAAGAAACAATACCAAATTCTGTCATGAAACTCTAGATGGTGTAGGCTGATCCTTAATGCAACCTGATGACATTTACATGGTTTGCTATATGGCAAAAGATTGGTTCCTGTCACACCTGCAGCAAATAAGTTTTCTTCTCGACATTTAAATGGTTGGTTAGCATTTGCTTTAGCAGTTTCCAGCGCACTTTCAGAGTTCCTCTGAAACCCTCCACCTTCCCCAGCACCACCTGTATAGATCTGCTATGAGTAATTTTATGGTTTGGGTAAAATTCTTGCTTTCAAATTTAATTTGTGAAAAATGTGAAACCCTCAAACTTCAAAACAAAACAAAACAAACCAAATAGGGTTGATTCCGTAATGAATTTGTGGGATGTGATTTGTACACAACCGTATGATTTTTAGAAGAAGAAAAAAAGGTCCAACCCTAAACCTAACCGTCAGTGGGGCATAAGCAAGATCATAGAAAACATTTGAATTAGCCACAATTCTGCAGAACATAAAATATTTATGAATTGCTATGAAATTGTGTTGGTTTTGACTTGAAAATTGGTCGTTGGTTCCATCAAAATACTTGCATCCGAATGTTATTTGTCTAAAACACTGGTTCTCAGTCCTGGCCCTGGAGTACCCCAACAATGCACATTGTTAATGTCTGTAATCTAACATATTTATTTGAAGTCTTGGGCTGGGTTCAAAATCGCCCCCTATACCCTTGTTCACTATTCCCTACATTACTCCACTAATGTAGTCCACTTGAAGGAGTGAATGAAAACGATCGAGTGAATTTGGACACTGAGTTCGCCGGAAGGGCTGCCGCTTTTGCATCGTTTGTGTTTGCTGTTTAATAATCATTTGAAACTTAACAAACTGGTAGCTCCAGTAGCAATGAAATGATTTATCTTGAACTCTGTCTTGGAAACTAGCATGTGTAAAACTTGACTTCAGGGGGGTACTTCAAAGTACTTCAAGATCAGGGTTGGGAATCACTGGTGTGAAATGTCAAACCCTCAAACCTCAGAACGAAAAATAAATAAATAAATACACATCAACCCACGGCAAGAGTTTACAAGCAGCCCAATTCCATGAGAAAACCACAGATTTGGCAACCCATGGCTGTGAAGTCTTTCCGGGCACAACTCGTGGGCACCTCCCCCTGCCCCGCCACTCCTGCAACCCCCACCCCCGAAGACCGGCGCATTATAGTGCAGTGACACTCAGGAGGGATGACCCTGAGAATCTCATTATGCATGTACCCAAAGAAGCCTCGGGCATCTGCATACAGAAGACAGACCAAATAAGGTCATAAATCAGCATCCCATATTCAAATGAATTTGGGGTGGGTGAAGAAGACCCCTGGCTTGCACTTAAAAGACCTATATGTGTGAGGGCCTCATTCTCATTAAGCGACGAAGCCTCTCTGACCAGCGAGCTTGTATATATCCTTCTCATCGCATTGCCCAGGGACAAGCCATCACCCTTAAACACAATATGCAAACCCAGATGGATGCAGTACTTTCACTGGCTTCTCTATTCTCCTGTGAAGGTCATGTCTTATTGTGCAGAGAGGAGAACACTTTAGCCCTCTTATGTTTTGTATTCACATTGGCGCTGAAATAAGCAGCATGTGTTTTGAGCGCGCTGAATGTGATGAGAATCATTTTACAAGGAGCACAGTTGTGATTACAGTAAATTTCACCTAAAGTCAAGGCGAATGCCATCGCCACACGCATTCCTGTCGCTAAAACAAAACACAGAAGCTGTGATTTGCAATGCACGAAATTATCAGTGCTCGTTTCAAGATTTATAAACACAAAAGGATCACGTTCAAACACGGTTTTTATTCACAAGAGTGTAAAGGAAGACAAATTCAGCTGTCAGCAAACTGCAGATAAAAGTGGGCATGTTTACAGTTTACAGACAAGACAATGACAATGAGAATTTCCAGAAGAAAATAAATCTCTTTAATAACACCTTCTTCTTGTCTATGTTCCATTTTTCTATGTGGGGGAGGTGGGGAAGGGCTTCATTTTTTTAGTCATATGCAAATAACTATCCATCAATCAATTTGCTGGTCCCACATCTACCATCAGCTGGGCAGAGGCTGTGAATCGTAAGATTCTACACCAACAAAGCAATATTCTCACCAAATTAATCCAAAGCCTTCTTCTATTACTTGGTTTGTTTAACTCATCTCGAAAGCGAAGGCAGGATACCCTGCACACAATTTACTTGTTTGACACGGCTGGTCTTGATCCTTTGGAAAACAGGAGGCGATGGAATCCATCTGTTTTATTGCCAGCCTTGCAAGGGCTGACAGTGTCATTATTTCTTTCTGGACACATCGTGATGCAAATGTTCTGGCTAATAATGCAGGTTGTAGGGGAAGATCACTTTATCTAGACGCGAGAGAATAAACGGAAGAGCAAATGTACTGCACTATAAGAAAGAAATCCATAGAAAAACAGAAAAGGTACTGGTAAGTTTCTGCAAGGACATTATCTGTTAATTTACTGACATTACCTTTACCTTAAAAAACAACAAAATGCAATGCCTATGGTAAAACGCCAGTGAAAATTCATTACAGAAAATGTCTTCATATTTACACAGTACATTGTGCCTTATTTTTACAGATTTTTCTTGGGGTGTGATTTTCCTTGCATAATATGTTCATATGTTGCTGTCACAGAATGTGTTGTTAAATACAATGATGATGAGTTCCAAATAAACCTCGTTCAACTCTGGAGAGATTCACATGTGAGATTCATACAGTACATTTATTTGGAGTCTGACATAAGTGAGAATACATTTTTGCAAATGTCCCTAACCCATAAGGGACAGGGGGAGACGCCAATGCAGTTTTGGAAGGATGAGTCTTGGAATACTGACAGAATTTTCATTTTTGGGTGAACTGCTCCTTTAAAAAGAAAGGAATAGGTGTCAGACTCAGGCATCCCTTTCTTAAACACTGATGTTTCAAATAATATTCTCTGCAAAAGTTTAAACACAGAATACCGATTTCACAGGAGGTTCCCAATTATATCTTGGTAAACACAATCATGGCTGCAAAAATATATGTAGAGTCCTGAAGTTTACTCAAAACCTTGAACCTACGTTTTTGGAGAGAACTAAATGAAAATGAGTCAGAGTAAACAAAACATGATTAAATTTCCCTCTGGTGTAAAAAGTCAATTGTGAGGAAATTCTTCCTCAACCCTAAAAAATAAAGAAAACTCTAGTCTCTTGAGTTAATAACCGGTAACAGAGAGCAACTCAAACAAAAGATCAGTCCAGAGTTCATTTAAATATTCCAATCCTCTCTATTAAAAACCCGGCGTGATCCATAAATCTTTTCTCTGATTTGAATTTTAGACGGGATATTTATGGATGCAAGCAGTTAAAACCTTTGCATGTTTGGTCTATTTAAGACGTTCTTTTGTGTCAGGACAGATCAACAGATCATCGGAGAGCAACGGTAAGCAGCCTAGCACAAACAGGGAATGTAATATCTGGCGTGTCTCAAATCCAAGGACAGTTTAATTATTTTTCACCGAAGAGCTGGGATGGGGAACATTGGGTAAATCAGCCTGACAACTGACGCACACAGTTTATTTAGGGTGGGTTTTTTGGAGCCAACCATTCAAACCAATGTGCAAGTTAACCAATGGTCCTTGGCTAAAACAATTAAACTCGTTAAGTGGTGGGGTTGTCGACGAGATCCCCCGTGTGCGCTGAAAGGTATCATCTCTCAGATGACTGGCTTTCAGTGGTTTGGATGTTTAACTGTGCAAACACTGAGCATGTATGCATGTATCTCCCTCCCTCATGTCCTGTTTAACAGTTCATTTATCCATCAGATGTTCATGGCTAAACTTCTGTCACTAATAGCAAAACAAGTCTACATGAGCTGGGTTTTCAGAGATGTCTTGCTTTCAGCAGCGGTGTATTTCCTTTATACCCTAATAACCTGAGAAATGATGGATATCTCAAAGGATTAGGTCGCCCTAAACCAAAATTCTGTCATTCTTACTCACCTTCGCGTCGTTCCAAACCCACACGCTGTTATTGTGTTGCGTTCCTCCTCTAACTTAAACAGTAGCGACAAGCGCTAGAGCAATAAGGTCACAGTTTCAAATCCCAGGGAATTCACATTGACCACAGCTTCCAATCTCTTATTTACTTGTGATTCATTTTCTCCATGTAGTTCCCATGCACTGTTTGAGAAAATAAGCTAAGATTAGTCGTAAACCCCCAACATAGCTTTCATTACACATTACATGTGGCAATTTTGTAGTTTATAATTCAGAAACAATGAAGTTTTTTTTACGGTTAAGGATGATAGTTGTAGAATTGTGGTAAGTGGAGCAATTGTTATCTCTAGTGACATGTTTTTACACAGCACTCTCAAAACGCAACCATAGAGTCAATCGACAAACATAATTTTAGATAAAAAAAATTTTTTTAAGGTGTTGTTGTTACAGTGTTACAGTAATTATATATTTAAGTACTAAGTAATATTAAGCAACTACATGTACTTACTATAGGGTTAGGGTGGATTAAGATTTGGTTAGGGATAGTTGCATGTAATTATGCCTAATTTACAGTTAATACTATGTATACATGTATGTATACATACAACATATGTAACAAGGACACTGTAAAAAAGTGTTACCATAAATTCTAAACATTGCAAAACAATTAACTAAGGTAACAACAAAAACAAAAACAGACAAATAAATTAAGATTTTTTTTTCCACACAAAAAAGGCTAAATATGCTGCAGTGCACACTGGGACTTCTTACTAACTTAGTTAATCAGTAAATATTCACAATACTACTGTAAAATTACTACCGCAACTAGTAATTATATATATATATATATATTGTGGTATTGCAAAGACAAAACATGGAAGGTAGCAATTATGAGATGATTTTGCAATAATGGGATGATTTTGTGATAACTCCATGAATAGAATCTACTTGTGTTGGATACTATAGTATCGTAAGTGATCTGGTATTAAACTGTAGCTTCAGTACCCTCAAGGCTTTGGTACTGATAAACAAATGATTTATCTGAAGTTTCCGCATCAAAAATCCACTACTTAATTATTCGGCGGGGCGGGAAGATTCATCTTGAGCTGAGTTATGGAGTGGCTCCTTTATGAGTGAAGTTGATGGAATATCAAGCGAAGAGTCTAGCCATAAATCCTCAATAACGCAAACGTTTGAAGAATCTCTCAAAATAAAAATGCAAATGTGATTAAGAAACGGTTACCGTGCGCTGATACGGCAGCTCATTTTCAAACCCCCGCTGCCTCTTACGCCCCTGGCACCGAGGAGCAGCAGCATATATATAGCATCAGCCGCGCGATAACATCTGCCTTTACTATGCGCAGAAGAGAGGGCTTGCTGAAAATAAAAGTGTCCCGCATTTTTAATCTTAGACGAGTGCTTCGTCTAATGAGGGGGCATAAACTTTTAGAGGGGTTGCGATAGAGTGCAGCCTTGGAGATGCAAATGGAGGGCGTTTGAAAATGGCATCTGTACAATGTGGCGGCTTGTTAGCAAGCGAGAGCAAACACTGAGGACAACAAGACACCTCGTCACTTCCTTTTTATCTCTCGTCACTCGCCAGATGAAAAATCACTATGAATCCGCTACATCCCTCTACATTAGCATAACAAAGCCCCAGAGGGGAGAGAGAGAGAAAGAGAGAGAGCAAAGGACAGAAAGAGAGAGGGAGAGAGAAGACAGAAAACCTGTCTTCTTCAAATCTCCCAAAAGTCCCACCGACATGCTTGAAATGCACAAACTCTCTCTATTTGCTGCCTTGCTTTCTCTCAAACGCACACACGCAGTCACAGACGTGTAGAGAAAGTGCAGCTGTCTGCCAGGCACCTCGACATCTCCCATTGCAGCATCTCAGCAGTGCTACGCTGTCAGCACAATAGATTAGAAGCATTAAAGACAGTCGTTCTTGAAGAGCAAGAGAAAAAGAAAGTAAAACACAAAAAAGCTCTTTCCATTTCTCTTTCCCTCCCACCCCAACCCCGTTCTCATCTCTTGCAAAGACACTGGATGAAGAAACATTATGCATATGAAAATGTGCTGTGATTTATGTATACATGCCGTGCTGATTCCATTATGGGACAGCGTGGCTCTCTTCCAAAACCTAGTGAGCTGCCTTGCAGTCTACTGTCTACATAGGTACCTACCTTCTAAAATAGCATTCCAATTGGAAGAGAACCTCATAAGTTACTTGTGTGTCGAAAATAGTGTTTCTCGTGAGATGCGTATGGGAGACATACAAATTGATTGCTAAGCTAATGTAATGCTACTCTATTAAGCAGAAAATACACAATGTGCAAGTATTGGGTAAAACAGTCCATTTTAAATTAGATTTAGATATTTTAACAATATTTTTAAGTACTTAATGAGTTCTGTGTGGTGTTTGCATGTTCTCCCTGAGTTGTTGTGGGTTTCTTCCAAGTGGTCCAGTTTCTCCAACAATCCAAAAGCATGCAGAAATGCAGAATTCGTGACACTGAATTGCATGTAGGTGTCGGTGTGTGTAAGAGTGTGAGTAAACCTCACTCCCTGATCTCAAGAGGCCACTATAGGCTGCAGTCTTTAGAGTCATTGTTAGAGCACCCGCCTCCCATGCTGGAAACACCGGTTCGAGTACAACCGGAGGGGTTACATTATACATCGTGGGACTCCCTTTTATGGGATACATGCAATGCAGCATCAGAATGTGTCCAAAGTTTCTTAGAAGGAAGTGCAATTACCTTTTGTAACAACTTGTGTCAGTGCTCATGAAATATTGTGTTAGGCACTGTTCCAAATACATCAGCTCAGGTCGATGTCTTGCTGCAAGTCTACACAAGTCTACAGTTTGATAATAGTCCGTTGTGTAGTCTGCACCAACACAGGCTTGGCAAAAGGTCACATCTAATTTGCATAGCTGCCACCTTCGGGCTTTGTGAATACTTTTCGACAACCTAACATTCCAAATAAGACACCCTACAGTCTTGTGGACGTCATGGACCTGAACAAGCTAAAACCACAAGTCTAGACTAAGTGCATTCGGGACATGGCCCAAGACTCTTTTTGCTTCTTTCTTTCTTCTTTGAGCACTTGGCCACCCTGATGCAACCAGCCCTTATTATTACTCAAAGACATCTTAAAATTAAGGGGCAACCAGATGAAAAAGAGCAGTTTATATACAAGCCTTAACACATTGCATCCTCAGGGGATATGCTCCAGTCTGGCCAGGTTTAAACACGCATTATTACGTCTGTACATAACAGCGTGACCAGCCAACAAGACTCGTTTCACTCTCTAATTCCCATGCACACAGACTTACTGACATGTTTGGTTTGTTAATCACGTTATTGTGAAGATGAGGGACAGGTGGTTTAGGCAGGGAAAATGTAGTACCTCTCCTGCCTCACTTCTCCAGCCTGCAATGATTGAGGTCAGACAGCCGTTTCCTTTCTGGCCAGCTAATGTGATTGCATCTGAGCAATCCTCCTAAACCACATCCTGCTCTGATCTGCATAGTAATTGGCTGTGCTCTCCTTGGACGTGACCTTGGTGAGGTGCTCTGTCACTTTCCCCACACCGCCAATCAGCAGAGACGCCTGGCGCTCTCTCCATCTCTCGTCCTCTCATTTTTGCTCGCTTCTTCTTTTTGTTCTCAACAACCCCCCAACTACAACCTCCCCCACCCCACCCTCCATCCCAGAATGCACCTCAGTTTCCAGACCATCAAGCAAACAGATAGGCCCTGGTCAGCAAGACAAATTCCTCAAATCGTCAACTGGAACTGTAGGCCAGTAGAATTGTTGCAACTTTGCAATCTCTTTTTAAACGAGCAGTGATACTATCGATCTCCAATATCGCCAATGAATGAATAATATTTACATTTACATATATTTCGAAAATGAGAACAAATGCATCAACACCAAGTATGATCCTTTTGGACACGTGTTGTAGCAGGTAGTGTATGTGTTAATGTAATGTAGCCAAGTTCAAATCCCGTTTGGGTCCTGTCTAAATTCTGGTCCTTTCTATTAAAAAGCCAAAAATTATAATGAAAAATGTTCATATTTTGTTATGTTATAAATGTATAAACTGGTGTAAATCCTTCCTTTTTCTTCAATTTTAAATGTGCAATTGACAGTCGGAGATGTGGTGCAGTGGTAGTGAATGTACTGGTTCTAGTCTGGCCTGCAACAGTCTCTCTACTTTCTTCAAAGATGTAAAAATGTCCATAAAACAAATATAACGCAGATATGACTGACAGTTCTCTTGCATTCTACAATCTACAGCAGAAGGCTGGTCAGTTCTCCCACAGCATAATTCATCCGACTAACTTTTCTCATGTTCTCCTAGAAATAGTTGTTTTTCATGATGAATCTTGGGAGATACGGCAGTCATATTTATGTTTTATGAATGTGAGCCTCTAGAATCTCTTCCAATACAGACACCACCTCCCCTCCATCCCTCCCGAAGCGACACATTTGAAACAAAGACACCCAGATTCATCCGTCCCCAGATGTCACTGACGAGGTATGTGGCGGCTTTTTTTGTTCTTCTTCTTCTTTCTGATTTGATGTGCATTTCAAACGGAGAACTTCCAATGCCAATGCGATTTGCAATGGAGATTCTGCTTTTTTCCCCATTATTCTCTCCTTTGGAAGCAAAACAGACTGTCAAGTGAGTGACAAGTTTGTTTTCCTGTAAAGATTCCTACAAACTCTCAGCCCCGTTATGTTTTGTTCCTTCCGTCAGTTTGACCTAGTTGTAGTCGAATGCAGAGCCTTTATTCCTCTTTCTCCTTCTTACGCCTTGTTGGGTCCCCAGTGCTTACTTCTATTGTTTATCAGAATATAGATGACTGCCAAACAAACAAACAAATGACTCTGAACCAGCGAAAGTGATGAGGAATACATTAAATCAATATCCAAAAGATTTCCGGCAACTAAGCCAACAACAACAACTAATTTTTTGTCTTTGGTCTATCATCCTTTTGTGTTTTTAGTTTTAATTGTGTACAAACAACATCTAATTTTATTGTAAACATTATGCATGAATGTGTTTATTAGGTCCCTGAGAAAGTTGCAGCTGCCAGGGGACGCGCACGCCCCGCACACCCAGCGGATTTAGCTGGAATGTTCTCAACCGTATTCAAAATGGAGGAACGCTTTGTTATGGGAGCAAACTGCATCCCCTGGGCTGTCTCTCAGCATAAGCCAAAGGCTGTGATGACTTTTCTTACACCAAAGCAGCAGCCCCCCCCCCCCCCTCCTGTTCTTTTTCTCTCTCGCTCTCTCTCCCTCCCTCCCTTTATCTCTCTCGCTCTCTCTCTCTCTCTTCCTCCGTCTATCGCTCACACTCAGAGCAATGGTGGCATAATTGTGCCACAGGGCTTTAGGCGCTGACATATTTGTCACCTGGAGATGTGCCACTGCATAAGCCAAAGGCTGTGATGCTTTTCTTTNNNNGGGTATCATCTCTTTTCTTCCCAGACGAAGCCCCCCCCCCCCCCCCCCCCCCTCTCCTGTTCTTTATCTCTCTCGCTCTCTCTCTCTCTCTTCCTCCGTCTATCGCTCACACTCAGAGCAATGGTGGCATAATTGTGCCACAGGGCTTTAGGCGCTGACATATTTGTCACCTGGAGATGTGCCACTGCATTCTCAAAACAAGGCCCTCCTTCCTGTTGGGTTCTCAAAATAGAGTCTTCGTCTTGACTCTCTCGCTCGCTTTCCCTTTCTCGTTTGTCAGAGCTCTGAGGAAAGTTTTCCTCCAACTACTTCCTCACAAGCACGGCAAGTGTCAGAAGAAGACCTGTTCCTCAGAGACCCAGCAGGGTGTTAGTTACGTTTAAAGTGTCTACATCTGTTATTGCATCACTGTCTTGAAAAATTTGTTGTTACATATGTTGTGCATTGATTGAAAATATTAAAATATCTGCCAAATACCTCCCTTTTAATGTACTGTAGATGAATAGAATGCCAATGAAATAGATTGAATTATTTGCCTTTAAATTAAAATCTAATAGAAGAAAATGAAATGTAATATATATTTATTTAGTATTTTTATGCTGAATTATATTATCTGAGGAAAAATCCAAGTGAAAGGTTGACATGAAATGAGAAATTAATAAGAATTTCTTTGTGTGTGTGTGTGTGTGTGTGTGTGTGTGTGTGTGTGCCCTTTTTCTTTAGCAGCAGCACTCAATCTGACATGAACTCCACAAGTTCAAAACCTGATGATCTGTGTTATTCAGACTGATTTGAGAATGTGCTAAAGTGAAAGCACGTAAATATGAAGTTGTGAACACAAATGAATGTATCATAATTCTTTGTATTTTTGTTTACTTTTATCCTCCCCAAATCCTAAAAGTTTAGGTCTAATTTAGATTTTGAATCCCAGATTTTATAATTTTGTCTCAGACTTTTGGACCCCAGGTATATTGCAACCATGTCTGATTTGTTACTGGTGCGGTTATTTGTAGCTCGGCGTAGACCGAATGGTTCAATACATCAGAAAGTGGGTGGCGTTTCAAATTGTCAAACTGGAAACTCTTCAGGATTCTACCCACATATCAGCCCACAAAATCCCATTTGTTCAATGTTGGATAGGAAATAATGTTGGCCAGGTTTGTCTAATTTTAATTACTTTTTAATTTGTCTCTCGTTTACTTTTTCCTCATTACTGTTTTTCTCAATTTCAGTCACTCAAACAAATATTAAGTTGTACTTGAACAAGCTACATGAATCTAACTAACTAACTAAGCCATGGACTTTTTCACATACTGATGACGCATTTCCACAACAAGTAATCATAATTCGAGCAAAGATTTTCATATTTTCAGGTAACACTTTATTTCGATGGTCCATTTTAGAGACTCTACTAACTATAAGTAACTTTGCAACTAAATGTCAACTAACTCTCATTAGAGTATAGACTGTTGGGTTATGGTTAGGTGTTAGGGTTTGTGTTAGTAGAATAAGTTGACATGTAGTTGCAAGTTACTTATAGTCAGAATGTCTAAAGTGAACCATCGAAATAAAACGTTTGCCTATTTTCAGTATATTTGTCCCCTTTTTAAACGAAAATATATACGTTTATATCACTATACTTTGGGGAGACGGTTAATAGAACAGTTGTTTAAAGCCATTCAGACTCACTATCATGCTGTTGTACTGAAATTTGTCTTTACTACTGTCTAGAAAAGTGTCTTTACTACTTCACGGACAACCACAATCATCTGCCGCACATTACAGCATCAATTATAATCAAATACACCAGCAAACATGGAGCTAGCTATCAAATGATTCACTATAATTTGCTAGGAGCCGATTTCTGGATGCACAGGAACACCTGGAGGTTCAGGTTCATCAGGAATCACTTCTTTCGAACTGATGATCTTCAGTGGCCTGTTGAATTTCTGTCACTGAATAATGACAAAACTGACCGCTCTTTATTTTCCATCTACAATAGCGGCACCCTCCAGATTTGCCTTGCGGTAAGATAGAGAACTCAATGGAGAAGGTTTAAGCTGTTCTGTCTGGTGACCTAATTGTATCCAGTTTTATCCTCCTGTTTGTGCTGTGTGCGATCACTTCACATGGCTTCATTTCTTCATTCAAATTATTCATCAGGCAAGCATTTGGGTTTATTTCTTTCCAGCTCTTTTGCTTTTTGATACCTTTGGTGTGCTCTGGTGGGATTTCAGCAGAAGAAAAAAGTGGTTCTTTTTTCCCCCTCCGCGGTACGTTATTGTTGAAACACCTTAAGTCCCAGGTGTGAGGGGGTGCGAGCAGGACTGACAGACACGCCTGGCCTATTTAAATGCTTCAAAGGAGGCGAGCATGGAGCATCTGTGCGCTATAACCCTCAGGATCATCATACATGTGATTCCTTTTCTCTTTCTTTATGAAAGTTTTAGTTGTTACTGAATTGAGTAAATTAAGGCAAGTCCTTTCGAGACACCCTGGAAACTTTTTTGTTAAGCAATTAGCTTAATGACTATTGTCATGCAGGTGTTTAGAAAAGTAAACATGAGGGAAAGAAGAGATGATTGTATTTTGCTTATTTATTCAGAAATGTTTAGCTTAAATATCGGAAATTTTGCCTCAAACATCTTTGACATTTGAAGTCAGTCTGATAATTAAATATAATCAAACACAATTCAAGTAGAAAGTATACAAAGACTGATGTTATGTTCATAACGTTTGTATGTGATAAATGTAGAAGTATCATTTGAATATTTATAGTTTATATGTATACATCATTTACTAAGGTTTGAAGGTTAAACTTGAATAGATAAATAATAGATAAAGATAACTTCATAATTATTAATAATCTTGGTCACACTTTATTTTAAGATGTCCGTGTTACAGTGTATTTATGCATTTAAGAACTGAGTAATAATAATTAACTACATGTACTTACTGTAGGGTTAGGATTAGGAATAGGGTTTAGTTTAGGGTTAGTTGCATGTAATTATACATAATTTATAGTTATTACATGTAACGTGCAACAAGGACACTGTAAAATAAAGTATAACCTTAAACTTTAATAATTTAATGACTTCAGACTATAGCCTAAATAAACACAGCAAGCCAGACAAAAAAATTGCAATGAAAAGTACATATTTTACTGAACTCAAAGAAACACTTTTTAATAGATAAAAATGTCAGTGAAATACAATAGTACACTTTTGGTAACACTTTATTTTACAGTGTCCTTGTTACACGTTACATGTACTATGTTATTAACTATAAATTATGCATAATTACATGCAACTAACCCTATACCAATCCTAACTGTATAGTAAGTACATGTAGTTAATTAATATTACTCAGTAATTAAGTGTATAATTACACTGTAACAATGGCAGCTTAAAATATTTATTTTAATGTGCCATTGTTACAGTGTAATTATGCATTTAAGTACCGATTATTAATAATTAACTACATGTACTTACTATAGGGTTAGGTTTAGGATTAGGGTTAGTTGCATGTCATTATGCATAATGTATTATTATAGTAACTAAATGTGAAGTGCAACAAGGACACTGCCGAATAAAGTGTTACCATAAACTCTAATAATTTAATGACATAAACAGACTATAAATAAACACAGCAAGCCAGATGAAAAAGTTGCTATGAAAAGCACATATTTTACAAATTCAAAGACACACTTTTTAATAGATAAAAACGTCAGTGAAATACAATAGTACACTTTTAGTAACACTTTATTTTACAGTGTCCTTGTTACACGTTACATGTAGTTACTATATTAATAACTATAAATGAGGCATAATTACATGCAACTAACCCTAAACCAAACCTAATCCTAACCCTATATTAAGTACATGTAGTTAATTCATATTACTCTGTACTTAAGTGTATAATTACCTTTTTTAAGCTGTCCTTGTTACAATGTAATTATATACTTAAGTACAGAATAATATTAATTAACTACATGTACTTAATATATAATTAGGGTTATGATTGTGAATTTTATGTTATTACTAAAGTACGTGCATGTAACGTGTAACAGGAAAAATGTAAAATAAAGTGTTACCAAATAAAGTGTAACCACACTTTTATAAAAGACAGCTGTTACATTCATATAACCTGGAACAATGCTGATGTTTTGTAATACTGACACCAAACATATGTTTTCAAAGAGATAACATTTTAAAATGATGTTTTTTTTTTGTGTGTGTGTTTTTTTTATTTTATAAAAATCCTACAATAAAGGCAAATAATTGAGTAAGGAAGGTGTGTTTAATTCACTTGAGCAAAACAAGTTTTTGTTGTTGGTCCTTTAAAAATGTTATTTGGGGTAGGAGTGAATTATGCTTGAAATTTATTGAAAATAAGTTACTGGTTTATTGAGCGTTACATTTATCTGCCTGCAAACCTGATGGCAAGAATTATCACTGTTTTTATTCGATCATAAGTATAAAATAATCATAGAGCAGGTACATATATGTCACAGACATAAAACAGTCACACGTGCTCATAAGTAAAGGTGTGAGAATAACGTGACGTACTCCAGAGCATGTTTGGTTATTAGTATGCAGCCTGTTCACTGGCACACTGGCTCGGGGTTGGGCTTGGCACTGCGACCCCGCAGGGGGTTCTGGGAGAGCGAAGCCCACAGCGAGGCGGGTGACAACAGCTGTTGTGTTGCAGGGGACGCGTGTAGCACTGCTCATCAAATCCTGTCACTCACATTTTACCCTAATTAACGAGCATCTGCTTTCCTGCTTCATTTACACGCTTCTCCACGACCCCTGACCCCGGCAAAGGCAACGGCCGCAAACAGCACTCTGCGTCAAGAGAGAGATAAAAACAACTTTACATCAAACTCCTGGCAAGGGACACAAAAGCACAGGCTCCAATGGGAATTTGTTTTTATGTTATTGCATAGGTGTGACAGATTATTACTTAGATGTATCGGTCTTCATTTCTGTGATGTATGATGGTTGTATTGTAAAGGGTGAGTTTTGAGGTGATGCCTAAATCACAGATATCTTTAAATTGAATGTAAAATGAATTTAATTCCATCTGAATTTTCACATCAGCTTTACATACTTTCACAAAGCTCACACAAATTAATTGCGTTCCTCTGTATATTTATTAATAATTTGCACATGCTCTTGGATATTTCTACCACAATGTAATTAATAAGCAATACCTCTGATGTATTAGGACTGACATAACCAAGACATAAATGTCATGTTTAAAAAAAAGCAAAGGTGTTGTTTGAGTTTTATTTTATTTGAAGTAAAAAAAAAAAAAAAAAAAAAAAAAAA
>FLSR01004883.1:22197482-22220078 GCA_900092035.1 Leuciscus waleckii
TGAAGTGCGGTGTACATGCAGAGAAAAGTGCTCCTTGTTTGCATGTCTTTTGTACAGGTAAGCTGACAATAATCTTTATACTAGTAATGGCCAACAGTATTGTATTTTTATAGAGCCGTAGTTTGTGCCTGAGACGTTAAGAAGAAAATGGCGGACGACGAGTGTTAACAACTCAAGAGAAAAACGAGTAACTTTTAACGTGATCAAAAAGGAGGAATAAAGGCCTAAAGAGATATATACTCGAGATGTGAGTGCGAGACGAGGGATAACTAACCAAATCGATGTGTACGAACATTGATTAAGTCGTGTGTAGTGACGAGTCTGGGCAGTCTGAGTTAAGAAGGCACACGTGTCTGTGATTAATCTACACATAGACATGTTAACCTCATTTAGCGTTACTTTGTCAGCCATTACATGTAAAAGCGCATTCAGTATGTACTGTTAATAAGAACTCCTGTCAGATTCGTGGTAAAATGCTTTTATTAATCATTTTGTGAGCTTATTATGAGAACACAGTAACTGGTGATCGGTTGAAATCTAGTTCATTATATAGTAAGTTCATTAGCAGCATATTTCATAGAAGATTAAAAACAATTAAAACAGTGATTAGAAAGAGTATTAAAATATATGTGCAGTTATCAATGCTAGAATAATGTGAATTTATACTAAATAGCTATTTACATGGATGTTTATCGAGTTTAAATGCATGACTCGCTTGTATTCATGTTAAAGGAGTTTGTGATATTTTAATGACGTTATTCGTCAGACCTTTCCTTTATGCCATGTGAGAGCGGGCACAGCACATGTTCAGATCTATGTGATGATGTTTATGTATTTAGAGTATGTATTTCTTGAGAATTGAGTGTGGTATGAAGAGTAATGTGTCTAGTGCTATCAGACATGTGATGTTTATGATAATATTTTAAGGTATCAGACAATTACAGAATAGAAGTAGCGTTCAGTACGTGATGAAGTGCGGTGTACATGCAAAGAAAAGTGCTCCTTGTTTGACCTGTGTTTTTCATGTCTTTTGTACAGAAATAAATGTGTTGCCCTAGGAAGTGACATTGCATCCTTCTTAAAAGTGTAACATGTATAATGTGTATTTTTGTGGTTAGAGTTCGAGATGATCGAAGATGTTTGATCGATGCACATGACAGGCATTACAAAGTCTCTATAAAAGAGAACAATAACAGATGTGAATGACGTGCATAATATCATATGAGTGTTATATTTCATTTTCATGTAATGGTGTTTGAATGCACATGATGAAAATGCTGACAGTGGTTTTTGTGTTTGTGTTAAGTGTATTGTTTCACCCCGAAAGTGTGCCCTAACATTCGTAATAATTGGTAATTCGGAGAAATTTACACTTTATAAGGCTTTACTTAATTTTCTGTGAGGATATTTTTTGTGAACTATTCATTTTGAGTTTATAAACTTGGTTATATAATTATGGTGACCCCGTGTGGGGAATTTGAGTAGTTGATTGAGTGGTTGAGGTTGAGTGATACTAAATTATCACCTGTTATTTGTTGAACCATTCAGTTCACAGCAGATCTTAACAAAGAAAATTTAAACAGTTGGTTGAATTAATAGAGAATAATAAAGCAAATCTAAAACATGCTTCAATGTCAATTGATTTATTTTGTTAACAAAATCATATGGTCACATAATGATAAAACAAATATCTATACCATTGAAATCAACTAGTCTGTTGGTGGATGACTAGTCCACCAAACTTCTGGTACACAACGTCATAAATCTTACCTGTCTGACATGTTCTTTCACATCTGATGGGCGGCTGGTTTGCATGATGAGAGCGAATGTGGACAGATGAACACAGGAACACACAGTGTAGCTGCTGTTGGTCTAAGTGGTTACATTATTAACAGGCTTAAATTTGGCATTACCGCCACTGTGAAACTAGAGCAAGAGATCTAACAGCAATCAGTTAAAATAAAGGTTTAAACACATTATGCACAAAAAACAGAACTACTGCATAATTTAGACGCACACATACATAAAAAATCAGCACATTAATCTCAACAATGGTGCCATTAAAAAAATTACATTCAGCTGCATAATTGATTCATTCTGCAGTGAGTTGTGTACTATGCTGGAACCCAGCATGCATTGCGACATGAAACTTTTGATTGTCGCCATTGTCTGTGTGTGTCTATGTTTTATGCACTATATGACTTCAATATGCTTCAAAATAACTGAATGAAACATTGCTGGATCTCATGCTGTAGAATCACAGAGATACTTTGATAAATAAATATACATTTTAAATGTAAAAGTCAAGAGCTCAACTAAAGCAAATACTGATACTGAAACTTTATTATTTTCAATAAAACATCAACATCTAAACCTCTGTTAATTCTCAACAAGAACGTTTGTACATGTATGAAAGAAATAATGTTAAACTGGTTTCACACTCAGTGTGGCTGGAAGTCAGTTGTAGTTCTTGTGTTTCTCTTCTTTTTTCTGTTCTTGTTTCTCTGTTCTTTAGTGATTCTGCTTATCAGGTGTTCATCAGTGTCTCAATTCACTCATTTGTTTTCATTTACTCTGTCAAGTGGACTATATTAGCAAGGTTTAACAGTGTGCAGCACTGGAAACTGCGTAATCCTGTGTCTAAATGAACACACTATCACTGCAATACTGAAAGCTGTAGTGAACCACACAAGAACCTTCTGCAATTCTATTAAATTACCACACATGTAGTGCAGTATTTTAAACAGTGTCCTTACTAACAGTTAATGCATTTACACACTACTGAAGTGGTTTCAAATAACTGCACAATGCACTGAAATTTACAAGAAGAAACTTGACCAACAACTGCAACACAAAAAACAGCAATTTATTAACAAACATTAAAAGCTGAATAAGCAAACAAACAAATAAACCAGTATATTCATTACAACATTGCTGCACGCAGTTCTAGTAACTGCTGTTCATTGCAGTTGTTGCACAGTAACATTGTGGATCACTAGTTTATTTTGAACTAGTGAGGTGAACGGACGACCGGGAGGAGGACAAACAACAAAGTCCAGGGTGGTGATGTAGTTGGAGTGAGCCAAGTGGTGGCCTTGAGCAGGGGCTGATGGATCTTCCTCCAGGCCACAGCCAGGGTGGTGCCCGACGGCGGCGTTGACGGAGGGAGGAGCCATGGAGGAATACTGATGAGGGCCGCCATGGGGACGACGACGGCGAGGATGGAGCCCACCGCCCAGCTGATGAGCCGAGGTGGTGGAGAGATGGTGAAGATCCTGTAGGCCGCGACGGAGCCGCAGCGACGACCTCCCGAGAGCGAGGTGGGGGTCTGGAGGTCTGAGGGGGAGTTGGAGCAACTGAGGGCGGAAGGGGTGGAGGACCAGAGAGCAGCAGACAGTCCGTGAGACCGCAGCGAAGGTGAAGCGAGGTCAAGGGTGGAAGGAGTGCAGGTGCGGGAGTCTGGGCGACAGGTCTCACTTCCAGGTGCGGGGGGCTCACATCCGAACCCTCGAAGGCCACCATCACTCCCTTAGCGATGGATAGCTCGGCTGGCACACACACCTGGTCAGGTGCGAGCTGCATGGCCCTGTGTGACGATGTGGTCCTCTTGAGGGCGCGGGCTCATTCATCGCAGGCGGTCTCCATCACGCACGTGCGGTGGGCTCAGGTCGTCGATCTTCGCCGTCCAGGTGGTTCTGGCTGGGCACTGGATGGGGAATGGGGCTGGCGGCTTCCAGGATGTGAACGCTGATCCGCAGGACGCCATCACCCACTCCACATACAGTGAGGAAAATAAGTATTTGAACACCCTGCTATTTTGCAAGTTCTCCCACTTAGAAATCATGGAGGGGTCTGAAATTGTCATCGTAGGTACATGTCCACTGTGAGAGACATAATCTAAAAAAGAAAAAATCCAGAAATCACAATGTATGATTGTTTAAAGTCGGCATTAAATCAAATTTGACAAATCTTCTTTTTATATGTAATGTTGTTGTGTTTATTATAAATGATTTATCTGTACACTTCATTATTTTTTTTTAATTCATGTACCCTTATAATCTTTAATCAAATAACGAAACGACCTCTCTTCTCTTTCGGTCACGTGCCATGGCGAAAGGGTGCGGCCAGAGCCGATGAGGGTGCGGCTATCGGTGTTTGTCTCGTTTCGCGGGAGGCTCATATAAAAATGGGCTGATTCCTGCCTGAAAATTTAGCTACTCGTCATATTCAAGAAATTCAATCGAATTTTACTGTTTCCATAAGGCATTTTTCATTCGATATCACATAATTCGGATAAAAACGTGTTGATGGAAACATAGCTAGTGTCTCAATTCACTCATTTGTTTTCATTTACTCTGTCAAGTGGACTATATTAGCAAATATTATATTAGTTAAATTCCTGTGGGCTACTTTCTCAAAAATGGCAAATATTTCCCAGAATGCATTGTTTTCTACGGTATATTATTGTTTTAGTGGGAAAATGTGTGTTATTGCCAGAATTCTGCAGATTTTTTACAGCAAGGTTTAACAGTGTTCAACACTGGAAACTGAAGTAATCCTGTGTCTAAATGAATGAAACATTGCTGCCCAGTAGCATTGTGGACACTAGTTTATTTTGAACTAGTGAAGTGAACGGACGACCGGGAGGAGGACAAACAACAAAGTCCAGGGTGGTGATGTAGTTGGAGTGAGACAAGTGGTGGCCTTGAGCAGGGGCTGATGGATCTTCCTCCAGGCCACAGCCAGGGTGGTGCCCAACGGCGGCGTTGACGGAGGGAGGAGCCATGGAGGAATACTGATTAGGGCCGCCATGGGGGGCGACGATGGAGCCCACCACCCAGCTGATGAGCCGAGGTAGTGGAGAGATGGTGAAGATCCTGTAGGCCGCGACGGAACCGCAGCGACGACCTCCCGAGAGCGAGGCGGGGGTCTGGAGGTCTGAGGGGGAGTTGGAGCGACTGAGGGCGGAAGGGGTGGAGGACCAGAGAGCAGCAGACAGTCCGTGAGTCCGCAGCGAAAGTGAAGCGAGGTCGAGGGTGGAAGGAGTGCAGGTGCGGGAGTCTGGGTGACAGGTCTCACTTCCAGGTGCGGGGGGCTCACTTCTGAACCCTCGAAGGCCACCTTCACTCCCTTGGCGATGGATGGCTCGGCTGGCACACACACCTGGTCAGGCGTGCGCTGGTTGGGCTCTAAACGACGTTGTCCTCTTGAGGGTGTGGGCTCATTCATCGCAGGCGGTCTCCATCACGCTACCTGCGGTGGGCTCAGGTCGTCGATCTTCGCCGTCCAGGTGGTTCTGGCTTGGCACTGGATGGGGAATGGGGCTGGCGGCTTCCAGGATGTGAACGCTGATCCACAGGACGCCAGCACCCACTCCACATTTGTCGCGAAGCTCGCTCGATGATCCTCCTCGGATAACTGCCTGTGCAAGTTCCTGGATGTCGGACGCCGCCACACATGCACAGACAGTTATCCGGGAAGGTGGTCTGATGGGCGAGATGCAGAAATGTTCCTAAATGTTCTTGAGAGAGCGTTCTCCCTGCTCAAGGCACATGAGTTTAACTGAAGTAGGGGTGAAAACGGAACAAAAAAATGTAACACGAAAAATGGAAAAGAAAAAATCTTACAAACGCGTTCACTTGTTTGCTCTTATTGAGAATTAAAAGATGTTTAGATGTTGAAGATTTGAGTATAAACAGAGGTTTAGATGTTGTAGATGATTTGTTGAAAATGTTTTTAGCTTTTGATTTAATTGGCCTTTTAACCCTTGACTCTTTAACATTATTTAATTTTTTTGACAGTGTGTTTATAAGACACATCCATTATCATGAAAAAGCCAAGAGAAAATGTGATCAGGTGGTTTGGCTAGTTATGGATCACCATCTAGTGACCTTAATCACTGATCTCATCATCCAGTGTCAAACATTGATCATGTGTTATTATTTTTATATGTTTCTGGAGTTGTCCATGTCCAGCGCCTGCTGGGAAATTCCCACCAAAAACTTTTTAAGAATGTCAGGGGACAATGTTTTAACGATGTTATCACTCAACATTTTTAGACGTTTTTTTTTATTTATTATTATTCCTTAATGAAGATGTTCATCAGTGATTGTATAACAAGTGCAGGCACACGTTTGTGTGCATTTTGTTTTGTGATTTCATCAGTGAAATGCAGTAAATTTTTTGTAGGTCTGCTCACTGTCAGTAATTATGGTGAATGTCAGTTTAAAAAAAATACTGTTTACATACTTGTTCCGTTGTTACTCTTTGCAACCCCAACGAGATCAATGTCCAAAGAAGCATTTTTTGTGCCCAGCTGAGGGATTTGGTCGGAAGTGAATTTTGGTCCAATCATGAAGATTTGTACCTCTAAAGAAAACAATGTGAAAGAATCTGAACTCTTGTGTCTCCTTTTTTTTACTTTACATTTAACATAGCAAGAAATGCATGAGGAACTATCTGCAAAAAGACAGATTCTGCACCTTAATCCAAAAAGGGATTACTATATATACAAATAAATCAAATTCTATAAATTCTATATAGAGTTAAAATGATTGATGCCTTGATTACTTCACAATCCCTCTAGAGCATATTTAGTATGTATAATTGTGTGTAGTTCTAGATACAGTTGCGTCTTCACTTACCTACGGTGTCAAGAGTAAAACTGACACTGTCATTTGTGTCGGTTGGCTTAACCAGTAAAGATATGAGCTTCTCACTGGCTTTTAATACACGGTTTCCAAATGTCACTAGTTCCGTTGAGTCAGCTGATTGAATCTCTGAAGTGTTAAGAGCCACATCCAAAATTGGAGTCACAACCTAATTGGTTATGATACAAAAACACTTATGAATATCAATACTTCCAGACAAGCAGCATTAAATGTTCTGTTATCATAAATTACTGATATTTAGTTATTTTATGATTTCTCTCTTTAAACTTAATCCAAAGGAAGCACTTGAGCTGTAATGTTCTCTATGTTGTCAAGAAGATTTTGAAAACATCCTGCAGAAGTCTGACTCTGAAATCACAAGTGAGCTTTATAAATAAAACTGAAAGACTCTGTGCACTTAAAAAAAAAAAAAAATCAGCTTACCCTGCATTGATCCGGCAGTTTATTATCCAGAACTGCAATGAGGGAATTCATCATTACAACATGAATACAGTAAAATCAAACACCACATTCCAGTCTACATATGCTCACCTGTAGTAGTAGTTGGACTGAGTGTGGTCGGGGTGGTAGTTGGACTGGTCAGGGTGATGTTATTCTCGCAGAAGCAGGAGGAGGTGCGACTGTAGCATGCACAGGTGTCCTTATTACCAATGCAGTCGCAAATATCACTCATACAGTGATGCTTATTTCTACTGTAATATAAATCATGTACACTTGTGTTGCAGTACATGTGATACTGAGCACCAGTGCAGATGTATGATGTGTCATTATAAAGCACACAGTCATAGACTGGAGGAACTGCTGTAGTGAGAGCAATGATATTACCGTAAGTCTCACAGAAGCAGGAGGAGAAAGTGCTACTAGAGCATGTACAGGTGTCATTATTACTAACACAGTTACTGTTATTACTTCTACAACGACGCTCATTTTGGTTGTAATAGAAATCTTGCATTGTTGTGTTGCAGTACATGCGGTACTGAGAACCAGTGCAGATGTACGTGTCGTTATAAAGCACACAGTCATAGACTGGAGGAACTGCTGTAGTGAGAGCAATGATATTACCGTAAGTCTCACAGAAGCAGGAGGAGAAAGTGCTACTAGAGCATGTACAGGTGTCATTATTACTAACACAGTGATATCTCTGGTATGAGAAATCATGCATTGTTGTGTTGCAGTACATGCGGTACTGAGCACCAGTGCAGACGTATGTGTCTTTATAAAGCTCACAGTCCGGGTCTGTGACTGGAGTAACTGCTGTAGGGTTAGTGATGTTATTGATGTAAGTCTCACAGAAGCAGGAGGACAGTGTGCTATAGTCACAAATACAGGTGTCCTTATTACCACGACAGTAACAATCATCGCTCATGCATTTGTACTGATTTTGGTTTTGGTATATATATCTCTGGTAGTTGAAACTGTGCATTCTTGTGTTGCAGTCATGTGATACTGAGCACCAGTGCAGATGTACGTGTCATTATAAAGCCCACAGTCATAGACTGGACTAACTGCTGCAGGGATGCTATTGGTATGATTAGTACAGAAGCAGGAGGATGAAGAACTAGAGGAACATGTACAGGTGTCCTTATTACCAATGCAGTTACAGATATTGCTCGTACAGTGGTGCTCATTTATGTTGTAATATAAATTATGTATACTTGTGTTGCAGTACATGTGATACTGAGCACCAGTGCAGATGTACGTGTCATTATAAAGCACACAGTCATAGACTGGACTAACTGTAGGGATAGTGTTGCTATAGCCATAAGTCTCACAGAAGCAGGAGGACAAAGTGCTACTATAGCATGTGCAGATGTCCTTATTACCAAAACAGATACAGTCATTACTTATGCACAGGTACCGGTCTTGTTTTTGGTATCTCTGGTAGTAGAAACGATGCATTGTTGTGTTGCAGTGCATGCGATACTGAGCACCAGTGCAGATGTACGTGTCTTTATCAAGATCACAGTCCAAAACCGGACTAACTGCTGCTCTTGATTCAGTGGCAGTGGTGGATGTTAAACCTGAGGATGAGAATATCTTCAGCATGTTTTGCACATTTAATTGAAATTTAATTTAATTTGAAGTTCAAAAAATGAACTTTCAGTAAGATTTTATTTGGGCGCAAAACCAAACCTTTTCACTAGATGGACAGCCAAGCTTCCTTACTGACCATATAAGGGCACCTCCATTTTCATATATGTTTTGAGTGATCTGAACCATGCATTTCCATAATTTCATACAATTTATGAAGTATACATCCTATTCAGAAATAGTATAGGTGGTTTGGCAGTATTTGATTTGATTTCAACCTCTAATAAACACATAAAAAGAGCACATTTGTGCGTTGTAGCTTGCTGCCACATCACAAATCGAGAATCCATAATATTTTTCTATAAATCAAAACATTTTCAGACCTTTTGTTTCTCATAAAATTGAATTGGTGTTATCTTTTGAACTCTGGCATGAAAACAAACTAAGGTTTCTAACAATCTTTCATAATTTTTCATGTTTATTTCTATTTCAAAATAAAGGCCTAAACACGCCTAATGAATATGAAATATTCTTTTTGCAAATTGATAAATTACTGCTCCTCTGTAATTTATTTTAAAAAACAGCCACCAAATATGAAAACTAGAGATTGTAGCAAGACGCTGCTAACGCTATTGGCCAATAACACGGTCTCATCAGCTGAGATGCATTAGCGCATCAGCTGTTCAACTCCCCTCTAGGGCTGGACCGAATACAATTTTTTGAGCTTCGAAGCTTCGGTAGTAATGAAGATCGAATATTCGAAGCTTCGGTAGTAATGAACATTGAATATTCGAAGCTTCGGAGAGAGGGTGCTGAACATATTCTTCTCTCTAATAAAGGCAGTATTCTCTATGTGTCTTTTTGTCCGTTTGCATTTTGATTATTTCAAGAACCGTTAATCCAATCGACTTCACAAGGGAGTGCAGTGTCGCATTTGGTGCAATATAGATAAACACGTAAGACGCGACACGATCAGAATTAATAAACTTTTAATAAACTACAGAACAACGCGAGCGGGAAGTGGCGCGCCTCACACGAGCAGGGCTTACCCCTCTTTACACTGCACACGCCTGCGGCGCATTACGGCTGCGACAAGGTTTTATTCCGTCCTCCATGCAAAATGCTCCCAGTGTGCCAACTCACACTGGGAGCATAGAAGCGGAGCGACTGAATGCATGAGACCCCGTGATTTGCCTGTCCGATGTGTTTTTCTGATTTTGGGGTTTCTCCTACCAAGGATATTTTGCCAATATACGTGCAATACATTTGGGAGTCTGCACAGGGTGTTTATTTTGAAATTGACAGGGTTTTTTTACTTTTATTTTGTATTTCCGGTGCGACTTGGACGCGCGTCCGTCAAAAATAGACTAGGCGCCTATATTTAGCGAAGCGGCGCGGAGAGCCGCTTCTGGGAAGCTTCTGAAACACGCCGCGTCACGGCCATGGTGAAACACAAGCATTGACTAGAATGGGCGCGATCAGCTCCGGTCGCCGTGTCGTAGCTGTAGCACCGCAGGCGTGTGCAGTGTAAATGAGGGGTTTTATGCTCTGAGAACGGACACTGCACTAGTGATATTAAACACATCTTCCCCATAAACAACACAAAGTAAATACACTCGCACGTAACACACACACACACACAGGTCTGTTAACTTAAGCAATATTTTTCATAATCTTAATAATCTTAAGGTAGTCTAATATTTTCCTGACTAACAAATTACTGACACAGTAAAGGGTAGATTTAAATAAAGAAAAACGAAATTTAAATAAAGAAAAATAAAATTAAGTTAACAATGAGATTAATTTAATTTATTTAATTTATTGATAATAACGGGTAAAAAGCTTAATACATTTTGTTTCTATTATTCTATTTTCCACAATGTCAAAGCTCAGGCATGCACTTCTGTCCACACACACTCCGCTGTTTTGCGCTCTAGCCAGAGAACACTCCCATTGCAGGAACAAGCAAATATATTTATTAAGTATAACGAGGTTGGGTTCCTTCAACTGTCCATCCTATTAAAAATGGCTAGGCTATATAAGATAATTGTAAAAAAGAGTATTGTATTTCGTCAGTTTTATAGTGTTGAACATATTCAAGCGCGAATGAGAACCGTTTCGAAGGGGGATGCCAGGTGTGCTCGAGAGGGGGGGCCCGGGGTGAAAAAAAAAAAAAAAAAAAAAAAAAAAACGAATATTCGAATGTCAAATTTTCAAATGGAATACCAACCCACCGAACGAATATTCCAATATTCGGGTCCAGCCCTAATCCCCTCGCTGCTAATGGCTACGCTAATAACAGTGCCTCCTCTCTGCCAATTCTGCGGACTGCCTCCGGATCGTTATACAGCTCATTCTCTACGCATCGGTGCAGCAACTACAGCGGCGGCATCCGCTCCGGTTTTAACCCTTAAAGCGACAAAGGAACTTTGTGGTGGGAACTTTCCTCTTCGGTCGCCCTACAGATTGGAAGCGGAATTGTCCATTACCGTGTCGTAAATAATTTCGCCGCCCACAGCCTACTGTCGCACGTACACTCACTGTTTATCTAGCACTGGCTTTGGAATGATCAATGTCCACTGACAAGAAACGCGGCCCGGTTTGGCAAACTTGCATGGTGTGATTATAGCAGATATATAGGGCTGCAAAGCGAATCCAGAAGTGCCTTTGACCCTGTTACGACTTGATGAACCACTGATACGATTTTGGGAACATTATTTTAAGTTAAAAAGAATCATTTTTTGTTGCTTTAAAACCATGGGGCGGTGGTTTGAACTGCTGCTGCTTATGAACGATACCTTCGTCCTGATGTTCCGGCTATTCTTGATGCTCAGAAGGCCATGAGCTCAGTTCCCTGATTGGTTCGCCTAAATAAACAATTGTGCCTCATCTGCTTAACCTTACTTGTGCTTCTTCTGCTTAGTGACAATTGCCCATGGATGCGCTTACCGGCTGCTTAATTTCATCCTCTCATTTTATTTGATCACAGGAGGTTGCTGTTATGGTGTGTTTGGGGGGAATAGTTCAGCTCTCTTAGTCCTATTCATGTGAGCATCCCCTAATGCTGCTGATGTCCCCTGACTCTCTGCTAAATTCATGGTGCTCATGAATGGCCAGGAGCTAACCATATTGCTACATTTACATTAACATTAACATTTACATTTAATAATTTAGCAGACGCTTTTGTCCAAAGCGACTTTGTAATTCGTAATTTATTCATAGATTCCTAAGCATTTTAATTGTCTAAATTCCATCCTCTTGTTTATCACAAGAGGATTGCCAGGTGTGGTTTGTTTGGGGGGAATAGTTCAGCTCTCCCAGTCCTAAACTGTGTGAGCGTTCCCTAATGCTGCTGCTGTCCTCTGACTCTCTGCTATTTCATGGTGCTCATGAAAGGTCAGGAGACTCATCTGATCAGAACCATACCGCCAAATTTAATTCAGAATTATCAACTTGAATTGCAATTTATTCAATAAAAAATTCCTAAATCATTTTTATTGTCATGTATGTTCTGACAGAAATATAGTTTGTCAATATGACTTTAGGTTTTTACTAAGATAGTATTGTTCTAAATATATATGGGCAACCGTCCCATATACAACTGTGTATTTGACAATGACTAAACACTGAGAATGTTATCAATTGTATAAAAAATGTAATGCAGCTCGACAGGGCCGAGAGTTTGGGGCAAAAACCCCTGGCTTACACTTACACAGGATTAAAGTGATGATAGTCAACAGTGACCGTACAACACCTGGCATGAAAAAAAAAGAGAACTCATATTACAACGTGTAATGGCTTAAAACATCAGCAAAATGCCATGAGAGTTTTCTTATAAAACAAATCTTGTGTCTTTTTATGTTTAGACTACAAACAACTAAATTAATTAAAGTCAGATGTTTTCTGTCTCTCTGAAAAAAACCAAACACACTAAAATCCAACTTTTTCTTAAACACCTACAGATTGAGGTTTCACACCATGTACTCATATAAACTGTCAGTCACAGGTCTGGTTTGAATACGCAAATACTTATGAGCCTATGCATTTGATAATTTTTTCAGTGATGGATATTAAGCTTTTAACAATTAATTTAATACAGAAGCAATGTGTAGTTTCTCATTTCTTAAACAACCATGTCAGGTATGTACCCCGTGGTTGTGAGAAAGACTATCATCTAGCAAAAAAACAAACAAACAAACACCAAAGTTGCTGAAATCACCAGAATGGTGTTGAGAATAGAGAGGAAAGAAGGGTCTTTCTAAGAATAGAGGGAAGAGGGAAATCCTAGGGTGTCACACTAAAATGAACACTGAAAAAAGTGGTAACCAAGGATCTGTTTCTAATGTATCTAACACAGGTTGATGTAGTGAGATTAAATTACAGTTTTTACTTGCATGAAATTTAGAAGTTACCACATAAAGGTCCCTAGGGGAACCTTTAAAAAAAAAAGTCTAAAAAAAGACAACAAAAAAAAGTTGTGAAACCAAAAATGTTGTCAAACCAAATTTGATGCTTCAGATGCTCAATTACTCTGTGTGGCGAAAAGCAAATATATTTTAGCATTAAGATAATAAGATCATTTAGTCTCAGTATGGAACCATTCAAGAGCGAAGTAGCATTATACACTGTAAAATCGAATTAGTTAGACTTACTTAAAAAAGCATGCAAACCGATTGCTTTAAAAAAAAAAAAAAAAAAAAAAAAAAAAAAAAAAAAATAAAGAAATCACAAATATAGAGGGATTATATCAACCCAATTAAAAGTTTATGACATGAGTTGTTCAAAGCCTTTGTAAGGATGCTGATTGTTAGAAGGCAGACTGAGGTGAACAGGAAAACATGGTTTGTGTAACATTAGCAACACATTATAGGCTGTTTGATAACGTAGTTAGGTAAAAGGCTGATCATATTAATTACCGTTATGAGCCCGACACTGTAGAGAGTGATACATAAAACGCATTCTGATACATCGACTTGTAGACGAGCCTGTATAATTCACTCTTTACTTTTTCTGAATCAGTTTCTGGTTCAAATATACAGTTACATTTACAATTACATTCTTATTAACACCTGAAAGAATAACCAGACTGGGCAGAATATTTATTAAACAAATAAATTGTGGTTCTGCTTGTGTGTTATATTAACTTTCAATAATAATAAAAAAGACAAGCAAAAATCACAGTTTATACTTTTACAGCGTAACAGAGATCGGTGCTCTGTTCAATTATTTTATACATTTATTACTATTTTAATTATAATAATTTTAAAAAATAAAGCAAATGAAAATGTATTGCATTGAATTGAAATTCATAAATCAACAGTTTTTCTCACGCATGTTTTTGAGGCAGTGTGAACCAACCTTTAAATGCTAAAAAATTACGACATACTCGCCTTTTGAAGAGAGGACGTCATCGTCGATTCTGACAGTCCGATGTATTTCTCTTTATCCAAAAGAGTTTCCTTTACAGTTGGAGAAAAACAAATTAGCTTTGCCACTGACGCATATTCCTGCTGTTTGTTTCCCCTTTGTGTCAAACATACCAAATCTGCTCTGCATTTATAAATGTAAATGTTATAAAGAGATTATATAATTTATTGTCAAAGAATAATTCAATAAAGCATGAAAGGATTCTCAGATTTCAAATGTTGAAATTATGGAAAATCATAGTAAGCCTAAACAGGGGACAGAAATTATACATAAATCATCAAACATGCAGTTTCCAAACACATCACACCTGACATTTTGTGAAATTCATAAAGATTTCTCTCTAAATACTGTAAATGGCTTAAGAGAGCTGACCTTGTCAATTTACACCACTAAAATTCCACACAAAGTACGTCAAATCACGTCCATGATCACACATCAACACATGCCACAGTGTGATTGATTTAAAGAGACTGATGAGAATCATTATGAGCATAAATAACATCTTACCTGATATAAGCTGATATACAGTGATCATCACCCGACACGACTGACTGAAGATGATATTTGTGTGTGTTTACAGTAGATGTGATGTTTATAGGAACTTATCTGTCCATCAAGCTGATGAGGAAATATGAACCCAAGTCTGTAGTTTCCTCTTCAAATTCAAATTCAAATACAAATATATACCTAAAAATAGCTTACATGTCCAGTTCCTATACAATGCATTTTCTGTGACCTTCTATACAGTAGCATCATAATGGTAATTCAATATCAGGATTGTATCAGTTTTAACTCAAGGACTGTGATGTTGCTGTAATGTTTTTAAGCTTGACGCAACCCTTCATGACTAACCCCAACATTCCCTTCTTAACTTCCTCATTAAGATGGACATTTCAAGTCTCATTCATTCCTCAGACTCTGATTATTGACTCACGTTGTAAAAATAACAGAAAATGTGGATATCAAATTGAGAA
Organism: Leuciscus waleckii; assembly: GCA_900092035.1. NCBI lineage: Eukaryota > Metazoa > Chordata > Actinopteri > Cypriniformes > Leuciscidae > Leuciscus > Leuciscus waleckii. Next base: position 22,212,586 of record FLSR01004883.1, read on the forward strand.
TCAGAAATAACTTTATTGCCAAGTATGTACACACACACACACACACACACACACACAGACTTTCTTGGTGACAGAAGCTTCCAGTGCAGAAGGAAAGTACAGAGATATGTAGGAATTAAACAATAGAAATATAACACAATAATAATATTATAAAGAAAACTATTTAAATAATGCAATATAATACAGTAAAAGATTTATAGACAGAAACATATGTGACCTGATCCAGCAAAATGAGTCACAGTGACCCAAATTTCAAAATTAAGATTTTGGTATTAATGGAAAGAGCTTTCAAGTTTTCAAATGATATCCTAGTCAAAGTCATACCTTGAATGGTTGTAAAGATATACACATTTGAATTATGGTCGTCTGCCCTCTTTTTCCACTTGAAAACCTGAGAAGATCGCTTTTAAAGTTTTTTGCCCGTTTTTTGTTGATATCTTTCAAAATCCATTGCATTTAAAGGGATAAACTATTTATTTTACAGCTTAATTTGACCAAAGACATTAATATATAAAAATGCTATTAAACCAGGCTGAAGCGCAAATTATTTTAAAGTTTTTATTTGAATAAATAATTTAAAAGGCACTTTTACAAAAATTTACAAAATCAGAAAGATTGAACAGAGGTGCTAAATTTTTGCTTGAGAGAAGGTGTGTGTGTGTGTGTGTGTGTGTGTGTGTGTGTGTGAGAGAGAAAGTGAGAGAGGCAGAGAGACAATGAAACAGAGAACAAATAATGCTAGCCTATGCAATCATATCTTTGTGTAGGCTATGACAATAACAGTGTAACAAATTCATAACGGAGATACCAACAGTTAAATATTGTATTAAAATAAATCAAAGACATTGTAATGGATTCTCCTTGCAGATAAATACACTCACAGAATAATTGCACTCACTCACATCCATACACAAAAAATACACTCACTCAAATTCAAATTGGACATTAGATTCACATTTCAGCTCTTTTCTTCTTAGCTGGGCAGGGAGAGGACAACTTACTTTCTCAACTGGTTTTGGGCATGTAATGTCCTTTGTATTTTCTGTGCAAAACTCACGGATATTTTGGTACAGATAAGTCTTTCTTTTCAAATCCAGGCCAGGGAGCTTGATGACAGGGGGTCTCTGGATTGGTGGTGCGTCCTCTTGGAGCAAGCATATTCCTTGTTCCTCAGAGGTGGCAAAGGCCTTGTAAAATACCCAGCCAGGATGGTCACTGCTCATTCTGAAAAACACAGCAGATTGGAGAAAACTAGCTGTAAAAGATAGGGGTCAAGAAGTACATAGGACCGGGCTGAAGTGGATTGGAGGGAAAATGCACCTGCTGGGCAAAATCAAACGAGTAATGCATTGTGATTTCTCGGGAGCATGGATCACAAGGACCGAGTTCATGAATGCCATGGTCTTTTACAGTATCCTTGGCTTTCTGAGCCATGTCTTGATACAGTGAGCATTCTAATATCACTTTCATGAGGTGGTCTTCCTGGTTTCTGCATCGCTCGGATTTCTCTGCTTCGGTTAGGTTGGCAGGCTTGTAGATGGTTGAGTTGTTTTTTAGCATTCCCAACACAAGTCAGTCATTGGCTTCATCCGGACTATGTAGGGCACAAGGGTCTTCCACAGGCGCCAAAAGGTCACAGTGTTGACCACCCGATGTTCTGATAAAACAAAGTTTGGGAAGAACTTCCTCAATTTGGTTTTGATGCACTATTAATGCACTTTAAAACTTTTCCATCAATTACAGTCTATCATTAACTGACAAGCCTTTCACAAAAGATCACTCAGCAAGCATAGGCTACATGTGCAAACTAATGAATAACATTCATTATCACATTGTTAAGTTATTTTTCAGCATAATAGGTTTATCAATTCAGCACTGAAATGCTCATTAATAAAGAATACCTACCTCCTGACCTAACTGTCTGTTCATAGGCACGAACAACTGTGGCCTTGGTGCAATGAGAGGGCAGCAACTTGATATCAAAACGTTTGTAGCCAGGGACTCGACCTGGAAGAACCAGTCCGTGAAGCTCCGCGAAGCTGACAATGAATGATACGACAGATGTCATCATGCGTGAGCAGGCGCTTGTCTGATTTCTGACGGCCACCGAATGTTTTTACACGGGGGGGTCAACCCATGTTCTTTGTAATGCTTCAGGAGAGCTGTCAACTTGTTTTGGCTTATGCTAAAATAAAAACAAGAACAACCCACTGTCACTAAAATGCAGAGCAATGCATTTCACCAAAATAGCTAGTTCTGAATTAAGAGCTGCTTACATTTTTAAAGTTACTTACCAATGTAAAAACGTGAATGTCTCTCGACAGACTCTCTTGCCATTACGTAATTGTCTGTCCTTTGGTGCTGACACTCTTGCTGCACTTTCTTCTTTGAGCATCTTGTCATCTTGGAATTGTGAAAGTGGCAACTCAGTTTCCCCAACAGGACCAGGTCTTTCTCGTATTCGGTGAGAGAGGCCATAGACAGACGTATCTCGTAAACAAAATCTTCATCAAATGACCGAAAACACGGCTCTCCATCGTTGAGTTTACACCCTTTATAGCAAAATGCACGTATTTTTGCCAACTCGTCATCTCGCTCACTACTAACTGCTTCACAACTAAACATAACCCTATTAACTTCCCCGACATCAGTCACAGGCTGTTCAACGTTTTCATCATCGTCGTGAACCTCTTCCACAGGGCTGTCACTTTCGCTGTCATCAGAGGATGACACGTCTCCAGATCCAAAAAAATCACTGACTAGCCTTAGCCACTCTTGCTGACCAGCAGCAGAGCTTAGGTTAGAAACCTCCAGTGAGTTCAACGCTTTGGCGCCTTTGCTCTTTTTTGACAGTGACATTTCTCAAATTAATAATATTTAATCTTTCTGAGGAGATCTGCTAGCTTGTTTACACAGAGCGCTGCGAGTCTGACAGGAGGATGGCTGGACCAATCGTGTGCCGGTCAGTCGAAATGGGCTTCCCATTGACAAATGATCAGCGTTTGTATACATTTCTAAGCTTTTTGATTGGTTATATACAACGTGTAACACCATATTTGGGGAGCAGAGATAGTGACGTTTCAGGGGATACCCGGGAAATGCTCAGAGGTGACGAGGAATTGAGAAAAGCAATGTTCATTTCCAGCGAATTTAGTAAAACTTTGTAAACTTTAATAGTCATTTAAATACCTTTACTCAATTATCTGGAGTACAAAAATTTGGGATATTATTTTTGAATCTCTGTTCTTTGAAATTAGCACACAAAAAAAAAAAAAAAAAAAAAAAAAAAAAAATTTTTTTTTTTTTTTTTCCGATTTTTTCATTGTTTTTCCACATAATCGGCCCATATCTTAAAATGGAACGTTGCGACTTCCGACTATTTCGCCAGAGCGGGTCACATATATATATAATAGTTTTGTGAATGTACAGATATGTTATTTACAGGTGTACAGTTTAAGATGTGGGGTGGTGGTGCAATGGATAAGACACATGCCTTTGGTGTGAGAGACCCGGGTTCGAATCCACTGTGAGACACCAATGTGTCCCTGAGCAATGGATAAGACACATGCCTTTGGTGTGAGAGACCCGGGTTCGAATCCACTGTGAGACACCAATGTGTCCCTGAGCAAGACACTTAACCCCTAGTTGCTCCAGAGGCATGCGACCTCTGACATATATAGCAATTGTAAGTCGCTTTGGATTAAAAGCGTCAGCTAAATGAATAAATGTAAATGTAAGATGTTATTTTTTAGGCAATTTGGCGCCCATGCCAAATTGCAGCTTCGACTACAACAGGAAAGGAAGAAAGTGACATCACCTGCAAAGCCGAACTGGACGCAGCTCAGCGACCCTGTGATCAGGGACCAATTCTGAGTGGACGGTTTTAATCTTTTGATTATTTTAATTTCTTCTATGTAAAGCACTTTGAATTACCACTGTGTATGAAATATGCTATATAAATAAACTTGCCTTGCCTTGCCCTTACCAACAAGTTTGCGGCTCTCGTGAGCTCAGATGTTGATAAAGAAGAAACACATAGTGTTGCCACAAGTGTTGCACACACTAAATGGAGAAGTTAGACACAAGATAAAAGTAAAGCGAAAAGCATTTTGGAATAGCGAGGCAGCCGATCTTAAAGTGCAGCATTGAGACAAAAATACTGGGTTCTCTATCAGACTCTCGAGAGGCTGAGTGGACTGTCTAAGTCGACCATTGACAACATCAAGAAGGCGGATGGCTCATTTATCAGATCAAAGGACGAGTGCCTGCAGCGATGGTGGGAGCACTTTCAGCAGCTCCTTAATCTTGATCGGCCACAGAGCCGCCACATGTCGAGCCACCTTCAGTGCCGATGCTTGACGATGGGCAGACGAGGTGCGAACTGCCGTATGATCATTGAAGGTTCAGCTTGGACGGCATGGTGGCCAAAGCAATTAAGGCCAGTGGAGAAGTTATACAAGGCCCGATCCACGTCCTAATGAAGTTAATCTGGCGATCGGAATGAATTCCATCCAGCCGTGATGTCTTCAAGAAAGATGACAGCCACGAATATAAGAAGCAGACCTCAGGAGCAGACAAGTCTTCTCGATTCCATCCTCTCAGAGGCTATTGAGACCAGATCGTCTCTATCCACCAGCTGACGGAGGAGCGAATCCGTTGTCAAGTGTGTAGTCATCGTCTTCTTGACTTCCTAGCAGCAGCTCGACGAGTTTTTCGTCCATTCTGGTGTCTAGCAAGGTGACGTCACCTCCCCGCTTTTGTTCAATACATTGATCGATGCGATCATGAGGAAGGTCTTCAAAAACAAGCAGGGAGTCCAGTATGGCGTGGACGGCTACGTGACTGACCTTATGTTTGCGGACGACAGCGACATCCTGGCCGATACGGAGGCCACTGACACTGTCCACGACGTTGCCTGTTTCGCCAAGCCGTTTGGACTAAAAATCTACATCGATAAGACCAAAGTTATAAGGATGGACAGCTCACCAGCGTCAGTCCACCTCAAGGGAATCCAAATTGAACAAGTACCAAACTTCAACCTAGGTTCTCTGGTCCATGAAAAGATGATCACCTCAACTGCCGAAGTTCTTAGCCGAATCAGCCAGGCAACAGTGGTTTTCGCCTCATTGAATTGGTGTTTGTGGAAAAAGTCCAACATCATACTGCGACTAAGATACGATTCTTCTGAACCCTGGTTTTTCCTACAGTGTTATACTGTATAGATCAGTAACCCTGACCGTCCTTAAGTCAGAACTTATCTAGCTCGAGGTCTTCCAAATGCAAAGCCTCCGACAAATCCTCAGCGTCTCCCGGCGGGACCGACTCCGGAACAAATGTATCTGAAAAGAGTGTGGCGACCATCCTACAGTGGAAGAGGCCATCCAGAAGCAACGTCTGCTGTGGTTTGGACACGTCTTAGCAGAGCGCATCTTCTTCAGCATTGCTACATCTGAACACCAACTTTAGTTAATGTAGAAACACAATCCACTACCTCTTGTTTTCCCCGTTTCCTCCGTGATGTGATCCGCTCTGAACAGCTGGAAGTCAGGCAGATGTTGCACGTCGTCTAGAACTGAGCTTCAGTCAGTCAGGTTTCAGTGAAGCACACTGCAGCAGAGTTAAGTCCTTGAAAAGTCCTTAATGCAGGTGAGAAGAAGTTCATCAGACTTGTTAGGAAGAGATCTGAGATTATCAAGATGAATGTTTGCAGCCATTTTGAGTAATTGCTATACAAGACTGACCTTGGGCATTACAGTAACTGAATAAGTTCATTGTTTTAAACCTGAATATGATTCTTTTTTAAAAATATTTTTATTTTTTCTCGAACTAGATCAGTCTAGATCAGTCACACCACAGGACTATCAAAAATGGACACGTTCATGGTCTGACAGAAATGATAAAATATATCAAATTAATAAGAGATTAACACTCACATTTTAACCTCCTTAGCACATCCAAACATCTGGGGGGCTTCCTGGTAGGGGGCTTGACTAAAGGACCCCTATGGCTGTCCATGTAACTGCCAGTACAAAAATCTAATATCCTATGTCACACTGCAGGACAGCATTTGTGTTTCAAAACTAAATGTACTGTAAATATTATTTTAGTACTTTTTAGCATTTTGAAACCTTAAGTTAAGTAAGTAAATGCATACAAAAAAATGCCAAGGCATTTATTAGCTGCTCCAAGCATACCTGCTTTATTTTACTAATATTTACATTTGATGAGTCATCAATGTTACAGTCACACCGCAGGACATTTTGCTATTCACCTTGAAATATGAACAACACCAAATAAATTTTACGTCCCAAAATCATAATATTTAAATAAAATGATGTTCTATGCCCCACTGGCATGTGTTGTTTTAATTGAGAAATGCAGTTCAATAAACATTTACACTTGATTACAGAAAAAACATGCGTCACGTCATCCCCCATTAAGTATGAGAAAAAACATGCGTCACGTCATCTGCCCCATTAAGTATGTTTTTTTTTTTAAACCGTTTGGTTTATGAGGACACAGATGTCATCATAAACCATTTTTACATTGTAATACCCACGTCATTACACATTTGATGCAGTGTGTGGTTATTGAAAATGTGTTCTGATATATGTTCTTCACAGAAAATGAGCCAAGGCCAATGAGTCTGAGGTTGAAAAAATAATGAATCGTATCATTTTTCCTTTGATAAAACATGAAAACGGGTCCTGCAGACCTGAACACAAGGGTTAATTCGGTACCAAGATTGATATTTCCGGAAGATACAAACATAGAGATACATTCTTATTCTTTAAAATAAGCACTTAGAGTTCAACTAACACAACTAGAAAGTCATAACCATGCTAATAAAAGGGGGGAAACATACATGCATACAGGAATATATTATATTGATTTCAGAATTACTTATATTCTGAGTTAGATACAAAGAATGTTTGTGTGTGTATTGGGCATCTCGGAAAGGGCTTTCTGGCCACCTGGACTTCTTGCTTGCCGAGAAAGGGGGAGTTGAACTGATTACGATCTGTTTGAAGCTCACAACGGAGTTTGGAGGTGTTTCTGTTAAATTTCCACCAGGTCACAAACGTGTCAAAGGGAGCAATTCGATTCAGACTCATTGGCGCTAAGCTGTGATTTACATGTATGAGGTCCTGGGTTAAAAGCTTTCTGAATTTTAGAATGAGTAAGTCATCGTGAGCTTGTCCATACGCTACATGGTAGTTGCCTCTTTATGCTTGCAGGTGCTGGGATCGTGCTGGCGGATGAAGAGCGGAAGATCTGGAGTGAAGATGAAGGACGTAGAAGGTGAGGATTCTCAAACGTGAGATGATCAGATAAGGAGCCGGTGAAGTTAAGACGTAGTGATCAACAAGACCAGACGATTGTGAATTGAGGGGTGACTGCTGATATAGGCAGTGCTGAAGAGTGATGACGAATGACGGCTTGCAGGTGCAGGTGATGGAGGAGTGTGTGCAGGTGATGAGGAGTGTGTGCAG
>FLSR01004883.1:22222614-22235833 GCA_900092035.1 Leuciscus waleckii
ACACAGCAAAATCCCCAGTGTTAAATTAACACTCCTCAGTGTACATATGTGTCCACACTACAGGGTGTTCAAATTAACACTGAAGCAGTGTTGAAGTTAATGAGATAATTAAGTGATTAATTAAGTGATGATTGGCCATTAGTGGTGACACCTGATGTTAATAAGCAGAATCATTGATGGAAAGAGAAAAAAACAATAACAGAAAAAAAGAGAAACACAAGAACTACAACTGACTTCGAGTCATTACACATTGTTGCACTTCAGTTTGACTTTATTTCTGTCATACATCTACAAAAGTTCTTGAGATTCAACAGAAGTTTAGACGGTAATGTTTTATGGAATTTTTCGTATCCATTCATCATTATGGTGATCGGTGTTTGTTTTAGTTGGGCTCTTGACCCTTTTCATTTTTTAATGTCAGTTTTTCTCTGACTGTTCCAACATTGTGTTTATAAAGCACATTTGTTACTGCAAGTGAAAACATGACCTGCTCACAATATGTTTTGATGATAATTATTAGCATGTAGTGACTTGATTCCCTGATGTCATTCAAAGTCCAAATCTTTGACTATATGCTTGTCTTATTTTAGTATTGGTGATTGTATTCCTGAGATTCTATAGTTTGAGATCCAACAGCAATATTTATAATTTAGAAAATATTTTGTGCATAGAAGTTAATGTGTTTAAACACACAGACATCAAGAATCAGCATATGAATCTCAACAATGGTGACAATAAACAAACTAGTGACAAACAGATCAACTCTGAACATCACAAAACAAGCTACTAAAGTCATAACAAAACAGTAGCAAAATAAAAGCAAACAGAAAAAAAACAACAATGAAAATTACAGGAAATTTAGCTGCATAATTTATTCATGCTGCAATGCATGATGTCAGCCATTGATGCGTTCTGATTGGTGGCTCCCATCATGCACTGCAACATGAAGCTTTTGTGTGATTGTCACCATTGTTGAGATTCATATGTAGATTATTGATGTCTGTGTGTGAATTTTAAACCTTCAGATCATTAAACATTCCTGGAAGTAGCTACTGTAGTGAAAAATTAATAAAGCATTTGAATTATCAGTTTATAGCTGGGTGAGATTGGTGAATCAGGTCACTAGTAATTTAATCATCAAAACATAACCAGGGCTGTGTTTCCCAAAAGCATCTTAAGCCTAACTTGATCGCAAACCAACTGCAACAAATGGTCTGTACGATTAAATTAGGCTTACGATGCTTTCGGGAAACACAGCCCAAATCATAGTTGCTCTTGCCACAACAAATATGCTTTATAAACACAGAGTTGGAGCAGCCAGAGAAATACTAATGTTAAAAAGGAAAGGGTCAAGAGCCCAACTAAAGCAAACACTGACCACTTTAATGGTGACTTGAAATGAAAAATTCCACAAAATATTACCGTCTAATATTGAGATAGTTTGGTTTAACTTGTTACCAGCAGCTTTGTGATTTTAACAACATATGATTATCAGTACTTTTCTTATAATCCAAAATATTTCATAAACATTGTTCTGATCAAAACACTTTCAAATTAATTTATTTAGAAACACAGACATCAATAATCAGCCTGTGAATCTCAACAATGGTGACAATAATAAAGCATTTTGCAGTGGCTGCCACCAATCACAACTCATTAATGGCTCCCATCATGCATTTCGGTATGAATAAATTATGATCTGAATTGTCTATGTAATTTACTTTTCCCAATTGTCACCATTGTTGAGATGCATAGACTGAATCTTTATGTCTGTGTGTGCCTATAAGAAAAGTTTTTTTTTTTTTTTACTTTTAAGAAATCCTTTATATTATATCTAAAATTCTGGATATTTATGCAGAATCACAGTTGTGCTGTAACCAACAACATAAATCAAAAACATAAAGTTAAAATGATGATTGTCATAACATAACCAACACCATCAGATCACTTTTTTTCTTTGTTCATCTGGCAGTTGTAAGTCAGATACAGCAATCAAACAAAAATTAAAGTTAATAATTTAAGGGTCAAGAGCCCAACTAAAGCAAACACCCATCACCATAACGGTGGCTTACAATTTGAGATTTTCTCCTTCAGTGATTCTGCTTGTTAACATCAGGTGTCTTCAATAATGTTCAATCATCACTCAATTAATCACTTAATTGTCTCATTAACTTTAACACTGCTTCAGTGTTACTTTAACACCATGTAGAGTGGGACCATATGTGCTCTGAGCAGTGTTAATTTAACACTGGGGATTTTACTGTGTATAAACAGGTGGGCCCCAACTGGGCAACATGCACAAGACCCATCTCGGTCCCAGCAGTCAGCACTTACACTGCAGTACACACTACACACTACAGTGTTCAACACCTGTTATAGATGATGTGTAAATGCATGAATAAATCATTTACAACACTTTCTGCATCCCCTAATCTAAAGTGTAAACTATTCATCACTTGTAAATGTGTTACACATCTTTCGTAGATTACCACTTCAAGAATCTTAAAGGCATAAGATCTACGAATGTTATCTTCGAATGATGTGTAACACATTTACAAGTGATGAATAGTTAACACTTTAGATTAGGGGATGCAGAAAGTGTTGTAAATGATTTATTCATGCGTTTACACATCATTGTGTTGAACACTGTTACTTACCTGTTACAAATGATCTGTACGTGTACAAGGTATTTACAACACTTTCCGCACCCTCTAATTGCTACATACATACAAGAAAATAACATAATTTATTAAACATTTATGTTACACATATTCATGTTTTGTAAATTATTAGTTAATCATTAACTAATCAATTGTAAATGACTTATAACTGAATCTACAAAACATATATATATAAAATAATTAATATATCACTTATTTATAATTTATGAACGCATAGTTATGTTTCATAAATAATTCGATCATCATTAACTAACCACTTATAAATGACTTACAACTGAACGCTATTATAAAGTGTTACCGATACTTTACTTTTATCTGTCTCTGAAGAGAGTGAAACCTATGAAGTGTGATGATAAAATGGCTGAACTAATTACGGAGGACAAAAATGATTTTAAACACTGAAGTTTGAAGTAGTTTAAAAACGTGGAGTTTGAGAGGAGTAATGCTATGCATGAGGACAGACAGACATATCAAATACATTCTGTATTTATATTCTGACAGTCGGAGTTTGAATAATTTTCACTCATTTGAACATTCCATCACAAAATCTGGGCCTGGGTCACAATGTTGCTTTCTAAATTTCTGACACTTGCTCATTTTAACATTGCGTTACAGGAATGAAATTGAAGAATAGTAAAAGATTAAACACTGAAAAAAAATGATACTTTGGATTAACTTAAAAAAATTTATGTAATTTGTTACAGCTAATTTTTTTTAGATTTTCTCAAATTGTATTTATGATTTAGTTAAAACCATGAATTTTGAATTTTGAATTTTAATGTCAAACCAAAATTTTATTTTTTCCAACTCAACTCAACTCAAGAGTGTTAAAGTTAATGAGATAATTAAGTGATTAATTTAGTGATGATTGACTATTATTGAAGACACCTGATGTTAAGGCGAGACACTACAGGTGAATAGGGTAAAATTTTAAAATAATAGATATCACCATGAAACTTCCTCAGTTCATTACTTACACAAGTTCATACAAAAAATGTTTTACAAGTTTTTGAAATTTTTATGTTAAATTAATTGCACTTAATGTGCATTCAGTGTGTCGAAAACATTGCATTTAATTCACACTTAAGTGTATTGTTAACTGACATTAAAGTATATTTTAAATCACATTAATTGCGTGTCATTACATTTTGTAGTGCACTTTAAGTATATTTTAAAAACACTAGAAGCAATTATGAAAGTAGATATAAAGTTGTAATAAAGTACCAATTAAGTTGTTCCAAAAAATCACTCTTAATGGCAACTTATTACATTTTATTTCAACTTAATATGTGATATATTTTAAATTAATTGCACTTAATGTGCATTCAGTGTGTCGAAAACATTGCATTTAATTCACACTTAAGTGTATTGTTAACTGACATTAAAGTATATTTTAAATCACATTAATTGCGTGTCATTACATTTTGTAGTGCACTTTAAGTATATTTTAAAAACACTAGAAGCAATTATGAAAGTAGATATAAAGTTGTAATAAAGTACCAATTAAGTTGTTCCAAAAAATCACTCTTAATGGCAACTTATTACATTTTATTTCAACTTAATATGTGATATATTTTAAATTAATTGCACTTAATGTGCATTCAGTGTGTCGAAAACATTGCATTTAATTCACACTTAAGTGTATTGTTAACTGACATTAAAGTATATTTTAAATCACATTAATTGCGTGTCATTACATTTTGTAGTGCACTTTAAGTATATTTTAAAAACACTAGAAGCAATTATGAAAGTAGATATAAAGTTGTAATAAAGTACCAATTAAGTTGTTCCAAAAAATCACTCTTAATGGCAACTTATTACATTTTATTTCAACTTAATATGTGATATATTTTAAATTAATTGCACTTAATGTGCATTCAGTGTGTCGAAAACATTGCATTTAATTCACACTTAAGTGTATTGTTAACTGACATTAAAGTATATTTTAAATCACATTAATTGCGTGTCATTACATTTTGTAGTGCACTTTAAGTATATTTTAAAAACACTAGAAGCAATTATGAAAGTAGATATAAAGTTGTAATAAAGTACCAATTAAGTTGTTCCAAAAAATCACTCTTAATGGCAACTTATTACATTTTATTTCAACTTAATATGTGATATATTTTAAATTAATTGCACTTAATGTGCATTCAGTGTGTCGAAAACATTGCATTTAATTCACACTTAAGTGTATTGTTAACTGACATTAAAGTATATTTTAAATCACATTAATTGCGTGTCATTACATTTTGTAGTGCACTTTAAGTATATTTTAAAAACACTAGAAGCAATTATGAAAGTAGATATAAAGTTGTAATAAAGTACCAATTAAGTTGTTCCAAAAAATCACTCTTAATGGCAACTTATTACATTTTATTTCAACTTAATATGTGATATATTTTAAATTAATTGCACTTAATGTGCATTCAGTGTGTCGAAAACATTGCATTTAATTCACACTTAAGTGTATTGTTAACTGACATTAAAGTATATTTTAAATCACATTAATTGCGTGTCATTACATTTTGTAGTGCACTTTAAGTATATTTTAAAAACACTAGAAGCAATTATGAAAGTAGATATAAAGTTGTAATAAAGTACCAATTAAGTTGTTCCAAAAAATCACTCTTAATGGCAACTTATTACATTTTATTTCAACTTAATATGTGATATATTTTAAATTAATTGCACTTAATGTGCATTCAGTGTGTCGAAAACATTGCATTTAATTCACACTTAAGTGTATTGTTAACTGACATTAAAGTATATTTTAAATCACATTAATTGCGTGTCATTACATTTTGTAGTGCACTTTAAGTATATTTTAAAAACACTAGAAGCAATTATGAAAGTAGATATAAAGTTGTAATAAAGTACCAATTAAGTTGTTCCAAAAAATCACTCTTAATGGCAACTTATTACATTTTATTTCAACTTAATATGTGATATATTTTAAATTAATTGCACTTAATGTGCATTCAGTGTGTCGAAAACATTGCATTTAATTCACACTTAAGTGTATTGTTAACTGACATTAAAGTATATTTTAAATCACATTAATTGCGTGTCATTACATTTTGTAGTGCACTTTAAGTATATTTTAAAAACACTAGAAGCAATTATGAAAGTAGATATAAAGTTGTAATAAAGTACCAATTAAGTTGTTCCAAAAAATCACTCTTAATGGCAACTTATTACATTTTATTTCAACTTAATATGTGATATATTTTAAATTAATTGCACTTAATGTGCATTCAGTGTGTCGAAAACATTGCATTTAATTCACACTTAAGTGTATTGTTAACTGACATTAAAGTATATTTTAAATCACATTAATTGCGTGTCATTACATTTTGTAGTGCACTTTAAGTATATTTTAAAAACACTAGAAGCAATTATGAAAGTAGATATAAAGTTGTAATAAAGTACCAATTAAGTTGTTCCAAAAAATCACTCTTAATGGCAACTTATTACATTTTATTTCAACTTAATATGTGATATATTTTAAATTAATTGCACTTAATGTGCATTCAGTGTGTCGAAAACATTGCATTTAATTCACACTTAAGTGTATTGTTAACTGACATTAAAGTATATTTTAAATCACATTAATTGCGTGTCATTACATTTTGTAGTGCACTTTAAGTATATTTTAAAAACACTAGAAGCAATTATGAAAGTAGATATAAAGTTGTAATAAAGTACCAATTAAGTTGTTCCAAAAAATCACTCTTAATGGCAACTTATTACATTTTATTTCAACTTAATATGTGATATATTTTAAATTAATTGCACTTAATGTGCATTCAGTGTGTCGAAAACATTGCATTTAATTCACACTTAAGTGTATTGTTAACTGACATTAAAGTATATTTTAAATCACATTAATTGCGTGTCATTACATTTTGTAGTGCACTTTAAGTATATTTTAAAAACACTAGAAGCAATTATGAAAGTAGATATAAAGTTGTAATAAAGTACCAATTAAGTTGTTCCAAAAAATCACTCTTAATGGCAACTTATTACATTTTATTTCAACTTAATATGTGATATATTTTAAATTAATTGCACTTAATGTGCATTCAGTGTGTCGAAAACATTGCATTTAATTCACACTTAAGTGTATTGTTAACTGACATTAAAGTATATTTTAAATCACATTAATTGCGTGTCATTACATTTTGTAGTGCACTTTAAGTATATTTTAAAAACACTAGAAGCAATTATGAAAGTAGATATAAAGTTGTAATAAAGTACCAATTAAGTTGTTCCAAAAAATCACTCTTAATGGCAACTTATTACATTTTATTTCAACTTAATATGTGATATATTTTAAATTAATTGCACTTAATGTGCATTCAGTGTGTCGAAAACATTGCATTTAATTCACACTTAAGTGTATTGTTAACTGACATTAAAGTATATTTTAAATCACATTAATTGCGTGTCATTACATTTTGTAGTGCACTTTAAGTATATTTTAAAAACACTAGAAGCAATTATGAAAGTAGATATAAAGTTGTAATAAAGTACCAATTAAGTTGTTCCAAAAAATCACTCTTAATGGCAACTTATTACATTTTATTTCAACTTAATATGTGATATATTTTAAATTAATTGCACTTAATGTGCATTCAGTGTGTCGAAAACATTGCATTTAATTCACACTTAAGTGTATTGTTAACTGACATTAAAGTATATTTTAAATCACATTAATTGCGTGTCATTACATTTTGTAGTGCACTTTAAGTATATTTTAAAAACACTAGAAGCAATTATGAAAGTAGATATAAAGTTGTAATAAAGTACCAATTAAGTTGTTCCAAAAAATCACTCTTAATGGCAACTTATTACATTTTATTTCAACTTAATATGTGATATATTTTAAATTAATTGCACTTAATGTGCATTCAGTGTGTCGAAAACATTGCATTTAATTCACACTTAAGTGTATTGTTAACTGACATTAAAGTATATTTTAAATCACATTAATTGCGTGTCATTACATTTTGTAGTGCACTTTAAGTATATTTTAAAAACACTAGAAGCAATTATGAAAGTAGATATAAAGTTGTAATAAAGTACCAATTAAGTTGTTCCAAAAAATCACTCTTAATGGCAACTTATTACATTTTATTTCAACTTAATATGTGATATATTTTAAATTAATTGCACTTAATGTGCATTCAGTGTGTCGAAAACATTGCATTTAATTCACACTTAAGTGTATTGTTAACTGACATTAAAGTATATTTTAAATCACATTAATTGCGTGTCATTACATTTTGTAGTGCACTTTAAGTATATTTTAAAAACACTAGAAGCAATTATGAAAGTAGATATAAAGTTGTAATAAAGTACCAATTAAGTTGTTCCAAAAAATCACTCTTAATGGCAACTTATTACATTTTATTTCAACTTAATATGTGATATATTTTAAATTAATTGCACTTAATGTGCATTCAGTGTGTCGAAAACATTGCATTTAATTCACACTTAAGTGTATTGTTAACTGACATTAAAGTATATTTTAAATCACATTAATTGCGTGTCATTACATTTTGTAGTGCACTTTAAGTATATTTTAAAAACACTAGAAGCAATTATGAAAGTAGATATAAAGTTGTAATAAAGTACCAATTAAGTTGTTCCAAAAAATCACTCTTAATGGCAACTTATTACATTTTATTTCAACTTAATATGTGATATATTTTAAATTAATTGCACTTAATGTGCATTCAGTGTGTCGAAAACATTGCATTTAATTCACACTTAAGTGTATTGTTAACTGACATTAAAGTATATTTTAAATCACATTAATTGCGTGTCATTACATTTTGTAGTGCACTTTAAGTATATTTTAAAAACACTAGAAGCAATTATGAAAGTAGATATAAAGTTGTAATAAAGTACCAATTAAGTTGTTCCAAAAAATCACTCTTAATGGCAACTTATTACATTTTATTTCAACTTAATATGTGATATATTTTAAATTAATTGCACTTAATGTGCATTCAGTGTGTCGAAAACATTGCATTTAATTCACACTTAAGTGTATTGTTAACTGACATTAAAGTATATTTTAAATCACATTAATTGCGTGTCATTACATTTTGTAGTGCACTTTAAGTATATTTTAAAAACACTAGAAGCAATTATGAAAGTAGATATAAAGTTGTAATAAAGTACCAATTAAGTTGTTCCAAAAAATCACTCTTAATGGCAACTTATTACATTTTATTTCAACTTAATATGTGATATATTTTAAATTAATTGCACTTAATGTGCATTCAGTGTGTCGAAAACATTGCATTTAATTCACACTTAAGTGTATTGTTAACTGACATTAAAGTATATTTTAAATCACATTAATTGCGTGTCATTATATTGTGTAGTGCACTTTAAGTATATTTTAAAAACACTAGAAGCAATTATGACAGTAGATATAAAGTTGTAATAAAGTACCAATCAAGTTGTTCCAAAAAATCACTCTTAATGGCAACTTATTACATTTTATTTCAACTTAATATGTGATATATTTGAAATTAATTGCACTTAATGTGCATTCAGTGTGTCGAAAACATTGCATTTAATTCACACTTAAATATATATATATTTAAAGTATATTATTTATGTAATAAGTACACTTTATAAAAGTACACTTAAGTGCACTTTTTTTTCACAAGGGTGCCTTGGTCATCAGAGAATAATTTCTCTACACTACTTCTTAGATGTCCTACCTTGGACCAAAGAGCACCCAAGTCAAAATCAAACTCAAAAGGAATTGAGCACGCCATTCATCTTGAATCCAAACAGTAATTTTGTGGTCATTACAAGGTTGACCCTCGTTGGCTTGCTGCTCCACTCGAAGAAGTGAGTGTTCCTGTGAAATGTGTGACTATTGACTGTGTCACAAAATATGACTGATACAAAAGCAAATTCCTTTTCATACTCCACTGAGGAGGGCAAACACATTGTGGTACCTGACTCCCTTCTGAAGTTCCTCCACATGAGGTGAAAGACTGGGATTATTTATATTCTGATTTGAAGAGACTATCTGAGAAAGACATTCGATTACATTGGCATACCATCACTTTGTCGGACTATTGGAGAGAAAAACGCATTCCAAGGGGGCTACGCATCAAGAAATTTCCCTCTTTTGGAATAGAGGATGTTGCTTTCCGAGAGAAGTGGGAGGCCATCCTAAATAAATGCTCTCTTGATCTCATCTTGTTAATTATTGAGAAAACAAAAAAAGAAAGAGAACACGTGTAGGAGGAAATATGTGAGCTGAGAGAAGAAATATCAAAAGTTAAAGATGACATACAAACAACTCCATTTGAAGATAAATTGAAAGAAAGCTTGGAAAAATTCACTATGGAGTTAAAACAGTATAAGCTGAAAAAAATTCAAGGGATGAGACAGACTACAAAGGTGGCAACGTTTACCAATGGAGAGAAACTATAAGACCACAACGCCGTCAACGATTTGTGTCCTTCAACCTAATTACAAGTGGAGAGGAATCTGATGCTACACACATGTCCGAGGATTTTCTGGAGGACCAACCAAACTCAACAGCTCGAGGTCGACAATCGACTTGGAAGGGAGGAGGAAGAAGAAAAAAACCAGAAGAGGGAGAGGTCGGTCAAGCTCTTCAAAAACCGCGTTGGAATCTTCGGAATCAAAAGAAGAATGCACGGTAATTAACATCTAAAAAAATACATTAACTCAAGACTCTGTGAATGTGCTATCAAAAGGATTGACTTTTTCCCCTACAAGTGAAACTAATGCATTTAAAACTAAGGTGAAATCTTCATTTGAAAGTATGGTACCATCAGTCGAATAAACTCTTGAATAGCACACTTGATTTGAATTTTGATACCACTCGTGATGTCAGGAGACAGTTTAAGCCTAAGTCAAACTTTATGCCTATGAGTTCTAATCCCACTTTGATTGCTTTTACCAAAAAGGTTTCTCATGACATAGATAATATGTTTGACAAAAGACAGAACAGAATAAAACACAATCTCTCAAAACGCGAAAGAGATGCACTGAATTCTCTAACAAAGAATGAGCAGATAATAATAAAGCCTGCTGACAAAGGGGGTGCAGTTGTAGTAATGGATAAATGTTCATATATTATTGAAGCTCAAAGACAACTAGGAAATAATATTTATTATGAACAACTGCAGAGAAATCCAATTGTAAAAATGAAAAACGAATTGAGGGACATTTTATCTTTTGGTAGAGACCAAAAATGGATCTCAGACAATGAATTTGCTTTTCTAATGAATGAGAATCCCCAAATGCCATGTTTCTACATGTTGCCTAAGATCCATAAGAATTTAGAACAACCTGAGGGTAGACCCATTATCTCAGGCAATGGATCTCTGACTGAGCCCTGCTCCCAATTTGTGGACTTTTTTATAAAACCTTTAGTGCGGGATCTCCCTTCTTTCATTGAAGACACTACTGATGTGCTATGTAAACTTATGAATATCACAGATGTTAGAAATTGTTATTTGGTGACTTTAGATGTAGCCTCCCTATATATAGTAGTAGTGCCTTTGAAATGAAACAAATAATTAAGTCCAATTGGGGGTTAATTCAAAGTGATCCTATTCTGAAAAGCGTTTTTCCAGAGCCGCCTATGACTGTGTTCAAGAAGGCACCATCTATAAGGGGCAAACTTGTAAGAAGCTACCTTCCAGGTCCTAAACAAAAAACATGGTTAGAAAAAGGATTGTGGGGGACCTATAGGTGTGGGTCTTGCAGTCATTGTGAGGGTGTCATTCAGAGTAAGATTTTTTTGTGATCTGAGAACGCAGAGAGAATTTAAGACTAATGGTTTTATTAACTGCAACTCTGAATATGTGGTCTACCGCCTACAATGCCCATGTGGGTGTTTCTATGTGGGCAGAACTAAAAGAAAACTAAAAGAGCGGTTTTATGAACACAAATACGCAATCCGAGTCAACAACGAAGATTACCCTATGGCTAAACACTATAAAGAAATACATCACAGTGACCCATCATCTTTGAGAATTCAGGGCATTGAAATCATTAAAAAATCAATACGTGGAGGTGACATTTTAAAACGGTTATTGCAACGTGAAACCTTTTGGATATGGAGTTTTAAAGCAATGGATTATCCAGGATTAAATGAGGAGATAGATTATAGACCTTTTCTGTGATTTTGTAATATTGTTTTTTCTTGTGATTACTTACTTTTCATATGTATTGTATATGCATATTATCATGAATGTATATGCATGTGTATGTATGAATATATGCATGCTACCTGTTGCTTACATTGTGACCAACAGCTTTAGTGCTGAGAATCATGTGAGAGGCGTGTCCTATCAATATATGCATGAATGTATATGCATGCTATTTGTTGCTTGTGGGTTTTTTTGTTTATTTTTGTGATCAACAGATTCAGTGCTGAGAACCATGTGAGAGGCGTGCCCTAGCAATGTATGCATGATGTATATATCCATGCTATCTGTTGCCTGTGTTTCTGTTTATTATTGTGATTTATAGTTTCAGTGCTGAGAACCGTGTGAGAGGCGTGTCCTAGCAATTATCTGTAGACCTTTAACACTGATTGCCAGCACCTGTGTGTTTGCTTCTACTTGTGTGTGTTTGTCTTTATAAGATCAGTTTTTCATCTGCTTCATTATGCCCTGAAGAAGGCTCCATGCCGCTACGCGTGGGCTTTTTAAAGTTGTCCAGTTAGACATGTCAAATTTGTAATAAAGACATTTTAATTAAGGAGTGCCTTGGTCATCAGAGAATCATTTCTCTCCATTCTATATATATTAGATGTTTTTTGAGAGCCTTCTCTGACCGGTTTGCACGCAACCTCCACACTTCCCTTTTGAAGTTTGCCCATGCCCTTTCAATGTTTTGTGTATGTACCCCTGTCAATGGATTGACAAAATGAATGCTATGGTTCACTGTGTGGTGTTGGTATCCTCTCTCTGAAAGTGTTGAGTATGCATGCCACTCATCACTATGAATGATGCTGCCTCTTTTCACATGCTTCTCTATTATTGGTAAAAGGGTAGTCTTGTCCCTTTTGTCCACCACCCGCAACACTGGTTTTCGGGAAGGCAAAATCTCAACCATTCCGAATACCCAGCTTTTCCTTCTCCATGCACCTCCATAACGCCCTCTGGCATACTGAAAAAAGAATTAAAGAAATTAATGTCAGACACTCCTGTTTTCTAAAAGTCAAAAGCACTAGCCTCAAAATAACTATTTTCAGGAAGGCTACACTAATCCAAAATGTAATTTACAGTATCTTACATTTAACACTTTAGATTACAGCCCAGAAAGTACTATGTAATTAAGACAAATTTACAGTGTAACTTTCGGTAATAATAGTGTACCTATAAAGTACGTACATATAAGTATAAGGGAACAATATGTAAAGTTTTTGTTACAATATGTAAAGGCTTACATGTTTCAAGGGAAGTAAAACTAAAACTATTGCATTTTTTTTTTTTTTTTATACTGGGGAAATACTCTTA
>FLSR01004883.1:22236081-22280341 GCA_900092035.1 Leuciscus waleckii
TGTGTGTGTGTGTGTGTAGTGGAGCACACATTGAGCGCTCATTCCCAGAGACACGTAGAACAATTGCAGTCTCTTTAACTTTAATATTCACAGACACTAGTCTATACCGAGATTTGATTCATTGTACAGCCCTACTTTTGATTTATTCATTCAAAAATAGCCAAATTCCGTGACGTTCTGCTTAGCAAGCTCCATTTGTGACTAGATTCCGCGATTCGATCCGTGTCGCTTCGCAAACACAGACGGGGTGAATTTTATGAATGAAAGTGAAAGTTCTGACACAAAACGAAGTTGTTACGTATCCTGACGTTTTTTTTAAGTGGGTATACGGAAATCATTGGCCTTTTCTAGTGGGTATACGCCGTATACCTGCGTATCACGTAGACTACACCACTGGTTACTGGCTAAGTACAATAAAAATACATACACAGTCTAATATCACTGATTCAGAAACCTTTGTTTGAAAAACAACTTATTTCAAAACAGACTTGCAACACTTCTTATTCATCTAAAAAAAAATTTTAAATAACATTTTTATTTCAAATACAGAGAGAAGCACGTTTTGACCTTTGCTTATTTTTCTTGCTTGGCGTCTTCCTCCTCTTGTTCCTCTTCCCCTTTTTCAATCTTTCCACTGATGAATCTTATTAAGAAGGAATTCCATGTCTTTTGCTATTCTGTATTAAATATTAAAAGAAAATGCAGTACACCCAGAAATGTTTTACATCTCGGATGGCATGAGGTAAAAATGAGTAAATGGTGGGGATGTATTTCTGGGTGTACTGCATTTTAAACAAATAAGAAGTGTTGTGAATCTGTTTTGAATTAAGTTGTTTTTCAAATAAAGGTTTCCCAGTCAGTGATATTAGATTGTATGTATTTTTATTGTACCTGCCCTGTAACTTCATGGAAAAAGAGGGTAACAAGCACCACTTTAATTTACCCTGTACCCTGTAACTACATGGAACAAGAGTATTTCCCCAGTATTTAAAAATAAATTGTAATACTTTTGCTAGCAAAAAAAAAAAAAAACTATAATTGCACAGATATGTACCCTGTAATTTTTCAAATGTATTGGTACACTATTATTACAAAAAGGTACGCAGTGTATGTTCTTGATAAACAAAAACCTTAAAATTAAAGTAAACTATTCTAATTTAAATAAACTGAAAAAACACTGTTATTTCACAGGTATTTCCTGAATTATTATGATCAAACACCTTCATTGTAAAAAAAATCATCTTAAAAACAGGGTCAAATGACTGGCAGCTACGACTACCAAACAAAAACCATAAAATTAAAGTAACATATGCTAATTTAAATAAAGTGCAAAAAACTTGTCACAAATTTGATGTCACCATGATTGAGATCAGTGTTTGCCTGGGCTCATGACCCTTGAATTTTTAACATTAGTTTTCACTGCTGTTTTAACTGTGTTTTTGATACACATTTGTTATGGTAATACATGCAAGTGAAAATCTCATCAGATGATGTTGGTCACTTATTGATGATGTTATAATCATCATGTGGTGATCTGATTCACTGATATAAGTTTGAGTCAAATCTCTGAAAATATTAGCTGAGATTACATAATATAGAGAGACTTTAGTTTTATACAAAGTGTATGATCCATGTCATAACTTTTCACATGACCCTTTTAATATTGTGGCATCAGTATTATAACAATCTATATATTCTCTCTCTCTCTCTCTCTCTCTCTCTCTCTCTCTCTCTCTCTCTCTCTCTGGGGGCTCTCTCTCCTCTCTCCTCTCTCTCTCTATATATATATTTATTATAGAGAAAATGTTTTGAGGTTGTTGTTTTTTTAGGAGTATAGAGACATCAAGAATCAGCGTATGTATCTCAACAATGGTGACAATCAACAAAGCCTTTTTGTGACTTTAGTATTGTATTTAGTACAAGTTTGTATTGTGACTAGTTCAGAGTTGATCAGAATTTTTTTTTCATTGTCACCATTGTTGCGATTCATACGCTGATTCTTGATGTCTGAGTGAGTCTATATGATCCTGTCAAAACATTTTCTGTATAATGATTTCATAAACTTCATCTATCTGAGTATCACAGCACTGCAGGATTTTCTGCACCAATATTGGCATGCAAAAAACTATTATTTAACGACTTAATCAGACATTAGACTTCAGGTTGTATCAGTAAATCAGGCCTTTACATGATGACTATCATAACTGAAAGTGACCAACATCATCTGATCTGAGTTTCTCTTGGATTCATTGCCATAACAAATATGTAAATATGTATATACAGTATATATGTACAAACTTTGTTTTCAATAGAACATCAACTTCTAAACCTCTGTTAATTCTCAATAAGAATGTTAGTGTGAAAGAAATAAAGACTTGATTGTAATAAGTGAAGATGCTGAGATCTTGAAAGATCTGTTAGTGTTAGTTAGATAGTGTTAGTGAGTGTTAGATCTGTTAGTGTTCTGTTGGGATGTAAAGTGTTTCTGTATGGTCTGTTTTGTGGGTCACCATTATGTTGGAGAGTAGAGTCTGAGCTTCAGTCCAGGATGAGCAGAGAAACACTGAGGTTAGTCTATGTGTTGCTTTATTTAACAGTTTCTTAACAGTAGTTTCTGATGCAGTGATGTATAGTCACAGTAAATCATGCATGTAGTTCACTGCAAGAGATTCACTTTTTACAGTGAATGTTTTTTGGGTAAAAATTCAGGAAATATGTGTGAAAAAACAGTTTCTGTTAAAAAGTTTCATGAATATTTCTGTAAAAGTCTTTTGCACTTATTAAATTAGACATTTTACATTCATTTTACGTTTTTTGTATGGCAGCATTTCTAACAGTCATTTGACTGATTGCTGACAGTCTTTTTTTATTGTAATAATTCAGGAAATAGCTGTAAAATAACATTAAATAGATGTGTTTTTCAGTAAAACATTTAAGGAAAGTTTCTGCAAAAGTTTTTTGCACTTTACTTAAATTTTACTTTATTTTTACGGTTTTTGTTTGGCAGCTGTAGCTGACTGTCATTGACCGTTTTAATAAGATTTTATTTTTTACAGTGTACACTTCCACATGTGAAGAGAATAAATGTTTGTTTTTTTTAGGTCAAGGCTTACTTTTCGTCTGTGGCGAAACTTGCTTTCGTCAATGTGTACACATATATTGAGTCCACCAACTTTTTGTCCTCTTTTTTTCCTGAGCCTCCGCATACTTCTCACACATACACTTCGCACTTTCATGGACATCTTGGACAGAGTCGCACTACTATTTGACGTGTTATCTAGCATCTTATACACCTGTCGCATATGGAGACCCTGTGAAAATCTACACATAATGCCATGCAATATTATTGTAAAAGGACAGAATCAAAAATGTAAAGGGAAGACTGTTATGGATGAAAAGGCACTAGAGATCACAGACAATATAAACTTACCTGTGTATATACTTCATCCAACTAAAAAGGCTTGCATGGGAATGGGAAAAAATGGACTTGGTCCTAATGCTTTTTCTGTGTCGTCCACATGACTTCTTGCACTGCCTGCAAATGAGAAGTATTCATCATATAAAAAACATTCTTAAGCACGGTAGCATTTAAAAAAAAAATAATAATAAAGGTTTTAAGCCAGTTATTTTATATCTTTTGCTGTAGTGTGTCAGTGGGAAATATCAGTTTACATTTCCTAACATTCATTTTGTCATTAATTTAAATAATCATATTTATAAATGTATAATCCAGTGAAATTTGTGTATGCACAAGGAGTCTGACAACAGCCGGTATGATCTGATCTCCCCATCATCGAGTCCGCTGTGATTAATGAAGAAACAGAAAAAACTGAGACAGACTAAATCCAGAAGAACCTGTGGGAACGTCTCTAAGACATTTTAAGAAACCTTACAAAAAATATATAATAAATATGTGTGTGTGTGTGTGATATCAAGATAATCTCATTTCATTTATTTTGACTTAAGTTTGAGAAGCCCTGTGGTGTTCGATAACTACCTTGTCACTGTCACCATTATGTTCTGTTAGTGTGATCATCATGGACTTTTAGTTTAAATGACCAATGATGGGGACTTCAGTATAAATTAACCGGAAACATTATCCCACCTTTTCTGGAATTGTCATATTGTTAAATTCTGGATCAATGTCTGTCAATTTGTATGTAGAAAAATAAAAGTATTTTAATCTTTCCCTTAGGAGTGAATGGAGGTAATGCACACTCACTTCAATTTTCTAAAAAGAAGATTATACATGTCAAATATAAAATAACCAGTGAATGTCCATTTATTTAATGAATTTGAGTATCATAACTGAAGGTTAAAGGTCACCCATTTTTCCTGAATCCCACCGGCCCACTTTATCTAACACACTCAGCCAAAGTGGGCCAGCAATATTTGAACAACTAACAAGAAAACTAACACATTTTAATAAAAAAAAAGTATTTGCATTTTATTAGATGATTTCTGGTAGTTACGTACTATAAGAGATTGACACTTTGTAAAAGTAGCAAAAAAAAAGAGATTACTTTGTTTTTTCCTGTTATTATCTTCAATAAACACATATTTCTCAGCTGGTTTACATGCCTGATATTTCCATAAATAAGTACATAATCAGATACTTACCAGATGTAACCATCTTTACAAGAAGAGGTCACCATTTTCATGCGTTTCTTGCATCGCCTGCATTTCATTCTACCATGGAGTAATCTTTTTCTTTGCATCCACTTTATTAATTTCAGACGTGACTTGTTCGTTTCACTCACATAAACTTTCTCAATGAGTGCTCTTAATAAAGTGCTCATCTATACAGTTTGGATTAAATGTCCATCTATTCTTTTTACTTATGTTACCTTCTAAGTTTGATTTCTTCCCTCCAACCCGAACTTCATAACCTGAATTGTATCAAATTCAGATGTTTTCGATGTCACAAGGTAACTGGTACATTTCTCAGCGCTGTCGTCACACAGTCATTTCCGATTACTCAAACAATTTTGATTTAATCATGTTTTAAAGATTACTGGGGCAGATTTTCATTTGTATGTCAGATAAATTAAAATAAAATTGTATGTGTTTATAAAAGATTATAAATTTTAGTGTTATAAAACAGACTCGAATAGATTATTCGACTCTCTTTGCAGCCAAACGCCCTCTTGAGGAACACTACTTAAAATGTTTTACCGCCTGGATCTTCCTTAACAGCAGAAAAGCCATTTGAACTGAACTCCCGCACGGTGTGATCGAACGCTGTAACGCTCCAGACGTCTTAACAACTGGAAAAAAGGTATTTTATTTAGTTTTTGACTTACAATGTCATTTAGTGTAAAGTGATCGGCTTTATTTGTTTCTATAAAACAGAACATATGTGTTATATGCAGGCCCGGCTCCAGATATGAGATGAAAGGTGGGCCAAGTGATGTTCCAGGTGGGCCGGGTGTTTTTTTTTTTATATATATATATTTTGCAACAATTTAGTAACTCTATATAGAGATAAAAATGTTTAACAGGTTTATTTTTACATTCTCTCTTTTTGCATTTGTAATATTATTATAATTTTTTACCCCTTAACAGATCCTGTATCAATTAAGTAACTTTAGATTTGATAAAAAGGGACAGGTCTTTTAAAATAACTATTTACATCACTATACCATTTACAATATCAGCTTTTTGCTCATTTTAGAAAACTGTTACAAACTAAAATGTAAATTGATCTGAAATGCAGTTTTTCTTAAGAATTATTTATTATTATTCTTTTTGGCCATTGTTATTTTTTACATTTTTATTTTTACATTCTTATGTATATTTAGATTTTTATTTTTATTTATTTTTTTACCACAATAAATCTGTGCATGTTGTGTTTTATCAGACTACAGAGTGTGGTAACTCTTGATTACAAGTCATCATGAAGATTCAAACTTCGCAGGGAGTTTGATTGATAGGCGATCTGACCAATCATAATCCGCCATCTGCGTCCGACAAAGCAGTCAGGAGAATTAGTAGATTAACGTTGGAGGATTTGAACTTGAATAACGCGTTGTGTACTGACGTCTTTCCACGGTTAAAACAACATTCCCTCTGATGTTCATTTATGTTTATTTGATGCTATAAATTAACTAGAAGGAAGTGATGATCGGTTCACCAGCAGCTTTAACTGAGACTCTACAGCGATCTGTCAGACACATTAAAGAGCCACAAAACGGTATTTATACCACATCTTTAAATTACTATTAGATTTATTTAAGTTAACATAAATACGTAGACCTACACCACAAAAACTAGTTGAGGATAAATTCGTTAAACTTGGGCGATTCCAGTGTTATGGACGTGACATTTGCAGTCAATACGTGAAATATAAATTCTCAGAAAATGCATTTAATACCAATATTTTGAAACGTCTGAAAGGAGTCAAGACATTAGAAAAATATCAGTCTACACATGCGTTTTATATTTAATATGAGGGAAATACACATGTGACGTGACACAAAAAATCTTTAACTTTTAGGTGGCAAAATATTTTTTAGTAATTCTATAAATTACACTGTGCAAACCAAAAGATATATACCCACCGGATGAATAAAGATCGTCCTCCACAGAACATAACATATTATTTTTATTTTATTTTTCGTGGTCGCATTTATGTGAAAAAAAAACAAAACAATGTTACGGGCGTGACAGTTCTCCATTACGGACATGACTGCTCTGAAAGCGACTGTAACAATTTCACAGAGACCTCAAACAGAATGCACAAAGCCTTTCTTTAAAGTGAATTTCGTTTTTTTATTAATTGTATCTTAATTTTAATCAATGTTTTATCTGGATTTAAATAGCCTAAGAAGTAAATATAGTAGAAAATAGATAATCACGGAGGCGCGGGCGAGTGAACTGGACTCTTGTCTCATAAATGAACCGAAACTCAGCGTAAGGTATGCTACTTGCCTCACAGACCTGAGAAATATATAGAAAGCTTGAAATGTCTACTTTTAAACAGAACAATTCAAAATGAAGGAAAACAGACTGCTTTCTGCTTATGAAGTGTGCATTTCTCTCTGGGGCGTTCTGAGAAGATCGCGACGCATCGTCAACTTCATCTTTGCAGTCGACACAGAAAACACGTGTTTATTAATAAACAATTAAAATGTCTCCTTGCTATATTTGACATATTCATAATAATGACTTTTGCCGGTTCTTTGTGACAGTTTTTAGATGCTTTGTTGGCAGCGCCACCCACATGTTGAACGAGTCACACCGCATCAGCACCAAAAACATGATTTTTTTCAAATCTAAAATCAAAAATCGTGATACGAACCGAATCGTAGGTTTGGTCTATCGTTACAGCCATAGTAAGATGAGAAAGCAAGAGTTTATGGTTTTAAAAAACAATAAAACAATGGCTATCTGAACATCTTTGCCAAGCGCAGTACAGAAGTAGGCTAATCAATAAATAATCGGGGAGGGTCATGCCTTTTTTCACAATCATTTTGGAGGGTCATAGAAAAATGTATTGCTGGCGAAGGGAGGGTCATGTCTTTTTTGACAACAGATCTCAAAACTCCTCCGGTGGCCCCTTAAATAAAAAACGAACAGTCCCTTAGTTATTAAAAGTTAGTCATCTATTTTTTTTTAAGACTTGTTATAACTATTTTAAGTCAATGCATAAAAATTTGGGTCAAATCTAAGACCAAAGTAAGAGCCCTTGGCTAACTGCTAGTTGGTCAGGCTAGTTCTTACCATAAAGACTGTTTATGCAATTGGCCTGGTCTTACCCTGAACATTGGTACATTGATTGGATGCATGCTACTGTATGTGACATGATTTATTAATGTATTTATTTTCTGATTATTAGATGTCACACTACAACACCCGTAAAAAACGCAACTTAGAAAGTCTAGAGGATGAATGTGAAGGTAGTCATTTGTCAAACGTAATCATTTAGTTTCTTTAGTTTTATTTGTGCCCTTCAATGTATAGGAAATCTGTTTTCTCTTAATATATTTATATACTCCGTTATTTCTGTATAGTGCTGTTAACTCTGTAAACTACATAAACGTGTTATCACTGTGTTTTTGTTGTTGTTTTAGCTCCAGTGAATACAATGAAGCCAATAAAGCAAGAAATACTGATGTGGCATAACAAGGTGGAAGTATTACATAATAAAGTGAATGAGTTGGAAGCCCTGAACAGTGAGCTTCAGCAGCAAGTAGTGGAGCTTTCAGCACAGCGAAGTAACGGCTCAACATTCATTGTATAATCTTTACACTAATATATACATTGGATTGTATAGATTATATATTTTAGATGTGTCCATATTTGTATTCTTAAAATTTATTTTGAGCACTGTTTCAGATAGTGTACCTGAATTTCCTTGTATGTATCATACAATGGCATACAAAAGGACTCGAAAATGCATATTGCATTTGTATTGATTTTGATGCAATATTTGTTATATTTCTTCATTCAGATGATCTGATTCCTAAAACATCAGTGGCACATGAAGACACTGGCGGTGTTGACCTATCTAGTGATGGGAACACATCAACTGATGTAGAATCATCAGTCACAGAAGAATCATGTGATGACTCCTCTTCAAGTTCAAGTTCAGAAGGGACTCGTCAAAGCAGAAAAGCAAAAACAAGAAATACAAAATCAAGAAACATAAGAAGAACAAGAGGAAGGACAAGAATGAATATGACAAGATAAAACGAGGTAAACACAGCTCACACAAAGTTTTTATAGAGATAGTTGTTTCACTTACTGGAAGCTGATTTCCATGCAATTAAAATTAAGGGGGGCTGGAGCTTCCAAGCTTCAAAAAGGATGCAGGAGTGATGTGATACATTCCAGGACTTGAGTCATTTACATTAGTCATGATATATTTGTGTGCAAAAAGACAGTAATTTAAATCATTTAGTAAACCATCAAATAATTTTGTTCCAAATATATTCAGAGTGATTGAACTCACTAGGTTACACAGTATTACACTGACAAGTACTGTAATAACCATTTCAAACATCATGGTTTCTACACAATATCGATGGTGAAGGGGTGGATTCTGCAATGTATATCCTTTGAGTGATTTTTAATGAGTGATTTGTAATCAAGTTATTAATCAATGTTTATCCTTCTAAATATTACATTATTTAAATGACTTCTTCAAGCTTATGAGATTAACATTGTTATGGAATTGCATGTCTGTTCGCTGGAACATGCTTTCTCCATGTTTGTGAGAGAGACACCCAACATTTGTTAACACTGACTCTTCTAGGTCACCGGGGTCGTCTACATGACCAGTTCTTATTTAAAGCATTTACTTTACTTTTCATCTCCAATATAGAAAGTATATAGTATCAGTATGTTTTGGGAACATTTTCTGCAATTGATTTTATCTCTGAATCCTGGTCTTCAGTCATCATCTGGTCCTCGGGTCTTAACTGTAAATTCCCCTACAATCGTCATTTATGTTCTACAGAAGAAAATGAGTTATACAGGTTTGATATGACATGAGGGAGTGTAAAATATGACATAATTTTTTATTTTTGGGTGAACTATCACTTTAATACCCATTATAAACCCATTAATCTAATGGCATTATTTATGTAATTGTAACTGCAGTGTAAATGCATTCATGCCTCTGAGCTGCAATAAAGCGTCTGTAAATGTATCTAATTACAAATACAGATGCAGCTTCTGAAAAAAATCATGGTCGTTGTAGCCTAAAACTTTGTGTGATAAATTCTATGTTGAATAAAATAAGATATAAGATAAGGTAAGTACATTAATTTTATTTCCTGGGAGAAATTGAAAACTTGTAGGCCTACATGCATTGAGCTCGAACAGTGTCCGATTCCCTAACATGACTCTTAAGAGTCGGTTATTTTAGCGATTCAAAAACATAAACCGAATCAATGCGAATTATTAAAATTATTTATTAAATTAATGTCGGTTGGTCATGATTATTTCTGCTGTACCGTACATCCGCCTTGGCCGTACAGCAGCATTCTGCTTCACAAGAATCCCGACCGAGACGAAAACACAGGAATTTCCTGTGTAAATCACCTGTGAATTTACATTTGGGCTTTTTTTACGCTGTTCAGGAGCCATGTGCCACTGTTGACAAGCAAGTCGTGGTGCTGAGGGTAATGATTGAGATGCAGTTTGACCAATGTTTGCGTACCGTAGCCTACATGACCGACCGACCAATGGTGGCGTGTGAGAGTGCACAAGCAGTGCAAAAACTCACATCAACCCGATCACTGTTAAGATTCATCAATCGGAATGAATTTAGTCCGATTGAAACAAAAGGTGTCATAAACATGTAAACATAATGAATGGCGACTGTAGAAGCAAAAGCCGATTCCCGGACATTTTGGGCGATCTCGAAATCCCGGGAAAAAGAGGACGTAGCATATGGTCACCCTAAGCTGTAATATATTTTTTTAATGAATCAACCAGAGTGAGCGAGCTCGTAACCTAATAATGAAGCTTGTTGGTTTTTACAGCGAAGTTATCACCTCATAAGATATATAATGTCGTTTTCAGTAGCGAAGCTGTTTTATTTATAAAAGTCACGGGCGGAGGTTGAAAACGAGCTCCTGAATGTTTTTTGTCTTCACGCAATTTCTTTTCTTTACAAAGATAAATATAAAGTTCCCACCTCAATAAAAACCTGGGAGCGAGCGCACAGGCACGTCTTCCTCATATAGCCTACAACTGTAGGAAGTGAAATTTAAGGGTTATATTGTTCTACAACTTTAGAGAAAACCCGTTCTCATATGCTCTGAGTGTGGAAAGAGTTTCGTTTACAAAAACGTTCTCAAATATCATCAATATTGTTTCTACACAATATGGACAAGTATGACATTTTATTTATTTTGGAGAAATGAAAGGGATTTCTATATTGTATTCGCTCAATAGCCCATGAAAGCTGAATGTCAGCTCGCACATCATTAAAAAAACAATAATTCTCGTAGATGATACAGCCCTAATATTTACACATGCATTGCACACGCAAATCGACTTTCTCCTTCAGAAGTCTACTGTACTCTCTGAATGTCTTGATTGACAGATGTCCCGTCCAATCAGCGGTCAGTATTCCATTCGCCACATATACCTACCTTTTCCGTTTTGTCTGACTTGTCGTTGTGTTTTCTGACTTGCTAATTTGTTTTCAGATTTGTCGTTTTGTTTTCTGATTGTTATTTTGTTTTTGGAATTGTGTTTGGTTTTCCACTTCTCAGCCACCGTATTTCATGATGTCTGTTTCAAATCAAATAGCCATAGGCCTATATGTGCAAAAAAGCTGGCACAGGATATAGACTACAACGTCGGTCAGACATTGGATTTTGGTTGAAAATGAAAGTCGGTTGACGTCTAAACCCAACGTTTGTTTGACGTCAAGCTCCAACATTGGGCAATCGTTGAATTTTGGTTGGAATAAAGCAAAAAAAAAAAAAGGTGAAATGCATGGCCGTACACTTATTACCAGCTTCACTTAAAACTAACCAGATTTACTTTACTTAATTTCCGTTTTAATGAAATCATATTTCGCATTTTAAAGTCACCATGATGGTGGTTAGCGTTTGCTTTAGTTGTGCTCTTGACCCCTTAACTTTTTAACATAAAATTTTCTCTGGCTACTATAATAGGTGTGTTTATAAAGCACATTTGTTGTAGCTAAAAAAGCCATGAGAAAATGAGATCAGGAGATGTTGGCTGTTTATTGATGATGATGATGATATCATCATGTAATTTCCTGATTCCCTGATCTTATTCAATGTCTAACGCTTTGCTTATAGGACTTGTGTTTTTAATATTGTTTTATTCATAATAGCGGTCATTTGATTCTACAGCATATCTAGCAGTGTTGTTTATCAAATAATATACTTGGTTTTTAAAAACTATTTAGTGCACAAAAACCTTTGCATTACTTAGAACAAAATATCCAGATAATCAGATCAACTCCAGCTGCATAATTTATTAAAGCCGCAATGCATGCTGGGAGATATGGGTGAGTTTTGATTGGTGGTACCCAGCATGCACTGCAGCATGAAGCATTTCATTGATTGTCACCATTGTTGAGAGTCACTGATTCTTGATAGCTAAGTAATAATGTAGAAGAAAAAGTTTAATGCACTAAATGTTTTTAAAATCCTTTATATTATTTGACAAACAACATTGCTCTCATGTTGTAAAATTAAATGCCTTCTATTATAAACATTAAAAAAATTAAAACAACATTAAAATGGTCTATATAATCATAACATTAGACACTGAAAAAGATCAGGGAATCAGGAAATTCCTGATGATTTCTTCATCAATAAACAGCCAACATCTCCTGATATCATTTTCTCTAAGGTTTTTTTTTTTTTTGGCCACAGCAAATGTGTTTATAAACACACAATTATAGCAGCCAGAGGAAAACTTTAACTATAAAGTCAAGAGTCACACTAAAGCAAACGCTAACTACCATCATGGTGACTTTAAAATACAACTATTGATTTCATTAAAACGGAAATTAAATAAAGTAAATCTGGTTAGTAATAAGTGAAGCTGGTAATGCTGTTTGTGGAGTTGTTTATTCCTCCTCTGCTGAGATCTTCACAGATTTAATGTGCTGCCATGTATGTCACATTTTTTTTTGCGGTGCTTATTCCAACCAAAATTCAACATCTGTCTGACGTTGGAGCTTGACGCCAAACAAACGTTGGGTTTTAAATATGACGTCTGACTGACGTTGGATTAGTTGGAGTCCAACGTCTTCCTGACGTCACATTGACGTACTGTGCCTGCTGGGCCGTACATCTGATTATGAATGTGATGGCAATAGCGTGACACTTTAAGTTTGTTCCTTATAAATTATTATTATTATAGATGTATGTTGACACTAGCCTACATTAAGTTGGATTTTCAATGTTTCAATAGTAAACTTTCATAGCGTTTAATATAGGGTAGGCCCACAATACAGATTGTTTCAAAGCAGCTTTACAGTGATAACAGGAAAAAATGATTCAGTGAGTTTTTACAGCTGCTATTAAGTTCAATTATAAAATAAGGTTTAAGATCATGTAGGCTCTTACATTGTTAGCCTATATTTTGATAAGTGAATCCAAAAAAGTAATGAAAATTAACTTGTCATATTTTAAGTAGATTTTGTATAATTGTTGAATCCATCGTGATTCTTGAAACAAGTTAACTGATTCA
Source organism: Leuciscus waleckii (assembly GCA_900092035.1). NCBI lineage: Eukaryota > Metazoa > Chordata > Actinopteri > Cypriniformes > Leuciscidae > Leuciscus > Leuciscus waleckii. Next base: position 22,249,273 of record FLSR01004883.1, read on the forward strand.
ATTTTGGCTACTGTGTTTATCAGACTGTGAGGACATTCATTTTATTTTTATTGGGAGAAATCTAAATCGGGCGACTTGCATTGAGCTGCCCGGACAGAACTGGAGTTTTTAAGGTAAATCTTATACGTCCAAATAAATCTCAAATTTTTATTAAAAATACTTGTACCGTCTAACTAAAAAATGAAGTCGAGATTTATATTAAAATCATAGTAACACACAACAAAGAGTCAAGAAGGTATATCCAATTGCAAACTCCTTGGCACATATTTTTTTTTATCTCAAATCTCAAACAAGATAACAGATTTTATCTTGGCTGTCTTGTACCTAATCTAAAGGGTTCGATAGGGATTGGAGTTCCGCCAGTAGAGGCGCTTGAGCAACCGAAGCAATGACACACACCCGAGTCTAGAAGAAGAAGAGAAGTGATCGAGGGAAGGGGACATAAACATGAGAAGTGGAACACAGCCGTTCATTCTGCTCTAAATCTGCTGTTTATCAGACTGTGAGTACATTCATTTTATCATTTATTAGGAGAAATCTAAATCCAAACGGAAAAAAGACTCAGTTAATTTAGTGAATCACTCAGAAATGAATCGAAATGAACCGACTGATGTTGTTCATTACTCTCGTCAAACGTAAACTCGTTACTGACTTTTTTTTTTTTCACATCACAATTTGTCAAGATTGAGTTGTGTTTTTCATTTTATTTAATGAAACCTGGTCAAATGCATGTAAATCACATCTAATCTAAGAGCAACATAAAATCAGCCAGAGGAGTTGAATTGTTTCTAAACAGTTGTTTGATCAAAACTTACAGCTGAATAATTGAGAGTGATTGTAAGTGTGATGATCATCTGCTAAATGAACAACAACGACCACAATTCACTCCTTCAGTCAGTGAAGCTCCCACAGCCGTTCATGAGAGTTTAAATGCTGGGGAATATTCCCATCTTCCCATAGGAGAAGAAGAAGCAAGCAGGAGGAATTACTCCAGGAGAAACTACTGACATACTATTGTAAAGATGGAGATTAAGGAAGAACCCTGCAGAATAAAAGATGAAGATACAGAGGAACAAATAGGTTGGTGTTTTCCTTCATTCTCTTTAATGACTGATTAGGAACATTAAGATGAAAACTCACTTTTCTCTTGAGACCCAGGCATAGACTTTTACGTCTGATTTTCCTGTAAAGAGCACATTCGGGGCTTTTCAGAGATACCAAATGTTTGGTTTCACCTTTACAACTCCTCCTCTTTGGCTTTAAAATCGACAAACCTTGACTGAATGGATCAAATTTAGCACTCTTATGTGATATGTTGTAATTATCATTTAAATCAGTGTAATTTTCAAAATGTTTTTCGTAAATAAACATCTCAGGAAACGTTACAGGTTTCATTTCAGATTCAGAATATGACTCTGTTAGGAAACAGGTCATCGATTTCATACATGTCCTCTGTAGAGACACCATAGATTTCATCCTTATGCATTTGCACAAAAGTTTTCATATTTATAAAACCATGAGTACGCCAGAACCTGTGCAAAATTATCAGTATAAAACCCAGTCAGCTGTAGGTTGTGCGTACATGCGTCTCCTCCCAGAAATAACCATATATGAATCTTACAACGCCTCGTTTTACAATGCATGACATCATCTGCATTTCATTTCCAAGCATATTCCCATCCATGTGATAACATGTTTAATGATACAAGACAGTAAAATATGAGATATGTGTCGTGACATTACAAAACTATAATTTTTTCAGTATCGTTGTCTTGGTTTGCAATAAATAAAGCAAAATTGTATAAAATACATTTCACAGAAAGTTTTCAGAGAAGAGTTATTCTCAATCTTTTCCACTGGCGAAATAGTTTTTTTTTAATTGCTTTAAACAAATCTTAACTTATGCAGTTTTGTGTATGAGGTAAACATAGGGTGATTAGGTTATATATTTTTACTGCTAACAGATAGGCCTTATTTTTTGCAGTGTAAATAATTGTCTGACAAAATCACTGACAAAAAATGTTTTAAAATAGAAAGTGCATTTTTATTTTATTTTTTTAAATACAATGCTATTTTTCATAATATTGGTTTCACTCAAATGGTTATCATTAGGCTCTGTTTATCTGTGCACGACACCAACTTGCTTAAATGAAGTCAGGTGCGCATATCAACGTTCATTATTCGTGCGAAAATACTTTCTCAGATCATGAATTCTGCATTTAATAACACAATTTAAAGCGGAATTGTCTGCGCCAAGCAAATCCTCGCTGGTTAAAACATTAAGACAGCATGCTACTGGAAAAGTGTTCAAAAGCAGCGCATCCACTACAGATATTTCTATTTAAATTGATAATTAATAAATATTTAATTTAATAATTAATACATATATTTATAAATATTTAGTGTGTCCGTACGGTGTGCACATTTACACCTAGTTTATTTTTTATGAATCAAGATATGTGCGTGGATAATTGAAGCGTGTATACATCTGGCCCCAGGACTTACAGCATGTGTATCAGACATTTTAGGGAGACACAACAAGTGAATAGGGAAATAAATTGTAAATCAATATTTCTATGAAATATGAGATTCTCATGAAAATGTTGCCAAGTTATTACTCCCATTATAACACTTGTTTTTTTCATTACATGTTGCCACAAGAACACATTAATATGCTAATTAAATAAATTATATAGAATGCGATGACCCGTTTATGGTGATTTTACACATAATGCATAAAGTAAAATAGTTTATCAAATCATACTCTGTTATAAAAATGTATTGGTAAATGAAAAAGGAATGCCTATACATGTCTTATCATGTCATTTTATTTTCTTAATAACTGAGTCCTCTACAGACAAAATATGAATAAACTATCTTTTTAAAAAAAATCTCCATTTGTTTCTTATGCTCCAAATAATCTAATGACAAAATAAAAAACAAACTAAATTCACACACAAAGTTCTGGTTCTCAGGAGTATATAACAATACATCTAAAACTAGATACTAGTAGACTCGGTAGTAAACTAGATTTGTGCTAAATTAAGAATGAACTTTATTTCTTTTTCTCATTTGTCCTTTTTTTAATTGAATTTGGGGAATTTAATGTTGATTTTAGACCCGATGGAAGTGAATGAAGACAAACAGCAACAATTTCAAAAACCTCATGATTTCACACATGAAGATGGAATGCAGTGGTTTCAAAGACTGAAGAGAATTTCACACAGAAACAAGCTGGAAAATCTGGAGTCACTGGATATTTCACCTGCCTGCATGTGGAATGTTTTACATGCACAAATCAGACCTTAATAAACACATGAAATCTCACACTGGAGAAAATCTGTTCACATGCACTCAATGTGGAAAGAGTTTCACTCATAAAGGACCATTTAAGATACACATGAGAATTCACACTGGAGAAAAACCGTGCACATGCTCTAAGTGTGGAAAGAGTTTCATTCATAAAGGACACCTAAACACACACATGAGAGTTCACACTGGAGGCACATGCTCTAAGTGTGGAAAGAGTTTCATTCATAAAGGACACCTAAACACACACATGAGAGTTCACACTGGAGAAAAACCGTGCACATGCTCTCAGTGTGGAAAGAGTTACAGGTACAAAACCTCTCTCAAAGAGCATATGCTCTCTCACTCTGGAGTGAGATCATTCAGCTGTGATCAGTGTGAGAAAACATTTGTTTATTTATCTAGCTTAAAAAAACACCTTAAAGTTCACACTGGTGTGAAGCCTCACGTTTGTTCTTTTTGTGGAAGGAGTTTTACGCGACTGCAGACTTTAAAAGTGCATGAGAGTATTCATACTGGTGTGAGACCTTATTTGTGCTCTGACTGTGGAAAGGCCTTCATTACATCAGGTGCATTAAAACAACACCAAAGAAATCATACTGGAAAGAAACCGTACAAGTGTTCACACTGTGCAAAGAGTTTCTCTCAGTCAGAAACCCTGAAAGATCATGAGAGAGTTCATACTGAAGAGAAACCTTATGAGTGCTCTTCGTGTTTGAAGAGTTTCACCCGATTAGATAATCTACTGAGACATGAGAAAAAACGTTGCCCGAAGGTGTCTAAGTGAGCAAAGTTTATGTTCTGATAATCGCTTTCAGGTGAATAGGTTATTTTTATCAGGGTTTCCACGCAATATGGACAAGTATGAAATTTGATTTTAGTGATTTCTGAGTCAGGACAATATATATGGATAAAAATACTTGTTTCCTTATTCTGTTTCCCTCTATTCCTAAATAAATTTGTCATACAAGCAGAGTGTTTCTTTCTCTCTTTTTTTATTTTTTATTGCAGCAGCCAAAAGGTCTGTGCATGAGTGGATCTTTTATGTGTTTAATGTATCAGTGTTACAAATTCAAGGTGCGCATTTGCATTTACATTTAAGGAATAGTTCCCCAAAAATGAAAATTAGGTTCTAGAGATGCTTAAAGTTCAAGGGGGGACGCCATTCCAGTTCAAATTGGTTTAATTTTAATTTTAGGAAAATGAAAGGGATTTCTATATTGTATTCACTCAATAGCCTATTAAAGCTATATGAATTCAGCACAAAAACATAGGGCAAAAAATATATAGGCCTATATAATCATTTTAAAAAGCAGCTCCCTCTGGAGAGATTGCGAAGGGACTTGCCACGAGTGATATTATCCGCTGGGTTGTCTGCGTTGGGGAGGATAAGATGTGAAGAAACACTGGTGCGTGTTGATCTTGCAACGAATCTCGTGTGGGGCCTTGAAGAGTCCATCTCAGATGGGTCTTGTAGAGATGCGCGGATGGGCTATTATTTCATCTGCAACCACATCACAAAACTCATCATCCATCCGCCATCCATCCGCACCAACGTTTTTGACCAATTTTCAAAACCGCACCCGCCCGCCATCCGCTGATTGGTGTATACATATATTTTTCATTGGATTGGTTCAACCGCCCGCCACCCGCCGGAATTTAATTAAAATATTATTTTTCGTCACGTCATCCGCCCGATCCGCGGTTTATCCGCTGAGTCCGCGGCTGTAACCGCAAACCGCGCATCTCTAGGGTCTTGACTGCTGCAGGTCCACCTGGTTGGCCTAACAGGACAGGTTCAAACAGGCGTGATGAGATGCGGGCAGTCTGAACCAATCAACAGAACAGGTTGCACTTTATCCATCTGTTGCAGAGGGAGGCCAGCTAAGTGTCGATACCTCTTCTGTAAGGATGCCACCCGGTGGTGTGTTCAGCAAGGCCAAGTCTCTCGGCTGTGAATGCACCTCTGATGAGGAATTTCTTGTGAGGATTAGACAATGTAACACTGTGAAGGAAACAGCCTGATCTTGTCTCACTGTTCGCAACATCAAGTCTTCTGGCTGTCCTTTAACATTGAGCTGTTGAACTGCAGCTAAATGATAAAGATATAGTTTTAAAAATCGTTCTCATGTGATCGCATCAATGTGAAAATCTTGTGTCATCGCTCAAGCAGTGCATGGTCATCTCATACAGATGTTCAAGAATAATAGTTTAGAAAACTAGTGTGTTGCCATAAAACGCTTTGATTTATGTAGGGATGTGTTTTGTTTCTTTGTGGAGTTGAATAATTTCCATTGTGCATAAGGCATTTGTGAAACAATGGCAACAATAGTCTATCAAATATAATTCACAAACAACTAGTTTTAGTCTTGCATTGAGAACATATTGAAGACTTTATTGGATTGAAATCACTCTCTGCACATTGTGAAAATGTGAGAAATAAAAATAACCAAAAACTTGTGATTTATTTAGCTATAATGAATAGATTGAATTTAGCTTACAATAGCTCAAGAGATTTAACATTGTATTCAGCATTGCTAATGAACGTTGCATTGCTAATGAACTAATGAATGAAGTAGTAAACAGTTATTCTTTTGGCTAAAAATGGCACCAGATGTTTTGCTATGTATATTTGAAGAGGCATTTCCTCTCATAATATGAACTTGACAAACACATCAATGAGAGAAGATTAAATTGCTTGAATGTGTTCTGTGTCTGTGATAATTCAGCAGTGAAATATTTGTTTTCCAGCTGCTAGTTATGAAATAAGGTTTACGGTAATTTAGACTCTTACATTATATGGTTATATGCTATATTCTGAATAACAATTTAGTCCAAAAAAGTAATGAAAATTAACTTGTTTTGAGCATATTTTCTGTTCTAGTCGAATCCATCGTGATCCATGAAACAAGTTAACTGCTTTAATTCACTGGGTTTATCAGATTTGAGGGCATTAATTAATCATACAACTTGCATTGAGCTGCTCAGACAGAACTGGAGTTGGAGTTTTTAAGGTAAATCTCTTAATAACTCTCGTTTTATGAAGAATACTTGTTCTATTTAACTTGAATTTTAAATTTTAAATGAAACTTTAAAATGAAGCCAAAATGTATATTAAAATCAACAACATCAGTAACACACAATACTTGAAGGAGTCCAGAAGGTAAATACAATCGCAAACTCCATATATTTTAAGTTTGAATTTTTATCCTAAATTAAACCTATTTGGGGAGATAAATCGTGTTTGTATAATCTCAAATAAGATAACAGATCTTATCCTGGTTGTCCCGTATCTTTTTTATCTATACAGGTTAGATAGTTTAATACGGTTTCCGCCAGTAGAGGCGCTCGAGCAACTGAAGCAATGACACACATCCGAGTCTAGGAGAAGAAGAGAAGTGAGCGAGGGAAGGGGACATAAACATGAGAAGTGGAACACAGCCGTTCATTCTGCTCTAAATCTGCAGTTTTCAGACTGTGAGTACATTCATTTTTATCATTTATTAGGAGAAATCTAAACGGAAAAACGGTTCATTTAGTGAATCACTCAGAAATGAATCGGAATGAACCGACTGATGTTGTTCATTACGCTCGTCAAACGTAAACTCGTTACTGACTGGTTTTTCACCTTACAATTTGTGAAGATTGAGTTTCCATCTTTTGATTTGTGTTTTCATTTATGCAATTAAACCTGGTAAACAGTTTTAATGCATGCAAATCATGTCTTATGTAAGAGCAACATAAAAATCAGCTAAAGGAGTTGAATTGTTTCTAAATCAATGGTTCAGTTGTTTGATCAAAACACTTAAAGCTGAATAATTGAGAGCGATTTTTAGTGTGGTGATGATCTGCAACAACGATCACAATTCACTCCTTCAGTCAGTGAAGCTCCCACAGCCGTTCATGAGAGTTTAAATACTGGGGAATATTCCCATCTTCCCACAGGAGAAGAAGAAGCAAGCAGGAGAATTACTCCAGGAGAAACTACTGACATAGGCCTACTATTGTTAAGATGGAGTTTGAGGAAGAACCCTGCAGAATAAAGATGAAGATACAGAGGAACAAATAGGTTGGTGTTTTCCTTCATTCTCTTTAAAGCAGTGGTTCTCAACCTCTCCTGCAGGGACCCCCTGACAGGCCATATTTCTGTTTTAACCCTGAAATGGCACACCTGATTCAATTAATGAGTAGGAATTGGTAATCAATTAGTCAAATACTCATTAAGCCTTTAATTGAATCAGGTGTGCCATTTCAGGGTTAAAACAGAAACATGGCCTGTCAGGGGGTCCCTGCAGGAGAGGTTGAGAACCACTGCTTTAAAGTGTTATGACTTTGAATTATCTGTCTACATCATTGTCTTCTGTCTATCAGAATAAATCCTCCTGTCATCGCGTTCATGATCAGACGTATGGCTATTTCAGTGTCCTTATTTTTACATTTAATTTGAAGAAGACGTGATTAAATATGTGCGCACACACGGAGCTGGTTCATTATTAGAGCACTAGAGTATATTAAATATGTCCATAAAAACTTGAAAACTCGCGCTTGCTCCAGTCCGTTTATGAACGATGTGATCCACGTTGTGAGCGTTGTTGAACTCATCGCGGCATTCAGGACAGAAACCGCTCTCATGCGCGCGCATCTGTTGTTTGAATTCTCCGCTGTAATGCGATCTCATGCGTAACACAGCGCAGTGATAGGATTGAACAAGATCTTTCTCATGAATAAATGCAGAGAGTCGCTCGATTGCCAGCTAATGTAGAATCGTGCCGGTAGCCAATCACACACACCGAAGGAACGCTTCTACCTCACATTCAGCCAATCACATTCACCCAATCACACACTGAAGGAACGCTTCTACCGCCAATCACACACTGAAGGAACGCTTCTACCTCACATTCAGCCAATCACACACACCGAAGGAACGCTTCTACCTCACATTCAGCCAATCACACTCACCGAAGGAACGCTTCTACCTCACATTCAGTGCGTTGCCTCGACTTTCCTTTTAACCTGGAAAAAATGAAAAAATAACCAATTTCCACTTATTGATAACATTTATGAGGCTTTTAGTGTTTTCAGTGATGTGCAACCTGGATGTTCACATCTCAAAAAATGTGATTTGGGGTTTCATGACCCTTTAACAATACATCTAAAACTATATGCAAAAAAAGTAACATCCTCCCACTTAAAACTGCTATTTTTAGTAGTGGATTTTACCGATAACTAGATTGGGCCGTACTTGCCGACAACCAATTAATCAATCGATAGTTTTTAAAATGGGTACTGGATAAAAGACAAACATAACACTCAGTAAAACAGTGCTGAAGTTTATTACAAAAATAAAAAACAGTACTGAACCATGAAAATGTGCTAAATGAAATAAATATGAAACTATTTAATGTTCTACTGAACAAATTCTACAGAAAATAATTTAAACATTAAAATATTACAGGTCAAATGTGTGTTTCTTTAGCTATAACCTAGAAACATGCAAGTCCCACTTGTTCACAAGAATGTATTGCTAGCTTACATGAACTATGCTTTTATGCAACATACATTTTTACAGTATTGATTTAATATTTGAGCAATACAATTGTACCTTGATCATTCATGTTCGTTCATAGTGCATTAACTAAGGTTAACAGATCAAATAAAATGTAAAACTCAATTAAAAAAACGTATTAGTAAATGTTGAAATTAACAAACTAACAATGAAAAATACTTCTACAGCATTTATTAAACTTAGTTAATGTTACAAATGGAATCACGTGTCAAAAACTCCACGAGGCATCAGTGATAGTTTTTATTTCGCCTCTAGAGGCCGCTCTCGTACTGTATGATGACAGCGCACCCTTCTCAGCCTCTCCAACAATGGACGCAACCCAGAACAACTATCGGCATGAATTTTTACAGATAACCTATTTGTTCCACCAATCAACTATCGGTGCCGATTAATCGGCAAAACCAATGAATCGGTCGAACCTCTAATAATCTACCCACCATCCAAAAATTGCTGCCCCAAAATTGCTGCTGTTTCGAAAGTGAAAGTAAAAGGCTCAACAGTGTGTGTCCACTAGTGCAGACGAGCTTTTTCAGTTAATTTCAATTCATTTTCAACACACGCTCTGATCTGCACCAGTGGACACGCACTGTAATGCTGCGTTCTCACCAAACGCGAATAGAGCGTCTGGCGCGAGTGATTTCAATGTTAAGTCAATGTAAAGACGCGTTTAGGCGCGTCTGGAGGTCCTGCGTTGCGAATGAGGCGTTTAGCGCAGTGTGGTGGACGCGAATTAGCCTCATTCGCGCGAATTGAGCATCTGGCGCGATACGCACTTTACGCGCAAATGATTTTATTTGGTGCTTTTTGTGCATTCACGCATTTGACGCGAATTCGCGTCTGACGCCCGAGCTGAAAAATCTGAACTTTGGCGTCTGTTCGCGCTGCGTTAACCAATCAGGAGCCTGCTTGCTGCTGTCACTTGATGAAGTGACGGGATAAACTCCCGCCCGGAGTCACTCATTCAAAATGGAGTATAGCAATATAGCAGAATATAATATTCAATATAGCAGTTAACTAAGCATCACTAGAAAGTGAGTATATACTAGTGAGTATCACTAGAAAGAGCACCAACAGTGGTATCCGTAACACAGTTTGAAAAACATTAATTTCATATACATTTTCTAACCGAAGACAGACGGACAGGCGCTCTGCAGCTGGGATAGAGCACCTTTGTCCTGAAGGGTGATCCTCCGATGCGGTAACTCTCTCGATGAATGTAGACTTGTAGTCAAGACCGCCTAAACCGAGACCAAGACACTACCAAGACCAGAGGGTATCGAGACCAAGACAAGACCAAGACCAAGACAGACAAAGTCAAGACCAAGACCAAGTCGAGACCAAGACCGAGACCAAGTCGAGACCGGAGAGTCGAGACCAAGACCGAGACCGAGACCGAGACCGGAGGGAAAAACCAAACAGACTAGTGTTGAAGCTAAGCAGTAACTTGTATGAATTCAAGAACAGCAGAATACTAGGGTTCAGCCGCAGTTTACATTCAATACTATTAGACGGTATTACTTCAACTACACAGGCAGAACAATACAGAGACAGATCATGTCGTGTGTGACCGTGAGCTCCTGTAAATGTTTTTGCAGACTGGGTGAGATCAACTATGTGTAGCAATTGCATGAAGGCTGTTACTGCACTATTAGAGGATTGAGACTCCCTTAACTTTCGTGTACTGTTGAGGACTGACATGACTGGTACTGATGGTTCATCTGACAAAACATCAAACACCTCCAACACCATCTTGCTCCTCCAACAACTGTCTAAAGAATGAGAAATAATACTTTTGAATACAATTAAAAATTATACTTAATGTGTAGATGAAATCGTAACATCAAATTAAAGATACACAATTATAAACTTAGATTAGGCCTAATGTTTAGTCAACACAACGGAGATATGCAGATGATATTTAAAAGACCATTTATTTAGTCTAACATCTTAAACACCATCTTAAATACAATACTGTAATCAAACAACACACACACACACACACACACACACAGATATCAAAGACACAAATTCATCTAAACAAATGCAAAATACAAATATAAATATTAATACATCAAAAACTGTACATCAAATTGTACATTAATAAGAATAAGAGCTTATAAGATTCTGTTATCTTGATACCTATATAGCCATGTCAACTACACGTAGGCAATTATACATATACCAAACAATTACATTATAAATATCAGAACCAGTGTAGATATTAAAAACAGTGACAACCAGTGTGGATTAACTGAGAAGAACAAATTGTTCTATGGTTAGGGAACCAAGAGACCAGTGTGAAGTGATTATAACACACTGTCAATGAAATCAAGCCTGTTGTTCAGTGGGGCAAGAACAATAGAACACAGACAGACTAGAATGAAAGGCATACTATATCATGTGCGCAGAACCAGTGTGGATATTAAAATTAGAACCAGTGTGGATTAGCTGAGAAGAACAAATTGTTCTATGGTTAGGGAACCAGTGTGAATTTTCTTGAGGGGATCTGAGTCCATTCACTGGAAGGCTCCAGGTCTAAAGGAAGCAAGATAGAGTCCAGAGAGTAGGGCTATGGGATGGCTAATTGAAGACATGCCCCCTCACGCACCTGTGTGTGCTTTAAAACAGTGGTTGATTACACTTCAGGAAAATTAAAAATTGCAACATCTTATGGCCTAGCCGTGCACGGTGGGGTCTCATTAGAATGCCCCCTCTACTAAAAACTCTCTCAACTGGGGCAGAAGAGGCAGGAACAGAGAGAACTTTCAAGGCAACATTGTGTAGATTGGGGAAACGCTCTTTGTTTTTGGACCAAAAGGTCAGTGCATCACAGTCACAGTCATTTATGCTGTCTAGGTACTTGCTTATTTGTGCATTAATGCTCGCGTTCTGGGTTGTTCTACGTTGCAACTTAAAAGCCTTGTAGCGTGAAAGAAGACGCTGATGTTTCAGGGGCGGCGGTGAGTCACTATGCGATTCTTCTGTGTCTTCTGCTATTGGTGCTGCAGTTGCATCTCTGTCTACCTCTGTGATCAAAAGGTCTGGAAAAAGGTGCACACACACACACACACACACACACACACACACACACACACAAAAGACAGGATTAGACAGGATGCTGCTAGTGACAATATAAGAACAATGACCGTAATAATAGCAACATCAATAATAATAATAATAATAATAAAAATATACTGTAGCCACCTGTTAATGATTTTTTTAAGGTCATCTCTGAACCTCTTCAGTGCTGGACCGGTTTCACCATTTTGGACATCTAAATCTACCCACCCCAATCCAAACTGGGGGTCAAGCATGGCGGCAAGAAAGTAGATGCGATGGTTAAATGGTTGCTCCGGATCTCCCTCGTCCATGCTGATCCGTCTGAAAATTCCTGAGAACCTCTTCTCTAAAGACTTTTTCATTGCTCTGACTATTGTCACAATCTGTGGCAGGTGCAATTCCATCTTGATGAGATGCGTTCGGAAGTCCAGAACGTCGGGGACCACCATGCTGATGGTAACTACAGTGTCTCCTTCCGTGAGGTCTTTGCCTCAGAAAATGGCTCAAGCAAAGCACAAAGGTCCTTCAGCTGAGCCCATTCTCGGGTTGAAAACACTAATTTTCTGTGTCACTGCACATTTCTGTGATGCCCCGGTGGTCAAGTGTGCTGAGAGCCTTTAACTGCTTGTAGGTGCTATTCCAGCGGGTGTTGTTTGCTGCTGGGATAGACTTATTAGAGCCAAAGTGGGCCTCAAACATGTCCCTATGCTTGCTACTGCTGTGCAGCAGAGTTGTGAATTTGCTGGCCTTGGCAATGGCTCTAGCTATTGCCTTTACCTCTTTCATCCCGTCATTGATGACGAGTTGCAGCCAGTGGGCGAAGCAAGAAAGCCGTTCACCCGATGATGACCATGGCTCTACATCTTCTGCATCCTCCCACATCGTTTCATCATCGAGGTCATCGCTGCTGTCACCTTCAGGCTGCTCTACTTCTGGCATCCTCACTTTAAAGGCCCGCTTCATATTGGACGCGTTATCCGTCAGAATGTAGCTTATTTTATGGCCAACGCCATACTCCTCAACAATGTTGTCAAATGCTGAGGCGATTCGTTCCCCACAGTGCTTCCCTGTGAAACGCCTACAGTCTAGCAAAAATGATTTTAAACTGTAAGAGTCCTTGTCCTTGCAGGCAACATGAGCGGTAACTCCCAGGAAGGACCGAAGCCTCCGGTCAGACCAGAGCTCTGTTGTTATTGCAACATTTGACTGGACTTCCAGGGCTTTAATTATGTCGCCCTTAACTTTAGTGACAAGGTGAGGTATCCACTTCTCTGTCAAGCTGGTCCTAGACACCGGAGTGTATTTGCTATCCAGGACATTCAGGAAGCGTCTAAAATTTGGATTTTCAACGACAGACAGGGGGAGAGAGCATCCAACCACAAGGTCCTGGAGGATGGACTGGGTGATGGCCTGCTGCCTGGCTGAATTTGGGGAATATAAGTGGACCCTTTGAGCAAACGATGATATTTGAGGCTGTGTGGGGTCGGCTATTGTCATTGATGCTGCAGTCCTGCTTTGTACTCCAAGTACCTACAAAATAGGGGAAAATTAATCTGTAAGACATCTGTTTCTATTTAACACAACAAACTACTGTATCTTACAAACACACACACACACACACATTATATATGTGTATATAAATCCTTTTTATTTTATTTACCATGCTGTTAATTTCCTATAAGGTATTTGATTGGCTTAGAATGATACAAATTGTTCCACTCTTTCCAATTACACTGATTGCTGGCATGTCTATTTAAGTGGTGGTTTGAATGTTGGTTTTAATGTATCAAACATGGAATTTTCCCAGTTGCCAAATATCGTAATGTAGTGATTACTTTCATTTCTGGCACTATGGCATTTCTGAGCTGTGTCCGAGATGTTAGCGAGTCTCTAATAAGATCGGTCACAAACATGATCCCTGCACCATCTAATCTATAGCGTCTTATTAACTCACTGTTATTCATTGTCTGCAACACATTTCTTCTCCCTCTTCGTCTTTCTGCCATTTTCTCCTCTGCTAAAGAAACTCTTAAGCCTCTTAAAAGTCCTCGTCCGTGCTCCTAACAATTTTGACCTTAAGACCTCTTTTAAGGGTTAAGATACTTTCTGAATTACTTTTTTCTTTACTAGGATTTTTTCTTTAATTTTAAGAGTAAACGGCCACATTTCTAAGAATTTTCTTAGAATTTTGTCACTAGGAGCTACTCTTTGCATTAAGATTCTTTATGAATTTTAAGGCTAAAAGTAGCTCCTAACTGGCGAATTTAGGAGCAACTCCTAAAAATAATGGGCGTGTCACTCGTAACTTTAGGACTCCTAATTTTTTTTACTAAGAGTAATTCACGAAGCATTTTAGCCCTAAAAGTAGCACCTAAGCCTGGGACAGCTTAAAAGAAGTCGAGAGTACTCCTAACTCACTAAGACCTACATTTTTAAAAACGAAATTATAGGCTAACGTGCAGGATCCGAAAGTTGGTCGTTTTGTCGCTATGGTTACACACACAGTCTCATACACACACACACACCCGTTGGCGGTGCGCTCAAAGTCATCTGTCAGGTTTGCAGTTACCCCAAATCTCCTGAATGAAGTTAAAACCATCATGTCACTGATATGTGTTTTTTAAACTATACGAAAAAAAAAACTATACGAGTGCGGATTAGAACCCAGTCCCTCTGACACGGCTATACGGGGGGCGCGTTTGCCGACCTCAGAGGGTTAAACTATACGAAAAAAAAAAACTATACGAGTGCGGATTAGAACCCAGTACCTCTGACACGGTTGGCAAAAGTTCTACCACTGGACCATTAAGATATACATAGTTCAAGTAGGCGAAACGAGTCAAACGAAAATTAAAAATTTCCCCCGAACCCCCAAGCATTTTCTGTCCCCCCCAGGTTCAAAATTGCTCCTAACGTTAGTAAAATGTAAAATGTTGATTTAAGTAGTGCTAGCCGCCGGGAGCTAACTACCTGTACTTAGCATGTAACGTTAGTTACACTCTTCACCAGGTTAGTTATGTCCTTAGAGAGGCTTGCAAAAAATATGTCCCTAAATAACTTATACCGCATGTGTGAGAAGAACACACGATAAACAACAATAATTCAGCGGATACATGATCTGTTTGGTCATGGGAGGTTGGAAAGGTTTTACCTCAAAGAGTTTGAAAATGGGTAGATAGCTTACCTTTCTCTGTGTTTACGCTCCAGGTGTCTGGTGAACGTTGAGGTGGTCCCGGCTGTCTCTGTCAAGCAGACTTTGCAGAATCTACATTTCGCCGAATGCTTCTTTTTATTTGACGATGTGCAGAAGAACTCGTTGTGTTCTACGAAAGCAAATTTTATGACCAAGGAATTTGCTGACATACTACTGACTGACTACTACTATAGATGCTGGATCTGTGCTCTTTACGCTCTACGCTACACTCACTCAATGAGGCATAATGTTAAATAGATGGATGAGCGCCAACGGCTGTGTCAAAAATAAATAAATACATGCGTGTGATTGGTTGCATTTGAAGGGCGCGAAATAATAATAATGTTGCATTATCGAACGTTGTGTCGTCGTGGATATTGTAGTATTGTATTGCTAAATCCCCTGACCACTATGTCGGTCTGAGACAGCGAGACTAGACAAGACCGAGAGGTCCGAGACCAAGACAAGACCAAGACCAAAGACCGTCAAGGCCGTGACAAGACGAGACCACGTAAAAGTGGTCTCGAGACATACATCACTAGATGAATGCTCGATCAACATCAGCCATCTTGCAAACAGACAAACGCCTAACACTTGCCCCTCCCACAAGAAGCTGATTTCGCCTCAGATGCGTGTTAAAAGCAAAAGTTTGAAGCGAAATTGACGCGCGTCTGAGGCGAAATCCGCTTCTGTTCAACTGTCAATTTCGCTCTAGCCGCGCGAATGGATTCAAAATGTTCAAGCGTCCAACTAGACGCGGTAGACACGAATTTGACGCGCTATTCGAGTTTGGTGTGAGCGCATAGTAAGTGAATTAAAAGCAAGGTGAAAGAGGGAAAAACTCGGATGCCATCTCCAACTCAAAGTTTCTTCATGGTCACACTAGTTACATGTGGTTTTAGCATTAGAAAGGACTAATGCCAAAGCGCTGTCTTTAGTGTCTTACATTACAGACACTAGTGTGTAACACTCGACTAATTAATGTTCTTTTTAAACAGCTGTGTTACTATAAACGCACAAGGGGATCTTTAGAATGAAAGCAATAATCATAAATATCACAAAACTTCAATAATGCCACACACTCAATGCTTTCTAAAACAGATAAATATGCATAAGAGCAGGTGTAAGAGAGTTAATAAGGCACACAGCACAAACAAATATTCAGACGGCGCTGAACACCATTCAACAAAAGAAGCATCAAACAGTTCAATTGAATGACGCACTTAGCGCGGTATATTATAAAGGTATCAATTATCCCGTGCAACCCCACAATTTCCCCTTTTTGTCCCAGTCCACAAAGTTTAACCTAACAGTTCAAACTAAAAAAACAACTTCCAGGCGGAATCAGGAGCGCGCTACAGTCTTTCCAACCAGGAAACAGTTAGTCCGCGAGAATAATCCTCTGTTCGGAACGTAACGGAAAAAACATAATCCACAACAAAAAAGGGAAAAAATAAGCGATGATCCAGTGGTATACCACGCCAAAAAATACAAAATGAAGCTGATCTCACCCGATCCGTAGATGTCGGGCAATGTTAACCCACACAGTTTGAAAGTTTGGGTCCAGACACGTCCTCTTGCCGGAGACGCGTACACGAATAAACAGTCCAGGTGGTTGAACAATTTTCAGTCCTTCTCTCCCACATTAAAGCCGTCTCTTAACGTGTCGTTAAAAAAAATCAAACCATAAGAAACAAGCTTTAAACCTCTAGAGCTGCAGCAAACAATACTGGCGCCATGTATTCTAAACACACCCCCTCCTTGCTGATTCTCTCCACACCCCTAAATAAGCTTGGGTGCGCCTCGATAAAATTTAAGTACGGCCGAGGCCTTAAAGAGACATCCCCCATTCTTACCAAAATACACAATGGAAACTAAGTATATTACACAGGAGTACATACAAGTATCATTCATCATACATCAACCTTATATATAACAAACGTAATACATTCCAAGCAACCATAAAAGTTACTATTTCAAAGGAACACTTAAATTAATGTGACAGTGTCACAAGTGTTTATTGTCCAAAATGTTGTACCCGATCCGTAAAGTTGCTACACGGAACCGACCCGGACCGGTCTATTATTTGAAAGCTGGACCCGAAACCGGCTGTTATCGTTTTACAACCCTAGTCCTAAGTTATTGGAACTGTTAGGCCTGGTTTCACCTCCGCTCTGGACGGCCTCCTTGGCTGTGGATGAGTAACCCCAACCCCCCAAAGATTTCTTGGGGGTGAATATTGTGGGTGTCTGCCAACCACACACACAAGATGGTCGTGGCCATTATGATCCGCGTAGCTCTCTCTGGGCTGGGCTCTGGGGCTGGAGCTGAGTCTGGAGCGGACTCAGGGGCTGGAGCCTTTACTGGACTCTTGTCATGGGCTGGTGTGGATCTGTGTGTGGCCCAGACACACATAAATGTTAGAGCCATTATGGATTGTGCACTGCTCTCTGTGTTAGGCTCTGAAAAATCTCTTACGGAACAGACTCAGGAACATTACTCACTGGAAGCATTGTGACCATTGGAACTGGCAACGCTGTAATCCTGGAGCTGAAATTTTTCTCACTGCTGCTAGATCCCTTTTAATGGGTCTGTCGTTCTGTCATGGGCTGGTTATTCTGTCACATTTCTGCCACAATACCATAGTGCAGTTAGTGTTACTACAGTAAACATGGTAAATGATGTAGATTTGTTGACTGAAAAGTCTTCTGACTATCGTTGCACACAGTGTTTCTCCTATTTGTCAGTGCTGTTTCATCTGACTTTAAACTAGTTTAAATCATTGAGACATTTGTATTCTTTGCTGAATTCAAGTGCTTCTCACTGGATCTAACAGCGCTGTTTAGTGGTTGCATGACCAAGACCGTTTAGCGAATAAACGCATCTGCTGTAGTAAGCTCACGCTGCGCTGCCATTTGAACTTTGAGCCAAGTGGATAAATGATCCGTGTTGCGCCGTTCAAACGAGTTTTGTTCCACTTTTGGCGCATAAACATTATCGAACATTTATTAAACTCTATATCGTTTTATTGAGAAAATATATTGCGATAATTATTGTTATCGTTATATCACCCAGTCCTAGTCCTAAGTTATTGGAACTGTGATATTAATTGTGACATTGTTTGGCCTGGTTTCACAGACAGGGCTTAGATTAAACCAGGATTAGGCCTTAGTTCAATTAGGACATTTAAGTAGCTTTTATAAATGTGCCTTAAAAACATCATTGATGTGCAACTTGAGACAATACAATGGCAGTGACAAATATTTTAAGATCTGTCAGTGCAAGTTGCTTTCAATTAAAACAGCTCAAACATGTGTTTTAGTCTGAGACTAAACTGTGACTTGACTTTCACTTGTCTGTGAAACCGGGGTTTGTGTCTTAAGGACTGTTCCACAGGTGCATGTGCAATAATTTGTAAATGGTTAATTGAACGAGCATGAAAAACATTGTCTAATAAATATCTGTAAAGCTTACTTTGATTTTACAAAATTATCTTTTAATACAGTATCCTGAGTTTAATGTACTCACACTAGGCACGGTTGTCTTGTACCGTGTCCTGGCGTGATGTCCCAAACTCCCCCGCTGGTCTGCACTCACATTGCACTTAATGTTCTGGGCCGGAGCACGTTTACGTCATTTATGATGAAACTTTTTTATGCCATAGTGATTTCACTTGATTGCGCTGAACGTATTAGATTATTACGGAGACAACCCAATCGAACCGTGCCTGAGCCCACCTCTTCAAGCAGGCCTGGACACGGTACGAAAACGATCACGCTAGTCAAACGAACCAGATTTAGGGTCAAACGTGCTCTGGCATGGTTCAGATCGCCTATTGTGAGTACACCCGACTCAGTAGTAAACTGGATTTGTGCTAAATTGAGATTGAACCTTATTTCTTTTTGTCCTTTATTGACTTGTGGGAATTTAATATGTTGATTTTTAGATCCGGTGGAAGTGAATGAAGACAAACAGCAAAAACCTCATCATTTCACGAATGAAGATGGAAACACAGTCGTCAAAGGATCTTTCACCTGCTCTGAATGTGGAAAGAGTTACATACATAAAACACACCTTCAGAGACACATGAGGATTCACACTGGAAAAAAACTGTTCACATGCTCTCAGTGTGGAAAGAGTTTCACAGATAAATCAACCCTTAACAGACACATGAGATCTCACACCGGAGAAAAACCGTTCACTTGCTCTCAGTGTGGAAAGAGTTTAACAGATAAATCAACCCTTAATAGACACATGAGAATACACACTGGAGAAAAACCTTTCTCATGCACTCAGTGTGGAAAGAGTTTTAGGTGCAAAGGTGTTCTCAACGATCATTTGCGCCGTCACTCTGGAGTGAGATCTTTCTGCTGTGATCAGTGTGATAAAACATTTGTTTTTTCATCAAGCTTACAAAATCATCTTAATGTTCATGCTGGTGTGAAGCCTCACTTTTGTTCTTTATGTGGAAAGAGATTTACACTACTGCAACATTTAAAAGAGCATGAGACTATACATACTGTGTGAGACCTTATATTTGCTCTGACTGTGGAAAGACCTTCACTACATCCACCCACTTAAAATCACCCAGAGAATTCATACTGGAGAGAAGCCGTACAAGTGCTATTGTGGAAAGACCTTCACTACATCGAGTGGCTTAAAATCACACCAGAGAGTTCATACTGGAGAGAAACCGTACAAGTGCTCACACTGTGAAAAGAGTTTCTCTCAGTCAGGACACCTGAAAGATCATGAGAAAGTTCATACTGGAGAGAAGCCGCACCAGTGCTCTTCATGTGGGAAGAGTTTCATCCGATTATCTCAGCTACAGACTCATAAGAAAAAGCGTTGCCTTGAGTTTCCTAAATAACTAAAGTTCACTTTCAGATCTGTCACATTCATTGACATTGACTGTCACATTCATTGATTATGCCGTGCCAATAGTGAGTTGCCAGACCTAACATCTTGATGTAGGTCTGGCTTGCCAGGCTAAGAGGCATGGTGAGGGATGCTCCAATTTTAGATGGAAATGCTTATTTATACTTATAAATATTGTGTGTGGGAGTAAATTTAGTTAAACTAGTTATCTCCATCAATATTCTGTGCAAATCAATTTGTTTATTCTGGCTGTGAAGAGGTGATGCACTATTATCATTGTCATTTATTATAGACCCCGCCCCTTTCCAGCGCTGCGCTTGTTGTCTTTTGACTTCCTGTCTGTATTTTCACAGCGATCTTGCGTATTTATGAATGAACGGCTCGTTTTAAAATCTTCCCGGTCGACTGACATTTGTTAAGTCATCTGCTTTAAACATTACAATCCTCATGATAACTTTCATTAACTTTACATTAAGTAAATCCACTTCAAAAGCTAATTACTCCTGGACAGCAATGCCATTGAAATATACAGAGCGACCACAAAACGGAAGTTCAAAGACAATATTCTAAAGATGGCGGCGCCCTCGTTTCTCTGGCGCATAAGGTATTTTTACTGCATGTAGAATATGTTACAAGAATAAAGAAACTTGTACTTAGAGTGGCTTTAGCCTTGAGCACATTTTTATGAACAAAGTCATGTTCACAAAGTCACCAGAATCGTCCAGCTCTATATCTAGTACCTAATGATGAAATTATGGTTAATATTATTTAAGTTCGTACACTGTGATTATACCTTGTATTTTGACGAACATAATAAAAAAGTAATGAAATGGAACTTGTCATTTTTTAAGCTGATTTTGTGTCGTCTTGATCCTCTGAATAATTTGCATGAGCTTCTCTATATGTAGTTATGGCAATAGTTTGGCAGCGTCACAGATATTCCTCTAGATGGCGCCATTTGTTTTTGTTTCAACCACGTGATCTTGTTGAATCCATCGTGATTCATAAACGTGCACTATGTAACTTTTTTTTTTATTATTTAGAAATATTTATATAAAGAGCGAGTAAATTGTGAATCCATCTTCCAAACATTACCTTTGTCTTATCCTGAATAACTACTGTAGGTCTATAGTGTTTATATTGGGACTATTTTAGTCGCGGAGTAAACCGAGTACCTGCGTGACTCGCCATAGACATAAAAGGAGAGAAGTAGCTACGGCTTCAATATTCTTCCGCAACGTGCATACATTTTTGTTTATTAAGCGCCAAAAGCTACATATTATACCTTTAACTGATTTAATTGACTGTGTTTATCAGACTGATTTTATTTTTATTGGTATAAATCTAAATCAGACAACTTGCATTGAGCTGCTCGGACAGAACTGGAGTTCTGGATGTTTTAATATAAAACTTTATACAACTCTCACATTTATTTTTATTTTTATTAATAATACTTACCATATAAATTTAAGATTGAGGTCAAGATTTAAAAAAGCAAGAAAATCACTAACACGTAACAGTTGAAGGAGTCCAGATGGTAAATACAATTGCAACTCCTTATCAGATATTTGAAGTTTGATTCTTTATCCCAAATGAAACATATTTGGGGAGATAAATACAAACAGATCTTATCTTGTTGTCTTGGATCTAAACTATGAAGGTTAGATAGTGTAATACGGTTTCCGCCATAGAGGCGCTTGAGCAACCGAAGCAATGACACACATCCGAGTCTAGAAGAAGAAGAGAAGTGACGAGGGAAGGGAACATAAACACGAGAAGTGGAACACAGCCGTTCATTCTGTTCTAAATCTGCTGTTTCAGACTGTAAGTACATTAATTTTTATCATTTATTAGCATAAATCTAAATCCAAACGGCGAAAAGAGTCAGTTCATTTAGTGATTCACTTCGAAATGAACCGACTGATGTTGTTCATAAGCTTGTCAAACGTAAACTCGTAACTGACTGGTTTTTCACGTTACATTTTGTGAAGATTATGAGTTGTTTTCATTTTATGTAATGAACAAATGAAACCTGGTAAACAGAGTTTTAATGTATTTAAAATCATATCTAATGTAAGAGCAAAATAAACATCAGCTAGAGGAGTTTTACTTTTTATAAACAAAGAGAGTTTAAATGCTGGGGAATATTGATTCCCATCTTCCCACAGGAGAAGCAGCAAGCAGGAGGAATTACTCCTGGAGAAACTACTGACATACTATTGTAAAGATGGAGATTGAGGAAGAACCCTGCAGCATAAAAGATGAAGATACAGAGGAACAAATAGGTTGGTGTTTTCCTTCATTCTCTTTAATGATTGATGAGGAACATTAAGATTATATTAAAACTCACATATCCTCCTGAGAACCAGGCATAGACATTTTTTCTTCTTTAGAGGACATTATATTTTAGCGAATTTCTCTGAGATCTTCATACATGTCACAGTCCTGTAAAGAGCACATTCAGGGCTTTTCAGAGATACCAAATGTTTAGAGGTTACACCATTAAAACTCCTATACTTGGACTTTAAATATGACTGACAATGACTGAATGATCCAATTTGCCACTCTTATTGAAATATATTTAATTATCATTAAAATCGAAGTAATTTTCAAATTGTCATAAATGAAAATCTCAGGAAACCGTTATGGGGTTTCAAATCAGAATAGGACTTACAGCATGTTTATCAGGCATTTTGGGGAGACAACAAGTAAAAGGGAAAGAAATTGCATATCAATATTCCTATTAAATATAAGATATTTTAATGAAAATTTGCCAAGTTAGTTTTTTATTACATGTGGCCACAAGAACACATTCATATTCAACGTAGATACATTGTATAGAATGGGATTACACGTTTATGGCATTTTTACACGCATAATGCTTAAAGTAAAATAGTTGATCAAATCTGTTATAGCTTTCATATACTTCATAATCATCTTTATACAAAGTTTGGTTAACAACAGTCTGAAACTTATAAAGTGAAAAACATGTTAACAGGCATAATTAGGCATGAAAATAACTTAAAGAAATATCTATTTGCTAAGCCAAACAATTTGATTCAGATTCTTCGTTTTCTCTTCCCAATATTTAAAAAAATAAAAAATGCATTAAAAACAGATATAGTACTAAAAATTTAAATGATCGGTATCTGGCTTGTTCTGGAAAAAGATCGGTGCATCCCTAATTTTGGGAATTTAATATGTTGCTTTTAGACTCGATGGAAGTGAATGAAGACAAACGGCATCATTTCACAAATGAAGATGGAAATGCAGTTGTTTCAAAGACCGAAGATAATTTCACACAGAAAAAAGCTGGAAAATCTGGAATCGAAGGATCTTTCACCTGCTCTGAGTGTGGAAAGAGTTTCATATATAAATCACAACTTAACAGACACATGAGAATTCACTCTGGAGAAAAACCGTTCACCTGCACTCAGTGTGGAAAGAGTTTCAGACATAATGGACACCTGAAGGAGCACACAAGAATTCACACTGGAGAGAAAAAGTTCTCCTGTTCTGAGTGTGAAAAGAGTTTCCGTCGCAAAGAGGACGTAAATGTGCACATGAGGATTCACACTGGGGAAAAACTGTTCACGTGCTCTCAGTGTGGAAAGAGTTTTATTCATAAAGGACACCTAAATGTGCATGTGAGAATTCACTCTGGAGAAAAACCTTATACATGCTCTCAGTGTGGAAATAGTTTCACATCTAAAAGTGTTCTCAACAATCATCGCACACTCACTCTGGAGTGAGATCATTCAGCTGTGATCAGTGTGATAAAACATTTGTTTTTCATCAAGCTTAAAAACACACATTAAAACTCATGCTGGTGTGAAGCCTCACTTTTGTTCTTTTTGTGGAAAGTGTTTTTCACGACTGCAGACTTTAAAACAGCATGAGCGTGTTCATACTGGTGTGAGACCTCATGTGTGCCCTGACTGTGGGAAGACCTTCACTACATCCAGCAACTTAAAATCACACCAGAGAATTCACACTGGAGAGAAGCCGCACCAGTGCTCACACTGTGGAAAGAGTTTCTCTCGGTCAGATTCCCTGAAAGCTCATGAGAGAGTTCATACTGGAGAGAAACCGCACCAGTGCTCTTCATGAGAAAAAAAAGTTGCCCGAAGTTGTCTAATGAGCAAATGTTCATGTTCAGGGGCCTCATTTATAAACGTTGCGTACGCACAAAAGAAGGCGTACGCCGCTCTCTATGCAATAATTGGTATTTATAAAATGTGCGGTCCTTCACGCAAAGTCTGACCCAGGCGTACGCACAAAAACAGGTGAAATGAGAAATGGCGACACCGTCGGCAGATGGAAGAAACACGTGAAAGTGTGTGAAACTGTAGACCGTTGTGTAAAAGAAATGGCAATACTGCCTCTCATAAATAACATGAAGACTTCACAAAGCAATAAGTCTTACAATTAACAGCCTACACGAACACCCGTTTGATTGATCTGCAGTGTAAAACAAACAAAATAAAACGAAGATTACAACAGAAATGCAAATGAACACATATTTGCAAAAAGAAAAGTGAAATATGTTAAGCAATAATATTGGCATGTTATGTAATTCACCACTCCACTTAATAGGGATTCCCCAATAATTGCCGCCAGTCTCTCATCAAGAGGGGTCAGCTCCGGTGTCCCCTTTCCCCCACCCGTGGCAGATACACACTCTGGCGATGGAGCGCTAGACGCTTTTTTGCCGCGACTTTGATGTCTGACCATTTCTTTTTTATTTCGGCCACGTCCGAGGTTGTTAGGCTGCAGCATTAACGGCATCTACAACCTTTTGCCACTCAAGTGCCTTTTTGCATTAGTAATGCCCACACTGTGCCCTCCAAACATCATTTTACTCCTCTTTTCCACCTCGCCAACGATAATTTCTACCTCACATTGAGTGGAGTTACGTTTCTTGGTTTTCCTCTCTGTGTTTGCCATGATTTCGCAATCGATGAATATTAACTTGTGGGCGTTTCACGGACTATTTATGGGCAACTATGGGCGTGACATGAAGCCGCAAAAGCTGCGCTACGGAAATGAGAAATGGCGACACCGTCGGCAGATGGAAGAAACACGTGAAAGTGTGTGAAACTGTAGACCGTTGTGTAAAAGAAATGGCAATAATACTGTCTTTTCTTTTCGACCATTTCTTTTTTATTTCGGCCACGGTCCGAGGCTGTGAGGCTGCAGCATTAACCGCGTCTGAAACCTTTTGCCACTCAAGTGCCTTTTTGGCATTAGTAATGTCCACACTGTGCCCTCCAAACAACATTTTACTCCTCTTTTCCACCTCGCCAACTATAATTTCTACTTCACATTGAGTGAAGTTTTGTTTCTTGGTTTTCCTCTCTGTGTTTGCCATGATTTTGCAATCTATGAATATTAACTTGTGGGCATTTCATAGACTATTTATGGGCAACTATATGTAGCTGCGCTACATTTAGAATTGATTGTGATTTTATTAAGGGAAAACTGCGTAGGATGTGCGTGCGCACGGTTTTATAAATCCGAATATTTCTGTGCGTACGCACGTCCTATGTTTCATCCGTACGCCACTTCTGACGCAAATCCTACGCAAAGTTTTATAAATGAGGCCCCAAAACCATTACTTACGAGAGAAGAATATACATTCATTTGACAGGGTTCCCACGGGTCCTTGAAATCCTTGAAAGTTTGTGAATCTAAAAATAAAATGTCAAGGCCCTGGAATGTTTTTGAGTATAGACATGCATAGATACAGGTCATTGAAAGTGCTTGAATTTATTAATGCAAGAAGTTTTCTGGAAAAAATTCCATATTATTCCCTCCGGTCCGCTAATGTATTTCCCAACACTTCGTGGCCTATGCATACTAGCTTGCTTGATTTACGTTAGTTACACGCATTTACGCATTACGTTTAGTGTTTCCCACGTGAGGTACTTTGTGTTACGTTGCCATGACGTTTCCCGCACAAAACTACTACGATGGAACCTCAACGTTTCACAGGTTCACACCGAACCCAAATATGTTCAGTCAATGACTGTATATTGTGTTCAATAAACATAAAACATTTGTGATAATCTGTTGGCCAAATATTTTATTTATTGTTATGTTGAATTGCTTTGCTTGTTAAGATTATGTCAACCCACGAGGCAAGAAAAACTTAAAAGCATGTTCATATATCTTAAAACCTCTGGTTACATGAGCCTAAGCTCTTTTCAATAAAATCCAGGCAAAAGTTAATATCAGATCATTTCAGAATACAGTATAGGATGCACCGAATATTCTTCAGTTTTATGCAAAACAGAAACATGACAAATAGAATATCAGATCTCTGTCATATGGCCAAAAATAAATGCAAAAAACTGTACTTAGGGACTGTCTCTAAAATTATTATACACGTTTCTAACTTCAATAGGATTTGAAGAGAATGACTTCCAGTCGTGAAAACCAACTGTAAAATGTCCATGTTGTTGTTAGGCATGATGCACACCTTTTAGATTCTTGATATTTAATCAAATAAAAACTGTCAAATCATGTGCAAATATTGCTATTTTTTTCACTACCATGTGCACAAAATTGCCATAATTTAAAGCTCTTTAGCATCTGAAGAGAAAAGTCATTTTCATATCAAGTAAAGGTACTGTTAGCAATGGGAACGCAAGCCAGATTAGTGTTGACCGTCCCGAATCGTTCTGGACTGGACTGGACTACTCGGTGGAAACGAGCCCTTAAATGATATGTTTAATCTGACAAGTTTCGAAAAATGTATTTGTCTTGATCCAATGGCTTGTGACTCCTTTTTCTGCTTCAGTTTATGCATTTAAAGTAAATGTAAATGTAATTTTCAGTTATGGATTAAAACTAAAACAATTCAGTGAAGTAAAAAAAGTAAAAAATAAAAAAATGTAATCTGCTCTATTAAAATCTAACACTGCCAACAGAAATAGATTATTTTTTCCTTCCAAATTGTGTATCATTAAAAGGAAGTTTTTTGCTTTGTAATATTTCAAAGAATACAGTAGTGCAGGGATGACGTCAGAAACTAAAGTCTAATTCGCCGCTGGTTCCTTTGAGATTTCCCTATGGGGTTTAATAATGTGGGTTTTTTTATTTATTTTATTTATGAGTAAAATAAAGCTTATGAATAACATAACTTGACCATACTTTGACATTTTGTTCTACAATGTAAACGGCATACACTGTCTTAAAACTTGTTACAAAAAAATTTAAACTTGTTAAAAAAACGTACATTTTCAAAAATGAAGATGACTGCTTCAAACTCGTCTGGTATGAGTATGTTTAGTGTCATTTACAATGTAGAATAAACGTCAAAGTATGGTCAAGTTATGTTTACCACAGGCTTTATTTTATTTATACATTTAAAATCTTGAGGGAACCAGTGGGCGGGGCTTTGACGTCATACTTCCACCACTCTATACTTTCATTTTAGACATAATAACATATAAGAAAGAAATGTTCAAGATTCAGTTTTGTTCTTACATTTTGTGTACCTGTAGATTATTATGCAACAATCTGACACACAGAACTGGAGTTTTTAAGTTAAATGTGTAATGATACAGATACGGATGCAAAATGCAAGTAAAAACTGTTTATTAGATCTCAGTAGTATAAGACAACCGGTCAGAGGACAAACACTCAGGTGAAATATGACGCAGGGACTTCGACGGGCAACCCAGTGATGGTGTGCGGTGATCGGCGTGCTCAGGAATCCAGGGAACAAACAATCCAAACGAAGATGATGCACAACGAAGATAATCCACACGAGGAAGGTGAGAGAAGAACACTGGAACATAACACTGGAACACAACATCTGACAACATGAGACAGTGATCACTGAATGGCGCTAATAATCAACCCTGAGATTGATACCATTTTCTGATAATAACCACCTTTGAAGAGATAAATTAATTATTTCGTTGTCATTATTTAGAGTTGGTTGCAAGAAAGTGTTATACATAAGTGTTATAACATAAATCTCTGTTTCTCATGTTTAACATTTGGGAAAACTTAACCTAACATTGTACTGTTATTTCTTACATCCAATTTGTAATAATTTCAAGTTTAGTTAATATTGTTATAGTAAACGTTGTATTAAACTGAAATATATTTATATTATAAACTACGCGCAAAATAGTTTTGATTAAATGTCAAGATTGGCGTTCTATTGAAATACAATTTAGTCAATCTATTTTCTGTTCTAACAGCTTATTTCTGTCATTTGTATGCATGTGGATTTAAATGTGTACTTTTTAGTTTATTAAAATATATATATTTTTTATATTTTTTTATCCATTTATCTATTTTTCATTTAAAAGACGTTATATTGTTCTCATATATTGCCCATGCTTTCTCAAAAAATCTAATCAATTTGAGGAATTGTTTCTAAACGACTATTTTGATCAAAACACTTAAAGCTGGATAATTGAGAGTGATTATAAGTGTGATGATCATCTGCTAAATGAGCAACAACGACCACAATTCACTCCTTCAGTCAGTGAAGCTCCCACAGCCGTTCATGAGAGTTTAAATGCTGGGGAATATTCCCATCTTCCCACAGGAGAAGAAGAAGCAAGCAGGAGGAATTACTCCAGGAGAAACTACGGACATACTATTGTAAAGATGGAGATTAAGGAAGAACCCTGCAGAATAAAAGATGAAGATACAGAGGAACAAATAGGTTGGTGTTTTCCTTCATTCTCTTTAATGACTGATGAGGAACATTAAGATGAAAACTGACAAATCCTCCTGAGACCCAGGCATAGACTTTATCCTCTGTAGAGGACATTATATTTTAGCGAATTTCTCTAAGATCTTCATTCATGTCACAGTCCTGTAAAGAGCACATTCAGGACTTTTCAGAGATACAAATGTTTGGAGGTTTCACCTTTACAACCAGGGTTTGAAATTAGCTTTTTCACTCATGGCCAATTTGGCTACTACATTTTTAAGTTTCCGGACATTCTGAACTTCACCTAGCCAAAAAAATAAAAATAATATATATATATATATATATATATATATATATATGAACCAGATTAACTATGTCACAGTTGTACATAAATATCATTGAAGGTCAGCAGCAAAAACATTGGTAATAAAGTGAGATTAAATACATAAAGTATATATGTGTAGTTTCATATAGTTAATTAGAAAGTTTTGAGATCGCATTTTACTGTTTTTATTCATTTTTAGGAATACTGAATGTTTTTGTGCAAGTGAGATGAGTAAATGCACGTTCACGTTTAGTCTAGAACTTAAATAACCATAATATTCACACACAACACCTCCTCACTTTATTTATCTCAACACGAGGACAGGAGAGCTGTCAGTCAATAAATGTGAAAAAGTAACTAGTGTTACTTATTTAAAAAAGTAACTTGGATATTTTGTTGTAAATTGAAAAAGTAATGCGTTACTTTACTAGTTACTTGAAAAAGTAATCTGATTACGTAACTCAAGTTACTTGTAATGAGTTAAACACAACACTGACCAGGACTTACAGCATGTTTTTAAAGGGGTTTTGGGGAGACACAACGACTGAATAGAGAAAGAAATTGTATATCATATATTCTTATGAAAATGTTGCCAAGTTATTACTCCCATTAATACACTTCTTTTTTCATTACATGTTGCCACAAGAACACATTAATATTAAAATTAAATGCATTGTATAGAATGGGACAACACATTTATGGCAATTTTACACACATATATCATAAAGTAAAATAGTGCATCAAATCATTCTCGTATATCTTTTATAAAAATGTCAGCATCAACAACTTCATCTTTGCAGCCGAAAACACAGAAAAAACTACCTAATAATTAAAATGTTTCCTTGCTATTTTTTATCTTCTCATCTTCTTAATATTCATGTGTGTGCCTGAGTAAGAATAGACTATATATTACGTCTATACGTTAAAGGTGCTCTAAGTGATGCCGGGATGTTGACATTCGAATTGTTGTCAAACAAAACGGAGGCTAGCTAGACCCTCCCTCCTCCTCATCCCGTCTCCTCCCTCCTCCCCTCCCTTCCGGCATAAAGGAAAGTCAAAGTAGTCACTAAAAACAAAGTTAAGTTTTACTGATACTTCATTCAATGTGTAATGT
Organism: Leuciscus waleckii; assembly: GCA_900092035.1. Classification (NCBI taxonomy): domain Eukaryota; kingdom Metazoa; phylum Chordata; class Actinopteri; order Cypriniformes; family Leuciscidae; genus Leuciscus; species Leuciscus waleckii. Next base: position 22,279,398 of record FLSR01004883.1, read on the forward strand.
CACCAAGTTAGATGAATGCTTTCATATATTGCAGAACAGAATGCAGAAAAAGAGAAACATTGTCTTAAAATCGTTTCGCCACCTGAGGTTATAACTATAATTATAGCTCCCATACAAGGACGCAATAATAGCAAGATAACGTTAGCTTCGCGTTTCCCAGTGAGCATAAACAACGGCGGCGGCGTAAACAAATTTAGTCAAAGTTGTCAATAGCCTATAAATGAACATTCAAATCCATAACAAACAGTGGGTGAAAACAATAATTCACACAAATTGTCGCCCTACTGTGAATTTGCTTGACCATTTACAATAGAGATTGATCGCTAGCTGAAACATATATGTTGTATTCACCAAAGCTAACGCTGACTGCATAGTTCTAGCTAATCACATCCTTGTGTTGGTTTGGCGAACATGAACGTCAATTTAGAAAGAAAAATGGATTTACCTGTTCTGCAAAAACAGAGCAACTGAATGTCGGATTGGAAGCCCTTCTGCCGCCGGAGTTCTCGCCACCTTTCGAGGGTTTTTCCGATGTAAATTCGGGACTTCGCGCGTTCCTTATCCTTGTCCCTCTTCTTTACAATTTGTTCATCGGAACGTCGTCTCTTTAGTCGTGTGTCGGACATAATTCAAACTTCCCTCTTCATGCTTCTCTCTCCTCCACACACCCCCTTCATGTGCACGCGCACTAACCCCCAAACCACACCCCTCAAATACTTCTTGTCGGTGATTGGCTGGAGCACTGTTTGTTGTGTTTCGTGGTGCGGGTGAGCCCAGTTTGTTTTTGTTGCCGTTTGTGGAGCCTGTGGTGTCTAGAGAGACCGCATTTTTTTACAGTGTGTTCAGGGGACAGGCAGCTAGCGGATAGTGACGAGATGTTTGCTGTATGTGACAAAAAAGGTTTTGGCCTAAAAAACGCGTGGCATCGCTTACAGCACCTTTAA
>FLSR01004883.1:22280355-22292086 GCA_900092035.1 Leuciscus waleckii
TAAAGATGGAGATTAAGGAAGAACCCTGCAGAATAAAAGATGAAGATACAGAGGAACAAATAGGTTGGTGTTTTCCTTCATTCTCTTTAATGACTAATGAGGAACATTAAGATGAAAACTGACTTTCCTCCTGAGACCCAGGCATAGACTTTTTCCTATGAAAATCCCTTGTACTGACACCGGCCAATTTGGCTACTACATTCTTAAAGGGGTGGTTGATTATGATTTCACTTTTCTAACTTTAGTTAGTGTGTAATGTTGCTGTTTGAGCATAAACAACATCTGCAAAGTTAAAATGCTCAAAGTTCAAAGCAAAGGGAGATATTTGCTTTTAAAGAAACAATTTTTTAAGAACTACAACAAACGGCTGGTAGAGACTACACGACATTCCTCCCGGGTTAGTGACATCACCAACCCTAGAATTTGCATAAACCCCCAGGAACACGATTTATAGATTATCAAGATACAATATGCTAATCAATGACTAGAAGATAACTACACATAAGCTTCATAAATGCATCAAATAACCATTCAGAAATATCCTGTTGCTTCTACATGTTCTTGAGTCCCTCCATCATTGTCTGAATTCGGTTTGAACATAAAAGCCTAAAAGTTTTTGAAATTTTCAGTGCATGTCTGTGTGAGTGCAAGCTGTTGAAGCTCCGCCCCCTGTGCCGGGAGCAGCAGCTCATTTGCATTTAAAGGAACAGACACAAAAGAGTGCGTTTTTGCTCACCCTCAAACATTGCCTAGCCAAAAAAAAAAAAAAAAAATTATATGAACCAATATATATATATATAGAACTACACACACACATTATATAGGCCTATCAAGTTTAAAGTTTTTTAAAGTTTAAAAATCCTGTCATCCAGCCATTTCACGCCTCCTCTTTCATCCTCATTACCAAAAAATTTAGGATGTTGGAAAATGTCCTCAAGTAAATGTCTTTTCTGTTAACTAAACGCTTTTTAAATCTCCGCTATTGCTTTAATGTAAATGAACAAGTGCACTGTTATTTGTTGCTTAGTGACGTGTGTGTTCAAGTTAGCCAGGTATGCGCACATTCTGCGCAATACAATGTATTTAATCTAATGACTCGCGACTTGCGCTAAATCTGCGCAGATTTGGCTTACACGGACTTCACACCAGCAAGGTGAGTTAACATAATAACACGCCAAATTTGCTAGTGATTTGAAGTGTTACACGCCACAGCTGATTTTTGGCGGGTGTTAATTTAATTTCAAACCCTGATTACAACTGAATCAAATTTAGCACTCTTATCTAAATATGATATTTAATCACACAAAAAAAAGTTTCTGGTTCTCAGGAGGATATAACAAAACATCTAAAACTAGATACAATAGATTCCGTAGTAAACTGGATTTGTGCTTTATTTGAATTTTGGGAATTTTGTGTTGATTTTAGACCCGATGGAAGTGAATGACGACAAACAGCATCATTTCACAAATGAAGAAGGAGAACTGAAATATAAAAATGAAGACAAACAACATCTGTTTCAAGAATCTCATCATTTCAAAAATGAAGATGGAGAAATGACAGATAAAAATGAAGATAAACAACATCTGTTTCAAGAATCTCATAATTTCAAAAATGAAGATGGAAATGCAGTCGTTTCAAAGACTGAAGAGAATTTCACACAAAAACAAGCTGGAAAATCTGGAGACAAAGGATCTTTCACCTGTTCTGAGTGTGGACTGTTTTACGTGCACAAATCAGACCTTAATAAACACATGAAATCTCACACTGAAGAAAATCTGTTAACATGCACTCATTGGGGAAAGAGATTCACTCAGAAAAGGGCTCTCTATGATCATCTGCTCTCTCACTCTGTTGTTCAGAAATCATTCAGATGTGATCAGTGTGATAAAACATTTGTTGGGGAATCAAACTTAAAAAGACACCTTCAAATTCATTCTGCTGTGAAGCCTCATGTCTGTTCTTTATGTGGAAAGAGTTTTGTACTACTGACGTATTTAAAAGTGCATGAGCGTATTCATACTAGTGTGAGAGCTTATGTGTGCTCTGACTGTGGGCATAGCTTTACTACAAACGCACAGTTAATAAAACACCAGAGAATTCATACTGGAGAGAAACAGTACAAGTGCTCACACTGTGGGAAGAGTTTCACTCGGTCAGGACACCTGAAGCTCATGAGAGAGTTCATACTGGAGAGAAACCGTATCAGTGCTCTTCATTGAGAAAAGATTCACCCAATCATCTCATCTACGGAATCATGAGAAAAAGGTTTGCCCAAAGTTGCCCATTGCCCAAAGATAAGTATTTTCCATTTGCTTTTCTGTTTTGTCTCGGGATGCTGTTGAAATGATTTGTATTGTGAAAAGCGCTATACAAATAAATGTGAATTGAATTGAGCAAAGTTTACATTCACATCCATGATTTATAAATATTGCACTTACAAATAATTTGACATTCTATTGTTTTAATAGAGTGATTTAATCTAAGGGTCAAATTATTAGTGTTTGACAGTTTGATCAAGCATTGCTCTTCTCTTTTCTCAACCGCTGTAACATGATTTATGATTCAACGTTACTGAACTTCAAAAACTTCAGACATCGATTAAAAGTGTGAATGACAATGAAAACAATGGCATAGTTTGCAAATCAGAGATATGAAGGGTCCCTAAAAACTCATTCTTTTCAAGCAATCAGATCTCATATCAGATATTTTCAGGCGTACTGTCTGCACTATTAATTGCAAGTAATCAAATTAGATTTGTGTGTCCAGACATGGCAGGAATGCAGTAACAGAGTTTACTCATTTAGCCCGGCTTCCAGAGAATATGTACTTGTTTTGTAATTAATTTTCTCATAAATTACATTAACCAGTCATATTTTGTAGAACAAGAATAGTCAGTTTGAACTTTATTCTACTGTTCTCTTCTTGATAACTGTATGAGACATGAAGGTCAATAATGCATTGCATATATTCACTAAAACAAAATCCTTTTTATAACTTGTATTAGAGCACTGCTGTGGTGAAGTATTTTTTACACGAACTTCATCTCTCATATTGTAAATGCCTGTTTAAATATAAATGGAAAAATCTGGTGCAATTTTAGTTTTAAAAGATGATTTATTAGCACACATTTAAACCCTTTGTTTTAATGTAAATTATTACATATTTAAATCAATTTAAATCACATTAGTTTGTTCCTTTTTATTTTTGATGTCTCAAAATGTACAGTTCTTCAAATAGAGAGTCAGACCTGCCAACCTGTATGCATTTTGACATCAAAGTTGTCACTCTAAACTACGCAAAAACCTGGTGTCACTCACAATATGATAAGGACATTTTTAAACCCATTGTACCTTATATTACAATCTAGGTTCATTGTTTTACATTGTGCAGAGAGAGATTTTAATGCAAAAAATAAATAAAAATTACAGCTAAACAGCTAAAACAAGTTATTTGAAATATGAATTATTGTTTTATAGGCTATTGTTGCCACTTTTACACAAATGCCTCATATGCACTAATGGTGAAAATAATTGAACTCCACAAAGAAACAAAACGCATCTCTTCCCCAAAAATTTCCCTTGACAAACAATCAAACTTCACTAGCTATTGATTAAAGGGTACATGAACGTCTCGGTTACGTATGGTAACCCTCGTTCCCTGAGTAGGGAACGGAGACGTCTCGTAGGAGGAGTTTCCAATGAATTGGGATCACGCTAGGGAGACCAATTGCCTTTGAGTGAATTAAAACGAGCCAACAAACATTGGCATGCAACGTTTGCATTCCGCGGCCCACCTACAAGCGCGGGTATAAAGGCGGAAGCAAGCGCATACACAAACACTTTTCGCTGAGGAGCCGAACAGTGTCCAGTCCTCCGCGAAGGTACAGCAGCATGGCGACGGGACGAGACGTCTCCGTTCCCTACTCAGGGAACGAGGGTTACCATACGTAACCGAGACGTTCCCTTTCGTTCGGGAAGTCCTACGTCTCATCGGAGGAGTTTCCAACGAATTGGGATCCCTAATAAAACGCCATGATGCTGGCCCCTTCCAGCGCCCTGCCTAAGCTTCAGCCGCAGTTTCTTGAAACTTAACTCCTATGTGCGGAAGCTTAGCTGGGAAGAGTCACAACTGCTGTTCCACAAGACCCGCTCAGTGGACATTGGATAACACTGGGAAAACTTGCCCATGATGTAGTAGGGAACGCTGTGGGCCCATAACCTGCCCGAAGGGAGGCACTAGGAATACACATGTGCACTAGCCGTAGGGTAGTGAACACACGGCAGTCTCTGAGGTAGTCCCAGCCCGGAGAATGCGAATGCCATGTTCTCTCATGGGAACAATGGCCGCCTCCGCGACTTTCATGAAGACACGGGGCGACAGGGCCAGCCCGAAGGGTAGGACTTTGTACTGATACGCCCGACCCTCGAAAGCAAACCGAAGAAACGGTCTGTGTCAAGGAAGAATCGAGACGTGAAAGTACGCGTCCTTCAGGTCGATCGCTGCAAACCAATCCTGGGGACGGATGCATTCGAAGATGCGTTTCTGCGTGAGCATTTTGAACGGGAGCTTGTGCAGGGCCCGATTCAAAACCCGCAGGTCCAGGATTGGCCGTACCCCACCGCCTTTCTTGGGTACAATGAAGTAAGGGCTGTAGAACCCAGACCTCATCTCGGCTGGAGGGACCGGCTCGATCGCGTCCTTCGCCAGCAGGACGTCGATCTCTTTCCGCAAGACAGGGGCATTGTTATGGGTATGTATGGTGGTTTTTGTTTTATCTCTTGTTTTGTAGGTGGCCGCAGCGGAGATGAGGTACAGCTGGTCCATATTAGGAGGTGGAGATATATGCACGTAGAGGCAGACGGGAGGGGAGAGACATTTCATCGTGTTTACCTCACGATGAGGAATCATGCGTCTGCTAGGAGTGCTGGAAGTCCTCACGATTGCTTAAACATTTATATAAAGTTGTGAAACCCCTAGATTTGTGGAATAAAATTACATTCATTATATTGATCTGCCGTTTTGGGTTTTACTATATTGTTGCGGCCACGAGCGGTTGTAACAAATGGGGGCTCGTCCGTTTTCCCTCTTCCGTTTGTTTCGCGTGATAGACATGCGTTTGTTTGATTTGATTGTCGTGTCGTAGAACCCGTCGGTAATTAGGAACACCTGTTGGTGTTTGCAGCAGCTTAGCTGTTTGGGATAGTCACTGTTTTTTTTCAGTATTTGATCACAGATGTTCGTCACTTGTCTATGTGAAAGTGAGGTAGGTGAGTTAATTTAATTTGACCTGCATTTTGTAAGTGATATAGAAATGTTATTGAGGTAATGTTTTACTCTTGTTTGACATTTGCTTGGTAGACTGATAAAAGCAGTTATCTCTTGTTTGACATTTGCTTGGTAGACTGATAAAAGCAGTTATCTCTTGTTTGACATTTGCTTGGTAGACTGATAAAAGCAGTTATCTCTTGTTTGACATTTGCTTGGTAGACTGATAAAAGCAGTTATCTCTTGTTTGACATTTGCTTGGTAGACTGATAAAAGCAGTTATCTCTTGTTTGACATTTGCTTGGTAGACTGATAAAAGCAGTTATCTCTTGTTTGACATTTGCTTGGTAGACTGATAAAAGCAGTTATCTGAACGCTGCCTCAGCGTGCGCGAGGCCCAAACACGTGAGGCAGCGATCGTGACCATCAACCGGAGGCAGATATTGACCGCACCCAGTAACACACGGGTGATCCGTCAGCCTTAAAAGGACGCGATCTTCACTCGTGTTGCTCTTTCAGAGAAAGCTCTTTTTAGTGTGCTGAAGCACGCAGGGATAAACGCGGCAACACAGCGGGGAAACTGCAAGCCCACTGTGTGCACTCAACCGAATACCAGCTGTGACAACAGCTCTTTTGAAAAAGCAGATCGCTTGAAGTGACAGATGGGATCCGGGAGATCGCGAAGATCACTGCCGCGCCGTAACACCAACACAAAAGAGGTCCCGAAACAGCAGACTCGTTGAGCTTCACGGAAACACAATCCAAAACGCTCATACACTCAGAGGACACAACTGGTCGGCTCCGAAGCAGAAAGCGTTTGTGTATGCGCTTGCTTCCGCTTTATACCCGCGCTGGTAGGCGGGCCGCAGGATGCAAATCTTGCATGCCAATGTTATTGGCTCGTTTGAACTCACTCGAAGGCAATTGGTCTCCCTAGCGTGATCCCAATTTGTTGGAAACTCTCCGACGAGACGCAGGAGTTCCCGAACGAAAGGGAACTCAAATTCATACAAAAGAAACGTCTCAGGTTTCTTGACTGTAACCCTGTTCCCTGAAAAAGTGGGAATGTTAACTTGACCTTAAATGATGTTGGAATCGGAATGTGCCATTGCGTAGGAGTAAACAGCATTGAGAGTAGATTTTGAAGGGGAACTCCAGGGTTCTAGAAGTAGAGAAAATAAATCTGGTTAACAGTTTAACTTAAAATAAACAAATAGCAGAAAAATTAATTTTAACTTGGAGTCGGGCGTCTCACTTGCCTTATTAGGTTTACAGAGGTTGGGGTATGTGAGTCAGGACTGCTGTAGAACCACATACCACATACAGTACATTGCACACTTCAAGAAACCGCTGAGTTAAACATGTACTTGCCTTAAGCTCACACTTTCAACTCCTCTAGTGTAGAAAACAGTATGTTAAGAGAGAACTACACATTTTTGTGTGTACTGAGACTAAAAGTACTGGGGTGGGGACCAAGATCATTTCGCTTCTAAGTCCCTGCCCCAAATAGCACCCTAAGACCTCACGGTCTTCCTCTGAGTCTATACTTTGGTGACGTAATGCTGCTTTGACTGTCATCCAGCAGCCATATCACCCTGTAGCCCACTGAAGCTAAGCAGGGTTGAGCCTGGTCAAAACCTGAATGGGAGACCTCCTGGGAAAACTAGGTTGCTGCTGGAGGAGGTGTTAGTGACCCTGTGGTCTGTGTGGGTCCTAACGCCCCAGTTTAGTGATGGGGACACTATACTGTTAAAGAGCACCGTCCTTCTGATGAGATGTTAAACCGAGGTCCTGATTCTCTGTGGTCATCAAAAATCCCTGGATGTCCTTCATAGGGGTTTAACCCCAGCATCCTGGCCAAATTTGCCCAATTGCCAATCTGTCCATCATGGCCTCCTAATCATTCCCATATATATATACTGATTGGCTTCAACACTCTGTCTCCTCTCCTCCAGTAAGCTTGTGTGTGGTGGGCATTCTGGCCAATATGGCTGCCGTCGCATCATCCAAGTGGATGCTGCACATTGGTGGTGGTTGAGGAGATTCCCCCCCCTCCATATGTAAAGCGCTTTAAGGACCCAGAAAAGACCTGTATAAATGTAACAAATTATTATTATTATTAGGTAAAAGCCTGCAGCGCAGGCTTGGTAAAAATGTGCATCGAGGGTGCATATCGGCCATCAACGAAGCATTCGGGAGCATACTTCTAAAATCTAAAACGGGACACACTATGGTTTCGTGGACTTCACGATCACAGGCACACGGTGGCCATTGTACATTACCGTAAGTGCATATAAAGTGGGACAAGACCCAAGTCTTCCAGGGTAGCATTGGAATTCTCCTACAGGTGCGACCTAACATCCCATTTCATATCATCTTAAACAAAAGGGATAAAGCACACGAACATAGGGAAAGAGCACTAAGACATACAGTGCAGTATATATTTCCAAATCCCCAAATATCCATTTGCATTGTCAGATGACAAGGGAGTGGAGAGGAGGTGAGATGAGAGGCTGGTTAAAGCAGAAGTCAGATCTATCATCGGCCTGGGTCTGGTGTCACTCTCACACAGGGGAGAATGCAAGGGTGTCAACTTATTACCAGGTGCTAGACAGAGACCATGAGAGAATGTGCCCGCATGACAGAAATGGAAGGGAAAGAGGGGGAAAATTAGAGAAAGGTTCAAAGAGAATCATGTTCATTTCATTGAACGTTTCCTTAAACTCCAAGTTAAACATTTAATAGTTTATATTATGCCTTTCTGTGTTTGTATATTTTTTTAACTGCAGTGCTTTCAAGAATGTCCTTCATTGGCAGTGTTAGATATTTCTTCAAGAATTTTAACTTACTGAGTCTCTTTAGCACATTAAAGAGCTTCTTTTTTACAAATGGCCCTTTAGTGTTGCCATGGGCAACGGTCTATGTGGATTATCAAAAATCGGTAATGAATAAGAGCTAAAACTCTGATGAGCAAAACTTCTAATTCTGCAAAACTTCTAATTCTACATTTTCGCACAGGTTTTTTGAGATTTTCTCTCTGTTTAGATTCTTATCAAATCAAGCACTAAACAATATTATAAATAGTATAAAAAATGGTGTGACATTTAGTCTTGTCTTAATCATCTAGTATGCAAATAATAATGTTGTATTATGTGTATAAATTCTGATGGCCAGGTCCCCTTTATTTTCTTGGATGATGATCATGACCTGAGCAAAATTCTGTCATGAGTGTGTAAAGAATGAGCTGGCAAGGGCAGCTTCATTTTTGACACAATGACATTTGCCAACATTTGGTTTCCAAGAAAGGTGTTGGCAAGCTGGAGAATAAATTAAGAAATCAGAGATAAAAAGCATCAAGTCTGAATCACACCTGTCCTCTGCAGTACCAAAAATATGAAATCTTCATAGAATATGTTTGTGTGTCACATGTTTTGGAAACTTGGGACTGTGTACATTGCAAATCTGCACATATAACATTGTATATAACAGATTCATCTTTAAGCTAGAGGCCAGACTTTGAAATTAGTGAGGAAATGAATATTCTTTCTTGTTTTAATGGAAATTCAATGGTCTAAAGATTTTACTTTACATGGACCAAAAAGCAGCATTAATAATAATAGTATATTATATTAGGATTATTAAAATGTTGGCTATGAAATCAGCTCTAGCAAAAGTCTATTTTTATTATTTAAAATGTCATTTCCACCAATCATTTCCATCAAAAAATGCCACTGCGATGGATTAAATGTTCATGACTTTCACAAAAATGGCACTGATATCTTGTGATTCGTGGACCGTCTCTGTTTAATGTCCACTGTTGGACATTGTTAGTAGTTTATTAAAACCAGTGAAAGTGTGAAAAGTATTTTAGGGGAGTTTTATTTTCTTCTTTTACCCCAAAGGGCCAAAAGTGCCAATAGTTAAAGGTATAGCGGAGGATGTTTTACTTCCTGGTAGGTAACCTATACTATTGGTCCTCCTAATTGTCAATCATTCTGGCGAATCAATCAAACTTTTCAAAAAGTGGGAGGGCGGGTCTTATCTAAAATTTGGAAAGATCCTCCGCTATACCTTTAAAGAAGCACCCGTATAATATTTAATATTATATGTATATTTTTCTTATTATTACAACATTATTATTTTAACAGATATTTTAACAGAATGGTAACTGACTTACATCCATTTGGTTTGCAGTACATCAGTTCCTGCTAACCCATTTAAGCCCACTGGCAACTATTGTTGCCGCAGTGAATAGTTATCATTTTCCTTTTGTAAGTATTTTTCTAGATGTTATCCTTGTTCTATGTCTCAATGGCATGCAAGCAAACAGCCAAATAAAGGATTTCAAGATGACATGCAAGCAAACAACCAAATAAAGGATTTCAAGAAAAAAAAAAAATGTATTCACTTCCTTCCTGTCACATGAGGCTGTCAACTTCCTACCCCTACTTCCAGGAAGCATGGCAAAGGCAAACCCTCCCAAAGAAAGGTCATTTTCATGTTACTAATAAGTATTTTTTATTGACAATGTATATCTACATAATCATGAAGGTCTCTAGCCTGGCTAACGTCAGACCTCTTTCTCATTGAGACCTGGTCTGGGAACCACATGTTCATTTTCTCAAATTTGAGGCGTGGTTTACGAATGCCCAGATGCGCCTGTACGTAGCTCATAGCCAATCGTTTCAATTATACCAGATGACGTATGTAGAGCGACAGAAATTCGACGAGGAAGAAGATGAAATAAACTTGCGTTCTAAACTACTTAGAACCATGCTTAGAACACTATCTAAGGCTGCATCGAAAGGTAACTTCGCGTCTGCTGCCATGTTAGATCCATAGATATAAACAAACTGCTTCGGTGTGTTGCATAGACGTCGTCATCGTCTTGCTGCTCCCTCCCCGCTCTGTGATTGGTCCCCTCGCTGAGGCGAAAATATAGTCGAAAATATAGCGAAAAAAATCGCGCTGCGCACAAGGCAGCATGGGGAAACCCAGGCTAGAAGGTCTCTAGAATCATCCAAACAAAACAAGTCTTACAAGAGATCTATAGTTTTTTATATACTTAGTCAAAAGTCCAAATGGCACTATAGTTGCCGGTGGGCAAATGCCTTGTAAGTACATATCTCAGAGACCCCAGGCATCAAAATGTAATTTTGTAACAATATATATATATATATATAATTTTGTAATAATTTAAAAAAATTTTTTTTTTTTTTTTTTTTTTTTACAAATTTAATTTTACTCGGTTTATTAATGTTTTTCTCCACATTTGGACATTTTTTTTTTTACTAAGAAAATGTAAAATTCACCTTATTAAAAGGCCCACATTTCCAAATTTCATTCATGGGGATAACATGGATAATTTGACGATTTTTTGCCCATATTTTGGAAAATGCAGTTTTAAAAAAAAAGAAAAAAAAAAGAAAAAAAAATCACTTTAACCAGTAGATGGCTGCAGAGCTCTAAACGTACTAAAAGTTTAAAACTAAAAGACATCTTTTTACAAGTTATTCCAGTTAGATTCATATCTACAAATTATGAAATCACAATTATAACAATAGAAGTTACTTTTTTCAAAGTTTAGCTGTTTTTGTTAACTTTTTGTCAAAGTTTAGCAGTTTTTGTACTGAAAAAAAAATCTGTTTTTCAATAATTTTCCATTATGATTAGAATCAAACCTGATCAGGATGTTACAAAGAGAAAAGTTGGAGTCTTTAGAGTTCATCATTTATTTCAAACATCCGTTTTCCATATGATTCTATTGTTTCTGATTTTGAGGATGAATTTTGTCAATGGATTTGATTCTAATCATAATATAACATTAATGAAAAACTGATTTTTTTTCCAGTACAAAAAATACCTAAACTTTGACAAAAAGTAACTTTTATTGTTATAATTGTGATTTCATAATGATATGAATACAACTGGAAAACCTTGTGAAAAGATGTATTTCAGTTAGACAAAATAGTAAATAGTGGAGCTCTGCAGCCATCTACTGGTTAAAATGATAATTTTTTACTTTTAAAACTGCATTTTCCAAAAGATGGGCAAAAGTCTTTCACTAAACCAGGGTTTCTCAAACTCGGTCCTGGAGGGCCACTGTCCTGCACAGTTTAGCTCCAACCCTGATCAAACACACCTGAGCAAGCTAATCAATGTCTCAGGATCACTAGAAACTCACAGCTAGGTGTGTTTGATCAGGGTTGGAGCTAAACTGTGCAGGACAGTGGCCTTCCAGGACCGAGTTTGAGAAACCCTGGTTTAGTGAAAGATTTTTGCCCATCTTTTGGAAAATGCAGTTTTAAAAGTGACAAATGATCACTTTAACCAGTAGATGGCTGCAGAGCTCCACTATTTACTATTTGACTAACTGAAATACATCTTTTCACAAGGTTTTCCAGTTGTATTCATATCTACATATTATGAAATCACAATTATAACAATAAAAGTTACTACGATTTTC
>FLSR01004883.1:22322426-22386652 GCA_900092035.1 Leuciscus waleckii
GTTTGGTAGCTTCTCTGCTTGGCCCATATTGAATGAACTGGGCTAAGCTAAGTGCTAACAAAGTTTCGCCGCAAGACAGAGCGATTGAGTGCACACACTGAGACGAGAGAGGTATGTATCAACTCATCTTAGTTAAGGGAATAACATAGTTTAATATGAAAAATCGGTGGAGTATCCCTTTAAAAACCTATGCAGATTCAAGTGAGACTGAATTACTGACGACTCGTTTCAGTTCAGAATCGCTTCTTTCTTCTAGGAGACAAGCAGACCTTTTACATTCACAAAAATCTCTGTTACACATACATGAAAGGGAATATTCAAAAAGCATAACAGGGGCACTTTAATTTCTTTAACATTTGGTTTGAGAAGAATTAGAAATGAAAATGAATAAATAAATGATGTATGTTTGAGAATGCATCATGGTAAAGCGCTCATGCACACGTGCTCTTTTATGTTTCTCTTCAGCGCTGAGACGAACACATCAAACGACCCACGTCCATCATCCTCTGATTCCCCAGGGCTGGAACTTTATCATGCTGAGAAAAAAAACTTCAATCTTCTGCTCAGATGTAAATCCTGAAGAGTCTTAGAGTTATTACATCTGTCTACCAGGAGATTTGATGAAAAATAAAAGTTCATTGATTTTTGAGTGCCTATGAATAGTTAGAAGTCATTACTAAATGTGTCTTTCGGAAGTAACACGAAGTTTCATGTGCTTGAAAAACATGAAAAACGTGCTGTCATGACTTATTGATTTTTTTATTTTTTACAGTATATAAAGTACATGAGCTGGTTTAATATTCATCATGTTTTTCTGTAATAATCATCTTTATGCTGCACTTCAATCGAGCATCAAATGAAACTTAAAACCCACAGAAACCGAATCTATCGTCTCGTCACACGTGTGTTTGCTGTTCAGCAACACATCATCATGTTTCCCTGAATTCTGGTGGAAAAGCACCATGTTTCTTGCTGTGACAGCAGAAGGAGGGAAAGTGGAACATGAACTGGAAGTAAATGAGTGCATGAGATAAATTTGGAGTCGATACAAATGAGATTTGGAGCAGTGGGAAGCACTCGAGGAGATTGAACATCGCTGGCCTTATACACGTTTAATTTACCGTATGACTGTTGTGTTTCATTGCTCTCATGCAGCCCGACACACACACTCCCATAGGCCCTCGTTCACCTGCTCCTGCTCTCTTACAGAAGAACCATCACTGAAGACTCAAAGAACCAGCGCTGAAGACTTAGAAGAAAAAGTGCTGAAGACTCAAAGAACCAGCACTGAAGACTCGAAGAACCATCAACGAAGACTCAAAGAACCAGCACTGAAGACTCGAAGAACCATCAACGAAGACTCGAAGAACCAGCACTGAACACTCGAAGAACCAGCACTGAAGACTCCAAGAACCAGCACTGAAGACTCGAAGAACCATCAACGAAGACTCAAAGAACCAGCACTGAAGACTCGAAGAACCATCAACGAAGACTCAAAGAACCAGCACTGAAGACTCGAAGAACCATCAACGAAGACTCAAAGAACCAGCACTGAAGACTCGAAGAACCATCAACGAAGACTCAAAGAACCAGCACTGAAGACTCGAAGAACCATCAACGAAGACTCAAAGAACCAGCACTGAAGACTCGAAGAACCATCAACGAAGACTCAAAGAACCAGCACTGAAGACTCGAAGAACCATCAACGAAGACTCAAAGAACCAGCACTGAAGACTCGAAGAACCATCAACGAAGACTCAAAGAACCAGCACTGAAGACTCGAAGAACCATCAACGAAGACTCAAAGAACCAGCACTGAAGACTCGAAGAACCATCAACGAAGACTCAAAGAACCAGCACTGAAGACTCGAAGAACCATCAACGAAGACTCAAAGAACCAGCACTGAAGACTCGAAGAACCATCAACGAAGTCTATCTATCTATCTATCTATCTATCTATCTATCTATCTATCTATCCGTCTGTCTATCTATCTATCTATCTATCTATCGGCATTCAACTTTGCCTTTGTAGTTAAAAATACTGTATATATTTCTCATTCAGGTCATATTCAGGGATTGAAATGGAGTTTAATCCCAGCTCAGTTCTGCTGACGGTTGTAGACGTTTAGTTTTAGTTTGGCGTGATCGTATCGTGTCCTGTAATGATGTCAGATCCTCAGAGCGAATCAAACGTCCCGAAGGTTCATGTTTACCGTTTCCCTCAGACAAAAACACGGCGCGACTAAAACAATGTGTTGCCTTTGAAACGCAAGAGTTTTCAGATGAAAGTGCTGAGGTGTGTCACCTGACGGCTCCGTCTGCCCTTCACTCGTTCCCTCTCTTCCCTCTCTTCTCTTGCCTCTCTTCCTCCTCGTTCCTCTCTTCCCTCTCTTCTCTTTCCTCTCTTCTCTTCCCTCTCTTCCTTCTCTTCCCTCTCTTCCCTCTCTTCCTTCTCTTCCTTCTCTTCTCTTCCTTCTCTTCCCTCTCTTCTCTTCCTTCTCTTCCCTCTCTTCCATCTCTTCTCTTCCTTCTCTTCCCTCTCTTCTCTTCCTTCTCTTCCCTTTCACTTTAATACGATTATTCCTCACAGATCTCTAATGCGTCGGCCCATCATCGGGTCTCTGGGGTCTCAGACAGCAGTGCCCTTCACTGAGCCGTGGACTCTCTCTCTCTCTCTCTCTCTCTCTCTCTCTCTTTTCCTCCAGGATCATGTGTTTCTCCTCTCGCAGGGATTTTCCCGCTCAGGTTTACGGCTCTTCTGTTGTATGTTTAGGCTTTACAGCAGATCTAGAATAAAGTTATTGTCCAGCTAAAGTTAGTTTTTGATTGATTCACTTCCGTTGCAAAGATCATTAGTCATTAACTTTGGGGCCGCTAACACGACACGTTTTTAACCGAAAACAGAAAACTTTTAATGCGTTCTAACCGTTAATTTGCAGGACAACAGTGTTTGGACCTCGAGAACGCAAACCTTGAAACAGGTTCCAAGGTGCAAAAAACGTTATCATCTCCGCGTAAACTTCAAAAACGTGATTCTGTGAAAATAGCTGACGGCACACATGCATATTACGTGTTTAGTCTATATACTATAACTCGTCTATATAGTCTATAGATATGAATATATATGTGCGCAGGCGCGTAATCTTTCTTCACAAACTGACCTCACCAAATTACTTGTCCAGCAGCAAAATACAGAATTTTAGCCGTTTACGTGGATCCATGCGAACTGCAATCAATCTGAAATGTTTATCTGTACAGAGGTGAAGGGAAGGAGGCCTTCACTCTCTAGTGCTCATCTTCACTTGATGGAGGCGAGAGCAGCACAGTTCTCTGACGGAGGGCACTCATTAGTGCGCACTCATTAGGCCTTCAGCGTTCTGATGACAGGACCGTTTAGTGACCGGCGGTTCATTCTTCGTACCTCGCTCAATACACCTGAGATGGTTTGACAGATGCCAGATCTTCTAATCCTGATAACTGATCTCTGGCTTCAGACTAATTTGCAGATTTGATTAAAATATCTGGGTTAAGTAGTCTGAGATTACTAGGCGTTCTTGTGTTCACTGGAGAGGGCAGATATATCGATACTGGAAACCATGATCAGCAACGCAGCGATTGGCTGGCAGCAAGACATTAACATAATGACATCATATAATTAAAACCACACACACCTGACTTTTCATGTGATGTGATAAATTAAATGTGTGCTGTTTGTTACATGATTCCCAATTATTTCCATTATTTCATGATTTCTAGTATTTGTACAGGCTTTACATTTTTATTTCATGTTGTAATGAGCAATTCAGCTAATTTAACCTGTGAAGCGGTTATTTGTTATGTGACAGCATTAATTAAAGTTTGATAGTTATCTGCATCAGCCACTCCCATCACAGCTGTTCATATTAATGCACCATGTGTATAAGACTCCAATACAATTATTAGGTAATTAATATTCCCTCACGAATAAATCTCTCGGTGAGTAAAATTGGATGTGTCTATGTTATGATAGACTACACAACATTATAATATTATTTGCACATATATTTTTTAATCATTATTATAATTGTAAATGATTATTGTCCCGGGTTCGTTAGGGTTCCCTTATAAGAAAGTAGCAGTGACTGGGACAGACTTTAATATCACATCCGCTTAAAAAGATGCAATCTAATCCTGTTTACATGAAAAGAGCCGGTTTGATCTGACGGATCCGTTGCTCCAGGATGAGCTTTGAAGAGCCTAACAATCCTGGATCATGTCAAATCACAAAATGAAATCCAGCTAGTTGAGTAATCCACGTATGAAGAACCCCAGGTCAACAACTCAGAAGTGTTTCGAAGCGTTCTGTCTCTGTGTTTGATTGTGTTCTGTATAGTGAAAGCAGTGAACTTCGTTTGCATATGAGGAGAAATCTTCTGCTTTCCACAGACTCTGGAAGCTGGAACTTAAATTATTCATTGAGAAGCAACTTTCCCCTTCTGTAGTTGTCAAAACGAGAAAAAAAAGGATCAAATTTCATCAATTCTCCTTTAACTGCCATCAGCGTTAGTTCTTGCTTCATTCACTGAACCCACTTCTGCCTGGATACACTTTTCTGTTCCCAAGCGGCAACCAATCCAACACTGAGTGACTAACACTGCAGTTCATCGACTGGCCACTAGAGGCCGGTTGCAGAAGAGACTCAATCTCATAAACCCCCATGTTAATATTCCCAACTTTACAGCAGAAACAAACTAATATAGCTAATTTTGCCCTTCATGAAAACAGATTTTTCTTTATAAATCATCCGTTTAAATTGTTTATTAATCAAGCCTTAAAGTTCAGCATAATTAAGGGTGTGGCCACTTGAGTGACAGGTGGATTGCAGCTGATGTCACTACTAGCGTTTGTCGTTTATCGTTTATTTTCGTTTATCCGGGAATGGCGCTGGCAACGGCCGGCTCCGCCCACTTTGTGCTTCAGAAACGCTCTTCAGAAACACTACGGGTGATGTCATCACGGACACTACTTTTATTGTTTTATACAGCATTAGCATGCGCTCTGCAGTCGGTGGTTTGAGCGAACAGCATTAGCATGCGCTCTTCAGTCGGTGGTTTGAGCGAACAGCATTAGCATGCGCTCGTCAGTCGGTGGTTTGAGCGAACAGCATTAGCATGCGCTCGTCAGTCGGTGGTTTGAGCGAACAGCATTAGCATGCGCTCGTCAGTCGGTGGTTTGAGCGAACAGCATTAGCATGCGCTCGTCAGTCGGTGGTTTGAGCGAACAGCATTAGCATGCGCTCGTCAGTCGGTGGTTTGAGCGAACAGCATTAGCATGCGCTCGTCAGTCGGTGGTTTGAGCGAACAGCATTAGCATGCGCTCGTCAGTCGGTGGTTTGAGCGAACAGCATTAGCATGCGCTCGTCAGTCGGTGGTTTGAGCGAACAGCATTAGCATGCGCTCGTCAGTCGGTGGTTTGAGCGAACAGCATTAGCATGCGCTCGTCAGTCGGTGGTTTGAGCGAACAGCATTAGCATGCGCTCGTCAGTCGGTGGTTTGAGCGAACAGCATTAGCATGCGCTCGTCAGTCGGTGGTTTGAGCGAACAGCATTAGCATGCGCTCGTCAGTCGGTGGTTTGAGCGAACAGCATTAGCATGCGCTCGTCAGTCGGTGGTTTGAGCGAACAGCATTAGCATGCGCTCGTCAGTCGGTGGTTTGAGCGAACAGCATTAGCATGCGCTCGTCAGTCGGTGGTTTGAGCGAACAGCATTAGCATGCGCTCGTCAGTCGGTGGTTTGAGCGAACAGCATTAGCATGCGCTCGTCAGTCGGTGGTTTGAGCGAACAGCATTAGCATGCGCTCGTCAGTCGGTGGTTTGAGCGAACAGCATTAGCATGCGCTCGTCAGTCGGTGGTTTGAGCGAACAGCATTAGCATGCGCTCGTCAGTCGGTGGTTTGAGCGAACAGCATTAGCATGCGCTCGTCAGTCGGTGGTTTGAGCGAACAGCATTAGCATGCGCTCTTCAGTTGTTGGTTTGAGCGAACAGCATTAGCATGCGCTCGTCAGTCGGTGGTTTTGTGTGACTTTACCAAAGCATTTGATTTGTAGGCATATGTATTCCTTCAGTTGCGAGCCTGTGCGCTTTACCTGACGTTTCAAGCCTTGTTTAAATACTTTCGCCTGGCTCCGCAGCGCGAGTCTCCGCAGACTGCGCTCGCACCTCCCCAAACGGACGAGGCGTTTATACTCGACGCGCTCGCCGTTGTACTATTCTTTGAAACGATGGTAGGGCCAGGGTTAGGCCCGGCAGGTGTGCACGGACTGGGTTTAGTAATGAAAGGCTTTCAATGACCAAAAAAATTATTCAGACTGACAAAATAATAAAAATGACATTCTTCTTTTAAATAATAATAATAATAATACAAATAATAATAATAACGACATTCTTCTTCTAAATAACAATAAGTGTCATTAATAATAAAAATCTAGAAATCAATTTTGTTTCTTTCCACTTCCCTGGTGATGGTCTCGATCTCCACGTCGGAGAAGTTTCTCTTCTTTGCCGTCTTCCGTGTGTTCATGGCGTAAAATGAGGGCGTGGGGGAAGCGGAGACTTGAATATATAGGGGCGTGTTATTCTAATGACGATCGTTTTCAGCCGCGGCATTTATCAAGGTCAGGTATTGCGTACACCTGGATTTCAAAGGTACGCACAGCTTCATAAATCAGGCGGTGAGAGGAGTGTAAGCATAATCTTACGCCAACATATACGCCCGTTTCCACGCAAGATTGATAAATGAGGGCCAGTGTGTTCTGAGTGACAGTGTGTGTTATCTCTGCTACACTAATGTGCATACATGTGGTTTCCATTTCGCTTGAGCTTGAAACAACACCTTGAATGGCCCAGCCAAAGGTGCTGTCTAGAGCCACGAGGGAATCAGTTAATCTCTCGATCTTCCCAGATACCACTTTCCAATAAAAATCTGCTCCAATGAGCACTAGAAGTTCTGGGTCATCACCCTCAAGTGGAAAATCTGCGAGCTGCAGTCCCCTGTCCTTCATCAGTCTTTGAATTTGATCATCAGGCACCTTCATAACAGCTGAGGACACTTGTGGAGTTTCAATCGCTTCAATCTCAATTTTCTGTTGTGTGTTCCACACATTTTCTAAGATCATTTTTACAGTGTTACGCTTGGTCATCAAAGAATTGGGAGAGCCGAAGGTGTGGAGGTTCAATGTCTCTTGTCTCAGCACTGGTAGCTGCAAACTTCTCACCAGCCTTTCGTGAACAAAACTTCGCTGACTGCCTCCATCTATCAAACACCGTACAATCTTTCTCCCTCCTGGACCCTCAGTCCATGCTTTCGCTGTCTGCAGCAACACTGTGTTTGGTTCCTTTGATTTAATATTTACTGTGCTTGATACAGATGAAACCACAGTGTCCATCTTCATAGACATTTCTGGCTTCTCTTCACTTTGTTCACACACAGACTGATGATGGCGACGACTGCAGAGCGGACATGAAGCACCTTTTGCTCTACAGAATTTTGCTATGTGTCTCGTGCCAAGACACACAAAACATCTGCCCATTTTTTTCAATTTCTCCTTGCGTGCAGATACTGAATAATCGGGACAACACTCTGACTTATGGGTTGTGCTGTCACAGAATACACAATTTGCTGGAACTGTAGGGCACGCTGTGTGCAACGCAGAAACTGATGGAGCACTCAGTCTCTTAGGTCTTGATTCACTGCCTGGCACCATCTTATTGAATGGTTTCTGAACAGCATCTCTTTGTACGCAATTGGGTCTCGTGAGCTGCTGTGCTCTTTCTCTGCTCTCAACTTCAAGTTGCAAAAATGCCATGAACTCAGGTACGCGCCATACATCATTTGTGCCAGTCTGACGAGTATAATTGAGTGCAATGTCGTTTGGAATTAACTGCATCAATATTGGGCAAAGGAGGCTACCATAAGTGTCACAGTGAATTCCAGCAGACTCTAAACTGCGAATCTGTATCTCACATTCATCATATAGCTGTCTTAATGCTGTAATGTCATATGATTTCTTCACGGGAGTCAGATTCAGCAGTTTGGACATATGTGCGTTCACTACGAGATCCTTCCTTCCGAATCTGTCATTGAGCAACGTGATTGCAGCATCATAATTACTATCACTCAATGTAAGCCCTGCTACCGCCTTAGCTGCAGCTCCAGTTAAGTAGGATTTTAAGTAGGTAAACTTTTCCCTTTTGCACAGTGCATCATTTAAGTGAATGGCAGTCTCATATTGGTTCCAAAATTCTTGCCAAGCACTTATTTCTCCATCATATTTGTCAATTATCAACTTTGGCAGTTTAACTGACTGTCTGTTATGCGATCGTTCAGCATTGGCACTTACGTCACTTTGACGAGCGGTTGAATCTCGGCTGCTGCACTGAATCAGCCTGGTAGCACGTCTTTTCCATAACACAATACGGTCTTTATACTCTTGCGCGCTTTCAACCTCGTCCTCGAGTTCGTCTGTCGGCGTTTCATCCTCTATGTGCTTGTCCAGTTCTGATAAGCTTTCCTCTCTTGTACTCAACAATGACAACAGTTCACGTAAATGCTCACAATCCGCGTTGTCCTTGTTAATCTCCTCTTCAATACGAGTTAAAAGCTTTGTGGTCGAAGTTCTAATCGTTCCCCGCTTCCGTCTCATTCGCTCGTGGTGCTCAGCCATTTTCACTAATGTT
Organism: Leuciscus waleckii; assembly: GCA_900092035.1. NCBI lineage: Eukaryota > Metazoa > Chordata > Actinopteri > Cypriniformes > Leuciscidae > Leuciscus > Leuciscus waleckii. Next base: position 22,331,141 of record FLSR01004883.1, read on the forward strand.
AACTCACTCGCGTAGCCGCGAGCTAGCTCCAAACTTCTTGTAAAAGTTCGTTAATAAAGTCCATATTCCCGGGTTTCGGCACCATGAAATAGTTTGGAGCAAAATAATGAAACAGGCGTCATCTCAGCTTTGCAGGAAGATTTACTGAACAAGAATTTTTGGATGATAAACAAATCACGTAGCAAACATAATAAACAGCCGTAGAGCAGATGAACATACAGACTCGCCCCGGCTCCACCCACTTCCTGCTCACTCGCGCCGCTGCTCATGGGTAATGTAGTTTGTTTGAATATATTGTAAAGGTTAACAACAAAACGATCAGAAACATTAAAGCAATTATAATTATTTATAACCTTCTATAAATCTGAACCTTAGTTATAATTATTCAGTGTCAATCAACTTCAACTTAGAAATTGCAACATCCTCCCCCCCATGAATTTATTCATCTCTAGTTATTGATTTCCAAAGGATACAGTAACTGTACTGGTCTTCTCAACATCGTTCCAAGGGAAGTGCTCACGGAACATGCGCTTATTAATCCATCTCTCCCCAGTAAAACCCCTTCTATCTTTCCTGTCTTCCACGTCTGCCGTGGCATCTTATCCTCTCCTATAAGGACGACTTCTCCCACCTTCAGTGCCTCAGCTTTGGTGTTTACACATTGGTGAGCGGATCTTAAATTCATTAAGTAGTCCCTGCGCCAACGAGTCCAAATTTCGTTCAGCAGCCTCTGACTGTATTTCCATCTCTTTGTCAAGGTTTCTCGACTCTGAGCAGCTGGCTGAGTGTTAGATGCAATGGGTTTTGGTGGTAAAGATGTAAGTCGGTTACCGACCAAAAAATGAGCAGGTGTCAATGGCTGAGGTTCATTCAATTCGTTGTGAACATAAGTGAGAGGTCTTGAGTTTAGCACAGCCTCTACTTCAGTTAAGATGGTGGTTAACTCTTCAAAATTCAATGAGGCTTTGCCCAAGATCCTCTTGAGGCATGACTTTGTTGACCTCACAAGGCGTTCCCAAAACCCGCCCCACCAGGCTGCTCTCTCGACTATGTACTTCCATGTTATTCCTCTTTCAGGAAAGAAAATTCTGAGATCAGGCTCTTTGATTGACTTCCATAGCTCCTTCAGATCTCGATCTGCTCGTTTGAAGGTCTTCTCATTATCTGAGTATATGACTTTACAAAGTCCCCTCCTGGCTATGAACCTCTTTAGTGCTAAAAGGAAGTTCTCTGTGCTTTGACTTGAGACTAGTTCCAAATGAATGGCCCTAGTGACAGCGCAAGTGAAAAGTGCTATGTATGCTTTACTCGTACCATTACTGGTCTTTACCATGAGCGGCCCAGCAAATCCACACCAGTAGTTTCAAAAGGAGGAGATTCAATGACTCTATCCCTCGGTAAGGGGGCAGTAGCCTGCTGCGCTGGCTTAGCCTTAAATCTCTTGCAGATGGGACACCTTCCGACTATCTGCTTAACAAGCTGTCTACCCTTCAAAATCCAAAATCTGTCTCTGACTTGCATGAGTGTATCTCTTGTACCAGAGTGCAAAACCTTCTGATGACAGTTTTGAATCAAAAGTTCATAATACCTGTGTTTAGCAGGTAAGATCCATGGGTGCTGCTCTCTAAAGGTGAGATCAGATTGCTGCAGCCTTCCTCCCACACTAATCAAGCCTTGCTCATCAAGGAATGGTTTAAGTTCTTTGATCTTTGAGTCTTTATGTACACACTGTCCTTCCCTGAGCAAACTCATCTCTCTTTCAAATGTCTCTTCCTGAGTCCTTCCGATCCAATACACTTCAGCTGTCATTAACTCTTCAGCTGAAAGCTCTCCATGCTTCTTTACACTTGAGCGTGTATTGGTGAGGAATCTCTGTATCCAAGCTGTTATTCTGAGAACAGTACTGAGTTTGCTGTATTTGCTTAGATCAAGCAGAGGCTCAACTTTGTCTGTGCCAATGAACTGCATTGCAACTTGGAATTTAGGTCTGAGCTCTACCTTTACCTCTTCCACTGGAAACTCTACCTCAGCTGAGACCACTGGATTCATTGACAGGAGAAAATCAGGTCCATTCCACCACAACTGATTATCAATCAAACTGTCAACAGATTGTCCTCTTGTAGGAAGGTCTGCTGGATTGTGCTTTCCGTCACAATGTGACCACGACTCTGGTTTAGTGAGGCTTTGAATCTCAGTTACTTCCCGCTCTCAGGTCCGAGGAGTTGGTTGTCCTTTTCCGCAGGCCCTTTCCTGCAGCAGATAAGATAGCTTTTGCTTGTGCTGTGATAAAACAAGCTTCATCCACATCCGGCAAGCTCGCAATGAGATCATCCACATATAGTGATTCCCCGAGTACTGCTACAGTTTTAGGCTGTTCAGACTCATACTGGTTGAGATGGGTTCCAATGGTCGCTGCCAACAGAAAGGGGCTAGATGCAACTCCAAACACAACTCTGTTCATTCTCATGATGCGAAACTCACTTTCAGAATTCTGTGACGAGGGATCATAAGTCCATAAGAACCTCACAACATCTCTATCCCTCTCTTTCAATCCTATCTGCAGAAAAGCTTTTGCAATATCAGCTGTGAAGGCAACTTTGTGAAGGCGGAATTTGATAAGCACATGAAGTAAATCTGGGTTTAAGTTAGGTCCGATGAGCAAACAGTCATTGAGGGAGGTGAACCCTCTTCCTGTGAAGACGCATCAAACACTATTCTCAATTTAGTTGTTGACTTATCATCTCGGATTACTGGATGGTGTGGCATGTAATACTTCACCGTGCTGGCCTGCTCTGTAGTTGGCGTATCCTTTACCTCCTCACATATATCTTGCTGCAGATATTCTTGAATCACATCATTGCATCTCTCATAGAGCACATTATCAGTTCTGAATCTTTTCGTTATTGCTTCAAACCTTTTCCTTGCAACTTTATAGTTGTCTTTGAGCTCTGATGTGTCTCTGTCATGTTTCCATGGCAACTCAACCAAATAGCGTCCATCTTTAAAGCTCACTGTCTGTTCAAATATCTCCAAAGCTTCAGCTTCTTCTGCACTGGGTGTTTTGTCATGGACAATTCCGAGAGATTCAATTTCCCAAAACGCGTGTAACTGCTTTGATATTTGATCATCTTCTGCTACACTAATGTGCATACATGTGGTTTCCATTTCGATTGAGCTTGAAACAAAACCTTGAATGGCCCAGCCAAAGGTGCTGTCTAGAGCCACGAGGGAATCAGTTAATCTCTCGATTTCCCAGATACCACTTTCCAATAAAAATCTGCTCCAATGAGCACTAGAAGTTCTGGGTCATCACCCTCAAGTGGAAAATCTGCGAGCTGCAGTCCCCTGTCCTTCATCAGTCTTTGAATTTGATCATCAGGCACCTTCATAACAGCTGAGGACACTTGTGGAGTTTCAATCGCTTCAATCTCAATTTTCTGTTGTGTGTTCCACACATTTTCTAAGATCATTTTTACAGTGTTACGCTTGGTCATCAAAGAATTGGGAGAGCCGAAGGTGTGGAGGTTCAATGTCTCTTGTCTCAGCACTGGTAGCTGCACACTTCTCACCAGCCTTTCGTGAACAAAACTTCGCTGACTGCCTCCATCTATCAAACACCGTACAATCTTTCTCCCTCCTGGACCCTCAGTCCATGCTTTCGCTGTCTGCAGCAACACTGTGTTTGGTTCCTTTGATTTATATTTACTGTGCTTGATACAGATGAAACCACAGTGTCCATCTTCATAGACATTTCTGGCTTCTCTTCACTTTGTTCACACACAGACTGATGATGGCGACGACTGCAGAGCGGACATGAAGCACCTTTTGCTCTACAGAATTTTGCTATGTGTCTCGTGCCAAGACACACAAAACATCTGCCCATTTTTTTCAATTTCTCCTTGCGTGCAGATACTGAATAATCGGGACAACACTCTGACTTATGGGTTGTGCTGTCACAGAATACACAATTTGCTGGAACTGTAGGGCACGCTGTGTGCAACGCAACTGTCTGTTATGCGATCGTTCAGCATTGGCACTTACGTCACTTTGACGAGCGGTTGAATCTCGGCTGCTGCACTGAATCAGCCTGGTAGCACGTCTTTTCCATAACACAATACGGTCTTTATACTCTTGCGCGCTTTCAACCTCGTCCTCGAGTTCGTCTGTCGGCGTTTCATCCTCTATGTGCTTGTCCAGTTCTGATAAGCTTTCCTCTCTTGTACTCAACAATGACAACAGTTCACGTAAATGCTCACAATCCGCGTTGTCCTTGTTAATCTCCTCTTCAATACGAGTTAAAAGCTTTGTGGTCGAAGTTCTAATCGTTCCCCGCTTCCGTCTCATTCGCTCGTGGTGCTCAGCCATTTTCACTAATGTTAACTCACTCGCGTAGCCGCGAGCTAGCTCCAAACTTCTTGTAAAAGTTCGTTAATAAAGTCCATATTCCCGGGTTTCGGCACCATGAAATAGTTTGGAGCAAAATAATGAAACAGGCGTCATCTCAGCTTTGCAGGAAGATTTACTGAACAAGAATTTTTGGATGATAAACAAATCACGTAGCAAACATAATAAACAGCCGTAGAGCAGATGAACATACAGACTCGCCCCGGCTCCACCCACTTCCTGCTCACTCGCGCCGCTGCTCATGGGTAATGTAGTTTGTTTGAATATATTGTAAAGGTTAACAACAAAACGATCAGAAACATTAAAGCAATTATAATTATTTATAACCTTCTATAAATCTGAACCTTAGTTATAATTATTCAGTGTCAATCAACTTCAACTTAGAAATTGCAACAGTGCGTGCCTGTGCCTGTGTGTGCCTGTGTGCGTGCGTGCGTGCGTGCGTGCGTGTGTGTGTGTGCCTGTTTGTGTGTGTGCGTGAGTGTGTGTTTGATCATAGATGGGCTGGTCAGGAGAAACACACCAGTCTGATTAAATAACACACTTCTTGATTGAAAATACTGCTGACAAATAATCGTAACTATCATGCTTATGATTCATCAATGATGTAATAATCATCTTTCTCTCCATCATCCTCATCAGACCTTCATCATCTCTTCCACATTAGCCTTTAACTCCTGCTTTAACCTCAGCTTATCACACTGTAATGTTTTAAATGTGTAATTTTAACTGCGGGTTATGAAGCTCAGGTTAAACACATATGACAGTCACAGAAACGTGAACAATCTGTTTGTGGAAATAATAAAAATGTCAAACGGTGACAATAAAAAAGGCAATAATAAAGACAAGAACAACAAAATATCTGAAACTAAAATTAATTAAAGTGTGTATTAATAAAAAAAAATAATAATTAAAAAATGTAATATTCTGGGAACGAACATGTCACAATATTCCTCATTAAACGCGCACACACACACACACACACTCACACACACACACGCGCACACACACACTCTCTCTCTCTCCGGTGTGGTCGGGATCATCTGACCCTCACAGATGGCATCATGACACGCTTATATAAAATCATCTGTTCAACTGGACTCATCTGCATATTTAGTGTCACATTATACGCTGTATTAGTGCCGAGTGTTTGATTCGCATTCAACAGGACAACAAACTCTCACAAACACACAAACGTGTTTAATCTCAGCGTTCAAGGACTTGAATGTTCTGAACGTCAAACTCTCCTTACTTACACTCATCTGAGCGTCTTCACATTCACTAATATTTCTACACATTTGTCAACGAGCTTCTGTGTGTGTGTGCACGTGTGTGTGCGTGTGTGTGTGTGTGTGTGTGTGTGAGGGTCTGATTCAGATAATCGCTCTGGTACTGTCGTTCCTCAGGCTGAAGGTCATTAAAGGTCACGAGAGAGAGACTGTGGGAGAATCCCGTTCACACGGCAGATTCTCCTCGGGATGATGAACGTGTAAAGTGTGTAACCTGTGTAACGTGTTCGGTGTGTAATGTGTGTGTTCGGTGTGTAACGTAGTTTCGGTGTGTAACGTGTGTTCGGTGTGTAACGTGTGTTCGGTGTGTAACGTGTGTGTTCGGTGTGTAACGTTGTTTCGGTGTGTAACGTGTGTGTTCGGTGTGTAACGTGTGTGTTCGGTGTGTAACGTGTGTGTTCGGTGTGTAACGTGTGTGTTCGGTGTGTAACGTGTGTGTTCGGTGTGTAACGTGTGTGTTCGGTGTGTAACGTGTGTGTTCGGTGTGTAACGTGTGTGTTCGGTGTGTAACGTGTGTGTTCGGTGTGTAACGTGTGTGTTCGGTGTGTAACGTGTGTGTTCGGTGTGTAACGTGTGTGTTCGGTGTGTAACGTGTGTGTTCGGTGTGTAACGTGTGTGTTCGGTGTGTAACGTGTGTGTTCGGTGTGTAACGTGTGTGTTCGGTGTGTAACGTGTGTGTTCGGTGTGTAACGTGTGTGTTCGGTGTGTAACGTGTGTGTTCGGTGTGTAACGTGTGTGTTCGGTGTGTAACGTGTGTGTTCGGTGTGTAACGTGTGTGTTCGGTGTGTAACGTGTGTGTTCGGTGTGTAACGTGTGTGTTCGGTGTGTAACGTGTGTGTTCGGTGTGTAACGTGTGTGTTCGGTGTGTAACGTGTGTGTTCGGTGTGTAACGTGTGTGTTCGGTGTGTAACGTGTGTGTTCGGTGTGTAACGTGTGTGTTCGGTGTGTAACGTGTGTGTTCGGTGTGTAACGTGTGTGTTCGGTGTGTAACGTGTGTGTTCGGTGTGTAACGTGTGTGTTCGGTGTGTAACGTGTGTGTTCGGTGTGTAACGTGTGTGTTCGGTGTGTAACGTGTGTGTTCGGTGTGTAACGTGTGTGTTCGGTGTGTAACGTGTGTGTTCGGTGTGTAACGTGTGTGTTCGGTGTGTAACGTGTGTGTTCGGTGTGTAACGTGTGTGTTCGGTGTGTAACGTGTGTGTTCGGTGTGTAACGTGTGTGTTCGGTGTGTAACGTGTGTGTTCGGTGTGTAACGTGTGTGTTCGGTGTGTAACGTGTGTGTTCGGTGTGTAACGTGTGTGTTCGGTGTGTAACGTGTGTGTTCGGTGTGTAACGTGTGTGTTCGGTGTGTAACGTGTGTGTTCGGTGTGTAACGTGTGTGTTCGGTGTGTAACGTGTGTGTTCGGTGTGTAACGTGTGTGTTCGGTGTGTAACGTGTGTGTTCGGTGTGTAACGTGTGTGTTCGGTGTGTAACGTGTGTGTTCGGTGTGTAACGTGTGTGTTCGGTGTGTAACGTGTGTGTTCGGTGTGTAACGTGTGTGTTCGGTGTGTAACGTGTGTGTTCGGTGTGTAACGTGTGTGTTCGGTGTGTAACGTGTGTGTTCGGTGTGTAACGTGTGTGTTCGGTGTGTAACGTGTGTGTTCGGTGTGTAACGTGTGTGTTCGGTGTGTAACGTGTGTGTTCGGTGTGTAACGTGTGTGTTCGGTGTGTAACGTGTGTGTTCGGTGTGTAACGTGTGTGTTCGGTGTGTAACGTGTGTGTTCGGTGTGTAACGTGTGTGTTCGGTGTGTAACGTGTGTGTTCGGTGTGTAACGTGTGTGTTCGGTGTGTAACGTGTGTGTTCGGTGTGTAACGTGTGTGTTCGGTGTGTAACGTGTGTGTTCGGTGTGTAACGTGTGTGTTCGGTGTGTAACGTGTGTGTTCGGTGTGTAACGTGTGTGTTCGGTGTGTAACGTGTGTGTTCGGTGTGTAACGTGTGTGTTCGGTGTGTAACGTGTGTGTTCGGTGTGTAACGTGTGTGTTCGGTGTGTAACGTGTGTGTTCGGTGTGTAACGTGTGTGTTCGGTGTGTAACGTGTGTGTTCGGTGTGTAACGTGTGTGTTCGGTGTGTAACGTGTGTGTTCGGTGTGTAACGTGTGTGTTCGGTGTGTAACGTGTGTGTTCGGTGTGTAACGTGTGTGTTCGGTGTGTAACGTGTGTGTTCGGTGTGTAACGTGTGTGTTCGGTGTGTAACGTGTGTGTTCGGTGTGTAACGTGTGTGTTCGGTGTGTAACGTGTGTGTTCGGTGTGTAACGTGTGTGTTCGGTGTGTAACGTGTGTGTTCGGTGTGTAACGTGTGTGTTCGGTGTGTAACGTGTGTGTTCGGTGTGTAACGTGTGTGTTCGGTGTGTAACGTGTGTGTTCGGTGTGTAACGTGTGTGTTCGGTGTGTAACGTGTGTGTTCGGTGTGTAACGTGTGTGTTCGGTGTGTAACGTGTGTGTTCGGTGTGTAACGTGTGTGTTCGGTGTGTAACGTGTGTGTTCGGTGTGTAACGTGTGTGTTCGGTGTGTAACGTGTGTGTTCGGTGTGTAACGTGTGTGTTCGGTGTGTAACGTGTGTGTTCGGTGTGTAACGTGTGTGTTCGGTGTGTAACGTGTGTGTTCGGTGTGTAACGTGTGTGTTCGGTGTGTAACGTGTGTGTTCGGTGTGTAACGTGTGTGTTCGGTGTGTAACGTGTGTGTTCGGTGTGTAACGTGTGTGTTCGGTGTGTAACGTGTGTGTTCGGTGTGTAACGTGTGTGTTCGGTGTGTAACGTGTGTGTTCGGTGTGTAACGTGTGTGTTCGGTGTGTAACGTGTGTGTTCGGTGTGTAACGTGTGTGTTCGGTGTGTAACGTGTGTGTTCGGTGTGTAACGTGTGTGTTCGGTGTGTAACGTGTGTGTTCGGTGTGTAACGTGTGTGTTCGGTGTGTAACGTGTGTGTTCGGTGTGTAACGTGTGTGTTCGGTGTGTAACGTGTGTGTTCGGTGTGTAACGTGTGTGTTCGGTGTGTAACGTGTGTGTTCGGTGTGTAACGTGTGTGTTCGGTGTGTAACGTGTGTGTTCGGTGTGTAACGTGTGTGTTCGGTGTGTAACGTGTGTGTTCGGTGTGTAACGTGTGTGTTCGGTGTGTAACGTGTGTGTTCGGTGTGTAACGTGTGTGTTCGGTGTGTAACGTGTGTGTTCGGTGTGTAACGTGTGTGTTCGGTGTGTAACGTGTGTGTTCGGTGTGTAACGTGTGTGTTCGGTGTGTAACGTGTGTGTTCGGTGTGTAACGTGTGTGTTCGGTGTGTAACGTGTGTGTTCGGTGTGTAACGTGTGTGTTCGGTGTGTAACGTGTGTGTTCGGTGTGTAACGTGTGTGTTCGGTGTGTAACGTGTGTGTTCGGTGTGTAACGTGTGTGTTCGGTGTGTAACGTGTGTGTTCGGTGTGTAACGTGTGTGTTCGGTGTGTAACGTGTGTGTTCGGTGTGTAACGTGTGTGTTCGGTGTGTAACGTGTGTGTTCGGTGTGTAACGTGTGTGTTCGGTGTGTAACGTGTGTGTTCGGTGTGTAACGTGTGTGTTCGGTGTGTAACGTGTGTGTTCGGTGTGTAACGTGTGTGTTCGGTGTGTAACGTGTGTGTTCGGTGTGTAACGTGTGTGTTCGGTGTGTAACGTGTGTGTTCGGTGTGTAACGTGTGTGTTCGGTGTGTAACGTGTGTGTTCGGTGTGTAACGTGTGTGTTCGGTGTGTAACGTGTGTGTTCGGTGTGTAACGTGTGTGTTCGGTGTGTAACGTGTGTGTTCGGTGTGTAACGTGTGTGTTCGGTGTGTAACGTGTGTGTTCGGTGTGTAACGTGTGTGTTCGGTGTGTAACGTGTGTGTTCGGTGTGTAACGTGTGTGTTCGGTGTGTAACGTGTGTGTTCGGTGTGTAACGTGTGTGTTCGGTGTGTAACGTGTGTGTTCGGTGTGTAACGTGTGTGTTCGGTGTGTAACGTGTGTGTTCGGTGTGTAACGTGTGTGTTCGGTGTGTAACGTGTGTGTTCGGTGTGTAACGTGTGTGTTCGGTGTGTAACGTGTGTGTTCGGTGTGTAACGTGTGTGTTCGGTGTGTAACGTGTGTGTTCGGTGTGTAACGTGTGTGTTCGGTGTGTAACGTGTGTGTTCGGTGTGTAACGTGTGTGTTCGGTGTGTAACGTGTGTGTTCGGTGTGTAACGTGTGTGTTCGGTGTGTAACGTGTGTGTTCGGTGTGTAACGTGTGTGTTCGGTGTGTAACGTGTGTGTTCGGTGTGTAACGTGTGTGTTCGGTGTGTAACGTGTGTGTTCGGTGTGTAACGTGTGTGTTCGGTGTGTAACGTGTGTGTTCGGTGTGTAACGTGTGTGTTCGGTGTGTAACGTGTGTGTTCGGTGTGTAACGTGTGTGTTCGGTGTGTAACGTGTGTGTTCGGTGTGTAACGTGTGTGTTCGGTGTGTAACGTGTGTGTTCGGTGTGTAACGTGTGTGTTCGGTGTGTAACGTGTGTGTTCGGTGTGTAACGTGTGTGTTCGGTGTGTAACGTGTGTGTTCGGTGTGTAACGTGTGTGTTCGGTGTGTAACGTGTGTGTTCGGTGTGTAACGTGTGTGTTCGGTGTGTAACGTGTGTGTTCGGTGTGTAACGTGTGTGTTCGGTGTGTAACGTGTGTGTTCGGTGTGTAACGTGTGTGTTCGGTGTGTAACGTGTGTGTTCGGTGTGTAACGTGTGTGTTCGGTGTGTAACGTGTGTGTTCGGTGTGTAACGTGTGTGTTCGGTGTGTAACGTGTGTGTTCGGTGTGTAACGTGTGTGTTCGGTGTGTAACGTGTGTGTTCGGTGTGTAACGTGTGTGTTCGGTGTGTAACGTGTGTGTTCGGTGTGTAACGTGTGTGTTCGGTGTGTAACGTGTGTGTTCGGTGTGTAACGTGTGTGTTCGGTGTGTAACGTGTGTGTTCGGTGTGTAACGTGTGTGTTCGGTGTGTAACGTGTGTGTTCGGTGTGTAACGTGTGTGTTCGGTGTGTAACGTGTGTGTTCGGTGTGTAACGTGTGTGTTCGGTGTGTAACGTGTGTGTTCGGTGTGTAACGTGTGTGTTCGGTGTGTAACGTGTGTGTTCGGTGTGTAACGTGTGTGTTCGGTGTGTAACGTGTGTGTTCGGTGTGTAACGTGTGTGTTCGGTGTGTAACGTGTGTGTTCGGTGTGTAACGTGTGTGTTCGGTGTGTAACGTGTGTGTTCGGTGTGTAACGTGTGTGTTCGGTGTGTAACGTGTGTGTTCGGTGTGTAACGTGTGTGTTCGGTGTGTAACGTGTGTGTTCGGTGTGTAACGTGTGTGTTCGGTGTGTAACGTGTGTGTTCGGTGTGTAACGTGTGTGTTCGGTGTGTAACGTGTGTGTTCGGTGTGTAACGTGTGTGTTCGGTGTGTAACGTGTGTGTTCGGTGTGTAACGTGTGTGTTCGGTGTGTAACGTGTGTGTTCGGTGTGTAACGTGTGTGTTCGGTGTGTAACGTGTGTGTTCGGTGTGTAACGTGTGTGTTCGGTGTGTAACGTGTGTGTTCGGTGTGTAACGTGTGTGTTCGGTGTGTAACGTGTGTGTTCGGTGTGTAACGTGTGTGTTCGGTGTGTAACGTGTGTGTTCGGTGTGTAACGTGTGTGTTCGGTGTGTAACGTGTGTGTTCGGTGTGTAACGTGTGTGTTCGGTGTGTAACGTGTGTGTTCGGTGTGTAACGTGTGTGTTCGGTGTGTAACGTGTGTGTTCGGTGTGTAACGTGTGTGTTCGGTGTGTAACGTGTGTGTTCGGTGTGTAACGTGTGTGTTCGGTGTGTAACGTGTGTGTTCGGTGTGTAACGTGTGTGTTCGGTGTGTAACGTGTGTGTTCGGTGTGTAACGTGTGTGTTCGGTGTGTAACGTGTGTGTTCGGTGTGTAACGTGTGTGTTCGGTGTGTAACGTGTGTGTTCGGTGTGTAACGTGTGTGTTCGGTGTGTAACGTGTGTGTTCGGTGTGTAACGTGTGTGTTCGGTGTGTAACGTGTGTGTTCGGTGTGTAACGTGTGTGTTCGGTGTGTAACGTGTGTGTTCGGTGTGTAACGTGTGTGTTCGGTGTGTAACGTGTGTGTTCGGTGTGTAACGTGTGTGTTCGGTGTGTAACGTGTGTGTTCGGTGTGTAACGTGTGTGTTCGGTGTGTAACGTGTGTGTTCGGTGTGTAACGTGTGTGTTCGGTGTGTAACGTGTGTGTTCGGTGTGTAACGTGTGTGTTCGGTGTGTAACGTGTGTGTTCGGTGTGTAACGTGTGTGTTCGGTGTGTAACGTGTGTGTTCGGTGTGTAACGTGTGTGTTCGGTGTGTAACGTGTGTGTTCGGTGTGTAACGTGTGTGTTCGGTGTGTAACGTGTGTGTTCGGTGTGTAACGTGTGTGTTCGGTGTGTAACGTGTGTGTTCGGTGTGTAACGTGTGTGTTCGGTGTGTAACGTGTGTGTTCGGTGTGTAACGTGTGTGTTCGGTGTGTAACGTGTGTGTTCGGTGTGTAACGTGTGTGTTCGGTGTGTAACGTGTGTGTTCGGTGTGTAACGTGTGTGTTCGGTGTGTAACGTGTGTGTTCGGTGTGTAACGTGTGTGTTCGGTGTGTAACGTGTGTGTTCGGTGTGTAACGTGTGTGTTCGGTGTGTAACGTGTGTGTTCGGTGTGTAACTGCACTTAAGTGTGTTTATAAATATTGTGATGAAAGTGTACTTTCTTTAAGTTAAGCTTAATTAGACATTATTACAAAGTGCATTTTTTTAAATGCACTTAAGTGTGTTTATAAATATTGTGATGAAAGTGTACTTTCTTTAAGTTAAGCTTAATTAGACATTATTACAAATTGCATTTTTTTAGATTCTACGACTTAGATCTCGACCAAGGGGTAAGAAAGCTTGGAAAAATTACATTCGCACAATATCTACAATTGCTGGAAATCGTCCTTCTTTCTGTGGGACCACAGTGGATGTTAAGAGGAAGCTGACTGAGCTAAGTCTGTTTACTTCTTCTGACTGTTGCTACCATCCTAAGAACTTAATTTACATTAAGACAAACCAACATAAATCAAGGCCAATCATGCCTGGTTTTCTACTTTCCAATGTGCGCTCCTTACGCTACAAGTGCGATGAGCTGTACAGTATAGCTGTGACTAATAACTCAGCAGTTATTGCTGTATCTGAGACCTGGCTAAATGCTGATATCCCAGACTCAACTGTAACTCTGCCTGGATATACAATACATCGGCGGGATCGTGAGGGCTGTGGGGGAGGAGGAGTCGCTTTGTATGTCGATGAAAACATCACTCAGATTCGACTGACTCACCTAGAAGACGACAAATATGAAGCATTGTGGGTCTGGTTACGTCCCAGTCGTCTCCCTCGAGGGTTAAGTTGTATTATCTCAGCTGTGCTGTATTTCTCCGCAATCTTCAACAACAGCACAACCTGACACACTAATCACTCAGTACCTGGATTGCTGCCTTAGGAATATTGAATGCAATTACCAACAGGCCGCAATTGTCATACTCGGTGATACAAATAAGTACAAGTCTGAAACCATCTGTAGCAGACATGGTCTGAAACAAATAGTGGCTGGAGCAACAAGGAAGACCAGTCAATTAGACTCAATCTTTACTAACATTTCCTCCATGTATGAGTCACCAGAGCATTTGCCTCCTGTTGGCTCCTCTGACCATGAGACTATCCTGCTAAATGCTGGAAACTGGCCCACCAAGCCTGTCAAGCACATTTTTTGTAGAAAACGTACTTCTGAAACAAATAGGCAATTGGGCCTTCTCATGAATACTTCTGATTTTTCTCACATTCATGAGGCTACGGACCCCGAGGCTAAGGTTAGTGCCTTCACTTCCACGATCAAGTCTATCTTAGACAAAACAATTCCATTTAAGAAAGTTTCTATTACAAATAATGACAAACCTTGGATGACCATACAAATCAAAGATCTGATAAAAGAAAGACAGCGTGCCTTTTGTTCTGGCAATAAAACATCCTACAGTAAACTAAAAACAATTATTGCCAAAAAAATTAAGAATGCAAAGAAACAATATTATAAACATGAGGTCGAGAAACTGCAAAACACCAAGCCTAAACAATGGTTTAAGTCTGTGAAGGCTTTAATGGGGATGGAAGAAGATAAGAGTGATGTGGTGTCTCAGGATCATAACATCATGCAATGTGAATGTGATCACTTGGCAAAGCACTTTGCTTCTGTGTGGGATTATGCAAGCCATATTTCTCCATCTGAGGAAGAGGTTGCCTGCAAGTTATCCAGTTGTAGTATACCTCTTTTGAGTATTGGACAAGTTAAGGTCAGACTCCGCAAAGTGAAGGCAGCAAAGGCTGCTGGTCCTGACGACATTCCTCCTTGGATATTAGAGACCTTTCACGAGGAACTGGCACCGGTGCTATGTGATAGACGAACGCGCAAAAAAAATTCCTCATTCGCAAATACGCTTAAAAGCCTGAACCCCGTCTATCAATATAAATAGTGACAGTCTTGTAAATAGTTGTTTGTTACTAACGTAACCTTGCAATAGATGACAATGTGTAAACATAATGACTTAATAATAAAAGCTGTGGCAGAAAAGAGACGAGCACTGATAAAGCGTGTTCAGTAAGCTCGTAATGCTAACGTTAGATATAACATTTGTATGTTATCAGCTATTGCGGACATTGACCGTGAGATGGCTGGGACGAATGCGCAGAAAGTTTCCTCTTCCACAAATACCCTTAATAAAGCCTGAAACTCGTCGCCAGTCCACCAGTTTTTTTTGTTAAATTCCATATTTGCAGACAGACAACTCTTACTGCATGAAGCCACGCCACGAACCGCAATAGATTTTTTAAAAAGGGAGGTTAAAAATAAATAAATGCTGCGTGGAGTCATCCAACCAAAATGCGGCGTGAACACAACCAATCAGCTTGTGCAGCGCACAAGTCCCACCCCTGAAAGTTCCTGAACTTTGAAAAAGTACTACCTCGTGAGCAGGGACTATCGGAGGGGGAAATATTTACCCGGAACTTCATTTAGACCCTGGTTCCTGCGGTGTAAACACATCGAGTACCAGCCCAAAGTTCCTAGTTCCTGGGGAAAGTTCCTGCGGTGGAAACGCGGCTATATACACACATACATAAGAAATGGATCATATACATATAATACATACATACATATTATATTTATAAATAATCCAACACAGAAAACAAGTGTCTTGTCGATTCAAATTGTATCTAAAATAAACTATAAACACGTTTACAGATTGTGAGCCCTACAACCTACTGCGCCAATTCTTCATCCATATTTTAAAGATGGAGCTGACCTCCACCCTGACCTCCGACTTTCATGGTAGTCCATCCAGTCACTGATTGCGACCATGGGTGGAAAAAAAGGACATCGAGGTGCTGGTGTTCTAGCTACTACATATCACATATTTGAGCTTTTTTTTTTTTTTTTTACAAATGATTTACTTTAAATTTGGGTAGGAAAAATTCAAGTGGAAATCCAAAAATGACCTGGCAGGTCCATCCCAGCCCATGCCTCCGGAAAGTACTGATTCAGGTTCTTGCATGAGCTGGGCTTGGACGTGAAGAAAAAATAGTGGGCGTCACTACCGCCCACCAAGTACTCCCTCACGGCTAGGAACTCCCTCATCCAACCGTACTCCTCCTCGCTCAAGGCCAGCTGAGCTGCCCCGAAGGCCTGGTTGGTCTTGTGGGAAGAAATCTGCAGAAAAACAAGTGGCATAAGAGAGAACTGCGCAGAGAGAGAGAGAGAGGAGAGATAAAACCACTCATTGATGATGTAGCAACCACCCATGGCGGCCTTCTGCGCTGCCTCCACCTCCCCAATGGTCATATTTTGGAACACCCCATCGCAATGCCCAAGATGGACGCCAAGTAGGCGGTGAGGTGCCCATAAAACGACCACTGGTCCTTCCGGACCTTCCTGGTCCTTTGCAACTGGTCCTTGTGAGGAAAAACAGGAGAAGTGTTATGGGGCGTGTGGAACGCCGAGGATTGAGAGGTAAGAGGAGGCAAAAACGTACCCAGGATTTCAGGAATGGCGATCTTGGCGGAGGCAGCGCACTGACGGAGAGTGGCCTTGGGGATGAGTTGGCTCTCCTTGGCCTGTTTGAACGCCACCTCATGAATGACCACTCTCCTTCTCACTGAGCGAATCATTGATTTTATCTCTCGGTTCAGGCCAACCATCACGGTGCGGGAGAGCTGACAGGTGGGTGGCGGGGTCTCTGCCACGTAGGCCAGGAACTGGGCCACATTTTTAAGGTACATTTGTATAGTCGGCTCCACGATCTTGGCCTGGTCGAGGGAGTTATGCCAAGACCGCATCCTCGCCGTCTGATTAATGAAGCCCAGGCTGGCCAGGTCGGTTTGCCCCACCGCCATGTACGCAATTAAATTGCGCAATCGAAATATTTTTTACCCCACATTGTTCACCAGCCTCGGAGTGGGGTCAGCGCCCTCCTGGTGGCCCCGGAACTCCTCGAGGAGGACATCTGCGAAAAGAGAAAACACGCAAGAACAATGGGGGTAAGAACACAAACAATTATGGTCGGAACAACGGCTGCAGGGCGAGAGGGAGAAGCGACAGAGCGCGGTACTCACTCAGAGCCGCCACGTGGTCGGGGAACGGGTTCTCCTCCCGTTGCTCAGACGGCTGGGGGGCAGGGGGCTGGTCCCAGTGGGCCTGGCCAGCCGGTTCCCCAGAGGGCTCGGCTTCTTCCAACTCCTCCTCGGCCGCTCCCTTCTTGGGGGAGCGGAGAGCAGACAGGAGTCACTTGTGACCCGGGCGACCTGGGCGGAGGTCAATTTGTTATAAATTTTTATTGACGAAACCACATTTTCTGTACTAATTACACACAACCGAAGTAATTTAATCTAACTTTAAGTAATTTCAGTGTTTAAAAATTAAATTAAATAAATAACTAGGGCTAGGGCCCTCAAACTCTGGGGCCCGACTCAAGGGCCCGTGACGACGGAACTCGCCGAGTTCTTTAGCCTCGGTAAAGTCCGGTAAAATTTGTAACATTAGTAACAGGGACAAAGCCTGCCAGTTCGTGTGGTGTTGTTCTATTTAGTTAACGTTAACTGATGGTGTCAACACTAGTTTTTGGCCATTGACTATTAGTGGATGCAGTGAAATATCAGAATGTCTGTGTATCAAGTAATCATATAATAATAATAATATTACATTTAATTTATATAGCGCTTTTATTATTATTATTATTATATGATTACTTGATACACCCTGTTACTAACGTTACAAATTTTACCGGACTTTACCGAGGCTAAAGAACTGTTAGAATAATGATAGCCGTTAACGTTTAATTAGCCTGCCTAACTTATATGCTAATAGCTAATGCTTCCAGCTTGAACACCTAGCTAGTCTTGCAGTTATCTTAACTCAGTAATTTGCCATCTAACTAAATGTTCACCGTGCTAATTAAAACACTCTTACCTCTGTAAAGCCGTCACAATGATTAATATGATCATCTGCTGTTTTTCTACAGCTCCTTGCCATCAACTGGGAAATACCGGGAAATACACATATGGAAATACAGCCAGACGGAGGTACCGTGACGTGACCTAAGCCTAGAACGCCCTCTGCTGATGTTTTTTCGTAGGCTACACGGACACATGCTTTTCTTACATTCAAAACGACCAAAATGTGAAACACTTCAATAATTAATGAACCAGTCTGCACACTCCACTATAGGCTAACTTAAAATCAGAATCAGAAATACTTTATTGATCTTTATTGATGCTATTGATAACCCGGGGGACAATTCTTGTGTCACTTTCTATCTTGAGGCCACGAGATAGTATCTTGAGGCCACGAGTTACTACCTTGGAGGCCACAGTTACTATCTTGAGGCCACGAGATAGTTATAATTTTTTTTTGACAAAGTGGGACTAGGGGGGCTCCGTAGACAAGCGAAGTTCTCACGGGTTCGGAACCAACCCTTTAACTTTTGGGAACTTGCAAATCATAAAAGTGTGTTTTATAGTTTGAGTTTTCCGATATGTCAATGTTAAACACTTCATCTGTAAATTAACTCTCTACTTGCTATAGGTGGGGATTTCAGTGTTGTGATTGACAGCGCTCTTGATAAATGTCCACAGGCCGACTCTCATCACTTAATTCAGAATATAAAGCATTCCTGGAGAGACTTGATGTGACTGATGTCTGGAGATGGACGGGGTTTATTTGTTGTTGATATCTGAGGTAAAGCTGTGGTAAAGTATGCAAACATCACGTGAGCGTCACTACGGGAAGCAGAAAGTGTCTTCAGACTTCACGTCTCTGTTTTCAGCAACTCTCACCGATCGGTTACATCAGCCGATGTCCAACACACCTAACATGACACATTCACAAGAGGAACACATGGCAAGAACACATGAGGGAAAAGGGAATCACATGACAGGAACCTTGACTATAGGTAAATGACTAAATTAAAGACATGAAACGTGAAAGTGAAAACAAAACCCAAACCAGCGTGACTTTTTTTTATTCAATTATCTACAGTCTTCTGCAATGCCCTCCAAATCTCGTGAAGCCTGACAGTGCACTTGGAGAACCAAATAAGAGAGACAGAGACCAGATTGCTGCTCAGTTGTTTCTCAGTTTAATACAGTTGGACAGAGAATACATGTCAATACATGTGTTAGCCTGTTTTCTGCTTGCGTCAAAGTTGCAGGCAGGAAAACCACAGACAGGAATTGTAGACAGCGCACAGAATGCAAACTCAAACCGAGTGACAGAGAGCCAAAACATATTTTACACTGGCACAAATATCACATCACGGTAAGTCTTCAGGAATTAATCTTCAGGATTATAATGATATCGAGCTCTAGGGATTCTGCTTTTATTACGATTAATTACAGACTCTTTACAATCTGAAATATACAGAGGTAGAAAGTAAACATGTAAATGTTCAACACTTCCGCTCTTCTGTCGGCCAGGCGTTGATTCACAGACGATCAGCTTTAGTGAGAAGATCGATTATGACAAACAGATGTATTTTTGATGGCTACAGAAAATCTATACTCTCCAATTAAAGTGTCTGGATTGTGATATTTAAAGGAAGAAGCCAGAGTAAATAAATTATTTAATGTTTTTATTTCACCTATGTGAAAATGCTCAATAATAATAATAATAATAATAAACTAGATTAAAAAGTTTGTCGAGACAAACTTTAAGTTGGCTTGAGAAAGTTTGGACCAGAAAGCGTATAACACAGACGCGCTGCGTTAAAACACTACGTGAAATAACTCGAGGCCCAGAGAGAAGGAAATGAATAGTGGAATAAAGTCGTTATTTTTGTGTTTTTTTGCGCACAAAAAGTATTCTCGTCGCTTTATAAACTTAAGATTGAGCCACTGTAGTCACTTGGACTATATTAACGATCTCTTTAATGCATTTTCTGGGCCAGCAAGTTATAGTGTCTTAGAAGCCTATGGAGGAGTGATCCAGCTCTCAGATTTAATCAAAATTATCTTAATTTGTGTTCCGAAGATGAACGAAGGTCTTACGGGGTTGGAACAACATGAGGGTGAGTAATTACTGACAGAATTTTCATTTTTGGGTGAACTAACCCTTTAAAGTAATCTGAAGTTTAAATTAGTTTGAAGTTTAAAAGTAGTTTGAAGTAGTTTAAAGTTTGATAGATAGATAGATAGATAGATAGATAGATAGATAGAGCAACCTCAGTTGCTAGGGTGTTTCTAGTGGGTTGCTAAGGTGTTATGGGTGGTTGCTATGCGGTTTCTAGGCTGTTCTGGGTGGTTGCTATGGTGTTACTAGGCAGTTGCAATGGTTTTCTGGGGGGTGGCTAAGGTATTTTGGGTGGTTGGTAGGGTGTTGCTATTACTTTGGTGTTCTATTTTCCTGAAGTGCTTTTACATGCCCTTCACTAAAAAGCATTCCTGATTTTGGATCCTCCTCCTTCCTAAAGTTATGTTCAGCCCACGCATCACACAGTCTTTGTGCAGCACTGGCACTGAGCAGATAGAAAAAGTGGAGAGTGAACAAAACGCACAAGATGTTTTAAAAGAGGAATTAAATGTTGGTCAAACCGTGACTAGAGTAGCTGAGTCAGTGTTGTTTAATGAGGAAGAGGTTTTGTTGGACGCTGATTTTTCCAAATTTAAAAAATCCAGAAAATAAATCAAACACTGAACAAGTTACAAAAGTGTCAAAGACGAATCCCATGAGCTGTTCTTCTCAGTCAGATGATGGGTTGATGAACACGAAGAGTCTGAAAGTGATGTTAGTGGAAACACACAAATGGATGTGGAGAGTGCTTACTCTTTCACCAAAATTCAGTCCTTTTTACAAAGAACCAAAGGCTTGAGATCAGTTAAAGTTGATGAGTTTTCCCCAGATTTAAAGTTGTTCCTTGATTCAGTAAAACTATTCATGAAAATACAGAACACCCCGGCCAACTGACCTTTACAGACCAAAAAACCCTTACAGTCTAAAAAAATATGATAAAGTTAGCACAAAAGCTAATGATGGTTAAGTGTCTTTTTTCCTTTTTCTTTGTTTGTGTTAACCTCTCTGTTTTTTGTTTTATTAACATTTGCTATGTGTGACATAAAGCTGGGTTGTTTATAAGCAACTGAAAAAAGCACAAATGTCAGGGCATGTCAGAACATCTCAAGGACCCCAAAAACCACTCAGACCCCAGAGGGTTAAACATCATTGGTGCCAGAGAGGATGCAAAGAGAGTTTCCCTTATCAGTTTGTTTAAAGTTAAGGAATTAAATGTAATTTGTTTTACAATAAACGCATAGCACCGTTGAAAATGAAACTGCTGGAAGAAAGATTGGGATGAGGAAGTTGTTCTCAGTCATAAGAGTAGTAACAGTGGTGGAGTTGGTATCCTGTTTTCTAGAGATTTTTTTAGCCATTTCTTGTGTTACTGAAGAAATCATTGAAGGTCGCTTGTTAAAAATACAAGCTGTATTTGAAAGTGAAAAAATGACTTTGATCGGAGTAATGCTCCGACTGTAGGCACAGAGAGGGTGGTCTTTTTAAACTCTAAATACTGTAATAAGTAACTGTATTCAAAGATATTTACGTGACTGACCTCCGGTAAATCAGACAGGTCTGTAGAAAAACATGTTTGCCACAAAATTTTGTTGAATGGGTCTGGTAGTGCAACGTTGTCACATTTAAGTTTGGCCAAGTAACGGCTCTTTTCTTCTATTGGTAGTCCCAAATAATACTGGCTAGACATACTTGCTAGCTAATGTAATTTGCTTGTTTCTACAGATGAACTCTGTTGTTATTGATTCTACCGGAAGTTAAGTTTGGGCCACAAAAGCGCGCATGCGCAGTAACATTTGTTTATGTTGTTGCCGTTGAAAAACCGTCTATATTATGCAAACACTTGATATTTAATCTTATTAGATAATTAGTTAATTGCATTTGATACATTTTACTTTCAATAAAACATTTGCAATGGGTTTGTTAAAAGGTGTTTTTATGCGTGTTTTTGTTGCATTTAAAAGTATTTTTTAATGATATTTTAGAACTCAAAAACATCTTATATTTATTGACAAAAATGAATAACAATATATATATAAAAAAAAATAAAAAAAAACAGCTCAGAGAGTACAAACTTCCCCTGAATATATGCCTACAAATACATTATTCTCCATATCAATTCATGTTATCTTATGCCCCAACCCCTGCTCATTTGCATATGATCATTCATCCACGTGATAACATGTTTAATGGTGCAAGACATTAGGAAAATATGAAATACGGATGTGCCGTCACATTACAATATAATAATAATGATAAAAATCATTTAGTAGCCTATCCTTGCCTTGTTTTTGAATAAATAAATATTTGACGTGTAAAAGACATTTCAGAGAAAGTTTTTCTCAATCTTTTCCAATGACCAAATAGAATTTTTAATGGAAACAGACCTTGTAGACCTTGTTGTGCATTATTTGCAACGAAACTATTTTCTCAGACAATCTGCAAATACTCAGTAGTTAAAACATTAAAACACAGCATGCCAGATGAAGTGTTCAAAAGCATTGCATCCACAACAAATATTTCTATTTATTGCAGAACATAATTTTTTTTTGTAACTTCTCAGTAATGATTTCATGTAGTTTAAGTGTTTAACTCCATTAATGAGATTGGCATATTTGAAATGTTTATATTACAAGTAAAACATAGTTTTAATCATTATTTTATTTATTTAAACTGTTATTGTGAACATGCACCGTATTTATGATTAGGACTCGTAATGAAGTTTTACTTCATCTGCCGTTAGATAGTAGGCTATATGCGTCAGTTTCACTAAACGGCCCAACGCGCTCGCTGGCGCGGACATTTAAGAAGGGATGGATATTTGCTTCAAGTGATAGGCTTGGTGGGTGAAATTATATTTGTATTATCTTTATGTATGTATAATTTTCTTTAGATTTTCTGTCTAAAAGTGACCAAAAATACATTTAACTCCAGCTCACCATCGGTGTCGCCAAACTGCTCCATCTCCAAAACGTTCGTACGATGGGTCAGAGTTTGCTGCAGGTGCGCACATTTTCCCTTCAAGTTGGTCTTTATAAATCACAATCTATGCGTCGGAAGTGGCATACGCCTCTTTCAGGGCCTGTTTTGTGCGTTCGTACGTGTTGCAGCGGCAGTAATGTAATTCGACTACGCCACCCCGAGGTCTAACCCGGGGAACTGTAAGTAACCACCAAGGCTTCTATAGAATTAGGCAATCAGGTTCGGGCACTGAACAAACAGAGAAATGGTTCCATACAAAAAAAATACAATTTTATTAATTAAATTCACAGCAAAAATAGTGAACACTCTGAAAGCTGACGTCATCATGTTCCTAAAACACTACACTCTGGGTAAGAGTCAATACCACATACCACAAATATAATGTAACAATTCAGTAATGAAACGATTTTATTACTAAAAGTCATGGGGCAAATTGATACGTTTCTGTGCTTCTGTTTCTGTGTGTGCGCACGTAAATGATTTATGAAATAAAAGATTGTGTACTTTTAATGACCACAACTACAAAAACGGACTTGCCCTTTGGCCACATGAATATCAAAAGCAATTGTATTCTGTTTTATCATTTATGATAGTATTTTCTGCTGCATAAAGGAGGTGTCTGGATAAGCCACATATTATCTCTTGGAGTGATGTTGACTTCGTACTTGAATGCAAAACATGGCGAGTAAAGGTACAGTAAACTACATTGTTTTGGTTTTACTACAGCTATCTTTGTTCTCTAACCATTGAACCTTTAGTTTATCTTAGGTTTTTAGATGGTTCTGTTATCATTACTAATGTTTTCCAGTTGCAGGCATTGGTTAATATCCACAGTAGACATCCTAATGCACTCATAAGAAGGTTTTGGACCTAAATCAGTTGTTTGTCACTCTAAATTTGGCATACATGAGTATTTATATAAAAGTTACATAGGTTTATTTCTTTTTTTATCAGGTCAAATTCTGGTAAATATTTCATTTGTTTGACAATGAAATATAAATCCTTAATGATCATTTGTTTGACAATGAAATATAAATCCTTAATGATTTTTTTTTTTTTAATCTTATTTCTCAGATCATGGACAGTATTGAAATACCTGCTAGGATTCCCCATAGCAACTCTGCTTGCTCACGTAAGATGAAAATGGTTTGAAAAGGCACATTTAGAAATATGACTTTCACTGCCATTGTAAGACACATTTATAGTACAAACCATAAATAATTTTGTTCGGGATAATTAAATAACATGACCATAAGACATGCAATAAAATGTTTGTGTACATTATTTTATTCCAGATTAGCTACAAAGATGGGCCACTGGATCATTCAAGACAAAAAATCACAGGTCTGATTTGTTGTTTTGCTAATATTCTATAATTTCACAAAATGACATTCATACATTTTTAAGTGTGGCTTAAAGGGGCTTTATGTAAGAATTTTCATGTATTAATCGGTGTGAACAAGTTTTAACAATTTAACAAAAGTATGTGAAGTTTATGCACGCTACCGAGAATCCCTCTTCCATTCAATGACAAATTAAATGAAAGTTTATAAAATGTAAAGAATAATGTCAAAAGAGCCATTCTGTACTGTGATGTCAACATGTCATGTAAAGAAAAATCTACAGCCTCATATAGCTAGTTTTAGTATAGTCTAGTCTCACATAGTTTATAATTAAACTTTCATAACAGTGTCATTTTAATTACTTGATCTGTAGACATGAGTTGCAAAGCTGATGTCCACGTCACTATATTCAGATGCTTTCTTAACCCTCTAGGGTCTGACGTTTTTTTGGGGCCCTAGAGAAGTGCCCTGACCAGGGTATCATTAAAAAAATAATTCACTGCATGGTTAACGTGGCCTAAAGAATTCACTATAACAATATATTGCGATATCTATAGAAATTAATAGAAAATGCTATAGAAATGTTATCATCCAAATAGAAATTAAAGAGAAATTATATTATTATGTAGTATTATATACAGTGATAAAGGCTGTGTCGATTATCCTTATTAAAATACCAGAGATGGTGTAATGAACGGTCCGCTGAAGGCAAGTTGAAGTGAGAACCCAAATGCAATTATTAACAAAAACGTGATAAACATAAAACAAAGGCATGAAACTCAACTCAAAACAAGACAGGTAACATTCAATACTAGACAAAGACACAGGGCAAACATGAGGGCTTAAATACACAGACTAATTACAAGACAAGGAATACCTGTGAACAATGATCAGACCATTAACCAAAACCAATGACAAGACACATAGCAGGATCACATGACAAACAGGGAATCACATGACAAGACACAGAAACATGACAATAGGCTTGTTCGACTTGAACTGGCGCTGCACAGACCGATCGGTGAATGACATCAAAGTACCGCGAGAGCGAATAGAAAGTAGACGCCTCCTTATGCTTTTGAATTGCTCTCGCGGTACTTTGATGTCATAAATGATCGGTCTGTGCAGCGCAGTTTCAAGTCGAACAAGCCTAATGACAAACAAACACCAGGGTTCGTACACATTTTTACCATTATATTTCCATGACTTTTCCAAGACTTTTCCATGACTTAAAGGTAAATATTCATGACATAGTTTTCCATAAAACATCTGTGTATACATGTTAATTAACTCCTTGTGGGCGGGTAACGTTAGTAGCGGATGAAAAATCGAAATGTGCTTGAAGAGCTCTTTTCCAAAATGCGATAAACGCCATAAAAACTAAAACAAAACAAAAAACGAGATTGTTAACAGATCATTAGGCCATCCTTAAAAATATTCTTGTTTGCCGTAACCCGACCGACCCTGTCAATTTAGTACCGACCCAACTACAGAATTAGCCCTGCTATATATGATCGAAGCTGGTCCTGGAGAAATACCTGTGGATTTTGTGAAGCAATATTCTGCTTCATGGATGTGCTTATCCCTATTAGGAGCCCTGGCTTGCAGCACAGGGGACACCTGGGCTTCTGAGGTGGGTCCTGTTCTTAGTAAGAGCACGCCCAGGCTCATCACCTCATGGAGAGATGTCCCACCAGGTAAAAAGCCAAAAAATGAAATTGTGGAAATTAGCAGAATATGTGGAATCAGTTTATGTTTAAATAAAACACAAACTGATGCCTCAGATGCTTGTAAATGACCACAGACAATAATTATGGTCCAGGGCTTGAAATTAACTTTTTAATTCACCAGTCAAATTGGCTACAAAATTAAGTTACCTGTCTTTCAGAACTTCTACTAGCCAACACAGCAATAAAATGACATCTTAGATTTAAAAAATATTTATTATAAATCTGATTCTGAATGATTGAATTGCTTTTTTTTATGACTGCCAATCATTGTTTGTCGATACCATAAAAATGAAATAGTACAGGGTTCGTACGGTCATGAAAAACCTGGAAAAGTCATGGATTTTTAAAATGGCAATTTCCAGGCCTGGAAAAGTTTTGGAAAATGAATAAACTCATAAAGTTTTGGAAAAGTCATGGAAATTTGTTTTTCAAAATATCTGTGTACTTGAATTTGTTTAATTAATAAAATTGGGGAAACAAATTGCAATACTTTTTTCGTTTTACTGTGCGTTCACACCGGACGCGAATAGCGCGTCAAATTCGCGCCTGACGTGTCTAGAAATTTACGCGCGTCAGAGGCGAAATGACGCGTTTCCATTAACTAAAAGCGCTGAAACGGACATGAAAGGGGACCCATTTCTTTTGTCCCATCTAGTTTTAGTCGCTGTCCTCAGTGCCGTAGAAAAGCGCTGAATGAGTTCCCCTTCATGTCCGTTTCAGCGCTTTTCTGCGGCACTGGGGACAGCGACTAAAACTAGATGGGCCAAAAGAAATGGGTCCCCTTTCATGTCCGTTTCAGCGCTTTTTAGTTAATGGAAACGCGTCATTTCGCCTCTGACGCGTGTAAATTTCTAGACACGTCAGGCGCGAATTTGACGCGCTATTCGCGTCCGGTGTGAACGCACAGTAAAACGAAAAAAGTATTGCAATTTGTTTCCCCAATTTTATTAATTAAACAAATTCCAAGTACACAGATATTTGAAAAACAAATTTCCATGACTTTTCCAAAACTTTATGAGTTTATTCATTTTCCAAAACTTTTCCAGGCCTGGAAATTGCCATTTTAAAAATCCATGACTTTTCCAGGTTTTTCATGACCGTACGAACCCTGAACACCCAAAACGTGACAGATGGCTTGAACACAGTTACCATAATACTGTCGCAATGGTGTGTTAATTCTCTTCAGGTTTAATCAGTCAAAACATACCCTCAAATTCTGATATGAGGAGTAATTTAACACTGAGGTTTTCACATAGGTATTTCCAACATCTTTTTAATTCTAAATGAAGACCAAACAAGAAACTTGCCATGAGTATATCGGGGAATTGAATCACGTTCAGTCTTTTGTGCACGAGTGTGAGCACGGGCAATAAGTTGCTAGCTGCAGTTCACTTACAGCCACCAGTGTTGTTGATAAGGGTTTCTGAATTCTACATATAGCCCCTTTAAATGTCAAAATACATTTAGGGGTTTGTACATATTGGACAAAGCCCTTTAGCTGTTGGATGATGTTTACTTTTATCTAGGACAAAATGTAATATAGTCGAATCATAATATAATCAATATACAAACAAACTTTTTAAATTATTTTTTATCAGTTGTGACTTTTAACTTTATCAGTTAATTTAATTCAGGTGTTCATGAATCTATTGCGCTGCTGAATGGGCCAAGTGATTACTTTTATTTTTACAAAGGTGAGTTTTTTTATTTTCACTATTTTATCACTATTTTCAGATATAAATTATTGTGTAATGGTTTATATATATTCTTGAGTATAAAGTGTACTTTTTAATATGTTTTTTAAATAATAGTATCATGCGATCTTGGTTCCCTTTCAGTCGCTCACGTTCGACATAGTCAACGTGTCGACTGATTGGGATCATGCTTAGTGAGCCTGTCATCTTCGAGTACTATTAAAACTAAACAATGGAATTGGCGTGCGTGATTTGCATCAATTTGCGCGGGTATAAATACGGAATGGATTCACGCACTAGTTGCTTCGCTTCAGAGACGATCGTTTGATGTCTCTGAAGAGTGCTGTTGTTTATAACAAGCGAGTGTGTTGGTTTTCTTCTGGAAGACTCTCCCAGTGCTGATGGAATTTCATGTTGAACGTAGGGGTGGGCGATATGGCAAAAATATCATATCACAATTTTTTTCAGGAAAATCACGATTCACAATTTTATCATGATTCTTTTTCATGTTGGTTTTACTATTTTGCAAGTGACTGAGCAATACCGCCCAACTAATGTCCCTATTTTAGCCTTATAGGCAACAAAATATAAAATAAAAAAGAATGGCAGACATTTAGGCCAAAGTGGCAAAGATAAATAATTTCTTTGTTATTAAAAATTAACAAAGATACACATTACACATACACAACTTAATATACAAATGCTACAGTAGGTGTATTTAACAGTAGCGTTGAAGAAATTAATTAAATGAACAAATGAGAAAATAAAACAACATATAAGACTATATAAGACAAGAAAATAAGACTTCACTGTATAAATTATACAATGATTCTTATTAAAGCTACTAATTTAAAGTTAGGCTATATTTTTTTTTATGGAAGTCAATGGGGACCAGCAACTGTTTGGTTACACACATTCTTCAAAATATCTTCTTCTGTGTTAAGCACAAGTAAGAAATTAATACAGGTTTGGAACAACATTAGAGTGAGTAAATAAAGAATAATTATTTTTTATTTTTGGGTGAACTATCTCTTTAAGGACAAGCGGCAACATGTTTACTATTAGGCTACTGTCGCTTTTAGACCTGCACGCGACGTGTCTAATATACACTCATTTGACAAGCAGATTTTGACAAAGCCACCTCCTCTTTGTGTGCCATGGCGCTGCTACAGGTCTATCAGGCCAGGGCACTCATGGACATGCATTAATGCCATTGAGTGTTTTTTAAGTTTTCATGCTATTATTCTCTTACTTTTTTCCTTCTTTTTATAGAGGAATGTTGTGAGACACCAGAAGTCTGTGGTCAAACTCAACCTACAAACATGTTTTGAAGATTATGACTTAATGCGAATAAATAGTAGCATCTCATGTAAAGGTATGATTGTAGTAGTGGTCTTTGATATGTATCTTACACTGTGTACATAGGCATATGAATTTCTGCTCTTGACTGCTAAGTAGCGCTATAACCATAGGTTTTCATAAGTTATGAAGTGGATGCATCACAGCTCATTTTCATGAGCAGCAAGTTAAACAGTAGAGATTACAAGAACAATACGATTTATCAATAAGATTTATAAAAAAAAAAAATCACACTTACACAACCAAATTTAGTAATCAAAAGCCAATGTAAACATTTGTTGTTTAGAACAAATTCAAACAACAGTAAATGTCAAAATTGTGTTCTGTGCTTTATTATTTCATAGACTGTGCTTGGCTACTAATAGCCTATATTTAATCAAAAAAAATTATTCTTAATATCTATTATGTTTCTTTATAATGGGTTCTAATAAAATGTAATATATGGTACATTTCTATATGCTATTTGTGCAGCAGAATGCCGTACATGCTCACAGCAGTGTGTCGATGTATGCATTGGCTGTAGCAAGTTCCTGTAACCTACAACAACAGCAATAATCAACAGCAGCAACAAGTCAGCATAGCAGATCACCAAATACATTAACATTACCTTGTTAAAAAACTTTGAGGCTTGTCATTATAGAACTGATATTAATGAGACTTAATTGTAAAATGTGAATACAACTGTTAAACAAACCTTTCATGTTACATGACCCCTAGCATTGTTTTGTAATACACAAATATTTGTACTAACTAGTGTTACTAAATTGATGACAGCCTAACCATTATTAATGATGCAGAGTTTCAAAGATGATTAGGCAACAATAAAGTTCATTTTGTTAATCGTTAATTTTACCAATTCCCTTTTTTTCCCTTTTTTTCTGATACTACCATTTTTCAAATCCAGGATTTGACACTGAAGATAGAGTGCCTAGAAATGGACAGAAAGGTGAAAAGATGAACAGACCGTTGAAAAATGCAATGAAGGAAGACTTCCTATCAATACAGATTAGGTGGCTGGAAGCCAATACCAGGCGGCTGTGTTCTGCAAGTTATAAAAGACCTTGAAAGGAAAGCAAAGGTAAACTACTGATCATCTATTTTATGTCTTGTACACTAAAAAGGTGTTGGATTTGCTTGAAAACTGTGATACATTATTGGTGCATATAATTTAGTTAAATTCTGTTAAGAAAAAAGAAGAAGAAAGACATGAACATCTTGGATGACGTGGGAGAGAGTAAAGAATCAGGACATTTTAATTCTAAAGGGTGAAATAATCCTTTAATAGCTGATTGCAAGTTTCAATTTTATGTTTTAACATTATAGGTAAATTATATTAAATCAATCTTTGATTGAACTATATGGAACCAACATAAGAAACCCTGATAGTTAAAGAGAAGAAAGTATAGGAATTACATTTTATCAAAGATTTTAAAGATAACGACAAACATATGGCACTAATAGAGCTATATACGTGTATTTAAATGCAGCTACCTTCTTTACCAGCAACATTCAGTGTATGTGTCGTGTATGTATATATTTGTGGACATTTTTCTGATAATCTTGCATTATTTCTTTTGTTGCTTTGTAATTTAGGCTTTGGTTGTGCAGGATGTACCTGTGTTTGTGGCTCAGCTGAGTAATGCTACACACCATCATAATCAGGAGATAACACAGTCTCCTGTGACTGTCCAAACAATTGTTGGGATACTTGTACACATCGCTGATATCTCACAAAACACTACCATCAATAAGCCTGTGATGGAGGTGTGTGTAATTATTTCCACGTTGCTCTTATGCAAATGTAATGTGTATTGGATCATTCTGGTTACTTCTCTATTTCATTTACAGAATTTCCTTAAAACCGTGGACATACTTGTGTCAGAGAAATCAAAGGAAACATGGGGGGAACTAAACAATGGCAACACGACATCAAACACCAGCACTGAACTTCTGAGAGCTATTGAGGATATAAGTAGCTGTCTTGCAGAGACAGTTTTACGATCAATGAAACGTCATTGAGTTGATTAGAACTGTAATAGAGAACTCGTATAGTGGGAAATCAAAACTGCCAAACTCGGCTACTAAGATCCTGATACCGCAGGTTCTTAAACCAACCTCTTTAACCATCATAGTCTTCACAACTCTTTTCCATGTCCTACCTACTCGTGATACTAGTAATAACAACAAGAAATCAGATGTGCACATCAATGGAGATGTGGTTGTTATTAAGGTTAATGAAACGCTTAACATCATTTTTTTGAACTTAGACATTACTGATCAGTCTTTGGGAAATGCTCAGTGTGTCTTTTGGAACTTCAGTCATGACGCATGGGATTCCACTGGATGTGAAGTAAAGCCCTATATAAGTAAAGGGAATGAAACGAGCAAGATTGCATGTGAATGCAACCACACAACCTCTTTTTCAATCTTGATGTCACCATTTTTCATTGAAGACAAAGCCTTAGACTATATAACTTTCGCAGGTCTAGGTATTTCAGTGGACAGCTTGATTTTGTTCCTGATTATTGAGACTATCATATGGAAGTCAGTGACACGAACTCACACAGCCTACATGCGACATGTCTGTGGCGTCAACATTGCCGTGTCTCTGTCAATTGCAAACATCTGTTTTATCACTGGAGCCACAATTGTACAGCCAGAGGAGCTCACTCCTGTGGGTCCATGCAGTGTACTGGCTTTCTTTATGCACTTTTTTTACCTGGCTTATTTCTTCTGGATGCTATGTTCAGTGTTGTGGACGTTGTACCGTCTAACCTTTGTCTTCCACGAAATGTCAAGGGCCAAAATGATGGCCATTGCCTTCATAATCGGTTATGGTGTACCTTTACTCATAGTGGTCATTACTTTTGCATTAACAGCTGGAGCTGGAAAATATATTTTGGAAGCAGATGTATGCTGGCTGAACTCGAATGAAACAAAGACACTGCAAACCTTTGTGATTTTGGCTCTAATTATTATAGCCATTGATATTTTGATTGTAATTGTGGTTTACGTAAGGTGTGGACTATTAAGCGGATATATTGGTTCGGAGTGGCACTTACACTGATTCCAATAGATTGTTGGTCATATCTCGTGCTTTGATCATATTGACTCCACAATCTGGTCTAACATGGGGATTTGGAATAGGAACCATGCTGTCACCGGCCTATGGAGTCCATATGGTGTTTACACTCCTCAATACACTGCAGGTACAGGTTTCTGACTATTCATCTGTAAAATCATGTTTTTATGCTTTATATCAAAAAATATTTACAGTTCATTATTTGCATTATTATGTGTTGTGTGCATTATAAAGTTATTGTTTTGTTTTTCTGAATATGGAATCAAACTACAGTATTATTGTACAGTTTTTCTTTATATATTTTTATACTTGTTTGACAGGGATTCTTCATTTTGGCATTTGGATTACTTATGGACAGAAGGGTATAGGTATTTTTTGTTGTTCGAATGCCTGAACAGACACGTCTGATAACAAGGCTATTGTCATTGTGTGTGTGTGTGTGTGTGTGTGTGTGTGTGTGTGTGTGTGTTCTCTTAGGACTCACTTATTTTGTACTGTTTTCTGCTGTTTCTGTGTTTGTTTCCTGTTTTAGTTCCCCTTAATTTCCTGTCCTAGTTTCTGTGCCAATCCCTTTGAAGTCTCTTGTTCATTGGTTTCCCTTGACTGTCTCTCCCCAGGTGTCTTTTCTTGTTACGCGTGTTAGACCTTCTGTCTCTATGTATTTACAGTATGTATATATACACTGTACAGTACCTGTCAAAAGTTTAGAAACAATTTTTTTACAATGTTTTTGAAAGAAGTCTTTTATGCTCACCATTTAATCAAGAAATATAGTTAAAATAGTATGTCTTCACTGCCACTTTTAAACAATTTAATGCATACTTGATGAATAAAAGTATTTATTTCTGTCTTTATTTTTTAATCTTACCACAAATGTTTGAATGGTATCATTGTTTCTACAAACTTTTTTTCAACACTTACAATTTCGATTTCAACATCAAATCATCACATCATAATTTCTGAAGGATCATGTGAACTGAAGACTGGAGTAATTATGCTGAAAATTCAGCTTTGAACAAAGGAATATATTACACTTTAAAATATATTAACATAGAAAACAATTCTTTTGATTTGTAATTATAATTTGCAATAATGCACTTTTTGCTGTATTTTTATTTAATCAAATAAATGCAGTCTTATTAAGCAGACCTTTTTCAAAAACAAAAAACAAATAAAAAATATGTTTCCAAACTTTTGATAGGTACTGTGTGTGTGTGTGTGTGTGTGTGATAATATAAATGATAATGTTGAATTGTTTCATGCTGTTAAATCTCTCAGAGCTGTGTATTATTATCTAAAGACAATTTTCTTTTTATGATTGATTAAAGAATACATATTGTTAAGGTGTTGGAGGTGAAGGTCCTTGCACATTGAGTCATAATTTTTTTTGGATCGGTTAAATTTTCTTTTTTTGAGCCACCGTACAAGCGAACGGCAAAATCCAGAACTGTTCAGGATTAATTGGTTCACGGAAATTGGTGGTCTTCTTTTAAAAACGATAGTTCACCCAAAAATTAAATTAGCCCATGATTTACTCACCCTGAAGCCATCCTAGGTGTCTTCTTTCAGGCGAATACAATCGGAGTTATATAAAAAATGTCCTGGCTCTTCCGAGCTTTATAATGGAAGACAATGGGCATATAAAAGTGCATCTACCCATTATAGAAGTGCTCCACACGGCTCTGGCAGGTTAATAAAGGCCTTCTGAAGTGAAGCGATGTGTTTGTGTAAGAAAATTATCCATATTTAAAACTTTATCTACTAAAATAACTTCTGGCAGACGGCCATACACATCGATTTACGGCGAAAGAGTAACGCTTGACCTGAGGCACAACGTAATGACGAACAGTCACGAATTAGAGTCTAAAATGAGAATTTTTAAATAGAAATGTTGGAGGAGCTTGAGTTTGTAGCCCAGCCCTGTCCGTTTGAACCACGAGAGGCTTCAAAGCTTGCGCTACTCCTACATTACTCATACATCGTCAAGTGTTACTCTTTGGCGCAAGTCGACTTGCGTAGGCCGTCTGCCGTAATCTAGTTATTTTAGTCACTAAAGTTTTTTGTTTGTTTTTTGTCCACTTTGATGGACATCAAAACAGAAACGTCCATTCACTGCCATTTTAGAGCTTGGAAGAGCCAGGACATTTTTTAATACAACTCCGACTGTATTCGTCTGGAAGAAGAATGTCATGTACACCTAGGATGGCTTCAGGGTGATTAAATCATAGGCAAATTTTCATTTTTGTGTGAACTATTCCTTTAATATGTGGCTCCAGTATCGCTAGCTAAGCATCAAACTGAGCCACTGACATCTTGAAGTAAACTTTGAATGGCTCAGAATAATCCTGAGCTCCTTGATGAGGAGGTAGAACTCTCTGTCCTCTCTACGCCATCTCAGGATTGGATTGACCCAATATTTCCTCTTTCTTTTTCTCTTTTTAAAGGGATAGTTCACCCAAAAATGAAAATTCTGTCATCATTTACTCTCCCTCAAGTTGTTCCAAACTTGTATGATTTCCTTTCTTCTGCTAAACACAAAAGAAGATATTTTAAAGAAGGTTGGTAATTAAACAGTTGCTGGTCCCCATTGACATCCATAGTATTTTTTTTTCCTACTGTGGAAGTCAATGGGGTCCATCAGTCGTTTGGTTACCGATTTTCTTCAAAATATCTTCTTTTGTGTTCAGCAAAAAAGTCAGTAGTGTTTCGGCATCCGGGTTGCCAGATCTGCTCTAGTTACCACAGCTGCAACTACAAACGTTCCTGCTGGATCCTGCAGCCTATCTGGCAACCTCGAGTCAGGGGGGAGGGGGAGGGGATACACCGCTCTACAGTAATTTGAAAGTGATTGCAGTACCAGTTTCGGCCACAATCTTACATATGGCTCCTTTAATACACAGCGGACTCTGTATATAAGATTTCTTTTGCACAACAAATTTTTAGGATGACGAATACGAAAAAACGCACCCGAAAATTTCAGACTCAGTGTGAAGGACCTTAATGGTTGTTGTAATGAAAATAAAATGAATTATACATTTAGTTTTTCTTGTTAGTTTCTTGAAAGTCCATTCATTTCAGTAAACAAAAATTAGTTTTTTTGTTTTCCAATAATAATTCTCATTAATATTCATTAATAATAATAATAACTAGATTGCATAAACCATCATAGTTAAAATGAAGATTTAACCTAAAAGATGAATATACATTATCACATCATAGCGTAACCACCAGATCTAACCAGTTAGAGTTTATGTATAAATTATCAGAGGGTTTGTACACGTTAACTTTGCTTTAGCCATGCCATCTCTGTTTTTACAGGTCAGACTCAGAGAGGTACTGAGTTCCTGTTGTTCCTGGATGCGGGGAAACGAGACTCAGATTCAGGAAAGCTGCCAAAGGGATCCAGAACAGATATCTTTACCAAAGATTCTGGTAAAACTTAAGAATACTGTTCCGTCATTAATGAATAACTGCACAAGAACAAATGAGTAACTCAATATTAACATTCTAGTAACTACTATTAAAGGCACAGTATGTAAGTTTTGCTTTCTATGGAAATCGAGGGTAAAGCGGATATTATGTCATTGACACGGGCCGTTACACTAGGTTGTGGATGGCCTTGAATGTGAACAGAAGGACTTTGAATTGACCCTTCGCATTGAGTTTTGATTGACAGGCGTTCTGACCAATCATAATTCGCCATCCGCCATTTTGTCCGACAAATCAGTCAGGAGAGTTAGTAGATTAACGTTGGAGGATTTGAACTTGAAAAACGGAGTGCATTGACGTCTTTCTGCGGTTAAAACAACAATCCTTCTTATGTTCATTCATATTTATCTGATGCTATAAATGATCTAGAAGGAAGAGATGATCGGTTCACGAGACTGTTTTATATCAAAAGTAACCTGGTCTGTCCTGTCTGTCAGCGCGTTGTCAGTGTCCTCTCTGCTCCGCGATGTATTTTTCACTGCGTGAGAACATTGTGTGGTGTGAGAGCGGCGTGGCTTGTCGACATAGCAACAGTAACTAAGGGGGGCGGGTTTTGCGAACGGTCATTGGATACGGAAGCTGTTGGAGAACAGAAATTATGTGGTGAATGGGGGGGGTTTGGGCAGCTGAATTCAGGACCAGTTGAAGTTTATGAAGGGATTTGTGAGGGAGGCCGAAAAGGAGGGTTAGGCTAGCACATGACTGTTAATAAATACACAAGACTGTTTATATAATAAGTACGAAATGCCTAACTCATGAGTTGGGTAAGCTGTTAATAATCAGTAGCTTACTCTAATGGGCCCATTTGATTTGATTCGCATTTGAAAAACCAAAATGCGAATTACAAAGTCATCATTTGTTTGTTTTTTGAAAATAAAAACAAATTATGAAATAACTGTTTAAAAAGCATTTTTTTTTTTTTTGTCAAAATGTAAAATATTTAAAGTATGCTTCATTTATAATTTTTTGCGCTGATCAAAAAGCACGGTGGAAAACAACTTGCTGACGACACAGCTTAATGCTCATTGGTTTAAACAACCGTGATGTATTGTTCTCTGCTTATGAATTGTGTGAATATTCCCAAACTGTCTGACAGTGCGATATTATCGTCTTAATTAAAAATAAATAAATAAATAAATAAACAAACACGTATTTCTGGTGAAATTAATTAACACGTACTTTGGGTGTCTTGTTCATCATATTATTTTCATATAAAAGCAACAGAACTTAAATAACATCTAGTTTATTAGCAATTCCCTTTATTTTATTAGCTTTTCAAAAGTAACAAGATAGTGACAGTAAGGGAGGATGACACGTACACTGATGTGTTGCTAGTTAAGAATCTTATTACTGATTAAGCGCAAGTGTTAAACACTGAATTTAGTGTCAGTAGAGCATGATGAGATTGTACGTCGAGTAAAAAAAACATTGAAGCAATAATAATAAGAACAACAATTTGTAAAAAAAAATTCGTTTTTGTAAACAAGACAGATCAACAAACAAACAAAAACGTAAGAAATGCTTGGGCTTGTGTACTTTGCAGTCTCCAAAGAAAATGTGCACCATGTGTCTGAAATGATGAACATGGCGATGTGAATGACTCAGTGGGTCGTCATGAAGACCACGGCGACAGTGAGTCACGTGACCTGCCAGAATCAGCCTGCCCACTGCCACCAAACACTGACAGGTGATGCCAGCCAGTCATATACAGTCAAACCAAAAATTATTCAGACACCAGATATAATGTTTGATATTTTTTTCATATTGAGAAATAAAGTAAACTGTGACATATTATACCCAAATATTCTTCATACAGTTAAACTACCAGTTAAATGTATAAAAATCTGGGACCAAAAATTATTCAGACACTTTGACCTGATCATGTTTTGCTGAAGTGTTTTTTCTTTAATTGCAACAATTTTCTTTTACACCACAGACTGAACAAAATGAATGGTAATTAATTTGGTAATTGGTTGACCTAAATTGGTATTATGTAATTGTGTAGTTAAATTTAACAGCTGACAGATATTCAACCTAATTCATTTGTGAGACAGTCTGAGAGAAGGATGGACAAAACTGATTTGATAATTTTGAGTTCTTGTCATATTTTATTACCATTTTCTAAACTATAGCGAATAAACTGTGATCATGTGAGAAATGTTGAAGGTGTCTGAATACATTTGAGTGTGTGTGTTTAATCTTTTGTGTTATCTTAATTTCAGTCCGAGAGATGATGGCAGTGTCTTGCAGAATGATGAGTTTGAAAAAAATGAAGAAGTTGTGCTGATTGCCCAAGGTCTAGAAGAAGCCCCGCTCTCTGACTCCAGTGACAGGAGAAACACACGGGTGGTCACAGACTCCCAAGCACAAGAGCTACGGGCAGCATTCAACTGTCTTATATGCAAAGGTTTGCTTTGCTAACTCGTTTCTTTTGTACACACTCTGATGCTTTGCATAAATTCATTTAGCCAATTCTGTCATTTCCGTCAAGTCATGTGTATGCAACATCACTCAGTTACTGTTGCCGTTGTGGAAATGAGCTGATTAAATCATGGCCATGATTTATCTATAAATAAAGTATCCAATAATGGAATGTATACTGCATACTTGTCTGATCATGTGATATTCTCACATCGGCTTCCATAAGATGAGCTGTTTAGTATAAACCTGTCTATTGCGACTGAAGTCTTAGTATCATGAAACCGTAAATAAATCTAAACATTTTTTGTTTAAATTCCTATTGCTTTCTCTGAGAATGAACTTTTTGGAAAAACTTTTGAGCAGACAAAATGACTGAAGACTAATTCAAGTTTCATTTATTGGATATCTCTTATTTTACAGGACCCTTCCACCAGCCAATGTATGCAGTCTGTTGCCAGAGCCTGGTGGGATGTAAAGTGTGTGTTCTGCAGTGGCAGGAAACTTCTAGCCAGTGTCCTAAATG
This sequence comes from Leuciscus waleckii, assembly GCA_900092035.1. NCBI lineage: Eukaryota > Metazoa > Chordata > Actinopteri > Cypriniformes > Leuciscidae > Leuciscus > Leuciscus waleckii. The sequence continues at coordinate 22,369,065 of FLSR01004883.1, forward strand.
TGGAGAAGAGGATAGCAATGTCTGCGAAGTCACTGGCCTTACTGATGCACTGTCTGTTCTGAGAGACATTATTTCTGTTGACTAACTAATGCATAAATGTTGTTTTATCTGCTTTTTTTCTATTTTTGGTCCACGTTAAGCGTATCTTCTCGTTGTTTTGACTAAATCTAACAGCTAGCTTGAAATACGATAAGTCACTCTTCACTGTGTATATCATACAGACAGGCCCGGATTAAGAGGACTTTGGGCCCTGGGGCAATACAGGGATTAAAGTTCTCCGTCGCTACGACGGATTTCCGTTAATTGCAGCAAGTCTATGACGGATTTCCGTCAATTGCAGGGTTCCAGTCTGTTATGTTAAATAAAGGGGAAAAGTACTTGTGTGTGTTGACACATTTTGTGTAAACATGTTATAATTTGCCTATATAATATATACGTGTATATGTATGTATACGGTATGTATATATATGTATGTATATATATATATATATAGGCAAATTAGAACATGTTTAAACAAAATTTGTTTATATATATATTCAATGTAAACTTTGATAATCATAATTAATAAATCGCAATTACAATTCGAAGGGAATAATCGGCAATTATGATTTTTGTAATAATCGTGCAGCCCTAACTTAGGTGAAGAAACCTGTTTATTATTTATTCATTTGATTTTGCAACTGTTCACTGATACGCCTACTGGCAATATTAAAGCGGTTTAAAACGTATCCCCTTAAAACGCTATTGGTCTCGACTATTTAAAAAGGTATATGACTTGGCCTAAAAAAAAATTTCAGTCAGAAGAATTTTTTTCACTTTAATCCCTGGGCAATAGCAACACCAAGGGCCCCCTTTTATCTTATTGCCACGCCACAGAGTCTTCTACCACAGTAAATGTAATATATATATATATATTTTTATTGTTATTAAGCATGTATTAAATAAAAAAATGTATCATTATTATTATTCTTTTTTTAACATATTTATTAATATTTTTAACATTTTATACACGCACAAGATTGCATGCTAAATCTTCCAGGCTTTTTAACACATTAATGCCTGGCTCACACTACAGGAGTTTTAAGCCGATTTATCCCCGATTTTCCCCTCCCGAGAATCAGAGAAAAAATCTTGTCGATGACCTCGATCGGTTCCGATGTTCGGCGCAGATTATCTGGTAATGCAGAGCTGCCAACTCTCACGCATTCACCGTGAGACTCACGCAATTTACACTTTTCACACGCTCTCACGCCACACATCCATTTTCTCCCGCACAGAAAAATCGCGAAGCAAGAGGACACTGACACCGACAGACAAGACAGAGCAGTTACTTATGATAGAAAAAAATCTCAGCTCTCAGATTCTGTTACTTTTATTACGAAATTCAAACAATAAATACCGTTTTGGCGCTTGTAAATGTGACGTGACAGATCCCTAGCGGCACGTGAACCGATCATCTCTAACGTTAGCTAATAGTAAATAAACACGAATGAACACTGTTGAAAGAAACAGTACAACTTACCGAAATGTATATTCGTCATAGCCTACATAATATCGACCTATCAATCAAACAAAGGGGTCAATAAAACAGATGGAGAACAATTATGTCACATAACATTTACCTCAGGAAAGCCATTTGATGACCATAATATGGGCTATTGCACGTTAGTTGGCTAGAAAAAAAGAGCTATAGAGAGTATTTTGCTAAATATGTGTACTATATTACATATTTAATATATTTTTACTTATATCATTAAATAAAGTTATTATAATAAAAAAATGCATTATATTTAATTTGAGTTATTTTTAACCTTAAATACTGCCAGCTGATTAGGCTCTGTATGTTTACAGCATTAGGTGAGTTGTTTTTTTTCTTGAGAAAAATGAATGCCTATCTTGTGTAGCCTACCTAATCAATATAAATCAAATCACAATAATTGAATTGAATTGAAATTTAAAAAAGCGTAGCTTACCAGAAATTGTACCATGTAAACATTGTACCATGTTGTCACTAAACCTAATAAAATTCAGTTTAGTTACTAAAATGTTTTGACAATCACAATACACTTATTGTGATGCAATAATTTTTTTCATCCGAAACTAAAAAGCGCGTTAAAAGGAAATGGAGTAAAATGAAGATACAATGTCTAAATAAGGGTCGGGGGTCCACATAATATAATAAACACAACATAAACCTGACAATGAGCTTGTTAGGCCATTGCTATATAACAGTTAGTTCCTCGAATCTCACTTTACGAGAGGCTTTCTGCTGATATTTCACCAGTATTGGCATTACTCGTCTCTGCGCATTCTAGACAGGCTGTCACTCAGTCCAGTTACATTGTTACGCCACCAGGTGGTGGGAGGGAACAGTCTTTGAGTGAGTCATGAAACTCTTCATTCAATGGAAATGTAAAAAAAAAAGCTGATTCATTCAAAGATAGATGTAATGAAACAAGGTGTTAATTATTTTACTATTTAATTTGAGCTTTAAGATCCACTTTACAAGGCTCAGCTGAGCAGCAATGCGGCGCATGGGCAACGCTGAAGCTTATCCGTCACTTCATGATCAATGGATTCATTGTATTGAACAGCGCTGACGCCATTCATTAGACATATCCTTAAATGTTAAAAGGATGATTTTTGAAAGATTTCGCTTTCCTTGGTCATGGCTACCTTTTCACAAATATGACTTGATATGACGGACAGATATTGTGTTTACATACTTTTCCACTTCAGATCTGCTGCGTGAGATCAGGAAGGTGCTTCCTCTGGCACGATAATCTTAATAACATTTTGTAATGTGTGATGTGCCATGATTTTCAAATATTGTAGTGTGAGCATGTTTAAGATTGCAAAGATTCTCCTTAAGTGTGTGCTGCAACCAGATTTTACAATCGGTTAGGATTTTAAAACTCCTGTAGTGTGAGCCAGGCATAACCTCTACTGCACACATTTTGATCGAACATCATGATCAAATTACTCTTTTTTGACCCCTCCCCTACTGTAAGTGCATTTACTCCAGATATGATCTCCAAACATTCAGGTTGCCAAAATCAGCAAAAACATTACTAATACTTCAGTCACACTTCCTCAATGAGTACTTTAACATGACTAATTTAAAGGGATAGTTCAACAACATCACCCTCATGTTGTTCAAAACCTTTATGAATTTCTTTCTTCCGCTGAACACAAAAGAAGATATTTAATAGAATGCTGGTAACCAGACAGTTGACGGCACCCACTGACTTCCACAGCAGGAAAGAATACAGTATATACTATGGAAGTCTGGCTACTGTAAACTGTCTGGTTACCAACATTCTATAAAATATCTTCTTTTGTGTTCAGCGGAAGAAAGAAATACTTTTGGGGTGAGGATTTAAATTTTTGGGTGAACTATTCTTTTAAATAGGGTCTTACTGTTAAATATTATTTTCTCATGTGGATATCTGTAAAAAAAATATTAATACATTTACACTGCATTTACAATTGCATAAATGCTATTATTGTTTTTTATTCAGTATTTAAATATAAAATGATTTCTAAATTAACCTTTTTTAATTAAAGGGTACTTTAAATAGTAAACTAAAACTGCCAGTAGGTGGCATCAAGTCACTGTCTTGAAGGATTAGTTCACTTTCAAAAAATGTTTTGCTGATAATTTACTCACCCTGATGTCATCCAAGATATCCATGTCTTTCTTTCTTCAGTCGAAAAGAAATTAAGGTTTTTGAGGAAAACATTCCAGGATTTTTCAACACAGAATGGACTTCTATGGCAATCAAATATTCCAACGTTCAAAGAAGCTCCAAATGTCCGTCTCAATGCAGCTTCAAAGTCTCTACACGATCCCAGTCAAGAAATAAGGGACTTATCCAGCGAAACGATCGGTCATTAAAAAAAAAAAAAAAATTATAGGCCTATATATACACACTTTTTAACCACAAATACCCTTCATGTACATCTCTGAGATGTGCCAAGCACAAAAATAAATAAAAAAACTACTGATTTTGGCTCCCTATGGATGAGTGGCGCCCATAGCATTGTCTATTCCGCCTATGCCGGGCTGGCCCTGTGTGGCCATGCACAGGACCCCTTTGCATCATATCACTATGCCGGCAAGGGTATGCCAGCCTCTTAAGGATCATACACAGCGCCTCGACTCCTCCCACAACACTTCTCTGATCTAAAACAATCTCATTGGGAATCCTGAGAACATCCACCAGAATTGGTAGGTCACATTTTCTGACATGAAATTCATTTAAGCACTCGTCTTCCTCCATGTAATCAAGGTTACATTTACTCATTTAGCAGACGCTTTTATCCAAAGCGACTTACAAATGAGAACAATAGAAGCAGTTAAACTAACAGTAGGACAACAATATGCAAGAGCTATGACCCTTCTCAGTTTAATCTAACGCAGTGCATGTCATTTATTTAATTTTTTATTAAAAAAATTTAGTAGAAGAGAAAGTGTTAGTATTTCTGGATCAAGTGCTGGCGAAAAAGAAGCGTCTTCAGCCGTTTCTTGAAAGTGGCTACGGACTCAGTGGCTACGGACTCAGTGGCTACGGACTTAGTGGCTACGGACTCAGCCGCTCTGGTTGAGTTTGGCAGATCATCCACCAGCAGGGAACAGGCATGGTAAAGGTCAGAGAAAGAGATTTTGTGCCTCTTTGAGATTGCACCACAAGAAGTCGTTCGCTTGCAGAGCGCAAGTTTCTGGATGGCACATAAGTCTGAAGTAATGAGTTTAGATTAAAAGTCAAGTATTGCTTACATGGTAAATCTAGTTTTTTTTTTAGACTTATTTACATCAATAACATTTTACATTACAATAGTAAAAATTCTTCTGACAATAGATTGTCATTTAATGCCAAAATCAATCCTTCTCTCAATAAATGACTGAATGCCGCGTTGCGCCGTCCTGTTTACGGTTGCTTAGTGATTTTTACATTCTTGGCTACGTCCCTATTATATGGTGACTGCGAGTGGGACATTTTTTTTATTTCTCTTTTTGGGTGCATAAAAGAAGTGCATACGACATTAGAACAACACCAGAGTGAGTCATTTTAGGGTGAATTGCTGAAATGATGTAGCAATACGATTTTCACAAAGTTATTAATAACATGTACTGTTAGCTTGGGCCAAGTCTAACCTCCATTTTCAAGTTCCATTGTAGGTGCAGTGCGTTAAAGGGCTTGAAGGGCCCTATTATGGAAATAAGTATGTATACATTATTCCCATTCCAAGCCTCTTTCACACATGTAAAATGGAAACAAAGGGATGTATTCTCTTGTTAATATTCTATTGCTTACGTTGCACGGGCAGCCAAAAACAGTCCAACAAATCTACGTTTACCAATTACTTTGCTTGTAATGCCTATATGTTTTTCTAAAACTGAAAGATATTGGTTTCATCTGCAGAGCTGAGTGGAGAGATAGGATGCCCACAAGGTGAAGACAGTGATGTGGAGCTGAGTAGAGAGGTAAAAGGGATTGGAGAGGGTTTCTGGAGCTTGAGGGACTTTTGGGGTCTCTCCACAATGGGGCCTCAAATGGTCTGTTCATTTTTGGTAACTTCAGACCCCTCTCATCCTCAAGCTCAGCGCTCTTTCCCTCCTGTGCTGTAATAGTGAAGGGACCCAGAGGTAGCTTCCCTCTAATTTCCTACCTTTCCACTGCTGACTTCTCACGTTTGGTGTCCCAGTTGAAAAGGATTGATAGATGGAGAGATGTTTTTATTATCTTCTTTTGTGAAGTTTTCATGTTTGCCTCATGCAAAACTTCACTCATCCTCACTGCAGATTTTGACACTTGCTCCACAGTCACCATTTCTTTCACACTTTGGTTGAATATTTTTTTTTGATGTTTTTTAAACTAATATAGGCTAATCATTAAGAGTATTATAATACATTTTCAAAAACAAACCAGATAAAAATGACTGTTGAACAATAAAAATAATATATCTAAAATTAAGACTGAAACCTTTTTGTAATTGTATTTTAATATACAGTAGAAAACAGTATACAATTATTCTAAAGTACTCACATTATTAATGGTGACATATCCTCCACCAGAAAACAGATCATGTTCCTCCCCAGTTTTGTCTCTAGATGAAGGAAGGAGGACCTTCATCGCTACATTTCATTCTTCACTTAGTGGGAGAGGGCTAATTGTAAAAATAAAATTAAAATAAACTTGTGATCAACCATTAGGCAATATTTGCCATGCTTTTTATTGATTTTGTAATTTATGATGAAGTATTCAAAGAGTGAGTTTTTCCAGGTTTGATAACATAAATATTCGACTGTGTGCTGCACATTTTTTCATAGGACTGTTTCCAGAATCTGGGAGAGTACAAGGCCGGCTGCGCACAAAGGCTGATTCTAAAAAAGTGGGACAATTCCATCTTTGCAAGTACAGTCTGGTGCTTCTGACTCAAGACAAGTAAGTATGTTTTTATATTTTCATATTTCAAGAATTTGCTACTGATGCGCATTTTGAGCAGTATAGAGGAGACATGGTTTTATCTTTACATATCTTTGTATCACCTGTCATTATTGATTTGGGAGCTGATGTTCCAAATATGGTAAGGGCCGTGACATTTCCGTCACATGCTTAAAGTATTTGGGCCAATCACAACGCACTGGATCGCTGGCCAATCAGAGCACACCGTGCTTGTCAGAACAGTGACCTTTGTAAAAATCTACGCATTTCAGAAAGGCGGGGCATAGGGGAGCAACAATAATGTATGGTATGTGTAAAATAAGGACTTTTTTTAAAACACATTGCATTAAACCAAATACACAAAATAATGTTCTTTTTAGAACCGTCACATGACCCCTTTAAGATGTGTGCACTTCGTTTTACACCTCAATGATATACACATTTGTATTAATTAGGGATGGGCATGATTAATCGACGACCGATAATTGATCGTTAAGAATTTCGTCGATCACGTTTATTTGTTATCGATTAAACTAATGCATTTTGCGTTGCGTAGTGTGAGTCTTGAAGCAATGGAATTAATTTTAGCGCGGAGGTACCTGTGCATCCCGGCAACGTCAGTCCCCTCAGAGCGGGTGTTGTCGGCGGCTGGACTGGCTGTCACCAGGCTTGTGGGCATTACTAATGCCAAAAAGGCACTTGAGTGGCAAAAGGTTGCAGACGCCGTTAATGCTGCAGCCTCAAAACCTCGACCGTGGCCGAAATAAAAAAGAAATGGTCAGACATCAAAGTCGATGCAAAAAAGCGTCTAGCGCTCCATCCGCCAGAGTGTGTCTGCCACGGGTGGGGGAAAGGGGAAAGCTACAGATGTGTTATGAGGATGAATTGCATAACATGCCAATATTATTGCAGAACATATTTCACTTTTCTTTTTGCAAATATGTGTTAATTAGCATTTCTGTTTTAATCTTCGTTTGTTTTACACTGCAGGTCGATCAAACGGGTGTTCGTGTAGGCTGTTAATTGTAAGACTTGCTTGTGAAGTCTTCATGTTATTTATGAGAGGCAGTATTGCCATTCTTTTACACAACGGTCTACAGTTTCACACACTTGTACGTGTTTCTTCCCTCTGCCGACGGTGTCGCCATTTCTCATTTCACCCGTTTTTGTGCGTACGCCTGGGTCAGAGTTTGCGTGAAGGACCGCAGTTTTCCCGTCAAGTTTGCTTTTTATAAATACCAATTATTGCGTAGAGAGCGGCGTACGCCTTCTTTTGTGCGTACGCAACGTTTATAAATGAGGCCCCTGATCTACTGCAAAAAATGCTTTTCTTACTTAGTATTTTTATCTTGTTTCCTGTTCAAATATCTAAAAATTCTTAAATCAAGAAGCATTTACTAGAGAAGTAAAATGACATAAGAAATTCTATCTTGTTTTCTGATAAATAAAAAACTAAATTGAGTTTTGGCTTAAAACAAGCAAAATGATCTGCCAATGGGGTAAGAAAAAAACTTTTCTATTTGAATTAAGAATATTTTTCTTGATTTCCATTTGAATGAACTTTTTTTTTTCTTACCCCATTTGGCAGATAATTTTGCTTGTTTAAACTCACTTAATTTTTATTTATTTTTCATTAGAAAACAAGATATCATTTCCTATGCCCTTCTACTCATCTAGTAAATGCTTCTTGATTTAAGAATTTTTTGATATTTGGACTGGAAACAAGACAAAGATACGAAAAGTATTTTTTGCAGTGTACATAAACACAATGGCATTCAATGAGCCTGTGTCCCTTCAGCACACTATATAACGCTACGTAAAGCCTTTTACTGTTGTACTTAATAGCTGTGATCTCACACGAAATGCATATAAGCCGCTACTCATACTGAACTGAATTATTTTTATTGGGATTGGACTGTCAAATACACACTTATGTGTCAAAATGCTCGTCTTTGCGAGTATCCATGTAAAAAAAGCCATTTAAAACAGTTCAGACATAATGAGGAGGAGATTTAAGCTAAGCTATGTTTTAATGGTACAAAGACCTCTTTTAAGTCAAAGATCAGGGCTGATTTGATTTGTCATGACCCCTTTAACTAGTCATCACTGTTTTGATCTGGTCAATCTTCAGTATATGAGCTGTGTGTCATCTAAAGGTTTAATCTTCAGTCTTCCATCAAAGCTAATCGTTTTGTGTTCTGGGTTCAAGCTACTGTTGGTTATATTTGACTGAACTCAGTGTTTGGACTCATTTATTAAATACATTAATAAATAATGTATTTATTGTGATAAGATGTCATCATGTTTTATACATACTTTACACTCTGTCGCTATAAAGTAGTGACTGTCATTATTTACAACTATGGGGAGAATATTAAGACCCTTGACTCAGTTACAACACAGTTCACATGTTGTTATGGCTTACATTATGATTAAAATATATTTAATTACTCATTTTTAAAATATTTTTCACAGATACATTTAAAAGCATTTTCACATGGATAATCACACCACCCTGATGGATATAACACAGCACAGTTCTCTTTTTTATATCCATTTGGTTCTGCCCACATCCAGGACCTGCATCAACAGATCAGCATTAGATGTTCAGACTGTGAGATATGATCATTTATTAGAGAATAATCAGTTCAGTTCAATGTTTAGTAACTGTTGTCTCTCTTCTGTGTAGTTTGTGCTCTTGGTATGGATGTGGACACACAGCACTATGACTGCAGTCAGCAGAAGAACACACAGAAGCACCAAACACACTGGAGCTGCTCTGGAGCTTCTGGTCTTCACACAATCACTTCCTGAAAATAAAGTAAAGAAAATAATGAGAAAGGTTTTATTAAATACCTAATGGTGTTTTATGTTTACCTGTATGGTTTCTCTGAGTACCTCTGTCCAGATATTGTGTTCCATCAGTGTTTATATTGCCATAAACAGGCTGAGACATTTTTGTTCGCTTGGTCATGGAAATAATACCAATGAATTTGCATGTGTATTTCTACTCTGTAGTCCTCTGCTATATGTGACTCTAAATTTAGTAAATGAGACCAATAAGTGACAAAGAACAAGAGCATGTGACTTCCTTTCTGATAATACCAATGAATTTGCATAATAAAAAGCTCTTGCTAAATGGCACCATTGTGGTAGTGTGGTTAGATGTAGTAGCCGGGTTCAAGTTAACACATTTCAGGATGACTCTTATTCAGTTGCATCGTTTAACAGCTCACTGGAGAAGCTGATCAATAAACAACAACTTGAATTTCAGATTGTTCTTCACACAAACATATAATATGACTACAGAAGACTTGGAATAATCCCCCAGGTCATATTTGATGATACTTTTAATAGCGCTTTAAAAGCGTTTTCTTTTAAGCTTTTTTTTTTATCTCAAGAAATCTTCAAAAAAAAAAACATTTGTGTACCAATCTCAAGAAATCTTCTTTTCTTTTAAGCTTTTTTTTTTATCCCAAGAAATCTTCAAAAAAAAAAACATTTGTGTACCACAGAACCTCAGGCTTTAACTGTGATATTTCAAAATACCGTATTCAGCCAGTTATTTTACTTATTTCTTTAACCCGTTCCGTGTTGGAATGTCTGTTTTTTGTTCTGGTCTGTGTGTGATCTCGCCCACTGCCGGTTCACCTTAATAGTATTTCGACACCCTGGGATGCCAGGCAGGAAACACAGCGTATTGGAAACAAACAAACTGGGTCAGAGATTGTAGATTCTACCCGACCAAAAAATCCCCATCTAAAAATCTCAATGAATATATTAGAACATATTAAAACGCGGATAAATCAACTCATCAACTTGCTGTGTGTAAGTGTCCTCTGCTTTCATTGTCAACTGTGCCCGTTTCTATTGTGTGTTCTCAAACTGGTAACCCACGTGAGCATCGAGTCTGAGGAGGAGGGGCCGGGGGAAACAACGATCTCAAATATTTTGAATTTGGACTGCAGTACCTATTTCGACAGCTTGCTGTCATCCTTACAGACTGTACCTTTAATGTAGGCATTATGACAGTTCACAAATTCGTTTGCCCATATAATCTTTAAGCTAATAAGGTTAAGTGTATCTGGGTCAACTCAAGCTTAGCTCAACCTAGTTTTCTCAGTGTGTTCCGCACCGTCAGCTGAAATTGGTCCTCGTCGGCTTTTTTCGGCCGATTCGACATGTTGAATTGGCGTCGGGCCGTCGGTGAGAGAGAGAACTCTAATTGGCTGTTCATCTTAGTGAACGAGTAGTGCACGAGAATAATAGCAAAACAGCGAGCAAAGAAGAAAAACGTACAGATAGAAGGCTGTTATAATGTTACGTCATCTTACCTGAGTGTTCCTTGGCGAATATTTCAATATTAACATGAGTGGAGTGGAATAAAGTAAGTGTTTAGCAGGATTGATATTCAAAATGGTAAGCACGCACTGCTTTGTGCGTTGGCATTAACTAAAAGCAGTATTTCTAAAGGAAAGCTTTATCTTACTTTGCGCCATGGTCTTGGAATAATTTGCAAAACTTGCTACATCTAAATGATTTAGTCCCATTAAATGAATTTAAGACCATGTTAAAATGCCATATAACTCAAAAATGTAACTGCCATATGTGACCTGTTCCTGTAGACAGTAATTTACTGTAAATGTACAGTCAAATAATTTACAGTGTGAGGATTGTGACTAACAGCACTTCAAGTCAAGGCTGAAATCACTTTTTATGATCTGTGTTTTCTCTGTTTCTCCAGCAACACAATGAACATTAATATGAAGGCATCAGGTCTTCCATAAAACCGTCATGATAACACCAAACTAATGTTGGCTGTTTCTGTGCAGTTTTTCTGACCCTCAAATACACCTGACCTCATCTGAGGTTCACTTCATCAATAAAGGGCAAACAATAGACTGACGCTGTGCTTCAGTTGTGTTCAATGTTATCAGTGTACAGTTCAGTTCATAAAATCATATCAGATATCAGATTTATGACTATCCTAACTAAAACACACAAGCTGAGTAAACATGTTGCTCAGTTTTTATTTTCTCTCCAAAAACAAATACAAACGGTTAGTAATTAAATCCAATAAAGCATCAGAAGAACAAAAAGTAGAACCAAACACACTGTAGCTGCTATGAGCTTCTGATCTTCAAACAATCACTTCCTGAACACCACAGGTATGACATTAGATGACTGAATATGTGCAGACTGTGATGTTTCTATCAAAGTAATGAATGTGATTACCTGAACGCTGAAGTGTTTGATGCGTGTTTATCTCTGTCCTGAAGTCGTGATCTCTCTCACTTTCTGAACTCTCATAGATTACCACTGTCATCTCCATTCTCTCTGTCTGCCTTCCCTCAGACTCAGTCCCGATCACATCATCATAAATACTATGAGACATTTCTTCTCTTTAACAATAATTTATTTTGTTCCTTGTTTTTTTTAGATGTAATCAGCACTCGTCTTCTTTTTAAAGCTAGTGGCAAACAGACTTGTGGTCAATGTGTGAAGAAAAAAAAAAGTGCCATCAGACCCTTAAAGTTGACAGGAAGCAGAAGTTGTGATGGTCTTTTCTTCCCTTTTCTGATGTATATGTGAAACTCAGCCGTGTGAGTGACCGCCCAGCAAGCAATTTTGTGTTTAAAAGACATCTAATAGCCGTCCAAACACAGCCCTGACGTCTAGGCTAAAACAATTTGGGCTGTCAGTGAAAATTTAAAGGGGTCATAGACTGGATTATTTTATTATTTTATGTTTCCTGGGGTGCCCTTATAATGTTAGTATGATTTTAACATCAGTCATAATTGATAAATAAAAGGCATTTTTCCTAGCCTGATTTTAGCCTCTGATTTGAATGCTCTGTTTGAAGGGGCGTGTCTGTGTGAGACTTCAGTGTAAACGCCCACTGCTGTGATTGGCTGTGAGACAGGTTGGGAAGTTCGGTCTGAGGCCCCGTTTACACGCACGTGGTTATTTTGAAAAACGGAGACATTTCCCTTCGGTTGTGCCCCTCGTTTACACGCAAACGGAGAATTCGCCTCTGAAAACAATTCTTTCTAAAAACTCCGGCCAGAGTGGAGATTTTGGAAAACTTCAATTGCATGTTTGCATGTAAACTGAGGAAACTGAGTTTTAGGCAGCCGACGTCACAGTATGCGACAGAACTTGCAATGCGGCAAAAGTGCGACCTTGCGAATCGATTCGTTCGATTGGCTAACGTGGGCTTGAGCCTCTCGTTACACTGCCACCTACAGGTTTGGCATGCTTTTGTCGGCAAATACACGGGTTCGTGTAAACAAACGCTTTTCTGAAAACTGACAGGTGTGCACGATTTTATTTTCGAAAACGGAGAGGGTGAAATGTCCATTTATGAAAATAGCCGGCCACGTGTAAACGTAGCCTCAGAAAGTAAAAGTCCTGCTATATAATTATTCCAGCTGATTTCACTAATTAGTTCTGTCTCCTGGCTGAAAAACGGTGCTAATTAACAAATCCAAGTGATTGGAACAATAGCTAAGGAGGACTTTTAATTTCTGAACCTGGACTTTACACCTCTGGCTTCCACCAAATAACAATGCAAACATCATGTAAATACAGTAAGAGCTTCGTTGTACTGTACATTGTAACAGCGTCATGATTTTGTGATGATTTATTTCAACGAGTTTTGGCAAGTGTCCAGATAAACTCGCGCTGTATTGACAACTTGGGCGATTGGAAAGGGAGCGTTCTTTGTAGCTTTCTTTATTTTATTTAATCACAGTTTAAATAAGATGATTTTCACCTACTAAGAGAAACGACGTGAAGTTGATTGTTTAGTCACTGGCTTGATTTACTGATGCATAAACAGTATTGAAGGATATTTTGAGAGATAATCTGTCTGAACTTGAATAATTACATCAGAAATCACTGATCACAGATCAGGCATTAGAATAAACATGACTACTTACATGTTTGTGGCGTTGCTGGCAGATCTATATCGTAAAAGTCTGTTTGCAAAGCCTGCGCCCAAATTTACCAAATAATCCACAGTAAAATACACCGAATACAAACAAATAATGCACTGTTGAGACATTCACATTTTTGGGGAAAAACCCCCCACTATCCTAGCATTAGGATCGTTTGGAAGGTAATGGTATTGATCCTGTATCAATCTTTTCTCGTTCTCATGTCACTGTTCACTAACGCTCCAGTGGGCGGGGCCAAAGCTGACCTGTGATGTCACAAGTCTCCACTTTTTAGATCCTGTGGTTTGCTGGCCTTGGTTTCAATAAAAGCAGTTTTTGGAATGACAAGAAAGTTTTGAGTTTTGAAACCTGCAGGGTATTTTTATAGTATAACAAACTCTTAACTGTCAAAGGATCAAGAAGCATTTGAATTCTCAGTCTATGACCCCTTTAATAGACATATAAACATAGCCAAAGAATAGACTAGTCATCAATTAGATAACATGTCAAAGAAATTAAACCAAACACCTTCTAATCACTGTTGACTTTGCTTACATGATGGAATATCATAAATCTCGCAAGTTATTTTGGTAAAAACGACATGTAACCAAATTCAAGGTTATTTTGTCTAGAAGTGTGGTGCGTTTGCAGTGATCTTACGTCATCGCAAACTCACACGGAAAACGCATGGAGAATACAACTCGTGTGAGGAAACAATGATATTCGACAGTGATACGCATGCGCGGGATACTATACTTCCTGAACAAGCGCGCACCCGAGTCCGTGTTGCTTGCACATTAACGCGCACCGCGCCACGGTTCGGGAGCAACCGAGCTCAGACCACCTCCTCCAGGTAGTCTCGGGTTCGGTACTCTAGTGCGCACCCGGGTCCGATGACAGCGTTCACATTAGCGATTTTTCATGCGAACCGTGCCCCGGTCCGCACTAAACTGCCAGTGTTAGGGCGTTTTTCCACTGGGTTCGTTTGCTGCGGTCCGAACCCGAGTGCGCTCGTTCCCGGCGCCCCCCGCAGCGTTGGTCTGGTTTCACACTCAATTAGTTGTATCGAACCCAGGTGCGTTTGCAGTGATCTTACGTCATCGCAAACTCACACGGAAAACGCATGGAGAATACAACTCGTGTGAGGAAACAATGATATTCGACAGTGATACGCATGCGCGGGATACTATACTTCCTGAACAAGCGCGCACCCGAGTCCGTGTTGCTTGCACATTAACGCGAACCGCACCACGGTTCGGGAGCAACCGAGCTCAGACCACCTCCTCCAGGTAGTCTCGGGTTTGGTACTCTAGTGCGCACCCGGGTCCGATGACAGCGTTCACATTAGCGATTTTTCATGCGAACCGTGCCCCGGTCCGCACTAAACTGCCAGTGTGAAAGCGCCGTTAAAGACCATATTAATGCATCAACTTATATTAGAAATGCTCCTCTCACAGATTCTATTAAATTACATGGGCAAACAGCCCACCCGATGACACAGACACAACCAGGGCCTAAAACCAACTTTTTGCCACATCACTTAATAAAATGTACTGGCCATAAATATTTTTTATCAGTTATAACAGCAACATTTTTAGGTACCAGTGACAGAATACTATTCTTTTTTCTTCCAATTTCGATACCACAGTTAAAACTACCAGCATACTAAATAAAAAACATTAACGACAAGAAACTTTTCAGGTGGAGACATTGAATAAAGTAATCAACACAGCTTTTCATATACTCGCCAATGCCCATTTTGCGCTTGGTGAGTATTCATTTTACAGCCTGCTATTAGGCTCTACAGTCTCCCAGAACCTGAAACAACAATGATCATGTTTCATTGTTCATAGATAAAAATAAAGAATTATGTCATCAATAACTTATTGGAGACCTCCTTTTTGAATAATCAGTTAAAGGGGTGGTAAAACACCTTTTTTCGATGGCTTGATTGTGTTTGTGTAGTGCACTGTAACATGTGTTCATGCTTCGTTTTTAAAAATTCTCATTATTTTTCACATATTTATTTTCACCGCCAAGTGCACGTTGTTCGGAAACGTCACGCCCCTTACCCTTACCGGTAGTTGTGCTTCGGTGTATTATAAACAATGGCGTCAATATTGCCATAACAATTTGAGCCCGAATCAGTCCCAGAGAATGTTAGTGAAGAGGATCGAGCAGAACCTCAGACCCCTCCATGATTTCCAAGTGGGAGAACTTGCAAAATAGCAGGGTGTTCAAATACTTATTTTCCTCACTGTATATATTTGACTAGAATCCATTTCACAACCAAGGCCATATATTACAGAACTTGTAAAAAGAGCTAAGTCAGGACAGCGTGAACTCATCATTACAACTGTAGAAGAAAACCAATTTACTACATCTATATATATATATATTCTCCATTCACAGAAGCGCCACCGTGATGTGTCGATGTATCCTCTTTTTTTCTTTTGTTTATGCTGCTATTTGCGCATGTATATATACACACACACACACACACACACACATATATATATATTAAAGGAATAAATATATGAGAAATTTCTTTCACTTAAATACAGATTAACAAACAAAAGAAAAAACTGTGCGACGAGTAGAAGCCTATATGCTGAGTTTCGATTCATTTTTGTGACGCGCTCCTCAACTTCACGGAAAAGAAACTGAGATGGCAGAAAGCGGCATCCGGATCCATAAGCACAATGTTTTGTTTTTATTGTGAGTTTACACTAATAAAAAAGACCCTTTACAGTTTTGAATGATGTCTTACTCTTATCTGTATGACCATAAATATAATATTTGAAGTAGGAGTATTTGAAATTGTTTCTGCTGTAATAATGAGACAAAATCATTTGGGATTGTGCCGATTTGTGTCGTGTGAAGGTCCAGTGATGAAATATGCGTGTCCTGGAAATTATCCTAGCAATAATAACCTCACCTACGTCAGTACCAGAATGTCACAGAGATATAGATAGGCTCAAAATGAAAAAAGAACTCCAATATCCTGGCAGCAGGTTTTGCACCAACAAGCGTTGCTGATATTTTCTTCAAAAAGTCCAGCATCTAGTTTATAGTTTATTAAGATGCAATGACTGTTTTCAGGTTCCTTCTTGTCCTATCAGTTTTCAGTTTTTCTTTTCAATCAGTCTGTGCTTGTAGGTCCATTTTGTTCCCACTCCCGCTTTCATAATTGATCAGTCCAACAAGACTCTGCCGGTAATCGCTCAGGTCTCAGCTCTCACTGTGAAACACGTGTTTTCAGCATTCCTTCATGGCAACTGCTCAATGCATGTTTTCAAAAAGTGTTGCTCAGTTGTGCTGCTTCATCAAATGCCCATCTTATGGCTTCTCCACACTCTTACAATGGCCCTAACAGCTTGTTGTTATACAATGTTGGTGGAGATATTGAGTAACACGGGCGCTGACGTCCCACACAACACATGTCTGGGCGTTAGGTGTTGGCGGTGGTGCAGTCTGGAGGCGTGAGCGTGTGGTCATTATCGTGTGATCAAATTCATGTGCCATGCTATGACTATTTAACACTGCTGACTCACTGTGTGGCAAGTCTTCTCAATTCTGTGTATTATATGTAATAAACATTTGAATGTGAGATTATAATGCCACCCGCAGTCCACTGACCTACTCGTGAATTCAGTATGTACTTTTAATGAGCTCTTGCATTAGAGTCTCATTATTAATGCTCACTTCTATCTCCCCAGGTGAAAAAAATTGAAATAAATAAATGCAAAGCATACTCACAGCCAGACTAATTATAAGTATGCTTCAAGTGTGTTAATGATTAGTTAACTTGAAGTGTGCTATTTTGGAGCAACTCATTTTGTAATACATTTAAATTTTAATTGAATTGTAGTAAAGCATAACTTTAAGTGTATTTAGTGTACTATTGTGTGCTAAATTGGAACAACTTCAAATATACTTAGTATAATTTAAGTATGTATATGCCTGTGTAGGGACTAATTACATGCTTGATTATTGATATTAAAGTGTACTTTATTTGTGTTACAAGTCCATTACAAATTCATTGTCTTCAAAACATGTAAGCAATACACCATAAGTGTATTATATTTGAGTAAAAAGTAAATGCTCAGTAATACCTTTGGCTTATTCCAAATACTACAAATTGCACACTTTGTCTTCAATAACAAATGCACATTAATAAACAAATATTACTTAGCTATAC
>FLSR01004883.1:22386959-22408363 GCA_900092035.1 Leuciscus waleckii
TGTTTTTTATCTTCAGTTGATTTCATCTAAGACTGTGGCTGAAGTCAGTTGTAGTTCTTGTGTTTCTGCTCGTCTCTTTTTTCTGTTCCTGTTGTTTCTCTAAATGGACATTCCCAGAATTCCCTGTGTGACACTTCACATTTGATGCTATTTCATGTGCCTCAGTTTGTGGAAAACTAATGGTATACTTAAATCATTGTGTGCTTTTCTTTTTTTACCACCTGTGTTATTATGATGGTTATCAGTATATTACAAAAACATAAAGCAGACTTTAATACTTCAGTGAAATTTAATGATAACATTTATTGGTTTATGTAATATAATGGTTGTCCCGTGAAAACTAAAAGTTCTTACTGTATTTTTTATGGTACTGGGAACCACAGCTGATATTTTTTTTTTTTTACCACACATTTAAATCCTGCTGAAGGATTTTTATTTATTTTTTTCAAAGTAAGGTTGCTACCATATTTTTTACGGTAAAATACTGGCAACCACAGCTGCCGGTTTTTTACCGTAAATTTCACAGGTTTTTTTTTAACAGTGTACTTAACGTAAGCCAAAAAAATTAGTTTCTGCTATGATTTTAATTTAGAACGTACCATGTAGTACTTACTTACCTTATCACATTGTATTGCAATGACACTTAAATGTCAGGGCAAATATACTGTGTAATTAAAACGAGTCAGGGGAAATATACTTTGTTATTAAAACGTTTTTTTTTTTTTTTTTTCTTAATAAGAGTACCTTTCTCTGTAATTACTGTGCATATAGTGTTGTTTCGTATTGTTACATAGTAAGTAGTGTTTGTTATCCCCTTGTTCTGTGTATTTACAGGGTAAGTGTAACTCCTGTGGGCTGTAAATTAAAGTGGCGCTTGTTACCCCCTTGTTCTCTGTAGTTACAGGGTAAATACAACATTAAACCAGTATGCTGAAACAGACAAACCTAGCTTTACCATTAGCATTATCAACAAATTTCTAAATTAGTAGGCTACTTGTAAAAGAACAGTAGCACAATTAAACCAAAAACATTTATTAAAACAAGTTTAAAATAAACAATCACAATGTTGAAATGACATAATAGTCCACTTCTGCCTCTGTCCCGCACGGTGTTCCACAGGGTTCTGTTCTTGGGCCTCTTCTCTTCATTATCTACATGCTTCCACTAGGTGATACCATCCGTCATCATGGCTTCAAATTCCACTGTTACGCAGATGATACCCAACTATACATCCATTCCCAACGCAATGCTCCTTTCCCAACGCTTTCCATATCAGCTTGTATTGATGAAATAAATGCTTGGATGACCAGTAATTTTCTCAAACTCAACACAGACAAAACAGATTTACTTCTTATTGGTTCACCTCAAACTACATCCCGGGTCTGTGTTGACAATCTCAATATTTTATGTCAGCCGTCACGCAGGAATACGCTGATAAATATCTGCAGTGTGGAATTATTTTCAACTCGCAATATCTGCAGTGCGAGCATTTCACGAGGTGGTAGCAACAGAGCTGCGTTCAATACTACCAGTTTGATACGGCACCTCAAAAACGATGTTTTAGCTCCCTTTGAAGAACTGACGAGTGAGAGCTGAGACTGCAACAGTGCTTCAGTGCTACTTTCACTCTATAGATTGGATCATAAGAAAACTGAGCACGTGTGTTTAACACTGGGGATTTTACTGAGTACCAGTAAACATGAAACCAGTAAGTATTTTTCTGTAATAAATAATTTACTAAATTTTCCAAATTAATTTCAATAAACTGTGAAAATAGAAATAAAAAGATTTGGGGTGAGTGAATGTGCATGTCCCCTGCCCCACATGACAGACACATTCAATTCCAGCATCAACAAAGATTTATTAACAAAAGATATAAATGACAAAGTAAAATGGAAGTAAAGCAGACTTCAGGAGGGGGTAACACCAAAATAACAAACAGAAGTACCATCTAACTAGTTAGGGAGTAAAACTATATACATTTCCAAAATAAAACAAATGAACAACAGAAATGTACGCTTATTCCCTAACTACGAAAAACAGGAGTAGAGATATTACACAAATAAAACAGGCACCCATCTCCCTACATCTTCCAGCACATTTGAGCATGTGAAGGTAATATCAACAATGAGAACTGATGGTAAACCTCTGAAGGCTACAATAAGCCTTAACTTAGTGAGAAATATTACACAGTCTCAACTCTACACAATACAACAGGTCAACAGCAGTCTGAGGCCACATTTACACATAGCCGGGTATTTAGAGCAGGGGTTTTCAACCGGTGGTCCGCAGCCCCCTGGTGGTCCGCGGCGGCATTGCATGTGGTCCGTGACATGCATTCCAGCCTACGTAATTTCTCTATTAAAATCACTTTTTTTCCATAAAAAAAAAGTTTGTCTTAAAAAGAAAAGGCAAGTCAGTCAGTAGCTTAATAAATACATTGGCATTCAGTAAAGTGTCGAACCCATAAAAAGTAGAACCATTGTCCGCTTTACATAAAACAAATCACAACATGACCTTGTGGAGTGAGTGAGTGAGTAGCGTTCACACCAAACGCGAATGGAGCGTCTGGCACAAGTGATTTTCATGTCAAGTCAATGTAAAGACGCGTTTACGCACATCTGGAGGTCCTGCAGCGCGAATGAGGCGTTTAGCGCGACGCGGTCACGCGAATGAGGCAAATTGAGCGTGTAGCGCGATACGCGCGAGTGATTTGAGAGAGAGAGAGAGAGAGAGAGAGAGAGAGAGAGAGAGAGAGAATTCTGATTAGTCGAGAGGATGTATCGCGTTTAGGCTAAAAATAGGTTTGGCGCTTATCGCGATTGGGAAAGAAACTGCATCTTGAAATACATTTTAAACAAGGAAATATAGCGATTTGGCATGAAATGTTGATGGAGCCGTGAATAGGTTCAGTACACAGAAAAATGACATGACAAACTCATAAAAAAAAATAAAATAAAAAAAAAAGCCATTTCCTCAATTCGACGTCTGACTCTGACAAAGGAATCCACACACTATATGTTGGGGATATTTTGGGGATATTTAATTTAATTTTATCAATCAATAAATTCTACTAGAAACAAACCTTGTTGTAGGCTATTATTTTAATTTAATACTGTGAAGCTGCTTTGATACAATCTGTATTGTGAAAAGCGCTATACAAATATACTTGACTTGACACTACACACACAATAGTGGGCCGCCGATTACTTGTTAGTCAGAATGGTGGTCCCTGGCACAGAACCAGTTGAAAACCCCTGTTTTAAAGGATGGCTAAATGTAAGCAAATAATTGCTGTGACCTACACCTATGACCCAAAAATTTGAACACAAACATTTGCTGATTCAGAAACGAGGAACCATCTGCACATCAACTGCATGCAATCAAGAGATGTTTGCATTCTAGAACTCCTGTATCTGCAATTATAGAAAAAAAAAAAAAGAAAAAAAAATCACAGGTGGATGCCTCGTAAATTAAGACCCAGAGGCAATGCTCAATCATTACCATGTTAATATTCATCTGAACTCTCTCTCTCTCTCTCTCTCTCTCTCTCTCTCTCTCTCTCTCTCTCTCAATATACAATATCCTGGTGACCAGCAATGCTGGACTTTTCAGCAGGGTATATATATCCAAATGTTTTTGTGAACTTCACTGTAACCTAGGGTGTCCCTGCCTTTTACCAGAGATTCTGGGATAGACTCCAGCTCTCCTGTGACCTTACAGGGGATGGTATGGAGAATAGATGGATAAATGTATGGATTTGTGAAACTTATTGAAAAGTGTGACCTATTTAAAAATGTATTAATGAGTTAATGTTTACAGGTTCTTTACTAACATTATTTAACAGTAAAAGATTATTTTGAATTAAGAGTAGTGATGGATCGTATTGTTAACATTGATCGTTTGGGGCCATTTAATATTCAACAATATTATTGATCTGCCTTACTTAAGGTGGACGATGAAGCAATTTTCTTCTAGAAACAAACTTTGTTGTATTATTTTCATGTTATCACTTTGAAGCTGCTTTGATACAATCTGTATTGTAAAAAGCGCTATATAAATAAAGGTGACTTGACTTGACTTAATTGGAACATTGTTTTGGTTTAATTTCCTGGTTCAGTGACCAGCTTTACCGTCCCTCCTAATCATCGTTGCCCAACCTGCTTCACTCTTCATTCTGGGAAACAGTATCAACAAGAATTTACTCTTATCTTAGAAGACTAACCTTAAGAACTGTTTGTTTGTTTTTTGTTTTTTTTTGTAAGACAATTAAAACAATATTATATCATTTTACCTTGCACTGTCTGCATTATTTATTTATTTATTTTTTATTAAAATGTTTAGTGACTGCAAAGGAAATATAGAGACCGGACCTCTTGAAACTTTAATTAATACCCCTGCTCTAAGTCATTATCAAGCAAATGAGAGAAAGGATTCAAGCTGTATATTTCTAGCTAACGTTAACACTATATCTAGCCTAAACATTGATGATTTTACATGTAAAGAATGTTAACTGAAGACAATGACTGCGTCTGAATGCTTAGGCAGCTGACCTGTCAGGCAGCGTTTGCACATGAAGGTTCCTCACAAACTGATTTCAGACAGACTTCTGAGGCAGCATAATGGTTCAACGATCTACAGCCAAATAGAGCTAGCTTTGGTGATAACCAAGTAAATATTAAATTACTAGAATAGAATTTCTCGCCAGAAATGACATCAAAAGTGGAAAACATTTGTCAGAAACGTACATTTACACATAAATTGACCATCAACTGCAATTTCCAGACGCCACCTTTATTTTTTACCTCGACTATAACGGAATCATAGGATTGTGGGATATATCGTAGGCAGTGAAGAATACACACGAAGTAACGTCCAAAGATAACCTATTTAGTCACTTGAGCCACATATATTATATGGGCCCTTCTTGCACCCAGCGCAATTGACTTTGTACACCGACGCAAGTATCATTCCTATTTTGCACCCGTGCACAGCGGACTTTTCCCTCCACAGACGCACGTCGGTAAATTAGGGAATGAACTTGCGCTCTAGGCGGTTCAGCGCAAAGAGGAGGCGTGTTCCGGCGCAAACGTTCCCTGATGCTATTTTGCAGGTTTAGAAAACAATTCCGTCTAAAAATCTAGTCTAAAGTCAGTGGCGCGTTGCGCGTGATATTCATATGCTAATTTAAGGGCGCATGCTTGGCCATAATGTAGTGTGTTGCACAACATGCATGCACTTTGATTCTCTCATCTACACAGAAGCAGCAGTTTTCATTTTTGCAAATCATACATTATTTCAGGGAAAAATATTAACACACGAGGGAAATCATTGTTGTGTCCATGAAGATGTGGAAAAATAGGCATAAATCTAGCTTACACATTTACCCAAATTATTATACGCCTGTTTAACGAAGCAGATTTGGGTGGGTTTCTCCCATCCCCATACAATGTCACTTCTCTGTGTTTTACGGCCCTGACGAGAACGTCGGTCTCCTCGGCTGTGAACTGCTCCTGGCACGCGCCTGGCAAATCCGCCGTTATAATAGCAAACCGCCATGGAACAAGGGCGCCTGCTCTTAAAGGGAATGTGAGATGACGCTCTGATTGGTTTATTTCACGTTACTCCCAAACCACACCTATGAATAATGAAGCTACTTCAGACCAACCCATTTTAGATTTGCGTTGGGCGCAAGAGTCATTTATCCCGCCGGTATAATAGCAATTTATTATGTCAGGTAATTGTATCATGCCAATTTCATAAACAATTCAAAGATAATCGATACAAAACATCAGATGCTCTGGAATAAAGAAAAGAGATGCGTACCCAACATTATACATGAAGCTGAGAATCTTACTCTCAGCCTCATGGGCTAATCTGAAATACAGAAAGGCCCCGAACCCTTTGCTACATTCCATTATATAGACACAACCACTTTCACATGGAACATGTGCTAACAATGGAAATTTGCATTCAGAGGTTACACCTTTTGGGGGTAGGAGACCATTTGCCAGGAGACCACCTTCCTTTGTGTGCCAGTTATCTCTAAACTCTTAAAAACCTTATTACCTTTTGTTTTACTTATTTGGAAATGAGACATTTGTACCAGTTGCATTGAGACATTTCAAATGATACTAAATATGTATAATACTCGATGATAATCATTCACATTAAACTATATATTTTCTTGGGTGAATTCAGGTGATCTGAGTATGAGAGAGAGGGGGTGAGGGAAGAGGGAATGAAATGTAGATTAGGATGACTCAGAGGTGAGACTTTCATCTTGATGGTGCACAAGGGGGAGTTCAAATGTTAATTTCCAGAGAGGTCCTTTGTCCTCTCAGGGTCTGGTCGCTCTTCAACCAGACTGTCCGGCATTTTCTAATTTCTCAATTCTTACAGTTTGTTGCTCTGAGAAGCCGAACTCTTTCTCTTTGGCTTCATTTGGAACTACTTTTGTTGGTGGAGAAAAAGTAGACAAAGTAACTGTCAATATTGTGTCTAAAATGTAAGTTCCTCAATTTTAACTTAGTTTATTCAGCTGTTGTTTAAACAAATTGTTTGATTGTTGATTTGTTGTATGAGAACTGAACTGAGCTGGATGATGACAACACTTTTTAGAAATGCTGTTTAGATAAATTTACTAAATAAATAACTTTTTTTACAACAGAAATTAATCAACACTGAACTTACTAAAAGGTGCAATGTGTAATATTTTTGAGGATCTATTGACAGAAATGCAATATAAGATCCATAACTATGTTTTCAGTGGTGTATAAAGACCTTACTTAATGAACCGTTATGTTTTTATTACCTTAGAATGAGTCATTTATATCTACATAACCGCGGGCACCCCCCTTCTATGAAAGTCGACATATTGTTACGTCATGTTTCTACCGTAGCCGACAGCGAACAAACAGCGCTACAGAGCGCGTTTCGTCACTAACTTGAATGAGAAGCAGCAGAATTCTGGAAAATGAATGACCACAGTTATTGTTTAGGACAAGAGCCGACGGAAGGTAAAACTGCTTCGAAGAAGAGAAAGTATGATGAAGCCAGAAAAATAAGGGAGAAACGTAGGCAAAAATCACGGGTCAACATCGGTGTGGCTTTTCACCGATGGAAGGGTCTTATGAGGGAAAAAGGCTTTCAAAGCGACGCCGAAGTTGCCTGTTTTCTGCTGGACAGGTAAGGTATTCCAACTTTAACAATGCAAATGAAAACTGTTGTTTCATGATGTTAGCATTACGTAGAGGCTAGCCATAGACACCGTGAGAAGTGACTTTTCCCTTGTCAGTGGTGTAAAATATGTAGTTAGATTGTTTCATGTAACTTAGTTCTTCTCCCTCGCTGTGTTATGGCTTTGCGATCTGCGGATAAATGTGCTGGTTATGTTCGTGAGACAATCAGCTGATTAGTACTATTGACCGTAAAACATTAACGTTAGCCTCGGATAACAGCTCATATTAGCCAGCTAAACTTTTACTACCCTGTTAGAAAAAAAATGTAGTTGGATAGTTTCATGTGGTTCTTCTCCCTCGCTGTGTTGTGGGTTTGCTATGTGGGGAGAAATGTGCTGGTTACGTTCGTGAGACAATTAGCTGATTAGTATTATTATATTACATATTAATACCCTTGATCCTCACCTGACTATGGCTTTGTAAACTTTATCCATGATGTGGTTTATAATGGACTGTGGTACAGAAACAGTGACAAAGTTACACACTCTTGACTTACGTTTTCTATGTTGTCTGTCGGAGATCATACTTGCACTAGATGTGATCGTTTTTGGGATGTTCAGTTTATTAGGCCAGATGAGCAAACCCTACCAAGATGTAACACATTGTGGATTACAGTAGAGTAATGTATTACAGTCGTATGTGACTGTGTCATGTAGCACTTCATTTATTGCTGCTGCTGTTGTTTCTCCAGGTACGAGAAAGGTCCTGCAACATCGACTCCCTTGAAGAGAAAACCTTTGAAAATCCCAGTCCAGCATTGTCTAGCATTGGTGCTTCTAGTGGAACAGACAGGTAAGTCATGCATAACAATATATTAATTTTGTCCTAATATCTTTGATTATAAACATGAACTTTATGATTAGTGTGTAATTTTATTTTATATTTGGCCTATATCTACTGTTGAATGAGTATATGTGGGATATACACAACTTGCTCTGGTCATTCTTTACAGAGATGAGCATCTTGATGTCATTCCAGAAGCCACTGAAATCCAGGGCCTTGAACAAAGGTAACATGTACACATCATAAGTTTTAGCCCTGTATTGCTTTTCTCCAAATTTTCATAATAAATATTTGTAATATGTTTTTTGCAGCTTACATGACATGAGCATTGTTGAGGAGGACTTGTGATGAAGCTTCCCCTTACTCCCTTGAAAGAGATGATGGACAGAATGGTTTCAGCTCGGATGAAGAGTATCTTTCACCGATTTCTATACGGTGTGTTATTTGTCATCTCAATTTGCATTTGTTTTGTGGCGTCTGTTTACTACAGATTTTTGTGCCTCAACAGAATGGGTGGAGCACTGAAGAAAGCACACTCTATCGATGGACTTCCTGTTATTGGAATCGACGAGACTGTGCATGATCTGCCTGCACATGAAGACCCTCCTGATGAGCCTTCTCCCTGTGATCATGACCCTGTTTTCCCAGAACCACAGAATGTCCTTTCGGAAGATGACATCATAGGTGTCAGAGCCTCCATAGTGTACGAGAACTGCTTAAGACAACTGGCTACATTTCTGATCCTGCCTGTGGATAAATGCACTGGCCTTCTGAGGACTGGTGAGCCGTGCAACTCTGTTGCACCCTTTGAGATCAACATCACCACCAAGGGCACAGCAGCTACTATCGAATGGGTAAGTCCAGACAATCACAGAATATCACAACTTAAAATTAGTATAAAATGAAAGGTTATACCAAAAGCCAGTGCTGTTTATGACAAAAGCAAATGTTTCTTCTGTGTGACTTTTAGATCTGTCCTAATGGTGGAATCACAGCCTGTGATGAAGTTTAGGATGCAAGCTGGAGATTTTCTCTTGTCCACCAACATTTTGTTGTCTGGCAACAACTACGCAAAGATTGCCCTCTTGTTCAAAATCATGAACATGGGGATGGTGAACAGGAACACCTTCTTCTCCATTCAGGACACTTACTGCGTCAATACAATAAAGGACTTCTGGGAAGAGAGAAGGACAGAGGCTCTTTGTCGGCTTCAAGGGAAAGATGTTGTTGTCCTAGATGTGTAGTTGATACTGTATTATGTAACATAGCTATTGAATACACTAAGCAATGACAGTATGGAAGCAAGTAATTACTGTTTTTCTGTTGAATTATATTTTAAAAAATTTGAGCGGATGGCAGAAATGACTCTCCTGGTCACTGTGCACAATACTGCAGCTACACCGCCATGGAGAATGAGAGCAAGGAGATCATTCATGTTGCCACCATAGACAAGCGGCAAACATCATGGAACCTGTCGTCATGGAGAAGGAGGGTTTCATCCAGACTGTGGACAAGCTTACATCAGACATAAAGCTAGTGGGGATCTGCACAGATGCTCATGCCCTGGTGCCCTTATGAGTAAGTATTCAAGTGATATATTGTATGAATGCATGTGTATAACAGCAATATAAATATTATAGTAACATGACATTACTTACCACTTCATAGACCCAGACAAAGGCAAATACAAGGCTTTTGGAATTCATCATAGTCTGGACATGTGGCATGGTGCGAAGAACATTGCCAAAAAAATAGCAGCAGTAAGTGTAATAACTGGCTCATGTTGTGAAACATTTATTAACCATAAAGTTACTATTCTGTACATCAGGGTTATTGAACTATGTGCAGTTGACGGATGACAGTATGGATACACTAAAAAAGACAACAGACTTTGTTTACTTTGTTTGATGGCACTGTCTTCAACAGGACCGTTATTCCAACCAGCATCCGATGTGGAAGGATCCCCATAGGAGATTGCATGTGTCCTGGTACTTGTCAGGCAGGATCACGAGGAAAGAACTTCAGTTCACAGACAAAGTCATAGCTTTCAACTAGTTTTTTTTATCTTATTCTGCTAAGTACACTGTGACCAGCGCATATTATTTTCAGTTGGTAGCCTAAATTAAAGTTTACAATTTTGAACAGTAATGATAAGGCTACAGCTGTCCCCTATTATGTAAATATAAATAACTAAAATTGGTATTGGAAATGTTATGGCAAAGTTTGAAATTGTCATACTTTTCTAAACACATGTTCAAATGTATATAATGAAAATAAAAACACCATGTGCTTCTATTTCTTAACTTTTATTTTTTCAATACCATAGAACTGCAGTTCAACAACTATAACACAATATATAACTATAAAACATACATCAAATTTAAATAAAGAGGGGAGAAATATGAATAAATATATATAGAATTCTAATAATAAATCAAATGTTAACTATCTACATTTGTTTGAGGCCATGATGATGCTGAGGCAGATTTGTGGTACTTGTGTGAAACTGTATGACCATGCCAGAGGGCCTGGAAGGAAATTCACAGTCCAGGAATAAAACCAGTGTAGTGTCCTTGAGGATCAGTGAACTTGTCCCTGATCCTCCAAACACAACAACTGGGGATGACAAGTCGGTTTCCCCGGCCTAAAGCTCCATGTTGCCAATAGATGAAGTGTCCATAGCGGTACTCTCTGTTGTCATCCCCAGCCTCCCTGATGTTGCCTAATGCCGTAATGTCCTCCCGGTACGCCTGTGAATGTGAATAAAGCCTTCTTCAAGGCAGTACTGGGAGAAGTGGGGCAGTTCGCTTGATCCTGGCCACAGCATTTCCTCTACAGTTACCACAAGTACACCAAGGTACTCCTGGCACTCCGGCAGAAGGTGGGGCACCATGTCTGCACTGATGCATCATCAAGGCATCAAAGACCAGGCCTGGCTGCCTCTCCACCCTGTGTTCTTCGAGGGTCATCTCCTGAAGAAGTCTCTGAAGAAAGAGGACACAGGGAAAAATACTCAATATGCAATATTCTTTGTTCAATACTCTGGTTACTCTGTCTCAATAATGTTGTTTTTAAGATTGTATCCACTCAAAATGAACTATACCAGTACTCATAATTAAATATAATAATAGTAATAATATTTCCTACTTACCTACTTTATATAGTTATTTCTTTTCCTTAGTATCTTGACATGCAAGCTTAGCAAATGTGAGACCAAGAATTGACCAAGAATTGCCCCTCGAGTATCAATAAAGAATTTCTGATTCTGATACAATAAGGCTTTATAAGTTGCATGACATTATGTTGGCAATATGGTACTGCATATTAGGGTTTGCAGGCTGGCCAGTGTTTGCTCAACTTGTATAATATGGCTTCATATAATCATTGTTTCCCAGTAAATGACAGGTTACACTATGAAACCGTTTACAGTACAGGCCAAAAGTTTGGACACATTACTATTTTTAATGTTTTTGAAAGAAAATATAAAATAATCATATCATAAAATATATCATAATCCTCCATAAACTGCACACATGTGGAGTAAAAACATTAATAAATGGAGTAAAATTACATTTGTTTAAAAAATATATATATTTTGTTACAAAATTACATTTTGATGCCTGGGGTCTCTGAGATATGTACTTACAAGGCATTTGCCCACCGGCAACTATAGTTGCCATTTGGACTTTTGACTAAGTATACAAAAAAACTATAGATCTCTTGTAAGTTTTGTTTTGTTTGGATGATTCTAGAGACCTTCATGATTATGTAGATATATATATGTCAATAAAAAAAATACTTATTAGTAACATGAAAATGACCTTTCTTTGGGAGGGTTTGCCTTCGCCATTTTCACGAATCCGGTCTGTGGCCTTCTGCCCGATAGCCACCAGAGGTCGCTTCTCCATGTTGACTCTCACACCTCACAGCACACTGGACTGCATTTCCCATCATCCATTGCACGGACGACACACACAGCTGATTACACTAATCACGCTCACAGCTGGAATTATCTCACAATCACTATCACCCAATAACACACACTTTATAAGCCTGGGACTTTCTCTCTGTGGCGCTGAGTATTGTTTAGCGCTTATCCTAGCGATAGCTACTCTACGGAGCCGAGTTGTTTATGCCTTGCCTGTTTTCTTGTGTTTTGACATCTGCCCGTGTATCCAGGATTAACCCTCTGCCTTGCCCTTCGGACTCTGTTTGCCCCTCATTTGGATCTTCGCTTGTGTACCTGGATTATCTCTCTGCCTGGCCCTGTTGGATATTGTTCGCTAATCGTAGACCCACGATTGCCCTAGGATCTCACTTGTGTCTTGCCCGAACTATACCTGTTTGCCGTTGTCTGACCCTGCCTGTTTACTATGTTTATAAATAAAAGCTTGCACATGGATCCGCACGCCTCATGTCTTGTTCACCCTGTAACAGACATGCTTGCTGGAAGTAGGGGTAGGAAGTTGACAGCCTCATGTGACAGGAAGCAAGTGAATATCTTTTTTTTTTTCTTTGAATCCTTTATTTGGGTGTTTTCTTGGATGTCATTCTTGAAATCCTTTATTTGGTTGTTTGCTTGCATGTCATTGAGTCATAGAACAAGAATAACATCTAGAAAAATACTTACAAAAGGAAAATGACATCTATACACTGCGGCAACTATAGTTGCCGGTGGGCTTATCAATTCAAAAGCAAAACGAGTGAAAAAAATAGCCAATAAGTGTCCTCTGCAGCTACACTGTTTACAATGGTAATTTAATCTTTTTTTATTTTTAAAAAAGTGTGAGTTTTCCTACATCTTGAAACTTTTAGTTTTAAAAAAGATGTGTAGTACTCGTAAGCGCATAACTATTTCTGTCACAGCAAAAAAATTCTGTCACTATCAGAGCGGAGTGTAGCGCGAGCGGGCAGATTTTGGACAGAGCGCAGAGCGGCTTTTTTAAAAGGACGGAGCATCGCCCTATGTCCCACTCCAATTTCGCTCTGCTCACACCACAAGTCTGAAGCATGCTCAAGCCTTACCCAGAATCCATCTGTATTTAGCGCAGTCATCAACAGTAGACTTTTTCAGTCAAAACTCAGCTCAATAATGGAGTTCACCAAGTACTTAAAAAAGGAAAATGAGAAGTATACAGGTGTACTATTAATATAAAACTAATGTAGCAGGCATAGCTGCCTAGTTAAAGGGATGGTTAGGAGTAAAATCAACCTAGGGTCCTTTGCACCATGACCTCGAGCCAAGAGACAATGACTCATTCAGACAATGACAGCAGTGAAGAGGTTTCAGTTATGAAAGTGAAAAAGACTGCAAAGAAAGTTCAACAAAAAGCAGTATTGCTTTTACTGCTCCAAACCATTCTGCAAAATGGCAAGACACTTGGCCCAAGTTCATAAGAATGAGGTGGAAGTAGCAAAGGCTCTTTCTTTTCCAAAGGGTTCTAAAGAAAGAAGGATTAATCTGGATCTTTTGAGGAATAAAGGGAACCGTGTACACAACACAAATGTTCTAAAAGCTGGCAAAGGAGTGTTGGTGCCACTTCAGCAATCCACTGCTAAACATGTGAATGTTAAGGACTACATGCACTGTTTGAACTGCCAAGGGCTGTTCGGACGAAAAGCACTTTGGAGGCATATGCAAAGGTGCAGCCTGGCCAAGAAGTGCCAGGTCACAAAACAAGGTAGATCCAGAGTTCAAGCACTCTGTGCTTACGCACAGCCTGTTCCTGAAGGAGTAACAAAAAAATGATGGAAACTGATCAGTGACATGAAGCAAGATGAAGTAACACAGGCGTTTAAAAGTGATACAAGTATCATCAAATTTGGAGAACACTTGTGCAACAAAATGGGGAGCGACATAACCAAGCACGAATACATCAGAACTAAAATGCGTGAGGCTGGAAGGCTGTTGGTGTGTGCTAGGAAAGTGGGAAATCTACAGAGTATTAAAGACTTTTTCATACCCTCAAACGTCTATCATGTTATCAAGGCTGTTAAGGATACCTCGGGATTCCGAGATGAAGATGAAGTCTTCACAGTTCCATCTTTGGCCACAAAACTGGACCACAACCTTAAAAAAATGTCCGATATGCAGAATGTGAAGCAATGACCACAGGAGAGGGAAATGATGTCAAAAATGTAAAAGTGTTCAAGAAATGTATACCACAGAATGGAATGAATATGTGTCATCCTCAGCCTTGAAGACGCTTAATGAAGTGAAATGGAACTCTCCAGAACTTCTCCCTTTTACTGAGGATGTTAAAAAAATGCACATTCATCTCAGCAATCAAACTAAACTGTACCAAAAAAAGATCAAACTTGAGAAAAGTCAGAAGAACTGGTCAAAACTTGCCCAAATAACTCTGTGTGAAGTTATTCTGTTTAATCGCATGAGAGAAGGAGAAGTTTCGAAAATGAGGTTGAATTCATATCTTCTCCGAAACACATCTGTTTTACACTCCGATGTCGCTGATGCTTTATCTGAAGTTGAGCAGAAGCTCTGTCAGCATTTCCAATGCATCGAAATTAGAGGCAAGCGAGACAGAAAGATCCCAATACTCCTGACCCCAAGTATGCTGGACTCCATGGAGCTACTTGTAAAGAACCGTCAAACATGTGGTGTTTCGCAAAGCCCATGACTGAGACCTCATTCTACCATGGCACGGATTGCATCAGGAAGGTTGCCCACCAGTGTGTAGCCACACATCCAAAGAATTTGTCATCCACAAAGCTGCGGAAACATATTGCAACATTATCTAAAGTGCTTAATCTGAGAGATACTGAGATAGACCAGTTAGCAGATTTTCTGGGACATGATATAAGAGTCCATAGAAAGTTTTGCCGGTTGCTGGAAGGGATGTTACAACTAGCAAAGATCAGCAAGGTGCTGATGGCCCTTGAACAGGGAAGAGTATCAGAATTCAAGGGGAAAAACCTTGAGGAAATTAACCTTGAGCCTTACGGTAAGAACACATGGCATAAAATGTTTGCTCTTATACATATTATATATTGACACTATTTAGTTCAGTTACAAGGAGCTCTATATGGTGCATGGAAACAAATGCTTTTCTACAGACTTTTCTGCAGAGAAAGTGAATGTAGGTAATGATGTTCTGAAAGTGAGAATGAAGAGAGTGAGATGCCACAGCCAAAAAAGCGACGTAAGTCCTCTTCACATCTACAGGTATGGTCAGCTGTGATCTGATGTGAATTCCTGGGGGGATAAAGAATTATTTATCAATGATATAGAATGATAAAGATTTAGATTTTGCGATTTGTATTATAAAAATCTGTATGGCTATCCCTGATAAAACAGGTTTGCAGCCCTCTGACTCACAAAGCAGGTAAGGAACTTGATCTCATTCTCACCCAAGCTGTGCCACAGAATGCCTACTGGTCACGCCTCTGCACATCTCTGACCACTGTTTCCTTCGGTTAATTTCATTCTCTGTCCCACCACTACTGGTTTATTTTTACTGCGACCTGTCTCCCACCCACTTCTCATTGGTCACCTCAACTCTACATCGACACATTTTCCTCCCTGGAGGTCAGTGATGCCACAGAGTATCTCTGCTCTACACTAAGCTCATGTCTGGACAGGCTGTGTCCTCTATCCACCAAACCTGCTCGCTCAAACCAGCCTCACCCATGGCTGATTCTACCATCTGAAATCTGCATACTGATCTCAGAGCTGCTGAGAGATGTCAGAATTTTAGTGATCCAACTAATCTCAAGGGTTACCCTGCACTCCTATTTTCCTTCTTATCCTGCAGTAGTGCTGCTAAAATGGTTTTCTACAATGATGTACCAAAGCCACTAATCTCTGTTGATCTTTTTGCTGCTTTCTTGACAGAGAATTGGTCACTAATGGCTGCCACTTTTTTCAGAGGCACTTGGAAACAACCTGTCTTCCCCATCAACTGCGCATCACTTCCACCATTCGCTCACTGACTTGTGGCCATTCTACTGCATGTCTGCTGGACCCCATTCTCACTAACCCTCATCCAAGCCATAACTTTTACCATTGTGTCAGCAATCACACATGTTTCACTGGCTTCTGGAACATTTCATACCACATTCAAACAGGCTTGGGTAACTCCCCTGCTCAAACCTTCTCTCAGTCCTGCTGAAGTTAGAAATATTGGCCGATTTCACTTTTCCCATTTTTATCTGAGTCTATGAAAAGAGCAGTTTTCAACAGGTCTCTGAATTCCTCTCACAGAATGACAACCTGAATCCAAATCAGTTGCGAGAAACCTGGATGTC
Organism: Leuciscus waleckii; assembly: GCA_900092035.1. Lineage (NCBI taxonomy): Eukaryota > Metazoa > Chordata > Actinopteri > Cypriniformes > Leuciscidae > Leuciscus > Leuciscus waleckii. The sequence goes on from FLSR01004883.1 coordinate 22,403,249, forward strand.
ATGACTGACTGACCAGTTATATATTCTGTGTTATGCTTGCTGAAGCGCAAGAACAAAGATTAAAGGGATAGTTCACCCAAAAATGAAAATTTGATCTATCTGCTTACCCCCAGGGCATCCAAGATATAGGTGACTTTTTTTTACCACTAATACACCACAATGTCCAACAGCGTTGAGCGCACGATCACTACCGTTGCGTGAGGTCAGAACACGCCGGCGCATGCGAAATTTCAAACTTGAATTTCACACTTGACAGGTGTCTTGCTACGGGCACGAGTAAGTGCAGTGCAAAGTTTGACGTTGTTTGGATTACAAATGCTAAAGATATCGTTAAATATATCGGACCCCTTTGGATCGCAAGCTTCTTACTAAGCTTCTTATTTTGGTTGTGAAACGTAGTTTGCGGACCAGACAGAAGTTGGCGGCGATTCTTTCTTTTGTAAAGTCATGCAATGTGAAACCCCCTGTCGCCGATGCATCGTGCAGTGTGCACACAGCACCAGCTGAATGTTACCCCAGATAGTCGTGCAGTGTGAAAAGAACAGTGACCTGACTACTTTGAAAATCGTGCAGTGTGAACTCTGCATAAGCTGTGAATCACACAGCACAAGTTTATCTGGAAACTTGCCAAAACTCACTGCACAACGAAGCTATTACTGTATTTACATCGTAGAAACCGCGTTGCAATGCTGAGATCACTGCATTCACGCAATCAACATTGTCATCTGCTCAATGCTCATCACTGCAACCTTTAATTTGATGGAAATAGATCTAAATACAATGATATAATCAACACTTTTCACGATTCGTTAATCTCAACAGCTGTAATAGTAAACACATAGTAAAAGTATTCAAGATGGTTCCACATGTAATACTTATTTCATGTGCAAGATGTTTGCCATTCACAGTAGTGGGCGTTTACACTGAAGTCTCACAGCAGACACGCCCCTTAAACAGAGCGTTCAAATCAGAGGCTAAAATCAGGATAGAAAATTGCCATTTATATCTAAATTGTGACCATTTTTTAGGTAAAAATCACATTAGCATTATAAGTGCACGTCAGGAAACATTATACAATTATAAAAAAAATTCCAGTTCGTAACTCCTTTAAGACTAAGTCTTATGGACCTGTGCAATAATGTTTGTTTTTCCTTTTTTTGAACTCAGGACAATGGTTATCCCTATGAACGTGGCCTTGCTAATGCTCCCAAGGTCATGATAAAAAACTCACGACTGTCTTGCTTTGATTATCCTGATGCAGATATTAAAAGCCCTGAAATTCAATTAAATTCCTGCCTTTTGCCTCAGAGCACATTGTTAAGGCTTAATAAGATGAACAAAGGGATGGGGTTTGTTATCTGTGCATCTGAGTAAGGGCATCTATACGATAAGTTTCAAAGGAGAGTTTAAAGAACGTTTAGTGGCTTTCGCGATTTCACACATGTGCTCCTCTTTTGCATAAACACCACAGGAATTCAAGGTTACTGTATAGGGCTGCAATAAAATAGTTTGCTGTGGATTGCCTCAAACTCTATTAAGCAAGCATAATTGTAGATTATGTGAAAAAGGTTTGCTATTAATATTTGTGAAGATAAAAACTGAATTGCCAAAACAAAAAACTTTACTGAATTACTGAATAAACAAAATGAAAAAAAAAACACTTGCATGAAATAAAAGGACACTTAAGTGTACTTAGAGTACACTTTCATGATTGTTTCTTAACAATTAAGTACACTTTTAAAAAGTGTGCTTTGTAATATTGTCAAATTCAATGTTTTATTTTAAAGTGCATTTTAAATCATTGTTTTACTGATCTTTTGTTAAGCTTTAAAGTGCACTTATTTTGATGAGTTGACTAACAAAGCATATGTAAGGTACTTGATTATAATTTTAACCTAAGTGTGTTATTTGATTTTACACTTAAAGTCAATATATTTTAAATGTATTAAATTGCAACTTCATCATTACAGATGTGTTTTCAAATATATAAAAATATGACAACTTTCAATAGAAAGGACATACTTTGCCATAAATGCCTGTCAGCCATACACTTTAACCATATTAAATACTGTATTTCACAAAAGTAATTATGAAATTGCATAAATATATATTTAAGTCCAAGCACTCTAAAATCCAGCTAATTATATGTAATACAAATATAAACAATAATACATAATTATAATTCATTTTGCACTTTTCTTTTATATTCTTTTAAAGTATATTATTTCCGTAATAAGTGCGCTTTTTATCAGTATCCTAATGTGTTCTTTTTCAAAGGGGATTCATTCTACTAAGTTTATGATGGCAGAGATACAGTACACTAGTAGTTCTACCAGAAAGACTCGGGAGAATTAATACTGTAACGATAACATTTATGTTGAAGCTCAGCAAGCAATCAGGTTCTTTGGCCCCGTTCGTAACTCGCATTCGGAGGGTACGGAATCTGCGAGTCCCGCCTGAAGACGAAGGCGGGGGCGCCGCTCACCCCCGGCGGAGTAAGGAAAGGGGCCATCTGGTGGTGGTGGGGTGGATGGAGGAAAAGAACATTCTGAAGTCTTCAGGATGGAAGGGATAGCCTGACTGATGGTGTAGAGGTTGATAGAGGGAGGACCCAGCTTGGTGGAGTAGAGGAGTTGGAGGAAAGATCCCATCTTGGTGGAGGCGGGGAGGATGGAGGTACTGGAGCGACAGCATCTGCGAACTCAGACATGTGTAAGCGCTGCCCTTTTAAGCTACAGTAAATGATATGATTGGATAGATGAGGAGGTAATTAATGACGCGAACGATTGAGTCTTCCTAGCAGAACTTGCGCTAGCTTCATTTCTTGAGATTTGTGTTGTATAGCTCAAATAGGATTGTTTTAAAGATTTACTACATCTTTCTAGCACAATGGAAAGGGGTGACTGTTTAGTGTTGCAAAAAAACTGGTTTGAAAAAATAGTCCTCCTATTAACAAAAAACAGTATGTGTGTGTGTAGGCTATATATAGGCCTAGCCTATATAATAATTATAATAATTATTTTACTATTATTAAACCATACCATTATATCATCATACTTTGCATTATATTGAAAGTCATTTTTTTTCAAATAAATATTTTTGTGAGCATTATTTAGTATTATTTTTTAAATTACTTTTAAACTTTTAAAATAAAATAAAATAAATTGTGGAAGTGCAAAGAGACCCAATGAGTCATATTTCTCAGTTGTAAAATTGTCATGTTTTATTCGTCTTATAAATTATACCTTAACATTGCTCATGAAAAATCGTTCATTATTTTAATGTATGAGATTATAAACGTCTTACCTGTTTCTTATTTTCTAGTAGCATGTGCAGAACCTGACTGAACCAATAAATTTTTTCTTTCATGGTAAAAAAAAAAAAAAATTCGTCCCCAAATGCAATGGTAAAAAAAAAAAAAAATTCATCCCCAGAATGAAGGCATTGTTCAGTCTTGTGGTGTGAACTTTGTGGCCATCACACAATAAGCGTATAGCATCAGTTCTGGCAGGTCACGTTAGTCAAGCTCGCATCAGCTGACTCTCCGCTGATACACGTCTACCTATAGAAATACGATGCCTATCAATGTATACATATATAAGCTCCTTCAGTATTATCAGCAGCTATCACGTTTCTCAGGAGCTAATTACCCTCCTCCATCCCCAGCTCCTCCTCTCGTCCAGTCAGTATGGCATTCTGATTCCCCTTGAATCAGAATAAATTCTCGAATTATGTTTTTAATTCAGCTAATTAGAGTTGCCCCCGACTAAAGTTTTTTTTTAGTTGTCTATAATTATTTATTTAAGCAATTAATTAGTTGAATAATCGCACGTATTAATTTAATTAGGCTGCTTAAATACTGGGTGCATGCAAGGAGGAATAGGCCTATTCTGCGCTCAAGCTCACGCATAAAGCTTGCCGCAAGGACCAGCAAAAATAGGCTAATGAAATAAATGTGTCGGAAAAAATAACAAGGAGGCATTTTAATTGTTTATTAACAAACGATGTTTTCTGAGTCAGTGTTGGCTGCAAATATAGCTACGCCGTGTTTCGGCTAATTTTTGAGACGTGCTCCAGTTCAAGGAAGGCTGTGAAAGCACAACCTGTTTGTTTTCTTTATTTTGCAGAAGCACAACGTTTTCTTGTTATTGTGAGTTTACACAAATAAAAGCTTTGAATAATGTATTATTCTTATCTGGATGACAAGAAATGATAGAGTATTTTAAGTTGTTTCCAATGTTGACTGTTGCCTCCATGTCATGTAAGTGCGCACCACACTCCGCACATCACGGACAGTTAATGGAAGATATATACAGCAGTGGCTCACAGTTGAATGGGGCAATGCAGATCTCCCCTCTGAATACAACAGAGTCAGTGTCAGCTGCGGGTGGGTGCCTCACCAAAATATTCATCCACTAGAAAACATATATGTATTTTGGCTTAAGACCTTTATATAAACAATTATAAATGATAAATGTGTTCAGCATTCTGCAGCAATGTTTTTAAGTATTTTTAGACTATTTCAAGTCGTAAAGTGCGCTTGAGATATTCAAATTTAACGCATGACTTCAGCAGTATTATGAAGCTTAGCAGACAGTGTCAGAGCTCCACTGAACTCCACAATTTTCCAATGTAAATCTGTGGTGAAAAATGGAACTGCATCACTAATGCATCGCTTATTTTCACGTTTCCACTCTCTAATATGACATTGTATTTTTTTATGTATATTTGTTAATGAGGGATTTGTGGACACATCAATGTTTTTAGATTTGTAGATTTGTAGAGTAAAAGTCATAGCCTAGTTTTTATTTTGAAGTAAAAAAGATACAATTAGACACTTTCCCAGAATAAGTACTGAGGACCCAATAAGTAGAGTAGGCTAGCATGTTAGAATAGAATAGAATAGGATTGTGCATTTATATAGCGCTTTCACATGTACTACTGTACACCCAAAGCGCTTTTACAGTCATTCAGGGGATCTCTCCTCAACCACCACCAGTGTGCAGCATCCACTTGGATGAAGCGAGGCAAGCCACAGTACAACGGCGCCAGTGCGCTCACCACACACCAGCTATAGGTGGAGAGAGGAGAGAGAGTGATAGAGCCAATTCAATG
>FLSR01004883.1:22408473-22463609 GCA_900092035.1 Leuciscus waleckii
TTAAATAGTGTTTTTACAGACAGTGCCCATTTAAAAATTTACAGAAAGTGCCCATGTAAAAATTTTTTTTTTTTTTTTTTACTTGCATACAAATAGATCTTATGCTTTAGACATGACTTTTGGAAAATAAATGCATTTTGAAAGTATTTAATGGTATATACGGTTATTAGATTAAGATTAATGTTTTTGTTTAAAAAACAGGTCCAAGTTTGGTTGTATTTTTTTCTAAATAATGTTTTCTTTGTTTTAGAATGTCAAGCAAATTCTCACTTCAAAGCCATCTGGGATGATTGTGATTAAAGAGTATAAAGAGACTGGGAGTTTGAAAGATTCCACAAGGCAAACATTATTGTAGCCCACATGCATGAAAAATAAGGTTAAAAAGCTTCAAGAAGACATGAATTTATCCTTAAAAAAATGTAAATAATAATAAATAAATCAGACAAGAATCTAAGACAAATGTTTTCATCTTTGCAGGAGAGCTGTTAGTAAAGCAACAAATAAGTCAGTGCCCTTGGGATTGTGTCACTGTTCCCATCTTTGAAAGACCCATACTCTAAAAAAGGATATGTAAGTTTGCCTACCGGACCATAAACATCTTATATACACTTGAGCCACATATATGATTTTGAATTGTTTATGCCCTACGTCATTAACAATTAGGGGCCGGTGTGTTGGAGCCATTATATTGAATTGTATTTTTTGTTTGTGACACTAGAGTGCATATGAGTATTTGAGTATATTTAAATAAGGTGATGATGAGTTACAGGTGCGCATATGGAAGGTCAAACAAACTTTTTGTTCTTGAGCGTTAATAAATCAGCGGAAGTTTCAGACTCAACAGTATGGGAGGCCCTTAAGGCATATATTAGAGGCCAAATCATTTCATACGGTGCTAATAAAAGAAAGCTCTCTAAAGAAAAGCAAATTTCACTCGCTAATGATATTTCAAAAATAGATGAACAATATGCTAGGTTTCCCACACCAGATTTGTATAAGAAACGTCTTAAACTTAAATCAGAGCTCGACTTGCTTTCAACCAACGATATAGAGGACCTTTTGAGGAAAACCAGGAGCGTTTTTTATGAAAGTGGGGAAAAATCCGGGAAAGTTTAAGCTAATCAGCTGCGAGGGCTACGTGCTAAACAAATTATAAGTGGTCTTCGTCTAGATAACGGGGAGGTCACAACTGATCAAAATACTATTAACGACAAGTTCAGAGATTTTTATTCTACTTTGTATACATCTGAACCCTCTTCACAGGGGGATATCGAAGATTTTCTTGGCCGATTAAATCTCCCCACTTTATCCTTAGATGTTTGCAACCTTTTAGAGGCGCCAATTTCTCAGGAGGAAGTGGCGGCTGCTATCTCTTCTCTACAATCTGGCAAAACCCCAGGTCCTGACGGTTTTCCGTCAGAATTCTATAAAAAATTCTCAGTACAACTCGCTCCTTTTTTGACATCTGTTTTCCTGAGTCTCTTAGGACTGGGACTCTTCCCCCAAGGTTAAATCAAGCCTGTATCTTTTGTTACTGAAAAAGGATAAAGACCCCTTAGACTGTGCGTCATATAGGCCCATTTCTTTGCTTAACTGCGACGTTAAAATTTTAGCGAAGGTACTTGCCTCAAGACTTGAAGATGTTCTTCCCACTATCATCTTTCCTGATCAAACAGGGTTTATAAAAAATCGTCAATCTTTTTTTAATATCCGCCGTTTACTTAATGTGGTATACTCTCAGCATCAGGCCATTCCAGAATGTGTTGTCTCTTTAGACGCAGAGAAGGCGTTCGACAGGGTTGAATGGGAGTACCTTTTTTTAGTTTTAGAAAAATTTGGATTTGGCCCAGTCTTTCTTTCTTGGATTAAATTACTTTATAGTGCTCCCTCTGCAGTAGTCCTAAGCAATGGTTTGTACTCTAGGCCATTTAATTTGCATCGCGGAACCCGGCAGGGCTGTCCTCTAAGCCCACTACTATTTGCTTTAGCTATTGAGCCTTTAGCAATCGCCCTACGCCAGAGTGAGCAGATCACTGGAATTACCAGAGGTGAGACCGTACATAAGGTAACTCTTTATGCAGACGATCTACTGCTTTTTGTATCAAATCCACAAACTTCTTTACCCGCAGCTCTATCTTTGCTTGAGGATTTTGGTCGGTTTTCCGGCTACAGGCTTAATCTGCACAAGAGTGAACTTTTTCCAATTAACAAGGTAGATATGCAATTACAATATTCCAACATACCACTGAAACTAGTCAAGAATAAGCTCACTTATCTTGGGGTCTGTATCACTCGCCATCATAAGCATCTTTTTAAACATAATTTTGGCATGCTTCTTGAACGGATTAAGAAAGATCTTTATAAATGGTCACCTTTAAAGATTTCCCTCATTGGACGCATTAATTCCATTAAAATGGTGGTGCTTCCTAAATTTCTTTATCTTTTTCAGTGTTTACCTTTATTTCTTCCCCTGTCTTTTTTTAAATCTTTGGACTTGTTATCTCTTCTTTCATTTGGAATGGTAAGCACCCTCGTCTACGCAAAGCATCCTTCAGAGGCCTAGATGCAATGGTGGTATGTCCTTACCTAATTTTAAGTTTTATTACTGGGCAGCTAACATACGAAATACACTTTATTGGTGGCATTATCACCTTTTGCCCAATAGACCATCCTGGGTGGACATGGAAATAAATGCTTGTAAGCAAATTTCCCTTCCAGCACTTCTTGCATCTAATCTACAGTCAACTTCTTATACTTCTGTCAACTGCCCAGTGGTAAAACACTCGTTGAGGATTTGGATCCAATTCAGGAAATCATTTGGTTTTAGGGATCCCTCTCTTCTTAGCCCTGTGTTCCGTAATCATTTTTTTTCACCTTCAATGCAGGATGGTTCATTCAAGAGTTGGTCTAACAAGGGGATAAAATGTTTCAAAGATTTATTTGTGAATAATGTATTCGCTTCTTTTGAGGAATTGGTATTACATTTTGGTCTTACAAAGTCAAATTTTTTTAGATTCTTGCAAGTAAGACATTACGTTAAGTCACTTGTACCAGACTTTCCATTGATGCCTTCTGAAAAATAAGTATGAGTTGTGGGGCACTTTCAGAAAATGTCTCAAATAGACGAAGCATCTGGAAGTCACAGTTCATGTCAGCCATACCCTCTCTGAAACTTTTAATGAGAAAATGCGTTGTGGAAATCTCTATCATCCCAGCATACCTGTGAACATAAGGTACATTCATTTACTTAAGCAAAATTAAATACAACAAAACTTTACAATAACCAACCGTGAGGCCACTTTTTTTTCATTATTTTATTTAATTTTTTTATTATTATTATTTTTTTTTTTATTATTATTTATGTAAGTATGTATTTTATGTATTTGGTTGGAGGTTAATGTATGTGAGCATGTTTGTATGTATACTGTTGGATTTAATGGACAGTATGGACGCTGATCTAAGGGGTGGGGGATTGTGAATGTGATTTATGTTGTTAAAAAACAATAAAAACAAACTTTGAACCAAACAAACTTTTTGACCGTGCCGTGTTGAGCGTCGTTTTTGTACAAGACTGTGCTCATGCCCAACAGTTTGTTTGAATCAAATATTTTGTTTGTTAGTAATAAGTAAAGTAAAGTGTTGAGTATTTATTTTTGTTTGTTTTATTTGTTGTTTGCAATGCCAAATGGACAATAAATGGATTTGGCATATCCAAATTTATTGAGAAGGTATGGACAATGATGAATTCATTTTATTTTTCTAAGCAAAGCACGCGTCAGAAACAGACTAATAAAAACCATCTGCGTCCCTACACTACTTTTTGAATATCTAATTAAACATTTCATAGCTCTTGTTAAACAGGACGTATGCTTTTAATTATGGCTATTTGGAAACTAAAAACAAGCCAACAAATATTAACTTGACTGTGGAGGACTAGGCTTAAATGCATCACAACAACACTGTGTTTAGTCACAAGCATACCTTTGATATTTGGTGACCTGGTACCAGAGGATGATTTGCACTGGCACTTGTTACTCTTGTTGTTGAACATCATAAACATGTGTTCTCTTACTCAATAACTGAGGGGATGACAGTGTATTTTAAAGCACTTATTGTTGAACATCATAAACTCTTCAAAGAACTGTACCCATCAAAAAACTGCTTCCAAAACATAATTTCATGGTCCACTACCCTAGGTGCATTAGAAAGATTGGACCACTCATTCAAATCTGGACCATGAGATTTGAAGAGAAGCACACATTTTTTAAAGATTCTGTGAAGAATTTCAAGAATTTGACTGTATCGCTGGCAAATAAACACCAGTTTGCAGTAGCTTATCATTGGGAATGCTTGTCTTTAAAAGCAGTTGAGTCTGGTCCAGTCAAAATTTGTTCACTTGAGACACTTGAATTTTCAGAAGATTTAACTGCATATCTCCATGTTGATTCACAAGCCACTGTCAATCTCACAAAGTGGGTAAAATGGTATGGTGTTGAGTTGGACTCTTTTGTTTGCACAGGTTCTGATGAAAACCTGCAACTTTTCAGCAAAATAACCTCAATCATTTTACACAATGGTAAAGTGTTTTTTTAATAAAATTTTTATTGAGCATGAAACATGTTTCCATGATCACTTCCATGCTTTTTAAGTGAGTGAAACCATACCAAGGAAGATACGGGTTATAGAAACGGAAAGATTAAGGCATTTCAAATCTTTTGATGCCCAAATGTTATATAGGTTTGATTCACAATTTTATGTTGTATCAGAGAGTTGTATTATCTGATTTCTTATTTAAATTAGTTCACTGTGAAGTTGTTCCTTGTTACTTCATCTGATGTATAAGTCTCTACCTCAGGTTACACAATCCCACTGAACAAAGGTTTTTTTTTATATATATATATAATCCTGCAGGCTTGATTTTATTTAATGCAGTGATGTGTTGACAATGTTTTATACAAAAAAATAAATAAAAATTAGTTGCTACTCTGTTAGCTGCATAAATGTAAATGTTTTGCTGTTAGATTTTACAGTATTTTCTGACAGCAATTATTTTAAAGTGTGTCCATACATGGAATTTATAAACCTAATATAAACCTATGAATTTGCTCAAATAAAAGCAATGAGTTAAGATATGGTGTTCAGTGTATCATTTTCACATGAATCATTTTATTGTGTTAAATAATGTTAACTCTAAGAAGTGTTAAATTCAATATATTTTTTAAGTGTTGATTTTTAACACTGTTAAGGAGTTCATATTATAAATAACTCAATTTTAGAGTTACAATTACTCGCTGTAAGATCAGTATTTTAACTCCAGAAAGAGTTCAATTTGAACTCTGAAAAGGTGTTAATTCAACTCCAAGAGTTATTTTAACTCTGCGCTGGAGTCTATTTGATGGTCACACATGTACACTGATTTTAACTCTCAGGAAGTTTATTCCAAAGACCAGAATTTGCTGTGTATGACCCCTTTAAAATATGGCAATCCTGCCAAAACTTTTCATGAAAATACATTTCTCACTAATTATGTCAGACACTTTTTGAGCCTCCAGTTGTGGCTTTGCTTTATCTTTGAAGGCATTGGACCTTTCGCCTGTGTAGCAGTGTGTTGCCAATGTTGCTCTTCCAAAGACAGCCACCAGGAGGTCTTTTGTTGCTTTTTTTGGATCTGTCCATTTCATGTGGCCAAACTGTTCGGCACCGATAGCCGTGTTTGGGCCAATTCTAACCTGCAAACAGTGATCAAACAATGATGACACAATAACAGAGTTAAAAGGTGAATTTAATAATAGTTTGTTTGTTATAATAAAACCTATGAGAATCATAATCATACAATGAGATGAGATTCAGAATCATACAAGAGAAAAAGTTACTGATGCCATTGTAGAAAGCACAATGTCACGGTTCATGAAGTCACTGACTCTTTCTCGCCTTTTGTTGTTGTGTGTGCATGTGGGCGTGGTTCGAGGCACTATCGGAGTATTTGATCGGGCAGTTGGGGGACAAGAGGCAGCTCGACAACTCACGGATCTCCACCAAAGTAACCGATACGTCTCTGATTACTCGATCGAGTTTTGCACCCTTGTGGCCGAATGCCACTGGAACAAGGAAGCGCAGTGGGACATGTTCCTGCATGGGTTGGCTGACCGTATCAGAGGGAGATATTCACCTTGGATCTTCCAAAAAGCCTAGATGGACTGATGAGCTGGCGCTACGGGTAGATTCTCGTCTACATCGCCTGGAGCAACGGACAAGCACGACCTTGGTCCCCAGGAGTTTCGAAAGCCCTCAAGCCAGTGGCAGCGATACGGTCAGCCCGGTCTTAGATCACGAACCCATGCAGGTGGGTAGAGCTCGGCTTTCCCGGGAGGAGAGAGAGAGACGAAGATCAAAAGGACTATACCTCTACTGCGACGGAGCTGGACATTACCTGAACACCTGTCCCGTAAAAGACCGGGCCCGGCAGTAAGTATGAGGCTACTGTCGGGCGGGATCTCCATGGATAAGACCTCATCTTCAACTCTCCTCCCAGTAAGATTGCTATGGGCAACCCGGTCCCACCATTGCCAAGCACTACTGGACTCGGGGCCTGAAGGTAATTTTATGGACTTAGCCTTGGCAAAGTAGTCCTGTTCAAAAGTCCTGGAGATGCGGAGTCTTTCCTTCGGGATCTTGAGGCTCATTCCCAGAATGACTGACTTCATTCGTCTCATTGAACTTGAGAGGTATAAAACAAATTGAGTTGATCGCGATACTGTTGTTATTTGTGGCATGAAAGGCTTATACATTTATTGAAGCGAGCTACCTGTCTCCTCAGGCCGATTAGCTTAATTTTGGCCATCTTTTTTTTTTCTTTTTTTTTATAATGATATCGGCCAATGTACTAGCCTATTTTATTTCACACCATTAATGGCTGGGACTCAGCTTGACTCAAATGATTATTTTTGCATGAAAAATTATTTAATATTAGGCTTTCACTTCATGTAATCCTAGTGAGAAACTTAGCAGACTGTATCTGTATTTTGTTATGTTTTGGCCTATGATTGTTACGCGTGTGTGTGTGTGTGTATGCGCTGCACGCTGCACTGTTAAAATGTGACTCAATTAATTAGAGAATCTACTCGGGTTGACCACAGATTCAAATCTTTGTTGGACTGGATTTTGGTCACCCACTTAACAGAATTACTGAATCTGGTGTTCTACCCGATTGCTTTAGTGATCATCCATGGTCTTCTGTGTATGGAAAATTAGATTACCTCGCCTACCACCCAAGGTGATCAGGATAAGATTTTTTTATCCAAGATTTATTAGATATAAATTGGAATAGGTTTCATCTTATCCCTTTTGTTGAGGATGCTTCGAATTTTTTCTATACGGAAGTTCTTAAAGTAATTGATAAACATGTCCCTTGGATATCAGTAAAGGTTAAGGGCCGACATTTACCATGGATTGATGCTGACTTAATACATATTTTTAAACAAAGAGATAAGGCATGGGAAAAGTACCACCTGTCAAAGGACTCAGTAGATTGGGCTGTATATAAACAATTAAGAAATACGTGTACGACTAAAACAAGAAATGCTAAATCGAATTATTATAAAAACTCTCTGTCTAATAACTTCAATAATCCTAAGAAGTTCTGGAAAAGTCTTAATTCTTTATTACACAATTCTACTAAAAGCATTGCTATCAAAATTAAAGTTAATAATGGTGTTATCAGTGATCCTTCCGCGGTTGCCAATGCTTTCAACCGACACTTTTCCTCTATTTGTAGCTCACAATTTTCTAATTTCTCCTTCTCTAGTTAGGCAGATGAGCCTAACAGTTCTTTTTCATTTGCTACAATAAATCATACTCACGTTCAGCAGGCAATCTCTGAACTAAAGTCAGGTAATGGTATTGATCCTGATGGTCTGGAGATTAAGTTTATTAAGCTTGCGTCTCATGTACTGGCATTTCCTTTATCAGATTTATTTAACTTATCTTTATCCACCTCAGTGGTTCCATTAATGTGGAAATCTGCCAGGGTTACACCAATACATAAGGGTGGCGATGCACTTGATCTCAACCACTACACTCTCAGAAAAAAAGGTACAAAAGCTGTCACTGGGGGACAGTACCCTTCAAAAAGCTTCTAATATGTACCATTTAGGTACTAATATGTACACTTTTGGAACTAATATGTACACTTTTGGTCCAATATGTACCTTTGAGGGACTAATATGCACTCTTTAGGTACAAAGTGTACCTTTTGAAAAGGTACCGCCACAGTGACAGCCCTAGTGTACAGACCTATTTCTATCATCAGTAGCATAGCAAAAGTGTTTGAAAAACTAATATTTAAAAAATTATTCAAATATATTAATGAATTCTCTATTTTGTCGCCAAATCAATCTGGTTTCAGACCAAACTTCTCTACAACTACTGCTCTTCTAAAATTTACCAATGATGTTTCATCTTCTCTAGACAATAACATGTCAACTGGTGGAATATTTATAGATCTCACTAAGGCCTTTGATATGGTCGATCACTATTTGCTTCTTGATAAGTTATATGCGATAGGCCTTTCTAAACACTCTCTTCTTTGGTTTAATTCTTTTCTCCACTGTAGACGTCAGTGTGTCTATGTAATGGTTGTGTATCACAGTCCTTAATAATGGAGAAAGGTATCCCTCAAGGCTCTTCCTTAGGGCCTCTTCTATTTTCTTTATTTATTAATGATCTTCCTCTAATTTGCTCAGACTGTTGTATCCATCTATATGCAGATGACACAGTGATTTACACATCTAATGTGTCTGTCTCTAAGATTCAATCCTCATTGCAATCTAACTTTAATGGTACTCAACTTTGGTTCCAATCCAACCATCTTCTATTGAATAAGAAAAAAGTCATATAGTATATTGTTCCCCACCAGATCAGCTACACGGAAGCAAGATAATAAACTTTCACTCAAATTCTTAGGCGATACTCAACTTGTACAAGTTGATTAACTTAAATATCTGGGCCTTTGGCTTGACTCACAACTCTCCTTTAGCTGTCATATCAATTCTGTTGTAAAAAAGATTAATTGTCATTTACAAATATTATATCGTTCTATTAACTGTTTTACTCAACTGATTAGGTTAAGAATTGTGTCACAGTTAATATTTTTCATACTAGACTATGCGGATGTTGTCTATCAAAACGCATCAGAAGCAAACCTGAAAGCATTAAATGTTCTTTCAATAATACATGTAGATTTGTGCTGAGATGTCCATTTACCACCACCACTGTGTAATGTATGACTCACTGAACTTATTATCACCAAAAGCCAGAAGACAGTATCACTGGTATCAGGTCATTTTTAAATGTATGCATTATGATTATCCTTCTTACCTGAAGGAATACTTCATTCCATTTAGACCCAGCTATAGATTGAGACACACTGAAAATCTCTCCTTCACTGTGCCAAACATCTATTTAAATATAAAGCCCCCTCAGAATGGAATAGTCCGCCTGGGTCTCTAAGATCTGTCACTTCCTTGCGTTCCTTCAAAATATCTCTTTTTGTTTACTTGCAAGCTCTTTAAATGTTTTCCTCATGTTTGACTGGATTTTTGTTTTCTATACCTAATATATGGGATACTTTTTGTCCTTCTTATTTATGTGTATATATGCGAGTATGGGTGTAGGTGTGAGAATGCATATATAAACATATGTGTATGTAAGGGCTAAATGTTGTCATGCATCTTAATATTACAATGTGTTTTATACATGGATTTGTTTCCAATAATGATTCGGTGGGCTGGGTGGGGCTGGTGAGGCGGGATGAGGGAGAGCTCTTGTGAGTGTGAATGTAAATGTGCTGTATTATCTTTGTCTACAGTATGTCTTGAGGACCCCTTCGAAAACTAGATGTTTCATCTCAAGGGGTTATCCTCAACAATAAAATGTCGAATATCAATAATATATATGGCAAGCAAGAGATATTTTCAGGCAAGATATAATACCTATGGCAAAAGATGTTTTTCCTAATGATCATTTTATTTTTTCCCTTTGCACTCTGCTGTAACAGTATGAAAAAGGACAACATGTCCTGCACATTTGTGGTCTGTTCTCCCGATTTAATTTACGATATTGACATATTAATAATTCACTGGAATGCATGAAGCATCTCTCGTTTTTCTCCTCAAATCTTCACATCTCTTACCAGATTTTGTTTTCACAGTTACATACAATTTATTATCTGTCAAAATGACGGAATCACTTTGAAATAGTATCACGCAATGCTAAAGTTAATGAACATTTTGATTAAGGCAATGTATGTTATATAATACAGATATATATTACAACAGTGAAGTGATATTTAAACCGTCCGTTATTGCTGTGGAAAGAAACACACTTTTTGGGTTATTCATGGTCTGTTGAAAGTATCTTGTTGATGCTTTTACACTTTTAAATGTCATTTTAATGTTCGATGGTTGAAGGGTGAGTAGAATGTCATCTCATTGTACCCCGTTTTTTAAAAAAAGTATTGCGTTCATAGAGCGAGCCTTAACTGATTGTTACAGCTTAACGGAAGTTACACCCATAATGTGTATAATTTAGCCAATCATAGCAGTGGGCGTTTACATTGAAGTCTCACAGCAGACACGCCCCATCGTCTTGATTAGAATCAAACAACAATACAAGTCAAATATTTTTTTTACAAAAAAGCTTTTTATTAACATGAATATTTCTCAAATCGTGTTGTGGAGGGCCACAGCCAAACTCTGCAGGGATAGATTTGAAAAACCCAGATTTAGAGTATTTGTACAAAAAAAACCTCTAAACGATTGTAAATATTTATCCTAACCATTCATGATGCTGTACCGTGTACATAGATGGTAAATTACAAAAATTACAACAACAAAAAGGTACAAAAGCACTTTTTACGGTTATATATTTAAAACATTTTCTGGTATGTTTTTTCATGTGAGCTTTGGTGTGCATAGTAGTTCTGAATTATATCTTTAGACTTTTTTTCAAAGGACACCTAAACGTACGTCGAAAAAGTGTATTGTGTAAAAACACTGACTTGACAAACTGAATAAACTAGAAATACCTCAGTAGTGATACACCAGTGATACACCATCCAGTGATACTGGAATAAGCTCTCAGATTTAATCAGATGTACCCCAAACAGCAGCCATATTCAAGACCAGATTCCCAAAGGAAGGGAAAAAAGAGGAAAAAAGTGCACATATTGATTGACGGTTGTATGTTGCGAATAATGTGTGTGATTGTGTTATGTACTGTTGTATACATGCTGCTCTTAACTAATTGTCCTTGTGGGATCAATAAAGTTGATTGAATTGAATTGAACATACCTTTACCTGTGCCTTCTGAATTGGACATATCCTTACCTTTGCCTTCTTTTAAAAAAAAAAAAAAAAAAATCCACTAAAATATTCATAATTCCACAAAGTTTATCCTTTTGTTTTCATTTCCATTTCCATTGTGCAACTTAGTCAATCTCCAATAATGCCAGTGGTTCCTTAAACTGCAACCAAAAAGACTAACACACACACTGACACACAGCTTTTCCAAGGTTGGATTTGGCCAGGCTCTAACTATAAACAGGAGAGTCCTCTCAAAACATCAAGATAATGCGTTCTTTCTCTCAAGGAGAGCTACACTTTAAAATAACGCAGTAGAGTAAAGCAAATAGTCCCTTAAACTATAGACTTCAATGACCCCTGTGACCATAGAGTACCCTAGAAAAACAGATGAATGTATTGACACATGTTGAAGACATTTCTCAAACACAAAACAAGTCTATATTTATATTTCTGGAAACCAGGCTAAATGAGCAAGCAATGTTACTGCAGATATCAAAAACAGACATTACAGCATACATGAAAAGAACATTTCAGTAATCAAACTGGTAACTTCTATAACAAAGTAAAATCTCACAAGCCTAGAGAAGTCATTCAACTTATGATATTTAGAAGGAAAAATATTGATTAATACCTTAATTATAATCACTTATAACATATACATTGAAGCAGCAGTTTATTCCAAAATCCACACCCTTCATCAGCAAGACAGAATTGTATCTAATATTTTCATACCAAGGTATTAAACTGAATCAAATACATGAGAGATGCATCCAAAGAATTGAATTTAGAGTCAGTCTTCCACAATCACTCAATATTGGAAGCTATAGCATAGGAGATGGTCAGGCATTCATATGTAAATGAAATTATTTTTTTTAAGCCTCAGAAAATCATATTTGCTGCACATTTATCTGTGGCGTGACCGTAGCTTTGATCTCACACAGATACGCATTTTCTGTGACATTTTAAATTGCCGAGCCATTTAAAACTCTTTCCACACAGGAACACAAATAGGGTCTCACATCTGCATGACTTTTGAGGTGTATCTGTAAGTGTGATGGCAAAAGAAACCTTTTATTACACTGTTCACAATTTAATGACCTTCCTTCAGAGTGAATACACAGGTGATTTTTGAAATTGCTCCTTTTTCTAAACCACTTGCCACACTCAGAACATATCAGTTTCTTTCCAGAATGACTTAGTGAATGACGTTTCAGATCTTTTTGATATGAGAAACTCTTCTTGCACTGAAGACATCTAAAAGGCTTCTCTCCAGTGTGAACTCTCATGTGAACTTCAAGGTTTCCTTTAAATGTGAAACTCTTTCCACACTGAGGGCAGATGAAAGGCTTCTCTCCAGTGTGAATTCTCATGTGACTCTTAAGGTTGCCTTTAAATCTGCAACTCTTTCCACAGTGCTGGCAAGTGAAAGGCTGCTCTCCTGTGTGAATTATTGCATGCCTCTTAAGGTTTTTTCTGTCTGGGAAACTCTTTCCACACTGATGACATTTAAAACAGTTCTCTTTTGAATGAATCTTTAGGTGGTAATCAAGGGATTCTTTGCGTGTGAAAGATTTTCCACACTGAACACATTTGAATGGTTTCTCTCCAGTGTGAACTCTCATGTGAGTCTTAAGATTTCCTTTTAGTGAGAAGCTCTTCCCACACAGTTTGCAGGTGTATGGGTTCTCTCCAGTGTGACTTCTCATATGGGCTTTAAATGTTGCTTTATATTTGAAACTCTTTCCACACTGAGAGCATATGTAAGGCTTCTCTCCAGTGTGAATTCTCATGTGAGTCTTAAAACTTTCTTTAAATCTGAAAGTCTTTCCACAGTAATGACATGTGTAAGGCGTCTCTCCAGTGTGAATTCTCATGTGAACCTTAAGGCCTACTTTTAATCTAAATCTCTTTTCACAATGTTGGCATTTGAAAGTCTTCTCTTCAGAGTGAATTATTACATGCTTGTTAAGATGTGTTTGTCTGAGAAACTCCTTCCACACTCATGACATATAAAACAGTCTCTCTTGAGTGAACTCTCATGTGGGAACTAAGGTTTTTCTTGCGTCTGAAACTTTTTCCACACTGATCACATGTGAACGGCTTTAATCCAGTGTGACTGTTTATATGATAGGTAAGGCTTACGCTCCACTTAAAGCTCTTTCCACACTGTTTGCAGATGTAAGGCTTTTCTTCAGTATGAATTCTCATGTGCCTGGTAAGGGTTGATTTTTGAGCAAAACTTTTTCCACACTGTTGGCAGGTAAAAGGCTTCTCTCCAGTATGAACTCTCATGTGGCTTTTAAGGGGTGCGTTTTTAGGGAAATCTTTTCCACAATATTTGCAGGTATAAGGCTTCTCTCCTTTGTGAATTCTGATGTGGACTTTAAGGTCTTCCTGTTGATTGAAACTCTTATCACACCTAAAGCATGTGAAACAACTGTTAGGGTCAGTCTTTGGCTCTCTTTTTTGTGTAGAAGTATTTTCAGTCTGCTTGGAATTTCCGGCAGTCATGAAATCATGTTTCTCATACTGATCTTTCTCTTTCATTTCATTCAGTACTTCACTCTCCTCTTTCAGTGGAATCAGGCCTAAGGTGAAAAGAGAAACAAAAACCTCAGTTTAATGGCACAAAAGCAACCGATATTAAAACACTTTTCAGATCTGCCATTTATGCCTAAAATATTAGAAGTGTCCTCTCAATTTGTCAAGAATTTCAGTCAGAATGTAAGCCTCACAGCACAGACAATTTGCTTATTAAAGTTAAAAATGACCTGCTTTTTGCATTTGTCACATCGACATCATTCTTCTCTTGCTATTAGACCTTTAGACACCATAGGCCATGACTTGCACACAGGAATTTCTGTTGTGTTGAATTTTTGCTGTAAGTCCTTATAGTGTTACAGTGTTTAAATCTTTGTGTACATTTACTGTAACACCGGCTTGTGTTAAACTGTGGCCCAAGCGGTGTAATTTTCTAATGTTGCACTTCCGAACTCCTGTTAGTGTTAATTTTAGATACGGGAACTTGAAGTAATTGAATAATTCGGTCCACATTTGACGACCAAATCAGTTTGAAAAAATAGCGGCTCTTTCGTTGGAAAGTCGACCTTAAAAGCAAACGAAAAACATGGTAAGAGTCGATTTGTTTTTGTTGATATTTTTTGTTAATAACTGGTTTAACATCAACTTTGAGCTCATGTGTCTGTGAGCAATACAGAGTATACAAATTAATCATTCCAGTATTAGTCACATTAAAAGCCGCAATTTGTAATTTCCATTTAATTGCATGCTGTCCTTGTAACACTTTGCTTATAAAAGAACATAAGATTTATTATGAACTCAGAATAACAAGCCAACATACAAAACAGTGTGCTAGTGCACAGACAACAACCGACAATGAACTGGGGGACCAAAATAACTTAAGTAGTGGTACAAAAAAGGTTAAAAAGGAGACACAACAAAACTAAGGGGACTAATCATATCAGTAACCATGACATATAGTAGTTGGCGGAAACATGTGACTGAATGAAAACAAATCAAAATGAGCATGACTGTGACAGTACTTCCCCTTCCGACAAGGCGCTACCTCACACCGTAACGGAATAACTGAGGGAGGGCTGGAGGGGGCTCTAGAGGTGGACGACGTGATGGTGAAAGGAAAGTGAGAGGCAGAAGAGGAAGGATGATGGCAGTATGAGCCGAAGGGATGATGATGGGAGGATGACGACAAGACCCCGGCCGCAATGATGAAATGTCCCAGGTGGCACAGACCCAGAGCTTGCCAGTGGTGTCAGCCTACGGTGGAGACAAAGGAGGGAGTAGCCATGATGGTATGGAGGCTGCCGACAACAGGCGAAGACAAGCTGATGGAATCTAGCAATATTGCTGGCACTGGAGACCCAGGCGATGCCACGGCAATGAACATCGAAGGCGGAGCCAGACTGCCCGAGGACTGAGGCGATGCTGGTGTGATAGAGGACTGAGGTGTACCCGAAGAGAAGGAGGAGGCCGCTGCAGCCATGGGGTGGAGGAACGGAGCGTTGCAGAATATCCGCAAAGCTGGACGAAGGTGGTGTGACAACTGACCAAGGGGGAGTTGGTGAAGCCGACAGGTCGAGATGGAGCGAGGTGATCATAGGCTGGAGGCGGAGCAACAAGATCAACTCACTCAGGCGCTGATGGTGGTTGCATGACCTGCGGCTCGATTTCACAGCATGGCATTCCCGGAGATGGTGAAGGCCTGTAAACCTCCAACAGAGGCAGGTCTGGAGTACTGGCTGAGAAAGGCGATGACAGAGGTAGATGGAGACTTGACAGGGTTTAAGGTACCACACAGTCCATGCAGGTCTCTATGCTGTTTAGCAACAGTTATGAACGTTGAAACAGGGTGGGATAAGGTGGGAGACGATACCTCCGTGCTGAAGTCAATCAGCCAGTCTTTCAGTCTCTATTTCCACCAGAATACCCTCGGCTCACACTCCAGGTCAGACTCACTGGGGGGATCCTCGTCCAGGGCGAGGGTTTGCGCTGGCCAATTGTCCTCGGGCTCTGGCTGACTCGTCGTGTTGGGTGGAAGCTCTCCATCTGCCGAGGGCTCACACAAGTTTCTCTGCTGTTGAAGGTGGTGATTCAAGCTCTGGGTCTGGCTGTGTTCTGGACCGTGGTGCGACGCTCTCCTGACCCCGGATGATCGCCTCTCTCCAGCTCAGTCCAGTGGTGTCAGGGAGGTTCACGGGGTAATGGAATTTAGCCCTGATCCAGAACAGTGACTTCAGGGTCTTGTCGTCATCGTGGAGAAGGTTAAAAAATCTTTGCTCTTACGAGCTATCACAGCCAGTTAGGTTGCATAATCCATCTTGGTCGGATGTTCTGTAACGCTTTGATTGAACCTCATAAAAGAACATAAGATTTATTATGAACTCAGAATAACAAGTCAACATACGAAACAGCGTGCTAGTGTACAGACAAAAACCGACAATGAACTGAGGGACCAAAGGAACTTAAGTAGTGGTACAAACAAGGTTAATAAGGAGTACTAAGAGGCTAATCATATCAGTAACCATGACAACTAATAAGTGGTGGAAACTAGACAAAGGAAACACATTTGACTGTATGAAAACAAAACATACCGAACATGACTGTGACAGTCTTATTTTTACATGTATATGCAAACTAAAAACAAAGCATTTTGTTTGAGTAAAACATAAAAAATGTTCCAGCATCATATGTATGACACTCGTGTGTGTCTTGTGTCATAATAACAGAACCACATTATTTCTTGTACATGAATCGTGGTGAGCTGTTCTTTCTATCTTAATTGTATTATTATTATTTTACAGGATTTACAATTTGTTCAGTGTTTATTTTACATACAGGAACTTGCACGGCCTCAATTTGAGTCGTTGCCTGCATTTGAAGAAGAAGGTAATGGCGGCAGCAGCAGTTCGCTGCACAATTAATGCACAATAAAGGAAAAGGTAGGTTATATCCCATTTTTAGTTTATATTGATAACTGAAATTATAAAATTAATCCAATTTACGTAAGGGAGTATAGTGCCGTGTATGATTCCTGTCTCCACTGTAAAAGTTTCATAAATATTCAAGTTCAACTCATAATTTTTTTTTTTATATTAGTTTGCATTTCTTCACATGCATAAAAGCCTGGAAATTAACATTTTCAACATCTGTTTATTACTTTGCGTCTAAGTAGAATATGTATGACTTGTGAAAAGTGAAAAGAACAATAAAAAAAAAAGTTATTAACTTTTTTATTATCATATTGATTTAGAATACTGCAATTAGGCCATTGCTGACCACATTTTATTGATAGTATCTACGTTGTTCTGTGATTGATTCAACCATTGGAAGAACCCCATTAAAGTTATGTTGGACATCCAATTCCACAAATTGAATCTGTAATTGAATTACAGAGCTCTGCAATTGGATTCTTACTAGTAACAACTGAATTAGAGAACTCTCTAATTGTAATTGTTACTAGTAAGAATGCAGTTCTAGAGCTCTACAAGGGCAATTCTTACTAGTAAGAATTTCAATTGCAGAGCTCTTATTCAGCACTACCTCATTATGATAATTACGCCTCAGTTTTTTTTTTTTTTTACAATTGTTTTTCTATTTACCTGTTTTTGTTCAGTTATTAATGTCTTTTTTGTGTAGTCAATCTGAAATTTGGCATCTCTCCAGATCTTGCTATTTATTTAGCAGACGAGACTGGAACAGAAGTAAATAAAGATGTTTTTGCTGACAATCACTTAAGATTGTCAGAAGAGGAGAAATTGGTCCGAATATCTTGTGGTGTGGCCCCCAGCATTATCTGATGCACCAATTTGAGTTTATGGAGAGCCCTCCTAATGAGCTGATGATCTGAATCTTGAGAAGAAAATGGTTCCCCACAAAAACACACTGCAACAATATAGGCCAAAATGTTTTCGACCATTTCATATTGGTGGCAACACGTTCAAAAAGAGCAAAAAACTTGTCTACCTCTTGCTCTCGAAAAGGAGGAACCATATGAATATTACGACTGGCGTCAAAATCAGGAGTATCTGTTACACCCCTTTCACAAGCTTTCAGCTCCATTTCTTTGAGGCGGCAAGCTTGTTCCATTTCAAGCCTTCTCAGTTCAAGTTCATGTCTCACGTCTCTTCATCTCTTTCTCACGCTCCCATTCCTCCCTCTCCCTTAACAAAACTCTTTCGTGCTCTTTAGCTTGCAGCTCCATTTTCTTAATCTGCATCGCAAGATCCTCTGAGCTATCCTCAGCTGATTCAGGATAATCTGTAAATTTTTCCTCTTCACCAAGGTCGCCCTGTATATGTAACAAATCAACAAGCAAAATCTGAAGTTCACTTTTAGATAAAATATTATGAAAACTGACCTTATAATGTGCAGCAATTTTCATCTATGTCATGTGATCTAGGTCATTCGGATCATTCAGATCATCCAGATCCTACAAAACACCCAGATCCCGAACGAGCCCCCAAATATGTTACGGCCCATAACCAAATAATAGCTTGTTAGACTGAATAAAACAAATAATGGGTACGGACCGAACATATGAATAAGTCACAGCACTTGATGCTATTTTCAAGATGCCAATCCACACCTCCTTTACTTCAATAACGAAAACAACTTAAACAACCAGAAAACAATTCACAGTAGTTCACACAAAATGTTTTACAAGAAACATATTAACGAATAAAGAAATTGAAAAATAACAGTAAAACAGTAGGGCAAACTAGGGAAACAGAGAATGCTTGCAAGAATACCTGTTCTCACAAGCAGTTCTTACCTGGCTCTCAATAAACTAAATCAGGTGAGTCTTCCGGGCCTCTGCTTCCCTCACTATGCTGACTACATAACCAAAAACGTAAACTAATAAACAAATCCACTACCAGTTACTGATTTATGAAAAGAAAATGACAACAAAGAACACTAAATATATAAATATAAATATTTGGGGTGAACTAAAAATAAAATTATAAAATTATAAAATATTTTTTTTATTAAATAGTGGTTTACTGAACAAATTGTGTCTCTGTCTTTAAATGAATTCAGTTATAATTAAAAGTTTCTTAAGGATAAAAAAACGTATCTCTGCTAATGCTGTTCACTATATAGGGAGCCCTTACTTGCACATTACTATAATATTAGGTAGGTTAACAGTCCAAACTATTAGCCTAAATCCAGTTTCTATTTATTTTTAGATATAATAATCAACACTCAAATAACAAATTGTATGCAAACATGTAAACTGCACATGAGGCAGTTTTTGCATTAACTTCTAAATTTAATTATATGTTTTTACTCTAATTCGTTGTTGAAATATAATCATTTACACACTGGCTGTCATGCCAGATATTACACAAAATATCATGACAAATATTTTAAACATACATTAAATAATAAAGACATCACTAACAGGTTAGGTAAAATATAATGAAGACAGTGGGGGAAATAATTATTTGATCACCTGCTGATTTTGTAAGTTTGCCCACTTACAAAGAAATGAAAGGCCTTTTTATGGTAGGTTTACTTTAATGGATAGAGACAGAATATCAACCAAAAAAAATCCAGAAAAAAACATTATATAAGGTTATAAATTGATTTGCATTTCAGTAAGTGAAATAGTATTTGATCCCCAAGCAAAACATGCCTTAGTACTTGGTGGAGAAACCCTTGTTGGCAAGCACAGAGGTAAGACGTTTCTTGTAGTTGGTCACCAGGTTTGCACACATCTCAAGAGGGATTCCACTCCTCTTTACAGATACTCTCAAAATCCTTAAGGTTTCTTGGCTGTCGCTTTGCAACTCGAAGTTTCAGCTCCCTCCACAGATTTTCTATAGGATTAAGGTCTGGAGACTGGCTAGGCCACTCCATGACCGTAATGCCACTCCTTTGTTGCCTTGGCGGTATGTTTTGGGTCATTGTCATGCTGGAAGACCCATCCGCGACCCATCTTCAGTGTTCTGGCTGAGGTTCTCGTCCAAGATTTTACGGTACATGGCCCCGTCCATCATCCCCTCATTGCGGTGAAGTCGTCCTGTACCCTTACCAGAGATACAGCCCAAAAGCATGATGTTTACACCTCCGTGCTTGACCACAGGGATGGTGTTCATGGGGTCAGAGTCAGCATTTCTCTCCCTCTAAACTCCCCTGACGTTTGACAGCTCTTTGGTATTGCCCGTGGTGGTGGAGAGGTTGGAATGGAAGATACAGATTCTGTGGACAGGTGTCCACTGATATTAGGACATTAGGAGTACTTTCTTAAAGTGACAGGGCTAATCTGTGTTCCACATGGACACATAACCAATCTGTGGGAGGCAGAATTCTTGCTGGTTGGTAGGGGATCAAATACTTATTTCACTCAAATGCTAATCAATTACAACCTTTATATAATGTGTTTTTCTGGCTTTTTTGGTTGATATTCTGTCTATGTCCATTAAAATAAAACTACCATAAAATTATAGACCCTTCATTTCTTTGTAAGTTATAATATAGTGCATATATATTTAACAACCTCAACAATGGGCTATGGCTGGGCATGTTCGGTACGCCATGAGACTATTGCGATACGAGCCGTTGGTGGTGTATCTCGTTTTTTCGGTTCGGTTTAATACCGTTACACCCCTAAAAATATATAAAACATGTTCCAAATCTCGCCCATTTCCACAATTACTTTTATAAAAAATACTATTAAAAACTATTAACTAACTATTCATAAAATCTCACTGCAGTTATTTTTTTAATTGGTTTAAAAGTTACAAAGTCATGTGATTTATCATAATTCACCTTTTTTAAGCACTTCAAAGCCCCTTGAAAATACTACTCAAATAAATGACTGTAAATATTTGTATTTGATGTGCTAAAGGATTCTGTCATTATTAAGTTGTTTTTGTGTGTCCCTTTAAATGCAAATGAGCTGCTGCTCCCAGTCCCCTTTCTTCAAGAGCTCTATGGCAACAAAACAGGACAATCTCACACACTGAAAATGTTAGAAACTGTCAGCAGTGTTCAATTCGAACTGGAGTCGGACAATGATGCCTACAGAACCAGAGAATATATGCTGCATATATGCTGGAGATAGAACAGGTATAGTTTAGTTAAATTACGGCTATAACTTCTTGTCATCTTGGTTTTATCCACTATTAGTACAAGCCTGTTGTAACGGACCCTGTCCAAATGGGGGGTCAGGGGGGCTTGGTAAACTGGTAAACTTTATGTCTGTAAAACAACTCCTATGAACTCCTATTGAGCAACAACTTCAACCACGGTGTCCTCAGTGGCTCAGATGCCGGGAGTCTATGGAGACTCTTATGTTTGTTGGTACATCCAACAACAGAACCTATTGTTTTTTGGCACAGACTTTGTAAATCTCCAGCTGCTACAGTAAATAAACAGAAATGGCGACTGCTGAGGCTCACTCAGGGCGGGATCTATGCTAATAGGGCAGATCGTCACCAGTCATGGGCGGGGCTTACGTAAGAGTAGGGGAAAATGTGAAACCACGCGTTTGGAGAGATTGTTAATTATTTATGGGGATTATAAAAAAGGTACTGGGTGGATTTTTATAATTACAGGCTGGTTGTTTACACACACTGTAGACACATCTGTTCAAACACCTTTTAAAAATAATTTTGCATAATAGATTTGATTTTCCCTTTAAGATTTAAAATCATCTAGTGTGTCTATTGTGTTGATATTGTGTTTAATGAGAAACTTGAAGGATTAATGATTAGCTCTTTGGCTACTTCAGTATAATT
Organism: Leuciscus waleckii; assembly: GCA_900092035.1. Classification (NCBI taxonomy): domain Eukaryota; kingdom Metazoa; phylum Chordata; class Actinopteri; order Cypriniformes; family Leuciscidae; genus Leuciscus; species Leuciscus waleckii. Next base: position 22,430,114 of record FLSR01004883.1, read on the forward strand.
ATTCTTGTTTTCTGAATGACATGTCATAATAATGATGACCAACTTGGAAGTTTGATTTTCTCAGGTGCACTTGAAGCCAGCATAAGTATTTGTCTGATCATCTCACATGTCTTTCCACATAAGGCGACTCGCTCCATGTCAAATACAACCATTTTAAAAAATATAATTCATTTCTGTAGAGTTTTGAGAATGAAACCAACCTGTTTGTTCCTCAGTATCTTCTTGTTTCACTGTGAATGTTTCTTCAATCTTGAAGTCTTCACTCTCCTCTTTAATAAATGCCATCTTTATAACAGTAAGTAACGTGGATCTCAGTTGCTTCACCAGGAGTTTTCGGTGTTTGGACACTGTAACAAAAAAAGAACAAAAAGTAAAATAATTCCAAGCTAAATCTCATTCAGCTCCCTAGTTAGTGAGATGTGAGTTAGAGAGTGATGATAGTCATAAACAACCTGATTAGCCAAGCCCTCTTTAAAAACTCTTCAATAGATCCTCTTTCATAAAAACACTTGCAATTGGTTTGTAAAAGTTTTCATTACATGTTTGTGTTCTTGTTGCATGTTCACAGTTTTGACCAATAGGTAATCATGCGATTCAATTGAATCATTCTGCGAAGTGGTTGGTTCAACTGTTCCTAAAAGTTCAGTTTCTCCCATCACTAATTGCCAGTGACTGAATTAGTGTTTATGTTTTACGATAATAGGGGACGTACTGAGACTTGATGAGACGCAAATACAGAACATTAATTTTAGATAAAGCATGAAAGTTTGCTTTTCTGAAAAATATGTATTTTTTATTTTAATAGACAAATATTACCACCAAACGTGGCCTTTATTGTTAATCTTTGTTTGATTATGGAGAAATGCTATATACATAAACAAAAATGGGATAAAGGAAACCCAACTTCATTCACTTTATTTCAGATAGATTGAAAAATTATATTGAGTTACTACTTGGGTTGAAAAATAGTAAAGCAAAACGCATTAGGTCTCTATGTGAAGCTTTTATGCTATTTAAATGATGATCTCATACCTGTTCTTTTTCCCCTGTTTAAATTATTTTCTTAAATTTTTCTTGTTTTATTATTTTATATATTACACTGTATATTTACATTTCCTATTTGTTGTAGTCTATATTTGTTTAATATTTTATACTATACGTTGGATTTTTGTCATGTTTATTATTTGTAATGTGACTGGCATAAATAAAATAAAGCATGACTATGATAGGCATTAATGTAAAATGCAATTCATTCATAGTTACAAATTCTTCGCAGTTAATATAAAAACTGTAAAAAAAATCTAAAGATTTGCATTGACTTAAACACTCCGTATACTTTAAAACACAAACCTTTCTTCTGCCGAATCAAGACGAATGAGCGGCGCACGGGCGCAGCCTTATGACGTCATATCGCCAAAACCAAAATAAAAGTTCAGTTTTTACATGCTAAAACGATTATGTGCACATAAAGGCACAGATACATTTAAAAAGTACCTTGTTACAAATTACAAATACTTGCTTATCAAATGTATTTTAAAATATAAGGATAATCTGACAACACAAAAATACATACAAAATAATCTTTAACACTATCTGCTTGTTAATCTGCTTGTTCTTGATTACAGAAATATAGCATTGTGATAATTCACACCTATTAATTTCACATTATTGTAAAAATACACTTTATTGTATGTATTTTTTATACTTTAAATGCTTAAAAAAAAAAAAAAAAACTTTATTCTGCCGGATCACAGACTCATTTTTATGTATTATCATTATTATGCTTCAAACAATAAACAGACAGAAAAGACAGAACAGATAGAACCTCTACAGGACTGAAATGACATCATATCTGCAAGAACAGTTTCACAAACAAACAAAAAAGATAACATTATAAACACATACAGAGGAAAAAAATTGCATCAGTGGTATTTGTTTTATATACATAAAATATATAATATTTCATAATCTGTCACTTGTTTTTGTTGGTCTCAGTATTTTATTTGTATTTCAGTTATTTGATTTGTGATCTGTATTTGACTGATATTTGTTATAACTGCCTTTAAATATGTGTTCATTACTACAAATGTTCCACTAAAACACACACACACACATACGAAGCTAGAGAGAGAGAGAGAGAGAGAGAGAGAGAGAGAGAGAGAGAGAGAGAGAACTACAGCTTTGGGCATGTGATTAAATGTGTGTATCTTATTGGTTGCGATTTGAGCAACTGAAATGATAGTAGAACACTGACACACTGACATGTATTTTTGTTATTTTTGTTTTAGAATTTATTATTGTTTGTTAAAGTTTTATGCACTGGTTGTAGCGAATGAACAGGACTCTTATTTTGGTCTGCGACATGACGTCATAAGACTGCGCCGCGCCCCTGCGTCAGTGATTCGGCTGAAGAAAGGTTTGTGTTTTTTTGCATTTAAAGTGTTTAAACCGATGCATACTTTTTAGAACAAAATAAAATTTTACAAGAGCTTTTTAATTATTTATTATTTATTGTAATTGTGTAGTGCTTTATCTAACATTAATGAACATTATGTGAGCAAAGTGCGTGCATCCACACACAGTAACTGAAAAACCCTAAGCCATTGTCTATGGCGCTGCTCGCAATAAAGGCTGTTAGAAATAACCGGCATTGAAGCATTTCTCCGCTAGGGTGTCCGCCTTAAGTGTGCAAAATAAGGGGCATATTTGTTATAATATTAAAAATAAATAAAAAACTCAGACAGTTTTGTTAAATAGTAGGTCTTCTTAGGTAAATGGAAAACCTTAATAATGTTCCACATTATTAAGCAAGTTACAGTTCTCACGCAATATGGGGATGAAAGATCTTTCTGAATATGAAATGGTGCAGTCAGGGTTTTTAATCACAGAGGTCCCAAATTTGAGGTAGTTGGGGGGTTCATGCTCCCCCGATAAAATGTATTCTTCTGATCTACAAATATGTGCATTTTAATGTTTGAAGGCAAAACAATAGGATAACCATAGCTTTAAACCATGTCAGTGGGTAGTAGATGATTTGTCAATACCTGCTCTCTCATCATTTTCATCACTCTTTCTTTTTCTCTCAGTTTTCATATCTCTTCCTCTCCTTTGACTTAATATTTTTGTTTCCTTTTCATCTGTGTCAGTGAAGAAAGGAAACATATAGGTCAGTCAACTGATATTTAGCCTAGCCCTATTTGTTTTATTCATCATTTTCTTAGACAAGGGAACTTACTGATGGCTACGAACGCTAGGTAAATAAGTTTATTCAATTCATTCACAATATGAACACATTATGAACCAAGTTATGGTTCATAAAGAAAATTAATTGTACAGTAAAAAGTGCTGAATATTTGGATTTCATTAGAACTATAAATATATAGAGCTCTACTATAATGTCCTTATGTCCGCTTTAACGCATTCTCGGACAGTCGAGAAATCCCACCTGATGGCGCAATAGTATGGTATACATTGTCCCATATAATTGGTCAATTTAACAATATTGTTACAGTAAAATGTGCTAAAAATGTGTATTTGACAAGATCAATACACCCTTTATTAAATCACTTTTACGGATTAAATGCATCCTAACAGGTGGTGGAGAAATGTTGAATTTATTCTTTCTGTGCTTATTGCGAGCAGAGACATAGACATATCCCTTGCCAGTGCGCTGACTACTGAACTAGGGAGCTGATTGAAATGTAGTTTGGATTTATTTTTCTCTCTGTTAATTATTCTCATCTTAAACATGACAGAGTGAAGTCAACTCCTGGTGAAGCAACTGAGATCCACGTGACTATTATAAAGATGGCGTTTATCAAAGAGGAGACTGAAGACTTCAAGATTGAAGAAGTATTCAGCATGAAACAAGAAGATATTGAGGAACAAATTGGTGGGTTTTTTCTCAAAACTGAACTCTGTCATTTGATCCTATTATGCCTGCCTACAGACATTTATAATTTTGAAGGATTTCATATGAGTGGCTTAATTAAAGCGGGTTTATAGCCTACATAAGCAGAGAGTATAGGCTAGTCGGTTTCTTTTCTTTTCGTTTTGAATTGTTTTGTTTAAAAGTAGACAATTCAAGCTTTCTATATGGAATAACTAATGGAATATTGTTCTCATTCGTCGTGAATCCCAATAAAAATTTTCCATGGCTGCGATGTAACAGTTAATTGCTAACCTATTATTTCTTTTGTAAAGAAAGCTTTGTGCTTCACTCGTGTCATAATATTAATGTAAAACAGCATTCACATACAAAAAATTAGTTTTGGCGGACCATCGGGTGCTACTCAGTCACTGCGGTGGAGCGGTTGTCAAGTTTCCCGGCACAGGCCTAGTTATATTATTGTTACCTTATAGACTCAAGAATACATCCATTCCAGACACGGAAGACGCTCTGATTTGAATTTACAACATATTTATTAAAAAAAATTCCAAATGTCGTTTCTTCTTTTTCTCCCAAAGACGAACCCCGGCTGGCCATCCATTGGTCCTTTTCTCTATGTCAGACTTAACTTTGTTTGTTGTCGTTAACGCTAACTCACCGCAGCTGCATCTTCTAAATAATGCCGTGAGTGGGGCTTGAGGAAGTGACGTCGCCTGCGTCAGTCATCGTCACATGACCAGCATTTACGTTGCATCTCATCACGTTTTCGTCACGTGATAAAGGTTCGTTGGCGACGATATTCAGTCATAATTTTCTGTGACGAAAGCAACACTAGCTGTGCCTGGAAAAAACGAGGATGCGTTTCGCGACCGTGTCTCTTCCATTATGAGCACGCTTGCCGCGCGCCTACATTTCTAAAAAAGTAATCTTTCTAACTAATCTACACAGATTTACTTGTGGATTTTATAGTGAAGGCCACATATACGACTCTCTAAAAGCGGACATTGCGTCTGACATAAAAGGCAAGAACGGCTTTTATTTGTCTTTACTCTGTTACATCAAATTAAAATATGTGATGTCATAATTATAATGTTTTGAGTATAATTACTTATGTTATTGTTGCATTAGGCTATGAATTAATAAACATTTATTGATAAGAACTATTTCATGTCTTTTCATTTACAGTAGCATGAACCACGAGTAGTCGAGTAACTCGAGTATTGTTTTGATAAGAAATCGACTAGCAGAAATCAGTAGTCATGCAACCCCTAATGGCAGTGAAATTAAATACAGTATGTGTTGCACAATAATATTTAGCCATTACTTTGCAAATACTGTGGGGTTTTTCGGATGTACTTTTAGTACGATTGTTTTAAATGAGTAGAACTGCGCAGTATTAACCCACCAAATCATTTGACAAATAGTCACATATTAGTAACAGGTTAATATAGTATTACATTTCACGTTCCTGGCAGCTAATTCATTACGATGACATAACATAGTGTGATCAAACGTACAGGTAATACAAAAACAAATTTATCAGCTGATATATAATTTATATGATTTGTGAATTCTATACATCTCTGGATGGTGAAAACGACATCTCCCATCGTTCCACTCTCATTTGTAGCGTCATCAAGCTTCGTCTTTATTGTTTTGAAAATGCGACCTCTGGCGGCGAAAAAATTACAGATTGTACCTTTAACATTGTTCTGATTTAGTGAATTGGGAGTATTCTGAATGAGCAGCCACATGCACAAGGTTAGTCATGTGCATAAACACACCCAAACCATCTCCATATAAGGGCTTTCCACACACGTTTTCCTTACAGCCTTTCGTCACTCTTGTCAAACTTGCTGCTGTTTGCAGACGTGCTCTTGCCCTACTTATAACTAGGGGTGGGCGATAAAACAATAACGATAATTATCGCAATATAATTTTTCTCGATAAAACGATATCAAGAGTTCGATAAATGTTCGATAATGTTTATGCGCCAAAAGCGGAACGAAACTCATTTGAACCGCGCGCCACACGGACCATTTATCCGCTCGGCTCAAGTCCAAATGGCAGCGCAGCGCGAGCTCCTAGAGCAGAAGCGTTTACTCTGACCAGTCTCGGTCACGAGATCCAGTGAGAAGCGCTTGAATTCAGTGAAGAACACAAATGTCTGAGTGATTTAAACCAGTTTAAAGGCAGATGAAACAGCGCTGACAAACAGGAGCAACACTGTGCGCAACGATACAGTCAGAAGGCTTTTCAGTGGTACAAATTCCCATAATTTACCATGGATTTACTGTAACGTTAGCCTAGTAATATTAACTGCACCATGAAATGTGGGATATACAGATATACATATTGAATTGTATTATATTATTAATGTAGACAATGTATTAAAGGACTAATGGAATATAATTACTGTATTTAATAATGTATTTAGGCTACTGTTTTTCATACAAATACCATAGAAACCATAAAGTTTGATTTTGCCATGATAGTGAGGTGCTGTAGGCTATGCCTGGCTTTATCTGTGGTTATCATGATCTAAATGCATGTTACTGGATGACCAATGTTTTAATTTTAATAAAACTCAAACAGTCAGAATATTACATTTTCCCAAATAAAAATGAGCACATGCAGAAACTAAGAAATGAATTGTCCAATAAAGATATTTATTTTGTTATGGAAAAATGACAAATGTTTGAATGTTCTACCTCAGATTTGTGAAATGTTCTCCTGTTTGGCAAGTGGCTTTCCTGTAGCTCAGTGGTAAGAGCATTGCGTTAACAACGTAAGGTTGTGGATTCGATCCCAGGGGATTGCACATGCCTATGTATTATAGGATAATGCAATGTAAGTCGCTTTGGTTAAAAGCGTCTGCCAAATGCATAAATGTAAATGTTTGTCATGATATGTTCTGACAATAAAGAGTAGTTTAAAACCACAATTAACGCTCTGGTTTCTACAAAACTATCACTTAGGAGCAAAAATCTGCCTTTAAACTTGAAAGAAATAAAGATTTGACATTTATCGTGATAATTATCGATATCGACTGATGTAAAAAAAATTATCGTGATATTTTTTTGGGCCATATCGCCCAGCTTTACTATAACTAATATAAATATAATTAAATAGATAAGAATGAATTGCAAACTTCCTGTCGCTGTGCAGGCTCTTTTATTGTACGACAGTGTAGACAGCTCAATAACCCTTTTATTTTTATAATTAATTCTTATCTATTCAACAATCTTTGATTGTTCTTTACTGTTAAGGTCAAGTTTCTGTTTGCTGCCCTGCAATTAAAGAGGGAAAGAGTCATCTGACACTCTCAAACTCACCTTAGGTGACGTGACCAAACTCACAATATTTAGTGCCACCTGTTAGACCCACTAAATTCTGATAAATGTTGTGGGAAACTGCTAAATTATTGGTGCCTGTGTAGACCACAAAACATTTCAATATGTTTCCCAGAAGGAAAAATAAGTACAGTTTACCCTGATCATTCTGTTCACAAAGATCATATACCCCCTGACTCTTAAAGCTTCATGTTGTATATGGAGATGATGTTGTAGCTTCTCATGACAAACAAGGTACTCATGAACAAATATCTCAAAACATAAAAAGAGTCATTGATCTTTCAGGTAATGACACATTTTTATAAATTCAGTTATTTTGTTTTCAGGAATATGTAAACATATTTTATGTGAAATGGCTGATTCATGGCACTACTTAAAAAAAAAAAAAGCAAAAAAAGCACACAAAAAAAGCAATGCAATTATGATCTCTCCTATTTTGTTAAAATTAAGTTTTTGCATATTCTACAAGGTTTAAACCGCAACTGTTCACTACCAGTCAAAAGTTTGGGATCGGTAGGATTTTTAAAAGAAGTCTCTTCTTCTCACCAAGGCTGCATTTATTTGATTAAAAATACAAAAAAACAGTAATATTGTGAAATATTATTACAATTTAAACAGCTGTTTTCTATGTGAATATAAGTGTAATTTATTCCTGTGATCAAAGCTGAATTTCCAGCATCATTACTTCTTCAGAAATCATTCTAATATGATGATTTGATGCTAAAGAAACATTTCTCATCATTACCATGTTGAAAACAGTTAATTACATTTTTATTTCAGGATTCTTTGATGAATAGAAAGTTCAAAAGAACATTATCTGAAATGGAAAGCTTTGTTAACATTAAACACTACCGTTCAAAAGTTTGGGGTCAGTAAGAATTGTTATTTAATTTTTTGGGATGGGTAAGTAAAAAATGTTATTTAATTTTTTGGGAAAAAAAAAAAAAAAAACGGACCCGAATCTTCATCAAGGATGAATTAAATTGATCAAGTTATAAAGACATTTATAATTGTACTAAATATTCTATTTCAAATTAATGCTGTTCTTTTGAACTTTCTATTTATTAATAAATACTATAAAAATTGTACACAACTGTTTTTCAACATTGTTAATAATAATTACTTTTTATTTTTTTAAACATCAAATCCGCATATTAGAATGATTTCTGAAGGATTATGTGACACTGAAGACTGGAGTAATGATGATGAAATTCAGCTTTGATCACAGGAAAAAATTACATTTTAGAAATTTATGTAATACCCATGCCCCGCAGCATGTGTATAAATACGGAAGTGGATGCAACGCACATTTGCTTTTCGCTGAGGAGCCGAGCCAGTGACCTGGTCAGGCAGCGGGGTACAGAAATTGTGGCGACGGGACGTAACGTCTCCGTTCCCTACTTCAGGGAATGAGGGTTACATATGTAACCAAGACATTCCCTTTCAATCGGTCACGTTCGGCATTATGCCGACACATAGGGACTTTTGTCCAGTGCTCACTTCCTGCATTAGCTCTGGGTCAGCACTACCCTCGTGCAACTCCTTTAGTGCCTTGGCCTGGTAGACCGGCAGGAGAGCCATGGCGTGCAGGGCTTAGGCAGCCTGTCCAGCGGCTTTGAAAGAACCTTTAAGCCCCTGGAAAGATGCTGCGGAATACCTCTCCAGGAAGCGCTTTTAGGACACAACTGCATCGCTACAGCGCACTCCACTGGCGGAATACCCGCGTACCCTTTGGCCGCTCTGCCATCAAGGGTAGTGAGGGTGGAGGAGGAACCAGACCGGTTTTGGGCAGAGAATGGTCTCGTTACGATCTGGTAACCTCACCATGCACTCCAGGGAGAATGGCACCGGGGCAGGGTGCTGAGAACAAGCATGGGCTGCCCCAAGAAACCAGTCTTCCAACCTTGAGGGTTCGGGACACGGCGGAGACCTCCACTCAAGCCCGACACTCTCGGCGGCCCGGTAAAGCATAGTCGTCAGCTCTGGGTCAGGCTCGGGAAACGCTTCCCTCCCCGGAGGACATAAGCTCACCCTCCGATGCAGCAATCGGCATTTAGACATGTAAGTTAGAAGGACCAGCGCGCTCATCCGGAAGCTCCACAGGTTGCAGTGTGTCAGAGGAGTGAGGAGCACACAGATTTTCTCGGCGGGAAGGCCCTCACTGTGATCCTCAAGTCACCCTGGCTATTCGCCGAAGTAGCCCTATTATGAGCTGGCCCAGAAGAGGAATTAGAAAGGCTATATAGGTGAGGGGACCCCACCTCTCTTGAGGTATTGGAGTCTCAACTGTAATACCAAGATGTTCATGTTCACAGACAAATGTGCATTGCATCTGATTCTGTATTTATACCTGTGGGGCGGAGATACAAATCTCGCACACCAATCTCCATTGGCTCGGTTAGTTTACACTCGAAGGTGATTGGGCTTTCAGGCGAGATCCCAATACGTCAGTGACGTCGACATAATGTTGAACGTGACCGACTGAAAGGAAACACCTCTTGTCTGTATAGGATGTAGCATGTTGTTGGTTTTGATGCTTTACATGTCTAAATGTTTTGATGTCTGTTGCTGTGGGTCATTACACTGAGGATAACTTGTCTTTGTCTCTTTTTGCCTTAGACTTGATGCCGCTAAAAGAGGAGAGTGATGAAGTACTGAATGAAATTGAAGATGAAGTTAAAATTGAGAAGAAACGTATTTTCATAAGTGGAGAAAACTCTTCTAGTTCCTCAAAGACTGTAAAGAATTCCTCACAAAACAGAGCTCAGAAGAAAGCAACTATAAGTTATTTCTCCTGCTTTGAGTGTGGGAAGAGTTTCAGTAAACAGGTGACCTTAAAGTCCACATGGGATTCACAATGGAGAGCACCCTTTCACCTGCCAACAATGTGGAAAAGGTTTCACTGAAAAAGGAAGTCTGAAAAGGCACATGAGAATACACACTGGAGAGAAGCCTTACACCTGCCAGCTGTGTGGAAGAAGTTTCACTCAAAAAGGATCTCTTAACAGGCACATGATAATTCACTCTAAAGAGAAGCCTTACACCTGCAAACTGTGTGGAAATAGCTTTAAAGCAGAACGAAACCTTATGTATCACATGCAAATTCATACTGGAGAGAAGCCTTACACATGTGATCAGTGTGGAAAGAGTTTCAGATTTAAAATAACCCTTAATTGCCACATGAGAGTACACTCAAGAGAGAACTGTTTTATATGTCAGCAGTGTAGAATGAGTTTCCCAGATAAGCAATGCCTTAAAAGGCACATGAAAATAATTCATGCCGGAGAGAAGCCTTTCAAATGCGATCAGTGTGAAAGAAGTTTCCAATTGAGTAAATGCCTTAAGACTCACATGAGAATTCACACTGGAGAGAAGCCTTACACATGCTATCAGTGTGGAAAGAGTTTCACATATAAAGCAACCCTTGATTCCCACATGAGAATTCACACTGGAGATAGCCCTCACACTTGCAAACTGTGTGAAAAGAGCTTTTCACACAAAGGTAATCTAAAGGCTCACTTGAGAATTCACGCTGGAGAGAAACCGTTCATATGTGTTCAGTGTGGAAAATGTTTCACACGTAAAGAATCCCTTGATTACCACATGAGCATTCACTCAAGAGATAACTGTTTCATGTGTAATCAGTGTGGAAGGAGTTTCCCAAACAGGAACAACCTTAGGAGCCACGTATTAACTCATGTTGGAGAAAACCCTTTGATGTGTCATCACTGTGGAAAGAATTTCACACATAAAGGAAACCTCAAGACTCACATGAGAGTTCACACTGGAGAGAAGCCATTTTCTTGCCAGCAGTGTGGAAAGAGTTTCAGACATAATGTAAGCCTCCAACTCATATGAGACTCCACACTGGAAAAGGCCTTTCATGTGCAATCATTGTGGAAAGAGTTTCAGACATCATGTGAGCCTCAAAACTCACATGAGACTTCACACTGGAGAGATTTTCCCATATCAAAGAGACCTGAAACGTAATTTGCAAACTCATTCTGTAAAGAAATTACAGTGTTCTGAGTGTGACAAAATGTTTAGATTAAGGAGCCATTTTAAAAATCACTTGTGCGTTCACTCTGGAGGAAGGCCATTTCATTGTGAACAGTGTAATAAAACATTTATTTTGGCATCACACTTACAGATACACTTGAAAACACATGTGGATTTTAGACCCCATTTGTGTTCCATGTGTGGAAAGAGTTTTAAATGGCTCAGCAATTTAAAATGGCACCAGAAAACACGTATTTGTGTAAAATTAAGGCTACGTTCACACCGCAGCTGAATGTGGGCCAAATCAGATTTTTGGCTCAAATATGACTTGGTGGGACGAGCAAGACACACACAGTGGGTGTGGCACTAAAATAATAAAAGTGAAAACTGACCAAATAAACAGGAAATCTGGTGCCCTCACTGTGCTGGGGAATTGTAAAGGAGGATCAGTGTTCAGTCAGGATTGGTCCAGGTAAGAAGACGGGGTCCGATGGCCACACGTGCTACCCTCTCTCTGGTCCAGGGTGTGAGGGGCGGCGGCTTCTTTCAAGCAGCTCTTCCCGGTGACCTCTGCACGTGAGGGGGAATGGTGGCCCAGCATCCTAGCCCGTCAGCGGCAACACTCATGCTTCCAATCCAGACGCGGGTCTGACGACTCAAGCACTCACGACATTCTCTTTCCCTGTTGGTGTCCTCATGGGTATAGGAGGGTAGTGCGGAGGATTCCTGTGCCTCTGAGTGTTTAAGTCGCCGGATGGGAAGCACACATTTTTCTGCATCCCAGGGGATAAATAAATGCCTCTCTGAGATCTGTGCCACACTGTGTCTATCTTGCTCATCCCCACACAGACCTTAATGTGACTCATATTCAGGTTGGGGAAAGTTACTTTGAAAGTAATGCATTACAATATTGCGTTACTCCCTTAAAAAGTAACTAATTGCGTTACTTAGTTTCTTTTTTTAGAAAAATAATGCGTTACGTTACTTTTGCGTTACTTTTTCCACCTGGGCTGGGCTTGTTTTTTTTATAACGTTATATTTTTGGGCAAATGTAAAGACCCATTCAGACCAAAAGTGAAATAATAAGCCTCAGGCTGAAGGAAATGCAGATTCATTCCTGTACAAACCTTTCAGATGCTGTTATTTAACACTTTACCAACAAAAAGAAAAGAATCTATAGTAATTTCTGCTTATGGTTTAACTGAATCATCGAAGGTCAGAAGCAACATTGGTCAATGAAGTGAGATAAAATTTTAAACAATTTGTTTTACTTAACATATTTAGTTATTGGAGGTTTGCATAGTATTCTGATTCTGCATTTCACTGATTTTATTCATTTTGAGGAATATTGAATCTTTTATTTGTGCAAGTGAGATGAGTAAATGCATGCTCTCATTTAGTCTAGAACTACAATAGCCATCATGTTTACACACACACAACGCCTCTGCACTTCCATTTGTCTCAACATGGGGACAAGAGAGCTGTCAGTCAATAAATGGGAAAAAAAGTAACTTGCGTTACTTATTTGAAAAAGTACCTCAGATATTTTGTTGTCAATTTTAAAAGTAATGCGTTACTTTACTAGTTACTTGAAAAAGTAATCTGATTACGTAACTCAAGTTACCCCCAACACTGCTTGTATTAGATACTTGTCTGAAAAGGTGACACTTCTACAACACTTTTTTCCATGTCTTTTATTTGCATCCTTCACTTTTTACTTTGCCTTGAGGCTGTTTATTTTCTTTTGTCATGTACATATGAACTACTAAGTACTTATGGTAGATGCCCTCTAATTGTGATTATATAGAGGCATCCTTTAAATATTTTATTCAGTTTCAAATATTCTAGATAAAATATATATATATTTTTTAAATTCTGTCTTGTGGTGAAATTCACTGTGTAAATGAAAGATTATAATAAAATGACAAACTGAATGAGACAATGGACATTGCTCTGCATTATTCAATTCATCTTCAATTAGAAAAAATGTCTACTTTTGGGTTTCATTTGATGACATCTGGAAGCTGGTTCCAGCTGTGTAGAAGCTCCAGTTCCTATGTGTGTGTAGCTTATTCAATTAGTCCATATGATTTCTTTTACACAGTCAAGTGAAGTCACATTTCTCAGGAGCTGATTACCCTCCTCCATCCCCAGCTCCTCCTCTCGTCAGTCAGGATTTGGCATTCTGATACCCCTTGAATCAGAAGAAATTCTCAAATGATGTTGTAATTTAAAATCTTGAATGAATGATATCTGCAATACATTCATGTTGGTTCTGTTCTGTTTACCCTAAGGGGGGTTATTGCTGCTCTCCCTGCTCTTATCCATGCTAGTTCTTGCCCAGAACAGAACCATACCGCCAATGCAAACTGTATGCTAATTGTCAATCGTATTTGACGATAATGGTCCTGACAGAACTTCTCACACAGGCTACTTGCATGAAGGACAGTGTTAATAGTAACTTGTAGGTGAGTCCAACCACATGGTTGGCATCAGTTAGAAGATTGTACTGAGAGAGGAGGAGATGAACACAAATTACACAGTTTTTACAGGAGGAACAAGTTTTGCTCTCTAGTCCTCGTGGCTTCACTAGCTGTCCTGACAATGTAACCCTCCATAGGGGACATCTTTAGTCTGTCCCACTGAAGTGCATGGCTGTACAGTTGACCACATAATGTGCCAACTGTAGCCCTGTTGTCACACTTAAGCAGACATTTGCTTATTTCTTCCAGAGCTGATCTGGAGAGTCCATTTTGCCTAACATGAGCAAAGTTTCTAGGGTCTAAACAGGCATAATCTGAGAAAAGTTTTGCATTAGCAGAAAACCTCCTATGGATACTGCCTGTTACTATGTCTACAATGACATTGTGTACTTTTACCTTGAAGTCACTATCAACTAATGCCAGCTGCTCATCTCTGCAAGCTCTCCTGGCATCTTTTCTTTTTTCTGATCCTTCTCTCAGAAAGGGCAGCCTGCACTACAAGCTCACACTCTTCCTCCTCTTGCAACTTTCCAATAGCCCACTTCTCAAACTCATCAGCTGCACACTTAACTCCTTCAAAGTCCCTAGCACACTTCCTGAGACCCTGCTCTGTCCCCTCAACCAGACGTGTAGCTGTGATGATATCCATTCCCCTTGTCTGTAAGTATTTTGAAAGGGGCGATGTAAGCTCAAAATTGCGAAGGAAGAGTTGAGCAGTGAGCACTGTCTCATACTTCAAAAGGCCTTCTATGAATCCCTTTGCCTTGGCCCTCACAGTTGGCTTTTGTGTACTGTCATCTACAATGGTGTCTAAAGTCATAGGCACTTAAAAAAACAAGCCTCCCTGAGGATTCCCGAAGCACCCAAACACGTTACTTAGTGCCTGATCCTTAGCCCACCACCTAGTTGGCCCTGTTGGGCACAGTCGTCTGTGATGCTTGTCCTGACTCTTCTCTTCCCACCTCTGCATGCGCTTGTATGACTCTATTAAAAAAACTGCTATATCATCAAGCAGTGAAAACAGATATGCACTTTCCACAACACTGCATGTTGTGTCTGCCAGTACAAGATTCAAAAGATTTGCATAACACCAAATATGGCCCTGATTGGGGGAAATCTCAGAGAGGATGTAGAAAAACCCCTAAACTGTCCCGCATATTAGTTGCACCATCTGTTGAGTTCCCTACACATGTGCCAATGACAATATTAAGGTTCAGTAGCACTTTTTTCAGAAGCTCAAAAAAATTCTAACCAGTAGATGACTCAAAGTCCACCACAGAAATCAGTCTTTCAAGAATGACATCAGTTACATATCTAAGGATGATTGAACACTGGTCTTTGGAGCTGATATCTTGGGTTGTGTCAATTTGGACTGAAAACATGCCAGCTTGTTTCACTTCTTCTGCTATAGTCACCTTTATCAGTTGGCTAATGACATCCACAACTTTATTTATTTCTCTTTTGACAGCAGAGTACTAGAGCGCCTCTGCCTTTTGCACCAGTTTCATGCTGCTTTTTGCGGCAAGTATTAATCAATTTCAATGTTTTCAATGTCATATCTACTCAAGAGTAGAATCAACTTCAGGACGTTACCATGATTAACAGCAATGTTTTCTAAGCTATAACCTGCCTTTTTTTTATCTCCCTTGTAGCTAAGGCCACATTTGCCTATGACTTTAACAACGTCCACTATGCGCTTCATCACCTGACGTTTCATTTTCACTTGCTTAGCACGTAATGACATTTGGTTGCCAGTCAGCAAGCTTTTCACATCTGCATTTTGTATTTTCATAAAGTAAGCATCTGCACTATCTCTGTGTGTCGTACTTTTTCCGTGTTACACTATCACTTTGTGAATGTGTTTCCAGTCTTTCATCCCTCCCTTTATGAAAGGGTCATCACTTACCAAAGGTGTAAATGCCAAACAGACAGAACAGTAGCGAGATTGTTTTTTTCACAGTAAGTCAGCCACTTGCGGTTTGTTCCATCTTTGCTATTGAAAACCTTTGGTATAGGAAAATGTGGGGTTTGTTGAGGATGATAAGAAAAAAAAGATGTATATCCTGTGACTGAGATCGAGCAAAGTAATCAAAACTATCAACAGAATCATCTTCATCTGCCTTGTTCCTAGCTTGTGGTTTTTGGTTCTGCTGATGAGTTGTTGCCACTGTTATCTGTCCCTGAGTAGACTCTGATCTCCCTTTCACACTTCCTTCTGTATCCCTAGACTCAAGTGCAACTGTATTTAATCACAATAAAAAGCATTCTGTAAACTTTAACATACTGGACATAGAAAGCACATTCAAATTAAATTAAATCAAAGCAAAGCAAATTAAAAATTTCCAAATGGCAAAATATGCAGGCTTATTTCATATGACTTTTTTCCTATTCCCTTTCAATCGTGGGCTTTGTATATTCCCTATCGTCTGATTAAAAACATAATGGGTCACTAGTAACACTTTGGCATTGAAAGTTGTATATGGTACAACAGCTTACTGTGTCTTCCACAGTGAGAGCATCAGTAACTTGATACAACTGGGTCCTGGATCTGCTTCTGACACTAAATCAAATGGTCATATTTCTCACCTCAAATCTCCCCTTTTAACAAAGCTTTCTGATCAAATTAAGTCAAGTCACTTTTATTTATATAGCACTTTTTACAATACAGATTGTTTCAAAGCAGCTTTACAGTGATAACAGGACAATAATGCAACAAAGAGTGTTTCTAGAATAAAATAGCGTCATAGTCCAGCTTAAGTAAGTTCAGTGACGGTTCATTTTTGATGTAAAAAAGTTATTAATTCAGTTCATTTATATATATAGCCGCTCCGGAGAAAACAGTGATGTCATCGTCAAGCTCAGTTCAGTTTTCATATAATGGTGTCAATGCAGGCAGATCAATAATATTGTTGAATATTAAATGTCCCCAACTAAGCAAGCCAAAAGCCAAAGGCAACAGTGGCAAGGAACCAATGTCAAAAAAAGACAAAGGTTTTAAATTGTATGTGTCCACCTACAGTATATATACAACTACGAAGGTAAGTTAACAAGCCTCTGTTTTGAGTTTAACAAACGATGATACATGCTAGCTCCTTGGCTCTTTACTAGCCAAAGATAGCACAGTGAGGAAGCAACATTAATAACGTTAGCACAGTGATAGATTAACGTCATGCATATTTTGTGTTTCTGAAATGCAATACCCTAACCTGTTTCAAACAAGGAGTCAGGAGAGGTCACGGTTAGGTCTGAGTGCTGAGTGCTGAGATCTATGAGGAAACGCCAGAAGCCTCACTGTCTGAGTGTAAGGGAAAGTCATCCTGCAGGTTCAGTTCAGGTTCAAAAGAAACAGGTTCCTGTTTGTCAAAATGAAGTTTCTGTGAGTCATATCATTGCTGTGAATTAGATACAGATAAACACTATCATTGCACTATATGAATCATATGGTACCTGAGATGTCATGTGAAATATGAATACAGGGTGTGCCAGAAAGAATGTAAAAGAATGGCTCCCACAGAACAAGATTTTGTTAAGAGTTCTTATAATTTCTTCATTACTTATTCTGCACTGTTATTTTAAAATGAGTAAAGTGAGATTAACCATGATCAGTTGCATTTGATATGGTCAACTATAGGCTAAATAAATTGTAACACTCCCTGATCACTTTACACATTTTAAAGTTCACTAACAGATTTTCACTAACAAAAGTTCACAAATTTAGTGTGTGAAAGGCTGTCTCTCTTTAATTAAAGTTGTAGCCGGTACATTTTCTCGAACAAATATTTGGTGTTGTAACAGATTGTGCTAAGGGATTCAAAGCCGGTGGTGTTACAGAGATGCCAGTGTACCTGTGTGGCAGGTACAGCCTTGTGCAGTCATGTGGCAGCTCTACTGTACCAGACGGCGCACTACTCCCAGCTGAGGCTTACATCAGTTCCCAGTGTTCAGCTGCACAGAAACTGAACAAAAGTGGCACAAACCAAGGACCATGGTAGCAAGCCTTTTAATGACTCTTTCATTTTATGTATGGATATGTCACAGGCCGGGGTGGCCCTCCCTCCCCTGCTGAGCGTACCACCTCGAGGAGTTACCCAGAGACATGACAGACCAAACAAGATAATTATCAAAAACTTGTATTTTATTTAGTTAAAACAAGTCCAATCTCAACTTAAAATCCACCGACTGATCCACCTCTCTCTCTTCCACCAGGTTGCGGGGGAGGTTCGCCCGACGGTTCCTCTCGACCAGAGGTAAGTAATGAAGCAGGCACTGGTAAGGTTTCGCCCCACGGTCCCTCTTCAGCCAGACATAAGTAATGGGGCGGACGCTGATTAGGATTCACACAATGACTCTTCTTCGGTTGGAGGTAAGTGATGGCACAGGCACTGGCAGGGGTTTCACACAGCAACTCCTCTCTTGGGATAGGGGGAAGGGTCGGGCAGGGAATCATCAGTAGTACTCCAATATTCCGTCACGGAGGGCCAGCAGGGAACTCTCTCATTCCTTCCACAGGCCAGTAGCAACGTGTTCGATGAAACAAACAAACAAACAAACAAACAAAAAAAAAAAAACAGTCAAACTCAACCATGCACATTTACACATTTACAACAATACACTCTTCACTCATACATGCACACACATTCACTCACATTAGCCGCGTTTCCACCGACATTACCCGGAACAATTTGTCCCAGGAACTTTTTTCCCAGGAACTTTTTTTTGCCTCAGACCGGTTGCTTTCTGCGTTTACACCGCGGTCTAAAGTACCGGGAAGGTAAACTGGGCGCAACTGCTCCCCGCAGTCTGCGACGGACAGTAATCAGTTTTGAGCGCCACATTTAAGTATGGAGGAGATTCAAACTGTGCTGCAGTTATGTATTGGTTTACTAACGAGGTAATTAACAAAACAAAATAGACGAGCACTGATACTAAAGCGTGTTCAGAAAGCTCGTATGCCTATAAAATTAGACAACGTGTGTTATCAGTTATTGTGAGATGCCTGGGACGAACGCGCAAAAAAAATTCCTCATTCGCAAATACGCTTAAAAGCCTGAACCCCGTCTATCAATATAAATAGTGACAGTCTTGTAAATAGTTGTTTGTTACTAACGTAACCTTGCAATAGATGACAATGTGTAAACATAATGACTTAATAATAAAAGCTGTGGCAGAAAAGAGACGAGCACTGATAAAGCGTGTTCAGTAAGCTCGTAATGCTAACGTTAGATATAACATTTGTATGTTATCAGCTATTGCGGACATTGACCGTGAGATGGCTGGGACGAATGCGCAGAAAGTTTCCTCTTCCACAAATACCCTTAATAAAGCCTGAAACTCGTCGCCAGTCCACCAGTTTTTTTTGTTAAATTCCATATTTGCAGACAGACAACTCTTACTGCATGAAGCCACGCCACGAACCGCAATAGATTTTTTAAAAAGGGAGGTTAAAAATAAATAAATGCTGCGTGGAGTCATCCAACCAAAATGCGGCGTGAACACAACCAATCAGCTTGTGCAGCGCACAAGTCCCACCCCTGAAAGTTCCTGAACTTTGAAAAAGTACTACCTCATGAGCAGGGACTATCGGAGGGGGAAATATTTACCCGGAACTTCATTTAGACCCTGGTTCCTGCAGTGTAAACACATCGAGTACCAGCCCAAAGTTCCTAGTTCCTGGGGAAAGTTCCTGCGGTGGAAACGCGGCTTATGTGTTTACCCAGGAAAACCCGGAACCGTTCCGGTGTTACATCAAACTCGCTCCCCCCAAAAACAAGTATAGAGCGGGACAGTTCCACTTATTCGTCACCCCGTGACAGATATCTCTTGAATGTCTCTCAAACATGTTTTTATTTCCATGCAGGGTATTAAACCTGGTCCAGTTAATGACATGGTCATCATATCAGCCAGACCAAGAGAGAGGAGACTTGCAGAAGGAATCAGGTATGTGTTGTTGCCTAAACTACTCACACACACACAACAAATCCATTTGCACACATACATTTACGCACACTCAGAAGTACTTACCTGCTTACTTGCTTAAAGAGATAATCCAGTGTACTTACGACCATAGCCCTGTTGGTGGAGCTCACTGAGTGCTGTCGGTAGGTAGAAGAAAGAGAGAATTCGGTACAACATAGACAGAGTTGTGTTTTACATAACAACTGAGTTAGTGTGCGGTTCGTTATTCCGTCTTTGTTGTTCCAAATCTTTTCGTTCTTCTTCCAACCAACAGCACTCAGAGAGCTCCACCAAGGGGGCTATGTTTAGAAGTACACTGGAGTATCACTTTAAATGCACACATAACTACACATGCATATGTTCTTAATTATAACACATTTGTTTGTCTTTTTTCCACAGAAGCAACTTGTATAAAGGAGTTAGCTGCCCTCTGCCAGACATCTCCACTCTGAAAGTTCAGGAGGCGTGCCATGGACTTATTGCAGACGAAGCTCCCATGATCACAGCAATGGCTATCTCCAGTGATGTACCTCTCTGGTTGATCCATGTTCGGTCGGTGCAGGAGGGAAGTGTGCTTTCCTATCAGCTACCAGTAAGGACAGTCCCCAGTACACGTACACACACAGATGCCCCTTCTCCCCCACAGCTGCCACTCTCGTATTACAGACTGGGACCCTCTACCTGTGTATTTGTCTTTTCTGAACATCAGCACCATCATCTGGCATCCCTTGTGACATCTTTGGAGACAGCACACAAAATTGAAAACTGCACGCGAGAGCAGAGTTCATGCGTTGAGTGGCACCAATGTAACGTGTTAACTCAAAGGGGAAATATTAATAATAACTCATAACTGGTTGTGATTAATTATTAATATTTGGGTCAGTTAATTGGATTAACATGATGTAGCTAAATTCATATTACAATCAATTAATCAGTTCGTCCAACAAACTCTATTGATTATTCATTTATTCTAAGAAAAGCGTATATTTCATGGCCACCGAAAAATAATTATTTCTTAGCATGTACAGCGCTTAGAGCATGTAACAAGATCAAGATCGTAAAATAGACCTTGTTGCAAGCAGAGAATCAGAACCAAATACATATCGTGCATAAGTTTTATTAACCCTCTGGGGTCTGGGCTGTTTTTGGGGCCCTTGAGATGTTCTGACATGCCCTGACATTTGTGCTTTTTTCAGTTGCATATAAACATATTAATGGCAAAGGTGTAAATACACTCTATATAGCACAAACAGGGCTACCATAATATGTGAGCCACGTGTATGTACATGTTTTCATTTTTGAGAGAATAATGTTTATGCATGGTTATTGAAAAAACTCAAAACTAAAATTTCTGAAATAAGGCCACAAAACACATAGTAAATATGTGTCAATAAGACTTTTGACTAATGGATGTCCTCGCCTAGAGTTTTTACTTCAAAATTATGTGAAAATAGTCTTGCTTTATCGTTCACATAAAACCATACATTGATTTAAATTGATGTAAAACAGGTTTTGCTTGGAAAGCCAATATGCGAGGGGGCGTGAACGAGGAGTGGTATACACCTTAGAATACACCCACTCTGCATAATGATGAGCCATTCACTCAGGTGTGACACTGACTGAGCCACAATGCAAGGACAAAAGATATATTTAGAAGAAGACTTATATTGACCATTTAAGATTTTGCTTACATCTATCTTGTAAATATGTTTAGCTATTTTATTAAAAAGGTTACAATTACAACAATAATTACAATTTCAACAATATTTCAAGTGTACTCTTTCTTTGTAAAAAAAAAAGATTATAGGCCTACATTTTATCTATGTATTCATTAGTTTGAATATAGTCAACATTGGAACAGCTAACATCTTAATTGATGACTTTATTTTTGACAAAAACAGATATAGAAATTGCTAAACAAAAGCTTATTTGACGTGGCAGTATATTCTACAGTAAAAACTGTACCCAAATCTACTAAACAAAATGTTGTCTTTCATATTTCGTCTGACTGTAACGTTGTTTTCATGAAATATTAGGGCATATTGTTAATTTGCAGTTTAATACGTTGCTTATACAAATAGCCTAAATTTTATTTCAACATTCAGTCGATGTTTACTTATCTCAGTATAGCAATACAGTTTGCTAAAACATCATCATTCATTCACACACGCAATTTAAATTTAACTTCTGGCAAAGATGAAGTTGACGATAGGCTATTGACTCGCGATCTTCGCAGTAGGCTAGTGAACGCACCGGAGAAATGCACATTTATTAGGCTACATAGTTTTTTGTTTTGGATGGTTTTGTTTAGAACCAGCTTTCTGTAAATATATTTCAAATTTTTTAGACATGTGAGGCGAGTAGGCTACGGTCTGGTTAATAATGATCTCCAGTTCAAGCACCTTATGTTGTGATTGCTATAGCCTATATTTACTTTAAATCCAGGAAATTTGTTAATGAAAAAATTATTAAAATTAAGATGGACACAATTCTTGAAGTGGTTGAAAATTGAAGTTGTTGAAGTTGCAATCGTTTTCTTCTCCGCTGGATGAAGAAGATATGATGAACTTGCATGGTTAGTTCGACTCTGTTCTCATGGCTGGAGTGCAGATCGTGGCCTGCCGGCCCTGGGCCGGAGAGGACACGCAGAGCAAATGGTGGGAGTTGCGATGGACTTCTTCTGCATTAAATGAAGACGTTGAACTCCTAAGGTTGTCCTTGATTCTGTTGTGGTTGAGAGAGTCCTCTCTCTCCTGAATGACCACATGGCTGGTTGTTAGTCGAGGCCTGCTGCCCTGGGGCCTACTGAGGCCACGCTGGACAGTACGGCACCCTGAACGTACCGAGAAGGCCAGGAGTTGATCATTGCCCATTCAGTGATGGTAAGGTTGCAATTTTCTTCTGAGTTGGGTTGAAGAAAAGACAGTCTGACTCCTTTGGGAGAGTGAAAGCATAGTAAGCGGTGGTCATGGCAGGATCCCCACAGACATCAACCCGAAGAGGCAGCAGTAGAGAGCCAGAAGAAGAGAGAGGAGGGTCACTGTGAATTTGTCTCTAATAAAGCCTGAGAAAGGCCCCACCTCTCCGGGTTTGCTTGACCAATGAGAAGGGTGGAATTTCCAAGCGGGAAAATTCCTCTGTGGTTGATTTATGAATCTTTGTTTTAAGCATGCTCATTTGCATGTGCAGCTGGATTGGTTTCTGATGACGAAACTAAGAAAGATTCTTGTAATACTTATATGTTGCGCAGCTATTGGCATATCATGAACACAATCATTTCGATCCAATGTAAGTACCAAAGTACCAATTTATAGAGACCAAACATGGTATAGGTGAGGTTACACTGACCGTTGGTTCTATCATAAAATACACAGTATCAAAAAAGAATAGAATTAAAAACACTACACAAGACAGTAAATCATTCACACAATTTTCTGGGATGCATGTTCATTATAGATCGATTAATGCAGCAAAGTCTGTTTTAAATTCTATTTCTGTCTTTCCCATTGTCTCTGTCTTGACCAGTGACCACATTTTTAACAGCAATAAAACCAACTTATCTGATCGTGGTCACTGGTCATGGTAAGACCTTCTTGCCCTTGTTGGGGGGATGGGACCACAGATCCCAGAGTGAGTTTTAAATATTATTTGTTAAACTATAACAAATACTTGTGTATTATTATACACCAACTAAGGAGGTGCCGCATCACCTCTACCAAATTCAGAGAAGTTTGCCACACCAGGGGGTAAAGCTTTGCTGAAAACCTTGCAAAAAGGCTTCTGGGATCTTGCCATCAGACTGCTGACATGCGGTGGGGTCTTGCCTTGGAGCCTATAGAAGTAGAGGAGTACTGCAAGGTGAGTGAAGTCAACCACTACCCATGTGGGTTCCTGATCCACCCTGAGGCACCATGGATGGGATCAATACCTCATGGGATTGTGTACGATCCTGAGGGGCAGCCAGTGTTTGGCCGGTTAGAAATGAAATGCCCAAATTTAACTATAGCTATGTGGACTGCCCTTACGTTATGATAAAGGAGGGTACACATAGTTATGATAAAGGAGGCTACACACTGAGGCGATCCCACCCTTATTACTGGCAGGTCCAGGATGTATTTGTAAATGTACTTGAAGTTACTGTGTAGGAAATCAATTTCAATCTCATCAGTGAAATGTTGCTGCATTGTGTTTTTGATTGTGATGTAATGTTTAGGGTAAATAAGTAATAAATGACTTAGATGTAAGCATTTAGGTGTTTTGTACGGCTTAAGTTTAGTTTTAAAAGATAATAGACTAATTAAAAATGAGAGACCAAACAAAAGCAGATTACTAATTGAATTGACCAAAGAAGTATTTTAACAAGGTAGCATTCAAAGGCCTAAACTGTATACAAACAGATTTCAAACAAATATAAACTCTGATAAGATTAAGGAATTGAAAGGGGTTTAAAAAATCATTCTAGAACAAAATTAGATTTTTTAATTTACAAACAAAAACTGGTTTTAGGCACGCTTGGATCCATGCAATTATTTTTAATATCACTAAGCTTTCATAAAGGCACTGTAAATCAAGCTTTCACTCAGACGTCCCTCATCAGGGGACTGCACATATCATACATAGTTTGTATGTGTGTTATGTGCAATGCCTTGTTGAGGGTCGTCTGGCTGAAAGCCTGATATGCAGTGCCTTTATGAAAGTGTATCAATATACAGTGTGGTTGCCCTTTACATGTTGGAAATCCTCAGACCTCAGGCTTCTTTGCCCAGGCCTTTACCAGTGGCCCATTTTCATAGTTTGCAAGGAGACAAGCTACCGTGTACAGTTGATTGATGCTCCTCAAAACCCGTAGGGGAATCACAGAATCAAAAAACGTGTGCTTTTTGACCCAGCGAATGGTCCGGTGTATCCTCCCTGTCATCCTCTGGTGGCGGTCTTTCCCTTCTCTCCCAAAACCCCTGTCTTGTAGGAGAGAAGTTGTTCCGCTCAAATAACACAGGAACAGCACACTTTTTTAACAGCCGTCGACCTGTTTCTGATGCTGGTTCACGGATGTCTTCCGTTTTGAAGTGCCGGCTACACACCCGGGTGTAAATAAGTTGTAAATCTGTTTTGTACCTGATCGCATCCAGGTAATACGCATTTCCGTGATGAAGGCATAGCTAGTTAGCAAACTGTAGGCTGTAGTAACTAATAGTACTGACAGTAACTCGCAATTAAGCAGCAAACTGATGCGAATAATGTGCTCTAATTATATTGTTAGGGGAGGGGCCAGCCTCATTGACTCCAGTGCGTCATCAACAGTAGGGGCGGGGCCAGGAGCTCGTCATCGAGCCACCATTTTAGCCCCGCCCAAAAAATCCTGAACACAGCATTGGTGAAAAACTGTTTAACTCCACAATTCAGTACTTCACAGTTCACAGTCTTTGTAATGTGTTTTAGCAAAACATTTTTAACATTTCTTATGTGTTTAGATTTTTTTTTTAGAATTGCCTTTACAGGGACTTTAATTTCAGTAAGTACTTTCTTAGCGAGCGCTAAAAGAGTAGGTACTATAAAGCCTGATCACATTAATAATAATAATTATTATTATTTGTTACATTTATATAGCGCTTTTTCTGAGACCTCAAAGCGCTTTACATAGAAGTGGGGAATCTCCTCAACCACCACCAATGTGCAGCATCCACTTGGATGATGCGACGGCAGCCATATTGCGCCAGAACGCCCACCACACACCAGCTTACTGGTGGAGAGGAGACAGTGAGGAAGCCAATCAGTATATGGGGATGATTAGGAGGCCATGATGGACAGAGGCCAAGGGGCAAATTTGGCCAGGATGCCGGGATTACACCCCTACTCTTTTTCGAAGGACATCCTGGGATTTTTAATGACCACAGAGAGTCAGGACCTCGGTTTAACGTCTCATCCGAAGGACGGTGCTCTTTTTGGCAGTATAGTGTCCCCGTCACTACACTGGGGTGTTAGGACCCACACAGACCACAGGGTGAGCACCCACTGCTGGCCTCACTAACACCTCTTCCATTAAATAGGAATACGATCCGGATATCCGCCATGTTGACGTTATCATGTGACCTACAAAATTATCACAAGCGCAACAACTTAAAAGATATGAGCAGCTGTCACATTCATGTTAATTTGGACATGTTTTGTATTCACCTGCCTTCGTCACTCATCTGTTATCATGGACACTAATGTGCACTCATCAGTCACCTTCATTAACACCTGTATATATGTTCAGTTCTCTTTCAGTTCAGTGTCCTGTATCGTCTATGTTAGGCGTGTGTGTTGCTCTCCGTTTGCCATTCTGTTGGAACTATTGTAAATAATCCTTTGTACTTAATCGTATCTGTCCTCCTCATCTGTCTGCCAGCAACCACCCGTGACAGCAACAGGTTTAATTAATATATCTGTAAATATCTTAAAATTGATGAAACCTGCTGATTTTGTGGTCTTGTTGTAAGAGTGCCCATTAATGCCCATTATTTTGTAAGTGTAGTATAACCAATAAATATAGGGTTGATTTAAGTCCTTATATTTTTAACCCTACTAATGTGACCCACAGTTTTATCCTTAAAAATATAATTTTTTATTACAAAACCCCCAAATCGTCATCTCTTGAATATGTTGTTAATTTCTTTATTTTATATGCAAAATGTTTCACCCACAAGTAAAAGTGGTTTAAATCTTCTTTATTTTTCTTGTTAAATTTAAGTATCGTTTCATCCCTCTGACTTATAAATAAGAAGAAATGCAGTTCTTGATGTATTATGATGAATTATTCAAAGATATTTAACCCCTTCATTGTGCTTTTTTTCCTGTGTATATAATCTCATATTATGATGTACGCAAACCCCTGATATTTATGTTTTCTGTTGTTTTTTTTGTTGTTGTTTTTTTTCTGCTGTCATTATGATTGTTTATTGTTACAGATACAACCATGGTATCTTTCCCTTATCTTGTATGTAATTATAATTTCTGCAATAACAAAATGATATAAGCGACAGGTGCGCCAACACTTCATAGCATCAGTAACTCAACAGCCCTACCTAGAATGGTTTTCCTCAGCGTTTGTAATGTCTGCACAAAGGAGACGGGCAGCTGCATGAAGATCTCGCCTTTGGAGAAGACTGTTGATATTATACTCGAAAAATTTAAGTGTCACTACTTAAAAATAGAGATTACCCCAGAATGAATTGCATTGCTAACCCACCCCAACACTTACACACAATAATAATGATAAATGATGATCAATTCTTAATTATATTCTTTTTTTTTTACTGAAAATTATATTTTTGTCAAACAAGCTAAATGTTATTTGTTTTGTCATGACATAGTCATAACACAATCATCACTACATGAAAAGAGGTTAATCTGGACCACTATTTTCCTGTTAGTTTTACTATTATCACACCGTGTTCGTTTGTTGGCCAGGAGAACTGGCCCCCCGACTGAGTCTGGTTTCTCCCAAGGTTTTTTTCTCCATTCTGCCTCCTGAGGAGTTTGGTTCATTGCCACTGTCGCCTCTGGCTTGCTTAGTTGGGCACACTTAAAGGGATAGTTCACTTTGAAATAAAATGTTGGTATGTTTTAGCTTACCTCAAGGGCATCCAAGATGTAGGTGTCTTTTTTTCCGCAGTAGTTTCAATTTTGACATTTTTAGGTCAAACCGTTCTTGTCTGTCAGTCATATAATGCAGGTCTATGGTCACTGTCTCAAAGAGCATGCAAAGAGTCCAAATTAAAACAATTCCCCATCGTCCAAATTAAACAATTCCCCATCGCAAGTACACATTGATGGCCTAAGACACGAAACGAGCGGTTTGTGTGAGAAAACGAACAGTATTTATATCGTTTTTACCTCTTGAACACAGCCACGTCCAAGTGATCTGAGGGCGCGCGCGCATCCTGCTGTGTGACGTGTGCGCAGACTGGTGCATAGATATATATACTAGATGTCGCCTTGGCTATATACTTGGGAATACTGTTCGTTTTCTCACACAAACCGCTCGTTTCGTGTCTTAGGCCATCAATGTGTACTTGCGATGGGGAATTGTTTAATTTGGACGATGGGGAATTGTTTTAATTTGGACTCTGTGCATGCTCTTTGAGATAGTGACCATAGACCTGCATTATATGACTGACAGACAAGAACGGTTTGACCTAAAAATGTCAAAATTGAAACTACTGCGGAAAAAAAGACACCTACATCTTGGATGCCCTTGAGGTAAGCTAAAACATACCAAAATGTTATTTCAAAGTGAACTATCCCTTTAATATTCAACAATATTATTGATCTGACTGCACTGATGCTGTTGAACTGAACTGAGCTAGATGATGACATCACTGTTTTCTGCAGAACTGCTTTATAGATGAAATTAACTAAATTAATAACTGATCATCTTTACAATGGAACTGAATAAACACTGAACTGACTTCAGATGAACAGCAGCAGAAATGTATTTTCCTGTTGTCACTGTAAAGCTGCTTTGAAAAAATCTGTATTGTATAAAGCGCTATAAAATAATGTGACTTGATATTGAAGTGGACTGTGGCTAACGGATTCTGGCTGTGTGAGAGTTGCGACGCGCATGAACTAACTCTCCTGCATCTGTCGTAATTTAGATGTACTTTTAAGATGGAAAACAGATAATAGAGAGAGGAGTTTTTTTTTGTAGTTTTTTTTTTTGACTGTTTCATTTTTGTGTGGTTATCTGGGTAGATATTGTGTAATATCGGCATGACGTGCTTGGTCTATGAAACTTAACCGTCCCAGTCCAGACTGTAAAGTCATTGTTGGCTTTAAAGTTAACAGTTTCATAATTTTTGCTGTTGGCTGGTCAGATAGCGTGTGTGGTCCTGGTATTAGGGCAGGGGTTCTCAACCTTTTGTAACTCATGGCCCACCAATGACTGTTTAAAAACATTCCGAGGACCACCTTTCCAAATATGATAGTATTAACACGGAATAACAGAAAATTAAAAAAGTACAATGATATACTCTGCTGTTAATCTGTTATGTCACTGTAGCAGACTAGGTCAAGTTAGGGGATAGAATATACAGTTTGTACAAAATAAAAATCATAATAAAAAGTTTAAAAAAATCAAATAATAATTAAATAATGTCTATGGAAAGTCCAATAAAACATGAAAACCCAGCACGTGTACAGGCTATACTTATAAGGGCCAAATGTCCTCACAACTAGTGGGGACATTTTATTGGTCCTCGCTAGTTAACAGGCTTATTAATCATCCAAAACATGTTTTTATTTAAATTGAGTGCTTGCCACCTGTTTCTGTGATGGGTAGGTTTAGGGATAGGGGTTGGGTTAGGCGATAAAAATATCATTAACCTGATATAAAATTAATGAAAGTATATGCAATGTTCTCATAGTGAAACAAACATGAGTGAGCATGTGTGTGTTTTTGATGTTTAACCTACAGTGTGGGGACCTAATCTAAAACCTGAAAGTAAACATTGTGAGGGCAATGAGTCAATGAGAGTTGTCTTCTGAGGTGAAGAGGTCTGAAACATTTGGGGGTGAGTTCCATTCTCCTGGAGACACCCCGCCCCAGGACAGTATGTCTGCTCCTTGGTTCAGTCTGCCCGGCTCGTGCACCGTGCTCAGGGAACGCCATCTTGTAAAGAGATCTCGACCTGAGGCCGCCCTGGCGATTTATAAAGGCCACCACTGTCATGTTATCTGAATGGAGAACCCCCTAGGGCTGGCGGGAAGGTTTTGAGAGCCAGGAAAACCGTCATCATTTAGAGCCAGTTGATATGCATGCGTTGCTCCAAGCTGGTCTAGGAGCCGAATGCAGTCTGCCCACACACAAAGCATCCCAACGTACCAGGAGGCATCTATAGTGACAACCTTCCTTCTGGAGGTCATTCCCAACTGGACGGCTGCCTGATATAGGTGAGGGCCCCTCCGGGACTCAGGCTTTTACCCAGTACTGCAGGGGTCGCATGTGGAAAAGGCCCAATGGTACCACAGCGGTGGCGGCTGCCATCAGGCCCAGCAAGCTTTGGAAAACTATGAGAGGAAGGAAATCCTGTACTTTGAAAGACATCGCTAGCCGCTGAATACTTATTGAGTGTTCCGGCGTGAGCCAGGCCCGCATCTGTGCAAAGTCGATTACTCCCCCCAGGAAAGCGACTCTGATTCTGTGCCCAAGACGCTAACAGAGCTCATGCTCCGACCGGGCTAACAACAGCCAGTGGTCGAGGTAGTTCGTGAAGCGGATTCCCATCTGTCTCAAAGGAGAGAGAGCAGCGACCAGCGTCCTTGAACTTTGTAAAAGTGGAGCCAGAGAGAGTCCAAATGGGAGTACTATAGCTTGGTAAGCCACCCCCTCGAACGCAAATCTCAAGAACGGTCTGTAATGATGGGCTATTTGGATATGAAAGTAAGCATACACTGTAAGTACACTGATTTAAAAATTCATTCAAGATTTAATCACAATATTTTATTTATTTCCACATTTATATCTTGACAATAAGAAATGATAATATTACAATTACAAAAAATGCATCCACATTTCGTCCAACATTTCCCAATTGTTGCGCAAATTATGCATGCAATTAAACAATTAAATCGCTTTCACCAAAGATCATCAGTTCACCCAACTAAACTAAATATTAACTAAATTTGGCCGCCATACGAAATTAACAAAAATTCTACGCGTTTGAAAATTAACTTCAAAATCACTATGTAACTAAAAGCAATCCCACATCACAATTTTATTTACCCTATATAAACATTATTTTTATACCCTAGTCTTCAGTAGTGTTAAGGGCTCGGGGCAAATTTAAATGTTGAAATCATGAGCGCCTGCGCACTGATCCAATTGAAAAGAGCATCCACAGGTGAACTAAAGCATACCTCCACTCAAAATTACCAAAAAAAAACAAAACAAAAAACAGAATAACAAAGTAGCAGGTCCAAACCTACTCGAAGACTACAAAAAACAAAACAAAAGTGTAAATACTCACATGTGACCACAGTAGTTACTTCCACGGGAAAAATAATCCAAACAATCACATACAACAACAATAATCATTACATAAAAGTGGGAGAACAGTAATCGGGAAAGCCAAACAGCCAAAATGTATAATTTTCCTGTTATCACTGTAAAGCTGCTTTGAAACAATCAGTATTTTATAAAGCACTATATAAATAAACGTGACTCGACTTGATACTGAAGTGGACTGTGGCTAACGGACTCTGGCTGTGTGGGAGCTGTGACGAGCATGAACTAACTTGTCTGCATCTTTCGTAATTTCAAATATATTTTTAAGATGGAAAAGAGATAATAGATGGAGTTTTTTCTTCTTCTTCAGACTGTCTAATTTTTTAGTGTGGTGATCTGGGCAGATATTGTGTAATATTGGCATGACTTGTTTGGTCTATGAAACTTAACCATCCCAGTCCAGACTGTAAAGTCATTGTTGACTAAAGTTAACAGTTTCATAATTTTTCCGGTTGGCTGGCCAGATAGCGTGTGTGAGGTTCTGGTATTAGGGGATAGAATATACAGTTTGTACAAAATAAAAATCATTATGTCAATGGAAAGAATAAAAACCCAGTGTACATGTTCAGGTTTGGCTGCTTGTGAGGACATTTTACTAACTTAACGTAATAACCAATTACCACAAAATACTGGGAATTTATTAGTGCATTTATAAAAATGAAAATATTATGGTTTCCATGTTGTAGATATTATCCACAATTTCTCTCTCCTCAGCTTTAGTTGGAGGTTCTTTCTTTGGCCTCTTTAATTCAATTCACAATTATTTGTGTAGCGCTTTTCACAATACACACCGTTCAAAGCAGATTTACAGAAAATGCATGCGCCTACATTACAATTTAGAGTGATCTGTTATCAGATGTGACTGTCTTAAGTTATGTAAAAAATGTATATATACAAATCACACAGTTAGCTAAAAATTTATTTATTTAAACAATGTAATAATTTAAGACGGAAACAATGAGTTCATTAGATTAATATCACTTTCTAGTTGTCACATTTTTACAAGCTGGCAGTAGAATATTACAAAGATATCCATTATTGGTCCTCATCTTCATAGGGAAGATGCCCAGGTACACTGGTTTTAAAATGCATTCAATACTTAATGACAATGTTTTATTTACTTCTACATTTATATATTGCCAGTAAGAAAGGATAATATTGCAATCACGAAAAATATATCCACATTTCCTCCAACATCTCCCAATAGCTGGCTGCCTGATTACAGTCTTATTTTGGGAGCAATAAAAAAACTTTTGTTTTCCCAAACAAATTCCCTGAACTTCGTAGTTCCTCATGTTTGTCTAGGTTATACTTGATGAACAGTTTTTGGAAGTTATCAAGTCCTTTCTCAGTATAGATGAAGTAATGTGAAGTTAACCCATTGTTTAAATCATCCATCAAACTGTACTGGTTTAAATCGTATATCATGTGATGTCCATCAAATTACCATCCATTGTCTCTCTAATTTAGGATTTCTAAGTTTCCTAAACAAACCTTCAAGGGAAGTTTTGCCCAACAATTCAGTTTTTCTAATTATGTATGTTGACAAGTTCAAAACTTGAACTTGAAAATGACAAAAACAAGAGTTTGTTGTTTGAATTGCAATGAATTCCAGATGACCACTAGGGGTCATTGTTTCTGTTTCATGTCCACACTGTCTATATAGTGAAGCATTGTCCTTTAATTATTTTTTAAACCTTGCCATCCCCTTCTTCTTCTTGTCATGTGATTCATTAGCTTTAGTATAAATAACCCAGTGTTAGTTCTAGTCTTTGTCTGGTTTTGTACCTGTATGATCGTGTTTTCTGGTGAGTTATTGTTTTTTTGTTTTTCTCTTGTATCTCAACAATATCATTATTTTTCCTAAAATGATTGATTACTCAAAGCTTTTCAGCACCATGTCTGTAGCAGCAATCTGGTAGTCAGTGGTCTGGTAGCTGTAGTTTTACATTTGGTCCTTTGACAAAATTTGAGTGTTCTTGATTTTATAGACATTAAGTATTTGCCCATACAGAGATGGGTAGAGTATCCAAAAACTGTACTCAAGTAAAAGTACAAGTAATAATCTTAATAGATACTTAAGTGATGTTTTCATTGGATACTTTTTTACTCTTACTCAAGTAGCTAGTATAAACATAGATATCTAATTTAAATGATTATATTATTATCATAATTATATATCTTTGCAACAAACACAGGAGAGAGAAGCATTATTTCTGTAATAATAACAAACACAGCTACATTTTGATTAGACAATGTCAAAATGAAGTAAACCTGCAGAGTTTTGTGTTCAAACGTATGTAAAGGGAACCATGCACTGACACTGAGAAAAAAAACAAGTGAAAACTCTTCACCCTCATGATCGCTACTGAACATCTGAACACAAACAACAATCTTTTTGCATCTGTTCTCCAAAATGTAATCAAATATTTCTGCATTAACCGTGTAAACTGGTTTACTTTGTCTAAGCAAAGGCATTCGTTTTCAAGACAAAGGTAATCGGTTACTAACGTAACCTCGGTTCTCTCTAGAAGAGGGAACGAGTATTGCGTAAGTTAGCTTACGCTACGGGTAAAGTCATCTTTTCTCGAGATATGAAGCCAAAAAATTATCCTTAATTTTTATTCATTGTCAACGCAGTGCAGCAGCTAGCAGACCTAGAGCAGGCTATCCAGCGCGCTCATTGAATGCTCCGCAACATCTGCAGCAGCCTACCAGTGAGCCTGGCGTGACGTCACGCCCAATGAGGGCGCACGCGCCCTCACGCGTC
>FLSR01004883.1:22477715-22489813 GCA_900092035.1 Leuciscus waleckii
ATAGCGCCCCATCACAGGCCTTTCTTGCGATTCGCCTTCGAGGGGCTGAGCTATCAGTACACCGTCCTACCGTTCGGTCTGTCCTTAGCACCCCGTACATTCACGAAGTGTATGGATGCAGCGCTCCCTCCCCTGAGACAACGGGTGATGCGAATACTGAACTATCTGGACGACTGGCTTATTCTAGCCCAGTCAGAGTCAGAGTTAATAGCGCACAGGGCTCTATTACTCGACCATTTACGGGATTTGGGTCTCCAAATCAACTGGACCAAGAGTTTACTGTCTCCCAGCCAGAGAATCTCTTTTC
Organism: Leuciscus waleckii; assembly: GCA_900092035.1. Taxonomy (NCBI): domain Eukaryota; kingdom Metazoa; phylum Chordata; class Actinopteri; order Cypriniformes; family Leuciscidae; genus Leuciscus; species Leuciscus waleckii. Next base: position 22,478,023 of record FLSR01004883.1, read on the forward strand.
TGGGAACAGACTTAGACTCTGTGTCAATGACAGCGCGGCTGACGTCACAGCGCGCGCTGCAGATTCAGCGCTCAGCTGCAGCTTTCAGGACCGGCAGCATTTTTCCTCTCAAACGTTTTCAGAGGATGCTGGGTCTTATGGCTTCGGCCTCGGCAGTGCTTCAGCTGGGCTTGCTTTTCATGCGCCCGCTGCAGCACTGGCTGAAGACGCGGGTCCCGCTGCGAGCATGGTCCGCTGGCCGCGTTCGCCTCAGGGTAACTCAGAACTGTGTCACAGTACTGAATCCCTGGAAGGCGGCAGACTGGTATCAGTCAGGAGTGGATCTGGGCATGGCTTCGAGACGAAAAGTAATCTCGACAGACGCATCCAACTCAGGTTGGGGCGCCCTCTACGAGGGCAGACCAGTGTTTGGTCTGTGGGCAGCCTCAGAAAGGCGCCTACACATAAACTGTCTGGAGATGAAAGCGGTCGAAAATGCCTTGAGATACTTTCTCCCCCTCCTCAAAGGCCACAACGTTTTGGTCCGCACGGACAACATGTCAGTGGTGTCATACATCAACCGCCAGGGCGGTCTCAGGTCACGGAGCCTTCACAAGCTGGCGGAACGCCTCCTCTTGTGGGCCCGTCACAACCTGCGCTCACTGAGAGCGTCACATGTCCCGGGCTCCCAAAATGTGGGCCCAGACATGCTGTCCAGGGACAACGTTCCCCCCGGGGAATGGTCCCTGCACCCTCAGATAGCCCAGTTGCTATGGGACATCTTCGGCAGAGCGGATGTCGACCTCTTTGCGTCGACGGAGAACGCGCACTGCCCAGTATTCTTCACGAAACAGAGAGATGCGCTGGCCCACGACTGGCCCAGCCGTCCGCTCTATGCGTTTCCCGCGATCGCGACGTTACCACAGGTAATCAATCGCATCAGGGAGAGCAAATGCTCTGTGCTCCTCGTTGCGCCGCTCTGGAGGAATCAAGTGTGGTTCTCAGAGCTGATGCAACTGACGAGCACGACCCCGTGGCCGATTCCGGTGAGGAAAGATCTCCTCTCCCAGGCCAGGGGCGCGATCTGGCACCTGCGCCCCGACTTATGGGCCCTGCATGCATGGGCCATCAACGGGTACCCGCTGACCTCCCAGCGGCAGTGTTGAACACAATTACTCAGGCTAGAGCACCCTCTACGAGAAGGCTCTACGCCTCTAAATGGTCAGTGTTTTCCGGCTGGTGCTCGGCCCGAAACTTAGACCCACAGCGCTGTAGCGTTGCAGAGGTTCTCTCCTTTCTGCAAGAGCTTTTGGACGAGGGCAGGTCCCCCTCCACGCTCAAAGTGTATGTGGCGGCCATTGCGGCGTTTACAAAACCTTTGCATGGCCGGTCACTGGGTAGAGACGACCTCATTGTTAGGTTCCTAAGAGGAGCTAGGAGGTTAAATCCTCCTCAGCCCCCTCTGGTTCCAGCCTGGGACCTCTCCTTGGTCCTGGATGCCATGAAGGGCGAACCCTTCGAACCCCTTCAGTCCGTGGATTTGCGGTGTCTTTCCCTGAAGACCGCTTTTCTCATGGCTCTCGCTTCAGTTAAGCGAGTGGGTGACCTTCACGCGCTCTCTGTGAGTGCTTCGTGCTTGGAGTTTGGGCCTAATGACTCTAAAGTCATCCTTAAACCGAGGCACGGTTATGTCCCCAAAGTGCTTTCCACTCCGTTCAGATCACAGATCATTTCACTGTCAGCTCTTCCGAGATCTGAGGGTGAGGACGATGTGAATTTTCTCTGCCCTGTCAGGGCGCTGAGAATATATGTCGAACGGTCTGATGCTTTCAGGCAGTCAGAGCAGCTCTTCGTTTCGTTTGGTGGCCGCGCTAAGGGCTTAGCCACATCGAAACAGAGCCTGTCCAGATGGATAGTTGACGCTATCGCTATGGCTTATAGGTCTAAGAACCTTCATTGCCCTCTGGGCGTCAGAGCGCACTCCACCAGAGGCATGGCCTCGTCGTGGGCGTGGTCTCGCGGAGTCTCGCTCCATGATATTTGTATGTCGGCGGGCTGGGCCTCCCCGTCTACATTTATCAGGTTTTATAACCTGGAGGTGCCTGCCCTACAGGCTAAACTGTTGTCAGTCTAACATACTAGCTCTGTTCGCTCTCGCTGCAGATCGACACAGACTGTGTGTGGTTTGTGTTATACACAGGCTCCAGATCGACAGACCAGGTCTTCCTGTCTGTGATCGTTTTTCACCTGTCCTTCGGGTTCAGGTGGCTGACAGGCAGTGTTATCATTCTTAGTTCAGCCCACGGATGTACCTGGCTGTTCTATTGTATTAAGCACCCATTCCCACACTCTGGAATGGTTATCTCTCCCTGGGCCCAACCCTCATCGGCCCAGATATTATCACTTACGTTTGTCCCCGGGCACATGCCCTTGGGAACGTGCATGTGGACCTTCTCTAGCACGCACGGCGTTTTACATTGGGTTCCCGTAGCGTAAGCTAGCTTACGCAACACGAGAGTACTCTCGTAAGAGAACGCTCTCGGTTACTAACGTAACCTCGGTTCTCTCTAGATGAGGGAACGAGTGTTGCGTAACCCTGCCGTGCTTGTGCTACTTCTGGTTCGCTTCAGATTGAAAAACCAGAGAACAACCTCACGGGCCTGCTTTTATAGCCTGTAGCCACGCCCATTCTGGCGGGACGTGACGCGCACGGGCGCCCGCGCCCTCATTGGTGCTTCGTCACGAGCAGGTCCTGGATAGGTTGCAGCAGTTGCTGCTGAGCAACCAATAGGCGCGCGAGCCGCTCTGCCTAGGTCTGCTTATGCAGCAATGCGTTTTAAACTAATGCAAAAATTAAGGATAATTTTTTGGCTTCAGTATTCTCGAGAAAAGGGTTTTTCCCATAGCGTAAGCTAGCTTACGCAACACGAGAGTACTCTCGTAAGAGAACTGAAATCTGTTACTGATGGGTTTGTCGAAGTGCATCTCTGGAGCATCAGACTTTAGTCCACAGAAATAAAGTCCTGAATCTGAATCTGTTACTCCAGTAATAGTTAAAGAGACTCTGGTGATCGATCTGTCTGCTGTTATTTCCAGACGAGTTCGGATTTGATTGTAGTTGATCAGGAGATTTCTCCAGGTTTTGTCTTTCTTTGCAGAAATCAGCAGAACGAGTTCTTCAGATCTGAGATGATACCAGGCACTTCATACTGTTTCTCATGCTGCAGTTCAGAGTGATGTTTTCTCCCATCTGAACTCTCACATCAGAAGATCCTCCTGCTGACAAATCTGGAGAGACATTGATAAACACACATCCTTTTAGACTATGTTTATGGTCATTGTATTTGAGATTGATATGTTAATTTCATGAATACTTGAAATAGAATATATTTACCACTGGATGTGATGTGCATAATCCAACAAGAAAATACACAGAAGAAAATGACTTTCTCCATTGTGTCTGTCGTTCATAAAGGTGTCGATCAAACTAAGTTCAGCTCAATGCAGAGTCAAAAGTTTTGAATGAGTCTTTTGTTCTGGTGTCCAAACGTGTAAACCACAGCTAAATCATAACTGGAAGTATATTCCACACAGATGAGTGATTTAGAAGTATGGAAATATGTCACTTCCCACTAAAGGTGGAGTCTAACTGGTTATTACTGTCCTCTACTGGTCATTCTTTCAGAGCAGATTGAGCTGTTGGAAGATTTACATTATATTGCGTGGGGTTCAGTGACTGTAAATATTCTATGATTGTTTCATTTAATCTAATGCATATGAAATACTTCTAATTTGAAGGAATGCCTGTTTCCCTGAAAGACCCATGATCATGTGATCTGACATATGGTGAAATATGATCTCAGATCAGCTGTTAGAATGAGTCTCATGACTGCTCAAACCACAACCCAGCAGAAAAGTCATTCCTTCATTCGTCTTGTTCAGAGTTTAAAACATGTCGACGTTTGAACTGTATCATTACACCAGAGACTCTTTAAACCACAAGTGTGTCCACTTCCCACTTCCCCAGTGAATGATAGTCTCTATATCAGTTCAGTTGTTCATCTCCACTTAGATTTATTGAATCAAACCACTCTGTGCAAACATGTTGTTATGTGGGAAGTGTTACCTGTGTTGTGTTGCCTGTCACTCGCCTCTCACCTGAAGGAAGACATTATAACACTGTCATCTCTACAGTCTCCTTTCCTTTTAGAATGTAATAAACTTACTTTTATTGGCAGACGTTGGTCTTTGTGTCCTTCATGTTGCTTCCCTATAGAGCCAGAGTTGTAAAAATATGATCATGGGTCTTGTAATTTTCATTTAAATTTAAAATATTGTGTGTATTTTATTAAGAAAATTGTGGTTCAGTGTTGTATAGAAAATAATGAGAACATTTCACTAATAAAACCAAGAGATTTATTTTCCTAATTTTGTTTTTAGGGAAACATACACAGTTTTGAGGCTGTTCCCAGCATGCTTTGCACATGGCTGAAAATGGAGAGTAAATATTGAAATTAAGTGTTATTTTATGTGTTTTTGAGTAAAGGGAAACATCTTTAATGTTCAGTTATGTTTGACATTTGAAAGAGTTTCTATTATGTTAAAGTTTTGATCGTTACCACTGTGCAGAAGAGTAGGGCTTATGGTCAGGTTGTGAATAACAGCATATAGTAATATAATACAGCAAGCTGTTTTGTTCATGAGTAATAACTTTGCTAATAATGCAATAATAAGATGTGGTGCTAGCAGCAGACAGTGTATAAGATATACAAAGTCAAATATGAACAGATCATCTCGATTCACTCTAAACCGCATAGTTAAAATAAAAGAGCTAATTTCATTAAAAATATTAAATTCATTGTGTCATAGACTAAATAACGATTTATTCAGGTAGATTCCATTAAAGAAATCAAGCCTTAAAAAAAATATAAAAAAATATAATGTATAAAAAATAACATTGTTACCATTATTTTTTAAGTAAATAGAACATAACATTTTTTACAGATTGCCACCATAATTTTTATTTAAGTAAATAGCACATACACATTTTTACACAAAACAAAAAAAAACAGAAACTGATGTATAATGCAGTGCAAATGTTCATGTGTGTTGTAAAATAAATATATTTGTCAGATACATTGACAGATCCTCTGAAATCAAATTACAAGTGTTATTTGTATAGTTTATTTGATTGGAAGCCTTCGGTATAAATTATGTTTTATGCTTTCAGACAATGGTGTATCTTGATAAGAGCCAGAAACAGCCGAAGCACAAACACTGAATCCATATAGCGACAGCCGGAAGAGCTGGGAAACAAACTCTCTCTGTAAAGCTCTCAATGACTCCTGTTTTACTTGATAGGTTGTTCAGTGTCAGTTTTGTCATCATGTGTTCTCCAGTTTTCCCTTATTCTGTAGATGATATTGAAACTTTAGTCATACAGTTTAGGCTACCATCAGTTTGCTGTTTAAATCATGTGTTTAAAATCTGCTGGATCTGTAAGTGTGTTCAGTCAGTCTCAGAAAGATTCAGTTGTTAAGTGTGTCCTGGCATTATAAAGGGTTAAATCTGCCCTGAGGGTAAATATCACAATACATACAGATAGCCTATAGGTAGGCCCAGGGGTTAAAGTGGGCCGGAATGGGCCGGAACTGCGTTCCGGCACCTCAGATAATTAATAAATAAATAGATTCAATTCAATTAAATCAAATCATTCTAATCAAATTCAATAATAATCATCATTCATCAAATCAAAACTGAATATCACGCCCTGGCCCCGCATTCACAAACACGCTTCCCGACGTTATGTTCTCAGTCATGATTCTCCTGTCTGATTGTAGTGATTTTTAGTTCACGCCTCCCCTCCCCGCTGAACGCCAGCGATTAGGCCTACTAATGCGTGAAATGCACTCACGGTGGTTGAGCACGGTAAAGTTAGTTTTAGGTTCGGCATTCGCCGGACATTTGTTTTCCCTTGTAATATATTTTATTATTTATTATTATATTCATAGGCGTAATTTGCAGGTGGGACGGGTGGGACATGTCCCCACCACTTTTTGCCAGGGTCGATATTGTCCCAACCACTTTTTAAAACATCTCGCGGCACGAATGTACCAATTCTACAAATAAATAAAACATCTCCAGTTTCATTGCGTTCGTTTTTTAAATAAGAGACGATCTAGCGCTGAAATGTGTTTTTTAAATCAAGTGATCAAAGTGCTTGTTGCCGCTGCGATCAGTGGCGCGGATACAGTGTTTTCCAGGGGGCCAGTGTTTCAGAAAAAACTGAAGCTTCCCCGGGGGCCGCATTGATAGCTGACCATCACCTGCTGTTAGCATGCCATTGACTCCCATTCATTTTGGCGTCACTTTGACAGCGAATCTTTACATCTGAGGAGTTTAAAGACTCCATTTGTCCATTATTTATTTCTAAAGAAACACGAAAATGTATAAAAGGCTCCATTACCTTGTATCTTACGTTATGGACCCGTAGAAGCAGTTTTTGTAAAAATAGGCTAACGATACTGATGTTTAGTCATCATCTAAGTCATCTATTCAGTCTATTGTCTCTATTGTTTTGTGGTGCAAACGAGCCCCATTCAGTCTCAGTCTCCCCAGTACACATTCACACACCTCTCCAGCCTGGTTATTGTATCGTTCTTGTGCAGTCACTCAAAATAGTGTCTTACCAAGAAATAATCAAGAGCACACACATTTGCGTCTAGCTTCAGTCTTTACTGGATATCAACTGCCCCTCATACAGAGAGCTAACAACCAATCAACATTCAGTATGCAAATCATCACACCTGGGTCGATAACATTACATCCCCCTCTTTATGAAGTACTATGTTACCATATAAGTCTAATATGGCAAAATTAAGCTTCCCTTGAACATATCGGTTCCCATCAGGACAATACTTAACATTGCATTTATAGAACAAATTAACTAATGTTTCATAACCAATGAAATGCAGAACGTGCATTCAAAAATACTATCTTCTGTACAGCATCCATACTACTGCCACATTTGTTTTATTATATTTTACCAAATGTCAGAGGTTACAAGTCAAGAATGTCTCTAGGTTTCACCATGCGACCAGAGCGTGTAAACTGAGGGGTTGCTGCTTGTTCTGGTGCTACCATTGTTTTCTTTCAATCCTCTGTATCCACAGGTGCACGAATGTGCTTTGTTTGTGGTTTACAGAGTACAAAGTGATTTATTACATGAAAAAAAATAAATGTATGGGTCTTCTGGGATAGAAAGGGAGCTTGTCCACCTTTTGACCACAAGATGTCGTTAGTGTGAAACGTGTTGACAAGCTTCGAGTAATGAACCATTTAACAGTACAGTCGAGTGGGAAAGCCCCAGTGCTTCACAAAGCTTCATTTCACCATCACTACACACATCAGCTCCGACTGTCTGTCTCTCTATATGCTCTCAGAGCCCGAACCGCGCAGAGCAGGTGTTACTGTTGCTCGTCTTTCGTCGTGTGAACAGCAGGGAGTGAAATTACTTGTGTTTGTAAAAGGTGTTTTTTGTTTATTTTGCTATTAAATTTGTACCCAGAAGTGACCAAATCCTGACAAATCTTAAAAAACTCATTTAGGGACGTCCTCATTTGTAAATCTAGTATAAAAAAAGTTATTAAAGGTTTTTTTAAATGCTACTGGTTATTATTTTACTGCAGATTGAGCTTTATTTCCCTCTACTGGTTATTATTTTACTGCAGATTGAGCTTTATTTCCCTCTACTGGTTATTATTTTACTGCAGATTGAGCTTTATTTCCCTCTACTGGTTATTATTTTACTGCAGATTGAGCTTTATTTCCCTCTACTGGTTATTATTTTACTGCAGATTGAGCTTTATTTCCCTCTACTGGTTATTATTTTACTGCAGATTGAGCTTTATTTCCCTCTACTGGTTATTATTTTACTGCAGATTGAGCTTTATTTCCCTCTACTGGTTATTATTTTACTGCAGATTGAGCTTTATTTCCCTCTACTGGTTATTATTTTACTGCAGATTGAGCTTTATTTCCCTCTACTGGTTATTATTTTACTGCAGATTGAGCTTTATTTCCCTCTACTGGTTATTATTTTACTGCAGATTGAGCTTTATTTCCCTCTACTGGTTATTATTTTACTGCAGATTGAGCTTTATTTCCCTCTACTGGTTATTATTTTACTGCAGATTGAGCTTTATTTCCCTCTACTGGTTATTATTTTAATGCAGATTGAGCTTCTGGAAGATGTTGGTCTGGATTGCTGAGACTCTCGGCTGATAACACAGTTCCTGAATTCAGAAGCTCAGACTAGTGTTCAACTCTTACACTTCTGCAGGATCTCTCTATGACAGAAACAGTAGAGTAACATCATGCTAGTGTGGGCTTCTGAATTCAGCAAGTGTGTAGAACTGAGCTGGACGATATAGCGGATATATTTATAAATCAACTAAATTAATTACTTACATGGTAAAAGTTCTGCTTCAGGCTTCATCAAAATCACACAGCTCGCGGTGTCAGGGAGAACCATAGACTGTAAAAAAGGGCAGAACTCAAAGTCATGCATTTTTTAGCTATTCCATTAGGTTCTACTTATTCATTAGATTGTTCTTATTTAAGATGGTACTCATTCATTAGATGCTACTTTAGTGTAGTTTAATTAGTGTAGCCAGTAGGTTATTATCTCCTAAATGCATAATTTCTAATATGTAAATGTTTCTGACCTTCAAGGGTTAAACTGTCATAAACGTTATGTGGTTATATATTTGTACAGCATTTCACTAGTACTAATGTTATACAGATTACGGTAAAGTTTAGGTGAGGTGTACTCAACATGTGGGTTTGATCAGCATGTATGTTTTTTATTTGTGATTGGACATTGGTTTACTTGCTCCCCTCATGTGCGGGTATTGATCATGACTACAGTATGGAGGAACCAGATAGCGCTCTAAATCCCCTCGTGGGTTAGAATTCCTCTGGCATCGCGGGATTCATAATCATTCAGCGGACAGCTGGTGAGACTGCAGACGGGAGTGTCTAACGTGTTCGGTGGACACTGACAGCGCACGTGTCGAAACGGGAAGACACAGGCCCTGTCCCAAATGGCACACTCTGGACTTGTGGACTTCCTCAGAGTCCACACTTTGGTGACGTCATGTAGGGCCCTTGGCGTGAGTCCACGAGGGCGCATTGAGAGGTATTTTTGGGACAGACTCGATCGTCACGCCGGAAATAACGGTCTGGTTGTTGTTGGACAGGAGAAATCACATTTTTGTGGTCCAACGTCTTATCTCCATGTCCACTACACAGCCTAATTTTACAGTTCTATATTTTGATATTGTGTATGCCACCTGTGCATTAGACAATAGATATATCATGCTTATTTAAATGATGTATACAGTTGTACATAATAATAGATAATGTTCCATTTGAACTAAGATTACAATTTTAACACATAATGAAAATGTGCACGAGTTTCAGATGAATTTACAGGTATCAATATTCATACTATGTTTGCATATGACTCAGTAAAGCCCTGCCATTCGGTTCTATTTATTTAATGAATCATAATGTGATTGTATTATTTAACGCACTATTATTATGTTTGAGACATCAACCACTGCTCGATGACCATAATGATTGTATAAACTGTAGGTAACAACTGGTGAAATGTACACCTAGGTCATAAAAACAAATATTTTCTTCTCAGCCATGTCAACAATTATCCGTGAGTGAAATCTCCTCCCATCCGTTGTCTGATTGGCCTTTCGCAAGGATTCCTGGGTAAAGTGTGTGGAGCCTGCATCTATGCGGGCTTCGTGGAAGACCGCTTCAAGGGTACAAAGGGGGCGCTGCTGAGCACAGAGCACTTCAGAGCGTTACAATGCTGAATGGGACGGCCTACGGACTCGTAGACTCTGCGAGCACACGCAATTTAAGTCCACGAGACCGAAAGTCCACATGAAGTGTGCCATTTGGGACAGGGACACAGACACTTGTTTGTTTAGCTCTTTGGAGTGAAGAGGCCATTTGTTGGTTTTCACGGCCACACCGTTCTCAAGCAACGACACAGGCCTGCAACAGGTTGGGGTTATTGAATAGTGTGTGTGTGTGGGCCCACATTACTTATATGTTGTTTAATTTGCTCATTGATTTACACTGAGTGTATTTTGAATTTTGATTTTGAAATTGTATTATAGATCCAAAGGGGATTATATTACTGATTTCTTGCCGATACAAAATTTAATATTGATATTTGAGTATTATATTGGAATTTTGATTTAAGAGGATCCAAAGGTGATTTTATGTGAAAGAAAATACACAACAGACATTTAAGAATTTCATTTAATTCAAAATACACAACAGACATTTAAGAGTTTCATTTAATTCTTTCTTTTTTTTGATTGACAATATTTCATTCTTTCATCTGTTTTTACTTTAAATAAAATCACTTGTTAATTGATAAGAACTTCCCTTTTTGTGATTCTATATAAGTTTCTCAGAAGTATAATCACCTAACATCTTCATTTAAAGGGGTCATATAATGCCATTTTTGTACAAGCTAATATGATTCTTTAGGGTCTAAATGAAAAGTTTGTAATATACTTTAATTGAAAATTCTCATTAGTATTGTAAGAAAACACTAATTTTACCTGGCCAAACACAGCTCTGTTTTCAGCACGCCGTTTAAGTGCATGTGTCTTTAAATGATAATGAGCTTTGCTCACCCCGCCCCTCTGTTATGTGCGGACCGTTTGAAATAATAACACAATAACCGTAACGCGTTGTTCATTATAAACGTGGGATTATGAATTATATTGAGAACGTCATACATAGAAAACATGCCATAATGTACCCTGAGTGTAAACAGTGAAGCGTGGAGCAAGCGAATCGTGAAGCAAGCGATTTGCAAAGATTAATATAAATATTAATATAAAGGTTAATAAAACGTTACACTCACTTCAGTTCTTCTGGAGGTGCGGCAGGAACACGAATAGTTGGTACCGATCCTTTTTTCAGGAGCAGCTTCTTAGCAAAACCAGCTTTACTGACCCTCGTTTGTAAAGCAGTCTGGTGTGTGAAATGATTCGCGCAAACATGAAAGCATTGACGTTGATCGTGGGGAATATTCCCTTCTCAAACTCGGCCACTGCGTCTTCAGTGGTTTGGATTTAGGAACATCAAAATGATGCTGTGTTCCTTTATACACCCAAGAACAGAACACCACACTCGCTTAGACCCCATTCTGCTCATAGACAGTGCTCCAGCGTATCAACAATGATGCGAGGACTATGATTGACAGCTCGCTCACGAGCGAGGGCGGGTCTGTGTTGAAATGCTGCTGTCAATCAACAATCGTGGGAGGGGCGTCAATTTTGTGACGTCACAAAAGCGAACGGCTTGATTTGAGAGAGGGGAAAACATACAAGAAGATAAAAAATAAAAGAAAACACTGGATGGATTTTTATCATTTAAAAAAAAAAACACTGGATGGATTTTTATCATTTTATGATGGTTGTGTACAGGCACTGCCAACACACATTTCAGTACAATCAACCTGTAAAAGTGCATGTACCATTATATGACCCCTTTAAGTAGAGTGATTAGGGGGGGGAAAAGGAAGGAAGTAAATTAGACCCCGGTGCTCCGCCCATCAAAAAAGAGAATAGGAGGCGCAACATTAGCACTTATTTCAATAGTGGCTAACTAATCTATTGTTACTAGCAAGTAGGGATGGCTGACGCGAAACAGTCGTTCCGAAGCTTTGCGAGATCCCGAAGCGCAGATGTTTCGAAACACTGATCCGAAG
>FLSR01004883.1:22518116-22535705 GCA_900092035.1 Leuciscus waleckii
AAGAGAAGGAACAGAGAGAGAGAGAGAGAGAGAGAGAGAGGCGTGCGCGAGTTACCTGTGTGCGTCTCTTCTTTAAAGTCTAGCAGCTACAGTCCCCTCGTTGCTTAAGCATATAGCTAACTTAATGATTCTTTAATGGATTTATTACAATTATTTATGAATGACAGGCAACACTGATACAAATTAAACGATATTCAAAAATCATCCATTTAGCCTACCTAAACGTTTCCATATGCGTCTCTCACTCTGCTTGCAAGTGTATCTGTGTTACTATGGTTACCAATGTAGCGGATTAATTTCGAACTGTAATCAAACTGACTGGAACCACCTGTGCATTAAACGGTTTTACTGCACACCTTCCAGCCAATCAGAATCGAGTAAACAGCCCATGGTATAACTAATGTAACTAGTGAACCTTATTGTAAAGTGTTACCAATATATTCAACATTCATTCACTTATGTTTTGTGCTGTATTGACATCTCAAGATGTTTAGTGTCACAGGACAATGTTGTGAAGCATTCATTTTACTTTGCCTAGTAAAACAGGCGAATCTGATTTTATGCTGATCAGACAAAGGTACTTATCATAGGGAGGTCATTAAGATTATGCAACTAAGATTACTCCGTTAACTCTATTCAAATACCATCACTTAATCTCCCACGTCCTCTGTCTGCACCTCTTGTACTATAGGTTTTTACTGTTTTAAATATCAGAAGAATATCTGATATGTCCTAACAGAGAGGTTGATGACTGGATTGAACACAATTCATTTGTTAACTTTTCACTTGATGTATTGCACTTATATTTATATATTTTAAAAGCAAAGAAGACTGACTGGATCTCACAACTCTGGAAGAGACGTATATTTCTCTGTACTGATTGTTGTGCTTCATACTTAAGATTGTCAGTTCATGATCTTCATATGTAACAGGAACATTAATAATGATCAAGTCATTTTTGTATATTTTATTCTCAAAGGATTCGGAAACTTTGTACATTTTTAAATTTAAACTTTGAATCTTTTAACTCTGACAAGAACATTTAATAATGCTTGAATAGCAGTGCTTTATTCCTAGACCAGGTTACATATAGTCTGCAGGAGACAAATGAATACAGTAACAATGCATCACTTTAAACCTTTTGTTGAAACAACTGTCAAAATGGATGGCTTGCAACATGACTGTTTTAAAAAGAATTACAGTAGGAATGGTAAGATCACAATACTGGTTGTCTGCATCTTCATAAGTCATCTGTCTCGAAAATCTTAAACGATAAAACTACATAATATATGCAGCTTTAAACAAAAGAGATGTCTCCATATGCACTTCACTACATACATGAATGTGTGGTGGACAGCACAGGACATGAAAATCCATCAATACTAACAATAAATGTTAATGTTCACATGTAGACTAAACAGTAGTTATAAACTATTGCTTCAACTGATCTCGAACTTCTTTAACAACAGTTAACACAGAAATGAACGCTCAATTACACATACCTCTGCTTAACCATGAACTGGTCGAAAGCTGATGACGTAACATGCCGGTACGCCCGCCCTCACGTGATACTGATTGGTCGATTGATAAGCTTAAATCTGATTGGCTAAAGAGTACGACTCCTCTGTGTAGTATGAAGGTAAAACAGTAGCAAAACTCGAGAGCATGTAAATGTGAATTTGAGAACTTGTACAATAAATATTCGTACTTGTACATGAACATTTACACTCACAGCTCCAATGTGAAAACCTGTAAAATAAAAATCTGAAGTTGAATGTTGAAATTTGCACTTGCAAACAATAGTCACAAACCTGTATTCTGAATCTGAAGCTGCAGACAAGTAGACACAAATGTGTAAAATGCCATTCACAGAAATACAACGACAGACACAAACTTGTAATATATATTTTGCGTTTAATCTTACGTTCACATTCGCGGTACTTCCTCAATTAAGCACTTGCAGCTTCTCAAATCTGTCACGCAATTTCAAATTTCGCGCCTTGACTTTTGCTACTATTTTCGCGATATATCAGGTGCAAAACTAACTTGTGCACTTGAAACTGAGAGGCGGTGAGAGGGAAAGGGGGGCGGGAGGAGGGGGGTCAAAGGAGCCGTTTTATTGGTTGGCACCTAGCCAATGAAATGGGAGTTCGATGATGTCACGAAACCCGCGTACGCGCACTGAAACACTAACATGGCTTAATGCATTAGACTGATATTAAAATAAATAAACGAAATTATCAAACTCAGTAGACACAATGCTAATGCATACTACAGAAAAGCAGATGAGCACAGAATATGACGTAAAACATATGACGTATGCCATATATATATATGCCCTATATATATATGGTATATATACCATAGACTGTAAAAGACACACACACACACACACACACACACACACACACGTACGTATATATATAATTTATTTATGTTTTGTTTGTTTTGTGTGTCCAACAGTTAGGCTAGGGTGAATATTTAAAACATTTACATTTTTCCAAAGCGACTTACATTGCATATTAAGGTATACATTTTACATTCTTATCAGATAATTTAGGTGCATTTTCATATTGCAATGGAATTGGCACATATATATATAAATATGAAGAGTTCAGATGCAAAAGCCTCTAAATGCCATTTGAAATTTTCTTATAGAATGATCATTTTTATCAAGCTCGTATATTTAAGTTCAGTAATTTCACTTAAATGATAATTAATAGGTAATCTTCACTGCCATTTAAGTGAAATTATTGAATTTAAATATACGAGCATCTGAACTCTTCATATAGATATATATATATGCAAATGTGTGTTCAGTGCAAATAAACTTGCTGCCTAATGTTTTATTAATAAAGTAACAAATTATGTGTTTTTTTATTGTTTTTAATTTTTATTTTATAACTGTTGGTCCATTAAGCCTCATTAAGTGTTTTCTTGGGTTCGAGGAAAACGTACAATTAAACGCGTTGCGTTCATATTCTGTGCTAAATTTTTTTCTTATAGGCTATATGGTGTTTCCTGTTTGGTCTTTTAATACCACTGTCTCAATTAAACGCGTTGCGTTCATATTCTGTAAAACTATTCCAGTAAAACTAATGATATTTCATAAAAATATTTTCCAAGCGTTTTAAAAAATAGCTGATACATATGCATACAAATGTTTGCATTGTGGCTGGCGTTGTTCATTGGTGAGGCATCGACCAATAAAATGACTTCATTCCGACCCCAGCCCCGCCCCCGACTCTGCTCTCTCAAGTCTGCATTTACAAGTGCACGAGTGAGTTTTGCTACAGGCATATCGCAAAAAGAGTAGCAAAAGTCAAAGCGCTAGGATTTGAAGCTGTACTGCCAGATATGAGAGGTTGTGAGTGCCGACTTGTGGTTGTACAACGAAACGAAACTGAACTAAAGCACAAAGATAAATGTGTAGTACACAATTGTGCCTGTCATTTTGTTTATGTAAATGAACTTTACACATTTGTAACTATTAATCTGCAACTTCGAATTCAAAACACAGGTGTTCTGAGTATTGTCTGTGTGTGCAAATCGATAGATGCAGCTTTTCACATCAGAGCTGCAAGTATAAATTTCATCTTACAAATTCAAATATTAATTTTACAAGTTCTCACATTCAAATTAGCAAGCTCTCGAGTTTTGCTACTGTTTTATCTTCATAGTGTCGGGAGGATTGCGCTGCCAGGAAAGTCTCAAAAACACACACACACAACCAAGGCGATTCACACACGTGAATGACGATTTGCACATTCACATTCAAGGATTAACTCGTACATTTTAAACATTCAAAGGTTTTTGTGCACAGTTGTATTTCTACGAATTGTGTTTTGCATTTGTGAAATATATTTTATGAATATATAATTTTATTTTGTGCACGTGAATTGCTTTTTGTGAATTTATATTTTTTTCACGCACGTGTTTTTTTTTTTGTTTTTTTTTGGTACGTGAATTAGGTTTCATGCATGTGAAACTGTCTACGCATGTATGAATTATGTTTTTTGCGTAATAATATTTGAGACTAATCTGCTTCCATAGAAACTAGCGATGGAAAACACCAACAAAGGCAAAGCATAAAACGTACTTGCATGTTGTGGTTCATACATCATCTTCTTTTAAAGTGGGAACTGCTCCATCTTTCAGGACAAACTTTTTTTTGTGAATCCGGTGTGAACTCGCTTAGATCCACGTTATGACTCTAATGCAACTCTTCCTCTTCTCAACTTGGGTGTGTGTCTGTAATACAGCTGTATAGTACTAGCCCTGAGTGAATTGATATAATTATTATGATCGCCGCTATAGAGCTGGTAAGTCCCGCCCATTCCGTAAAACCCCGCTGGACCTCAAAGTTGAAAAATCGTCAATGCAAGTGAATGGGAGAAAATAATTATTTTCTGGTCCCGTTTGAATTGTGCCATGAATGTGAACATATGTTGTCAAATGCGGCGCGCTGTAGCCGTAGTTCTGTCGTCAATTAACTCATGTAAGAATCAAAACGGCGATTAAAGCGGTCAAAACTGCATGTATTTGTTATGCATGTGTCACATTTGTCTGGATTAAAATATTCTGCTATGTGAGATCACAATATAAGGCACAGATATGTAATGTTTTAATGTCCAAATAAATGTGAGCACTGTGCGATAGGCATTCATTTTGCGTTAATTTGTAAAGGACAAACAAAAATGGATAATTTTTAAATCCATAAAAAAACTTAATTTTACATTCTGGCAACATTACATTATGAAAAACATAACATTTTACATTATGTGCTGTTGACTTCCGCCTTGTTCACATTCTTGCACATGGGGATTCAAAAGAGAACTTTTGTTTTCCTTTTTAATTTAGGTATGATAGAACTGTTGCAATTATTTATTTTGACAACTAATATAGAAAGTTAAACTTTTTTTTTGACAAACTCAGAATTGGTTGAAGAGTTCATTGATTATATAAAACGCATTGAAGGTTGAATAATCTTTGGACTACAGTATTTATCTGCATGTTATCTCATCCATGAAGATGCAACAATGTAGAACAAGCTATTGGATATTTTGAGAACCAGAACCAAGCTAACTGAGCAAGTTGAACTTTAGCTATAGTGTGTGCCCTTTTATTACTATTTAATTAATTTTAATATGAGGTGGTGGGTAATAATAAAAAAATATAAAATTCACTCAGTATTCCATGATTCCTAATTCACTACTATCTCAATTACAGTTAAGTACAAATTAACTTTATTCAGTTGCGTAGGCACTAAAACAGTCCAATACATTATCAAATAATTTTTTATGATAAAATAATTAAGATTTCTGTGCCACCCCAGACTGGTTGCTGGCTCACGCAATTCTGACTTTATATCTCGCAAAGTTGAAAAAAAGTAAAAAAATAAATAAACAGAGCTCCTCTGTCCCTTATTTCTGAAGGCATTATTGTCTTGTAGATCTGATGCGATATTTTGGCTGTTGTGGACGATCATTGTAATAATGCAAATGAGGGGCGCCTTGATTGGTGGCAGGAAGGAGGGGGGTTGACACCGCAGGTAACGCTTCAGCATATCATTCCAAAATGACATCATGGCGCAAGTTGTGAATGAACCCGACCTGGCTGCGACCATCTTGGGAGAGACAAAAACATTTCCATGTTGATTCTGGCAGTCAACAACAGAGCAACTCACATGTGCACCACGTTTCTGCATCTTTCACGGTCGAGTGCGTACTTCGAATCGGAATTCAGTAATGGCGGCGCTCGACTGAATATGAGGGGGAGAGGGGCAGGGCGGGCAATCATAACATACATTTTTTCTAGTGGAAAAGTGAAAATTACAGGTCATGACTCCTTTAAAATAAAAAGAAATTACAAAAAGGAATTAATTAAAGAGTTGTTAAAATAATAAAATAACCAGAAATTAGTAAAGAGTGTAAGGAATTATAAAACCAAAAAGAAGTGCATGTCAGTGAGATGACTGACATTTTATTGCCCAATTACGTAAGTTTATGTTGCTGTAATTATTTTTCTGTAGTGGTTGAAGATAAGTGTCATGGTGATGTTTTATCCATGCCATAGTGTGAGAAATAACAGTAATCTTTCAATTGAGCAGTTTTATAGTCTTTTGTCATCTATCTGACTCAAATAATGTGTTTCTAACAGCAAACACTCAAAATAAAGTGAGATGATCTGCTGATGATCTTGAATGGCTTGTTGAATGAGTGTTGATAGTCTGAGGCTCATCAATATGAACAGATCTGCTGAAAACACTTTTTATTTCATGACAATAGTTCCTGTTTTCACCTCATTTATTATGCTGATGTCTTCAGATCTCCTGTAAATGGCCACTTAAAGCTAATTTAATTGGTGTCAATAGACTGGGTAATTGTTGGTAACTATACTGTACCTTTATTTCTGTGTTTATGATTTTAACTGTTTTTACCATTATTTTTATATTTGGAAGAATTTAAATTATTAGATTATTTTCTTTAATTCTAGATACCTGTCTTTTAATGATGAAACAGAATAATGTTAGGATTAGCCATACAAATAATGAATGGATTGGCATCAGTTACTGTAGGATGAATAGATAGACAGACATAAAGGCATACAAACATAAGTTCAACATATAATAAATAATAATAAAATAAACAACCCACTCCACTTGAATGCTAAACGCTTGTGTTATTTCTCACAGGGTTATTCATTTGAGCTTGTGTTTCTGGTGTCCCACTTTCACATTCGCATGAATAGAAGTCAATGAAGGAAAAGTCTAGTGTGAACGCCCATTAATCATTTAAACGTTTTAGTAAAATAAATATAAATCTCAAAGTTGGTGTCAACATATGGCAGTATTGTATATTTTAATTTTAATATCATGTTAGATAGAGTCATTTGTCAAATCAAATATATTTAAAAGTGTTTGCTAAAGAAACATGGGATTTGTGCCTATAATGTTTAAAAAAATAATAATTGGAAGATAGATTTACCTCATTGAAAGTTTCAAGGACATATAATCAATTTTAAAAAGGCATTCTGCAAATGATCATAATATTTTAGAAGTGATATTTATATGTTGCATAGAAGTGTCATTAATAATAACATAGGCCTACTCAGTAGGCTAATTGATATGTTTTTGATTTTGGGCAGATCAGCTCCTCCTACACCAATTACATCATCAATTAAGCTCCTCCCACAGCAGTTCGGCAATAAATGCTGTAAATTCCCATCAGCTACAAGTGAAGACGAGCATCAGAGCATCAGGAAGAGCTGAAATCTGCAAAGACTGAGTTTATTAAAGAGGACAGTGAGAACATGAGTGATCCAGAACCCTGCAGAATGAAACACACTGAAGATGCACTGAAGATCCTGAAGAACAAAGAGGTTGGTGTTTATTCTTCATTCATTCATGAGGCTGAAGAACATTCATGTTAGAAACATTCAAGCACTTCTTCACATTTAGACAAACAGTTAAACTGTGAAATGGTACAGAATGTTTTGTTTTTTTTTCAACAAATGGTCAGTAATGGGAGGTTTGAGACATTTTTATATTGATTGTCAACATCAGATCAAGCTAAATACTATTTTAACTTTTATATTACAACTCTTTTATATCTGGTTCCCAATTTGCAACAAAGTTACATGAATTTTAGTCATTTTCAACATTGTTTACAAAATTACATATTTTTTTTAGGAATAATCAGTAAACACCAAGTTACTGATAAAGTTGTATTTGTCAAATAGCATACAAGTTATTCATAGTTATAGAGATTCTTCTTACATAACTTTGGTAACAGGGTTGATTAATCAACACTGTACAGTTTGTGTAAAACAGAGAATGGATATAGATTATTTTCTTGTCCTCCCATCATGCAGTAGAACGAGCCCAGATGATGGCACTTCCTGAGTGTCACAATTTTAAGAAATGCTCTGTTTTCAAAAGAAGGAAAATCATGTCAGGAGTTACAGGGTTGAGTGAAACAAGTAGGACACAGATAAAGCTAATACAATTTAAAACTAGTTAAAGCCACGGCCGCTCTACAATTCTACAGACAACTGCAGTGGTCGTGAAATGACGTCACATTCTGCGGCAGCTTTTTTACAAACATAAATTCAACAAATAACTAATAATCCACTCCACTTGAATGCTAAACGCTTGTGTTATTTCTCACAGGGTTATTCACTTGAGCTTGTGTTTCTGGTGTCCCACTTTAACAGGTATATGAATAGAAGTCAATGAAGGAAAAGTCTAATGTGAACGGCCATTAATACCTGTAATTCAAACATTTTTAGTAAAATAAATATTAATCTCAAAGTTGGTGTCAAAATATGGCAATATTGTATATTTTAATGCTGACTTTTTAAATGTTTTTATATTGTTGACTGAGGTCAACTTATGACGTTCGCTTAGTTTTTACATTCAACAGCATCAAAATGAATAAGTCATAGGCTATTTTCTACCCTGGTTTTGAGCCTAGCTCCTGAACGCTCGGTTTTTATGGGCGTGCCGCATTAAAGACTGGAAGTAAACACCCACTGCTATGATTTGATAACAGTTTTGCATATTATAATAAGTTTCATGTAATGCGTGAATCGGTGGGTGGGGCTAAACAGGCAGAGTTGAAGTAGGCGTTGATAATCTTCTGCGGAGGCAGTGTTTGACACCCTTTGACGTCATAGTTCCCCACTTTGAAAAACCTGTCGTTCGCTGTGCCTGGTGTCAATAAAAGCTTTTATTGGATTAACAAGGAAGTTGTCAGTTCTGAAACTTATAGGATATTCTTATAATACGATGACCTCTTATATGTCAAAAGCTCAAGGAAAATTTTATTTATCAGTTCATCACCCCTTTAATATCATGTTAGATAATTGTGTCATTGATCAAATATATGTAATAGTTCTTGCTAAAGAAACATGGGATTCGGACCTATAATGTTTTTAAAATAATTGGAAGATAATTTTACCTCATTCATTTACCTCAATCAATTTGAAAAAAGGCATCAAATTATCATAATATTTTATAACATTTGTCTACTTTCTACTATTACATCAGGGCTCAATTTCATTCATTTTAACTTTATATATCTCTCATTGAATTATTTTGATGTACTGAAAATTTAATTTATTAATTTTTTCTTTCATGTCAGACCTGATGGAAGAGAGCGATGAGAGTGAAGAACTGAGTGAAGTGGAGGAGGAACATCATGTCAAACCTGGAGAAAAACCTTTGAGTCGCACAAAGACTAAAAATACATTTTTAAAGAAAAAAATAGCCAAGAAATCTTTCACCTGCACTCAGTGTGGAAAGAGTTTCACAAGAAAATGTAGTCTTGAGCGTCACATGAGAGTTCACACTGGAGAGAAGCCGTTCACATGTGATCAATGTGAAAAGAGATTCTCTTGCAAACAAAATCTTGCGCATCACATGAAGATCCACACTGGAGAGAAGCCGCATGTATGCCATCAATGTGGGAAGAGTTTCATACGATCAGAAAAGATTAAATTACACATGAGAATCCACACAGGAGAGAAGCCGTTCTCATGTGATCAGTGTGGAAAGAGTTTCACAAACAAACAAAGTCTTGAGCGTCACATGAGGATCCACACCGGAGAGAAGCCGTTCTCATGTGATCAATGCAGCAAAACATTTCGTAGGGCATCAGACCTGAAGGCACACCTGACAGTTCATACGAAGGAGAAGCCACATTCATGTTCTGTGTGTGGAAAGAGGTTTTCACTGCGGCAACATTTAAAAGTACATCAAAAAAATCACACTGGTGTGAGAGAGTACATGTGCTTTGAGTGTGAGAAGACTTTTATGACAGCGAACGGTTTAAAACTGCACCAGAGAATTCACACTGGAGAAAAACCTTACAAGTGTTCACACTGTGACAAGAGATTCAGTGTGTCAACATATCTGAAAAAACATGAGAGGATCCACACTGGAGAAAAACCTTACAAGTGTTCACACTGTGACAAGAGATTCAGTCAGTCAACAAATCTGAAAACACATGAGATGATCCACACTGGAGAGAAACCTTACAAGTGTTCACATTGTGACAAGAGATTCAGTCAATTGGCAGATTGTAAAAGACACGAGAGGATTCACAGCAGAGAGAAGCCGCACATGTGTGATCAGTGTGGAAAGAGTTTCGTTGTTAAAAGTCTCCTGAAGCTACACATGAAGATCCATACAGTGGAGAAACCACATCACCCCAGTCTGAAATACGAACACGGTAAGTAGTTTATTTTCATGTGCTGAGCAACATGAAGTCTCTTCTGTCCAATTAGTCACACATCACCCTATAGCCAAATCTCTCCTCTCCACCTATAGCAGGTGTGTGGTGAGCACAGGACACTTTGTTGATTGATTGATATCTATTAACTTGTGTTCAACCAACAGGAATCTGTTATTTGTCAGTTCAGATCTATGCAAAAAAACAAAACAAATTCGCTCTCTGACAGTAGGTGGCGCTCATGTAAAAGCCTATACTGGGCTCTAGACTGCAACTAAATGGTCATATTTTGCGACTTTTTTTTTCTGCCGGTGCGAGAGCAGCCATTTCTGCTGCATATGAGAAACATCACACGGCAAACAAAAGCAGAATGGAACCGCGCTACTCGTTTGAGCTGCGCATTGCAAACAATTATATCAGCTCGAAGCAATTCTAGACAGAGGTTTACTCGTGGGCCAATCTCGATCACAAAACAACGTTACTACACAGCGCTGGCAGATCCATTGAAAAAGCATTTCACCCAAAAAGGAAAATAGCACATGATTTACCCACCCTCAAGTCATCTGTAACGGTCACCAGCTGGAGTGCCCTTGAGAGCCACCAGAGGACACTCCACATCAGACTATTATCACTCCCTCACAAACTACATTCCCCATAACTCACTGCCTGGACTTATCATCACTGATTGCATTCACCTGTGTCTCATCACCCTGTTAGTTAGTGGTGTCAACAATAATCGATTCGGCGATGCATCGCAATGCGGGGCATGCACGATTCAGCATCGATGCGGCAAAGTGCCATAATCGATTATGTCACTGTTTTAGGGGTGTAACGGTACGCGTATTCGTACTAAACCGTTCGTTACAAGGCACGCATTTTCAAACCGAACGGTTATTTCAAATGTAAGCGCGTCGCGAGCGCGCTCATAATGTAGACGCTGGCGCGACCACAACATCAAATGGCAAACGCAATGTAAGCGGAACGAAACTGAGCTACTCGTGACGGACTGTTTATCAGTTTGGACCAAAGCAGCGCGAGCCGATCTTATACTACACAGCATGAATGAACTATACAGTGTCCACAGATCAGCAACATTCACCATGGATTTACTGTAGTAACACTAACTGCAACTTTGGAAGTTTGGCAGGAATAGTAGGCTATAATGCTTTCAAGTAACGTTATGTCGGATTTATTTCGACATTATGAATAACATTGCTGCCCTCATATGTTAATCTGAACTAAAATAAACATTTGTTTAAGCACAAAATATTACATTTAATTTTTTCCAAGGAGCTGTTTTGTTTTATATGCTCCTAAGAAGAGTCAATTATAGCTCCATCATTGCTCAAAGAAAAAAAAAAAGTCATACTTTATGATGTTAGTTTTAATAAAAAAAGATTTTTTTTCCCTGAAAGCAGTGATTTATGCTTTCTTTTTCAGGTTTGAAAATGTCTTATCCAATACCCTGTACCATTCAATTTTATTTTATTTAATGACATTTATGTCAAAGATACAGGAGAGTGATAATACACACATAGCAGCCAATAAAATCTGTTGTTCAATATCTGACTGCTTGTATTGCCTCATGACTGATGAAAATTTTGCCTTGTGTGCAGTAGAATTTTGATGCATCGCAATGCATCGTAGAATCGAATTGAATCGAATCGTTACCTGGTAAATCGTAATCGAATTGAATCGTGAGGGCAGTGCCAATGCACACCCCTACTGTTAGTCTCAGCCTATTTATACCATGTTCACTCATTCACTCACCGTGAAGTTTTGTTTTAGTATCACACTGCAATTCCGAGCATTCTTCTGGTTTTCTTGTCTCTTGGTTTTGGATTTCTTGCCCTTTTCCCTGGATTACTCTTTTGCCTCTGCCCCCTTCCTGTTTTTTTGTTTGTTTGTTTGTTTGTATGGACTGTCTGCCTGTGTTTTGACCCATTGCCTGTACTTTGGATTGCCCATAATAAAGCTGTGTTTGGATTCTCCACCTTCGTGTCTTGGAGCAGTTTGTGACATCATCCTAGGTGTATATGACATTCTTCTATCAGATGAATACAATCAAAAGTTATATTAAAAAAAAATGTACTGGCTCTTCCAAGCTTTATAATGCAGTGAATTGCTGTTTCTGTTTTGAAGTCCATAAAAGTGCATCTATCCATGATAAAAGTGCTCCACACGTCTCAGGGGGGTTAATACTGGCCTTTTGAGAAGAATGTAAAATACACGTCAGATAGAGCTTAGATCGGGCCCAACAAATCAAGCCCGACCCTACCCGAGCCCGATGTGTCCGAGCCCAGCCCGGCCAGACACGTTCACTGTGATTATGAGCCCGAGCCCGATTTAAACCCGACCATTTTTAATATGTGGGCGTTGTAACCAGGGGTGGCGGCAGAATTTTTTTTAACACAGGTGCTGCTGTGCTAGATCAGTTAGGCTACGGGGGGATCTGCGCAGTTGAACAAGCACAACATTCAGCATTCAATCAAATATTCTTAAAGATTAATTATTATTAATAATGTTACTTCAACATATTGTTATTTCAACATAATATGTGTGTGAGCAACAAGCAAGATGTGCATTTGTTAATTCGGTGACAGCGTGAGTTTCAAATGTAAGTGACCGTGGCGCGCCGGCGATTCCATGTCATGATTATTTGTCTGCTAAATTGCTTTTTATGTATTAAATCTACGCAATTGGTTGATGAAAAATGTATTAAAATTAAAATATAATTTATACTAAACGAAATTCACTTTAAAGAAAAACTTCCTTCAAAACAAAACTTAACAAACTTGACACTAAGGCCCGGTTTCACAGACAGGACTTAGACTAAGCCAGGATTAGGCCTTAGTTCAATTAGCACATTTTAGTAACTTTTATAAAAGTGTCTATGAAATAAAACATTAGTGGTGTCATCTGGAGACAAAACAATTGCACTGACATATTTTAAGATTTGCCAGTGCTAGTTTCTCTCAGTTGAAACAGCTCAAAAGTGCAATTTAGTCTGGGACTAGCTTAAGTCTCGTCTGTGAAACCGGGGATAAATGTGCTTATTCAATGGCTAAAACACGTATAGGCTAGACTCTCTTTTTGAACAAATTGCAGCACATTCATTTAATTCAGAATTTTGCACATGTAAGTGGGCATTTGTTTGTGCATAGTAAAACATATCTGTAACATTTATCACGTTCATAATTGTGCGTGCATTTATTAATTATTATCTCAATGAATAATGCGACAAGGAAGAAACATGTAAACTGCGTTGTTTGTTTATTCAGAAATAATTGAATGGATTGGAAAAGTAACAAAAGAGGACATCAAGGGCTGAGGCTGCACTACTATCATAATTTCTGTCATGGCAAGACTGCTTCATGTGTCTGTTCAGCGTCGAAGTCCCGTTTATTTGCTGTCATAGGCGAGCAGCGTGCCGCATTTAATGCACGAAACAAAGCCAACACATATGTTGTCACTCCCCACGACTATAGTTTAAAATGATTCCATACCTACGATTTTCCTCCAAACTTGCTCAAAGTTAATTCTCCTGTTTTTTATTTGCTTCTTCAAGCACTTAAGCTACAGAATAGTAGCCTACAGCACGCACAGCAGGAGTGATAGGTGATGCGTGCGAGAGTGCGAGTGGACGAGATGCTGCGCATGACACGTGACGTGCTTTATCAAGGGCCCGACCCGACCCGGCCCGAGAACAGTGGCGGGAAATATCGGCCCGGCCCGGCCCGTGGGTCGGGTCGGGTCGGGTCGAGTCCGGGCTCGGGCAGAGAATCTAAGCTCTAACGTCAGATGACTTTAGGGTAAGTAAATCATGGGCTAATTTAAATTTTTGGGTAAAATATCCCTTTAATTCAGTTTTAAAAACATTACAGCGTAAATGCAAAGAGAAAACTTTAGCTTTGGATTATCACAGTCTTGAATATGTCAATGATTAGCGGCAACATTATTTCTGGATTCTGGTGCATTTAAAGATTTTGTGTTATGTCAGATTTAAAATAAAAAACTACGTTGAGTGCATTAATGACCAAAAATGGTCACATATTAAACACTGCCTAAAATATTATATATTATTATTATTTTCCACTTTTACTGAGTTAAATCTTTTAACCAGCATCAGTCCTCATCATAACTACCAAATTATTATTTAATTTCAGGATTTTAACCCTTTAACCTCCAGTTTTGGTGAAGATACCATCAATTTGTATAAGAGGAAAAAACACAAAAATGTATTTATAATCCATATACTAAATGCAAAGTGAAAACCTTGGCTTTGGATTATCACAGTCTTGAATATGTCAAAGATTAGCAGCAACTTATTTTTAGTGCATTGTTTTGTGCTACGTCAGATTTAAAGGGGCATTTCACCCGTGGGAACATTAATCTTTGTTGAAAGTGGGTCATATATGTAGTCGAAATATAACAAAAATTTCGAATTTGGTGCCTCCTGGACCGAGAAAACAGTTTTGTTTTCTTTCATTTGTTTAAAAGACAACAACTCCCACAATGCACCGCATTGACAGCTCCGCAAGCCACTCCCACTAATCCAGAACACCACCATATGCGCGCGCCCGCGCCGCTTTCTCCATCATATGCGGGGCAAAATGGTTCACAAAACAAAAGTCTGTGTCCTCGTCTGATTCAGAGATTTCGTCCAGGAGAAATTGGCATCGATGAAATTCTTTGAGCAGACGGACTCTATCTCTGTGTCCGTAGGCGCACAGGCACCAGCAGTCCCCCCTAGCTCGAGCCGCGAGCTCCTCGTCCGCGACCCTAGCCTAAAGAAGCCGCAGCAGCCGCTCCTGTTCAGCTGCTCTTCGCTATATTGCGGCTCGTAAAAGAAGCCACACACATCTGAGTCAAGCATCAGACTTTCAAAATCCTGTTCTTCCATATCATATTGAGTACCTTCTGCCATTGTCATAACTTTACATCTGTCTCAACAGCGCCTGTTAGCTTAGCTTCCAAACAAGATGGTGGATATTGCTTTTAGTTTCTGCAAGTGAAGTCCCACCCACTGATCTGTAATAGTCTTTAGGGTGAGTGGGTCCCACCCCCTGGAATAATGAGGACGAGTGTTTGTAGTCTCAACCCCTATTCAGATATTTGACTTCCAGCTTACAATGACGCAAAATGACGATTTTTACATCATTGTAAGCAGGAACTGCAAAACTGAAATCCTTATTTCTCCCATCACAGGGAAATATTAGGGAATAATGCATGACCATTCAAAAATATGACTGTGTTTCTAACTATACAAAGCTTAATGCAAATGGGTGAAGTGACCATTTAAAAAATAAATAAATAAATAAATAAATAAAAAATCACACGTAGCGTTTAAGGAGAAATTTGTTCCAGTTTAAACCCATTAAAATATCCATTTTTGAACCCACTGTCATAATATCATAAAATCATAATTTCTATTCAAATACTGTGTCATTACAAAGCATTGGGGTAAAATATTTACTTTTTACTGTTTTCCACCAGTTGGTACCATTTTTCATATAATTGACATACTGCAAACATCTGCAGTATTGCAAACATTTTCCTGATTTCTACTAGATGTCTATAACCCGTGCCTGTCTCCCTACACATCAAAATTTGCTCTAGAAAGAAAGCAAAACTACAAGATCACAATGAACATGATTTTTTATTGTTATAAATTCTCTAAACATATCAAAAACTTCAAAACAAAATGGGGTCATTGTTCAAGGGACCAGCAGGATGGTTGGAATGTGGCAGCAGGGAGCCTGGGCAAAATGGGAGCATGCAGTGGACCGCAGAGTCTCATGGGCAGAGCTGTGGAAAGCAGACCCTCATCAATACGGTTCCTGATCCAGGCTGTCTACGATGTACTACCGAGCCCATGCAACCTGTTCAGCTGGGGATTGGTGGAGTCACCAGCCTGCAACCTCTGCCTGAAGAGGGGTTTGAAGGCCCTGGGCGAGGGTCGCTACTGGTGGCGCCATGACCAAGTCCTGAAGGCAAAAAACTTTTACAGAAATTTTCCTTAAATGTTTTACAGAAAAACAGTTATAAAAAAAATATTTTACAGCTATTTCCTGAATTATTACGATCAAACACCTTCACTGTAAAAAAAATCCCATAAAAGAAAACGGTCAATGACTGTCAGCAACCATAAAATTAATGTCAAATATCCTAATTTAAATAAGTGCAATACACTTTTACCGAAATCTTCATTAATCGTTTTTAACAAAAACACAGTTATTTCAGATTTATTTTCTGAAATTTTTTACTACAACATATGCAGTTAACTACATGCATGATTTGCTGTGACTATACGTCACTGCATCAGCAACTACACAGTTACTGTCAGTTAACAAAATAAAAAAATGTAAAGCTGAAATGGTATATTAAAAATACACTTTAGCTCATCTTCAGTGTGTCTCAAAATAGCACAGTTGAGTACACTAAGATGATCTTAAGTTTATCTTAATAAGTACTAAAGATAAGCTTTGGTATATTAAGTACAAAATGTGCGAAAATAGAGCACTTTAAGTACATTATGGAAGTGTACTAAGTGAACTTAAAATAAAATGTATTTTAGTGAACTTTTTTTTTCACCTGGGCTTATCTATAGAAGCGTAAATTCGTTTTTTATTTGTTATAGTTTTGATAATATGTGCATGGCTTAATCTTAAAATTATATTCTTAGTCTTAACATGATCATGTTTCACGTTGTGGTCCTGGGGGTGGCCCCTTTCATCAGAAGAATCATCAGATTAGCCTACCTTCGTGATAACGCAAAGAGGTCTGCTGTGGCGGTCCGTTCAGAATTCGCCTAGAAGCTAGCTCACTTTTCTGAACGGACCGCCACAGCAGCCTCTTTGCGTGATCACGAAGGTAGGCTAATGGCTGAATCGGAATTTATAAGCA
Source organism: Leuciscus waleckii (assembly GCA_900092035.1). Classification (NCBI taxonomy): domain Eukaryota; kingdom Metazoa; phylum Chordata; class Actinopteri; order Cypriniformes; family Leuciscidae; genus Leuciscus; species Leuciscus waleckii. The sequence goes on from FLSR01004883.1 coordinate 22,535,255, forward strand.
AAATCACGGGAATCAATAGCCTAATACAGCCCAGTTGTGCTAAAATGAATATCATGAGACGCCATCCATCAGCAGATGAATGATATGGAAAAGTTAAGTTAAAGCAGCTAAAGCCAGTGCTACTACCCATGCGAATATGAACACTAAGCTTTCCCCTCCAAAAATGTAGCCTAAAACTTATCTAAGTAGCCTAATATACAGTTTTTCGTTGTCATCCTGCCTCTCCAAATGCAAAACTGACATTAACAAAATGCAATAACAGCTGAAAAAGTACTTGGGTGTGTGTTTTATTTTATATTTACCGTTCAATAATGCAATCGCTGCTGTCAGTCCCAGAGAAGAACATGCCAGCCAGCGTACGTTTTGGAACTATTGGGGCTTACATGAACCACGTGACAGCCATAGCGGCGACATCAAAGAGTGTCGCAACTCTCTCTCTCTATGGCTCTGG
>FLSR01004883.1:22536140-22553532 GCA_900092035.1 Leuciscus waleckii
GATTTACTACTAATCAAGGAACCGGCTTTACTGACGAGATGCGCATAACAATATCGCGATTTAAATCGCCCAGCCCCAGAGACGGAGTTCTTTATTTAATTCATAAAAGACAAAATAATGACAGAAATACTGGATTCTAAACATCAAAGAAATGCCAGAAATGAGTGAGAAAAACCCAGAAACACTTCATATGTGCCGCTCACAGACACAGTATAAGGTCTTTCCTTGCCATTAATGCTTGGATAACACGCCTACGTTTCCTTCCATTAATAATAATAACGTCTAGTGCGGTACATGGCTGTGATTTATATATAAACTTACCAATGTCCGTTGCCATGATTTTTGGAATGACTTATCGCGAGAGGAAAAAATGACGTTTTAGTCGCATAACATCGGTTAATGGAAACGCCGTCATTTCGCAATAGTTTTTTATCGATATTTTGAAAAAAAACAAATTCGCGAAAGTTTTGCGCGAATCTTTAATGGAAACGCGGCTAGTGACAATCGCATGCAGCATTCGTTTTGTTTTTGCTACTATCACTCCAACGCACTCCATTCTTCGTGAAAGAGTTATAAAAAGGCACACAGGAAACAAAATCACAGAGATGCCAATTCACACGGGACTAAAATTATCACAAGACATCGGTGTCCGGCGAAACATGGTAGGTCATTTGCGGGGGAATTTTTACATTACAAATTACAGACATTGTCGATTCACACAGGATAAAGATCAAAGACAACCTTCGCAAAAATGTTATTCTATTTCATAGTTTACCTGTCAAAATATAGGTGAAAATATGTCCGAAAAGAAACAAAGATTGCAGACCTACTGGTGAAGGACGCGATGAGCCGGTCCCTCCTGCCGATATGAAGACCGGCTTCTACAACCCGTACTTCATTGTACCCAAGAAAGGCGGTGGGTTATGACCCATCTTGGACCTGCGTGTCCTGAACTGGTCCCTTCACAGACTGAATGCGTCAAATGCGGCCATCGATGCAGCCCCTGAATTGGGACACAGCTTTTGTTTCTCAGCAAGTCAAGTCAAGTCATCTTCATTTATATAGCGCTTTTAACAATGTAGATTGTCTCAAAGCAGCTTTACAGAGATAAGCGTAGAATTTAAGGTAACAGAGATTGTTTCGGCTTTACAGCAGAGTTAAGTTATTTCCATTTGTTATTAAATTAGGGGCCGCTAAGACGACACCATTCCCTCTACACAGACTTTAAACGCGAACCAGTGAGAAACGCTGATGGCGTTCACATGCGCATTTAGAATGGGTTCTATAGTTATGTGCGTTTGAAAATACACAGGTTTGGAATTCCCTACAAGCCAAGCCTAAACAAAATACTTGTCTTTCCTTATTCATTTTGATAAGGAATTTTATTTTATTTGTTGCTTTGGGGAAGGACCGCGAGACGAATTTTCCCGACAACGCCTTATCTGTAAAGTGGTAGTGGGATCCTCCATAGGGAGAGACTAGTTGGCACTTCAGCACTGCGTTGTCATCGGTCCAGGCGAAGGTCCTTCGTCAGATCTGGATACGGCCTGGATCCGGCAGGCTGCAGGAAAAACCTCGGGATAAACAAAAACACTAAAATTAGCATAGATGCCTTTCTTCTTATGATGTAAAAAGTACATCAGGATTTATGGGAAGTGTTCCCGGTTCCGGCAGCAGGAAGTGTGGCAAATACAAATTACTTTGACAAGGAAGTGTGGCAAACACAAATTACTTTGACATAGTCCTCCTATATTTCTACTGCCCACCGTGCTCTGTTTTCCTAAAGGCGCCGGGTGACGGTGGCACGGGTTTGAGGGCCCTTTTCATCGCTGCTTGCAGCTTTCATTTTTTTTATTTTGCTTCACTTTAATTTAGCTCCGCGCTTAATCTGACTCAAATTTCGAATAGTTATTAAATTTAGATTGTGTTTCTAATTAGGGAGTAATCATAAATATTTTTTATGCTTTAATTTATATCTTTGATTATTCTGGGAATCCCATATTTTCAATTATTCGTTCAATAAGGGACCCGGTGCACGTTGGCTGCACGTTGAATCGTCACCTCACGGACAAAAACTCGTCAGTTCTGATCTTAGTCAGAGGATGCAGAGTGAGCTATTTAACTTGTAGTCAGCCACGCTCTGCTTGCTCATAATTTTTATTTATTTTTTTGTCACGAAACTGCAACTTGCTCAGGCAGTGATAGTCAGAAATCGCAAGGTCCCGAATGATGTGCTCCATACTCCATTCATTGGTCATTCGGAATGATCTACCCTGAACACAGATTTGCAGAAACCCCAGACTCCACATTAATCTACTATATATTTTTGTTTATTAATGCAAGTGGAGTGGAACTCTGTATAAACCCAACTGGGTTTCGTTCCCCTCCTTGTACTGTATCCATGTGATACTCGTGCAGAACAAATAAACAAATAAACAAACAATTACCATTTTATTTGTCAGGTTAAAATGTATCATGCCAATTTCACAATTAAACAGTTAGAAGCCAATTCAGAGATAATAAATACATAACATAAATTGCTCAAAGGGTACTCTAAGAGTAAGAAATGCATACCTGACAGACACACAGTGGTGTGTGAGTATGTTCCGAGTGCAAGACTCAGGAAGACACTGGCATAGCACTGCATGGGGGTTTTCTGGTTACAGATTCCCAAATGGCTGCTCTGCCACCTTCCCTTAAATACCCAAACCAAACCAAATAGGTTGTAAATAATTACTGCAAAAACACCTGGCTTTGGGGGAGAGGAGAGGATTAACATATCTTGAAGAGACACCACCCAAAAAGGAGAACAGAATTCTCCTAAGTTTTCAATCTTTCTCATAATACCAGTGACTGCAATGAAATTTAGACCATTTTACATTTAAGACATTTAAAATGATACCGAACATAAAAAAAAAAAACCCAACAACAATAGATTCACAAGATATGTGAAATATATATGACTGAGACCCAAATAACTAATCATTTCTGTTTCCATTACAGACTGCATTCAGCTTATGGGTCTATGACGTGATGAACGAATTCAATTCAAAACCGAAGACTCGAGAGGTGAACTAATCATTACTGTTTCCTGTACAGAATCTATGGGATGTTGTGCATGTGCTGTCAGCACAAAATTAACGAATCGCTCTCTGAGACAACTCATTGTTCCTGAGTCATATTAAAGATTCGTTCAAAATGAATGAATCGTTCATGAACGACACATCACTAGTGGAGATCGAACCAGCAACCTTCTGCTTATCAGTTCAGTGGTTTAGCCCACAAAAGTAATTAAATATTTAAGGAAAACAGACGGGAAAGCTATTCTATGCAAAGTTACTTTATCTACAGTATTTGTGCAATACTTGCTAATTTCGAGACCAGTGATTTGTAATTGAATTAAATTAAACCTGAATTTGTATGATCAAAAATACAGTAAAAACAGTCATGTTTTGAACAATTATTGTAAATTAAATTATTTTGTTTTAATATATTTTAAAATATAGTCCATTTTGTTTTTGTTTTCACTGTATTCTGTTCCTGTTTTTCCTGCCTGAGTTCCTAGTTAGTTTTCCTGACTGTTAACTAGTTCCCAAACACCTGTTTCTGTTTACCTTGATTCAGAGATGGGGACTCGAGTCACATGACTTGACTCGAGTCAGACTCGAGTCTCAAATTTAAGGACTTGAGACTTGCTTGACTAAATTAAGAAAATGACTCGACTTGACTTTGACTTGAGATCCAATGACTCGAGACTTGACTTGACTTTAACTGTATGACTCGAGAATGACTTGATATACATTTTTATATAAATCATCGCAACATCAAGTGATGAACAAAATGAAAGCAACGGAACCATTGACGCCAGTCATCAGATTCTGCGCGATTGCGTGACGCTGCACAAGCCCAGAAAACACATACATCGCGGTGAGCTCGGCAGCGCGCTAAATACAAAAACATCTCCCAGCATCGTTTCTTTTTGGATATAAACACTAGAAATTGACCATATTCATACAAGAAGATTTGCTGTACGCATAATAACAAGCAAGGGATATCGGACGACCATCACAACCTCGAACAGTCGAACTTCATTCACCACGTCTAAAAGTAAGCTATGGCTTGTTTAACCTGTTTGTTATAGTTAATTTGACTATCTTTAAATCTAGAGAGAATATTGGTCAAAACAGCATGCCTCTTTATACACAATTATGTTTTCAAATGTAGCTTAATGTTGTCAATATTCAAAAGATAATTAATGATGGCATATGTTTTGTATCACATTTGCCACATTTCTTTCCAATCATGCTTTAAAGCCAAATATGTCGTTCTTTCCAATGACAAAAAACAACATAGAAAACTGTTAATGTTTTGTCGTGTTTTATGTTTCTCTTAAAGCAGGGTTAGATGTTATCAGGGGTTTGGGGGCAAAATGCCAGCAGAATTAATATGCACCCAAAATTCAAAATGTGGTGGAAAAATTGCCCTAGTATGAGTTATTTTTATAATTAGCCTATAACATAAGATATTAAAAAATATTTCCAGAATATTGGCGCGATTGCAAATGTGATAATGATTTTATAAAACAGTTCAGTAAACAAAGAGTGAATATTGTGATGTGACATTTTAGACATAATATTCAAAATATTCTCTGTTTTTGCTCTATTTCTCCAATGACAATAGTTCCAAACAAGCCACAGAAAGAGTTATGCGTATTTGTGATTCAGTGACCTATAGTTGCTTAGTTCCAGAACGAATCTGCCGTTTTGAACAAATCAGTTGAATGAATGCTTCTCGAGTAACTGTGTTGTGTATTTCGTGATGTTTTTTCTTTTGTATTTGTATTATCTTTTTTATTATTTTTTACTTTTTATGGATGGACCATGAGTCTGAAATAAAAGATACTATATGACTCGTACATTAAGACGGTGATTTGGCGCCACCTATTGGCGGTTTAAACTTCATAATTAAAAATATATAACTTGTATAAAGGGGATGCCAGTTTGAAGAATGCCATTTGGTGGCATAGGAACCATTATACTTGAATTGTGAATTGTGTAATACCTTTTAATGGTCTTCTGCAATGTTTGAGGCATATTTATTTTTTCATGCTTTAATGTTGGCCTAATTTCAGTTACATTTACATTTTAGGCTATGTAGTTTGACATTTTGGGGGGAAATCGCGCACATAGTGCAGGTGGGAGGAGCGTCGTGTTCCGGCTACTACTGAGTTCCCACGGGACTTCAGCGCGAGATTACAGCTAGCCGTCTAAAACACTATTTAGGTGAGTTTAAACAATGGCTAAGTTGCTAAACGCATCTTGTTGTCATGTAAGGGCCCTGTTCATGTTGGACAGACATTTTAATTGCATTTTGTGTCTGTTAAGAGGCACAAAGACACTCTTTATGTATATGCCCCCATAACTGCCGTTTTAGCTGAGTGGGAGGTCTGGGCATTAGCTGTAGCAGCTCCGTGTTGCAAGCACCAATCCGGTTCATTTTTTTTTTCTATAGACAGTACTCACAAAGGTATAACGATCAAGATTAACTTAAAAATTGCCCGGAGTTCTCCTTTAAGGCCTCAGTTTATCATTTGTTGATTAAGTCAGTTAGTTATCATGCACAATTTAAATTGCTTGATAAAGGTGAGATTAGAAATCTTGTTTGGCTGTTCATTCAAAGTTATTTGAATTGCTGCAGATAGTGGCTGTGTTCGACACCGCATACTCGCAGAGTAGGTTCTTAATTTCAATGAATACTTACGGAGCGCTAAAAGAGTATATAGCCTGAAAGCTGATCCGCCATATTGACGTTATCATGTGACCTACAACATTATCACAAGCGCAGCAACTTAAAAGAAATCAGCGACCGGTTTAATTAATCTATCTGGAAATACTGTATATATCTGTAGATATTGATGAAACTTGCTCCTTTTGTGGTCTTGTTGAAGAAACAGCAGCCCAGTTATTTTGTGATTCTAGTATAACCAATACATGTTTGTATCTTTCCCCGATCTTGTATGTGTCATGGTTGGATGAGGCAAGAACTAAATTTTGCAACAGGTAGCAAACAAGTCAGGTAACAAAGGAGGACAGGTGGGGCAAATTAACTAATAATCAGGTAACAAAATGGGCGGGATTAGACAGGATCAACAAGAGAGCACATGGCACAAGGAAACACACATGACAAGCCCAGGGTTGCCAACTCTCACGCATCTGGCGTGACACTCACGCTTTCAGCATCAATCTCACGCTCTCACGCTCTCACGCTCTCACGCACACGCAAGAAATGTCATGCCAAAATCCATTTTTCTCCCCTCTCAATCCGTACATTCTGTTGATGACTAGACCACAGCATATTAATGACAGGAGAGGAGTTTAAGGCCCACAGCTGTAACATCTGCCTACAACGTTCTCACTGCAGTATTCTCTGATCGTTGATTCGCTGAAAACCTTGTACCTGATACGTCAGTTGCGTGTGAAAAGTTCAGAGAGAGTTCAGAGCATAGGTTCGGAGTTTGAGCCCACTGATGCGCGTTTGAAAGTTTAGATGACAATCAAGGTAAGCAGATAATAAAATGGTGTGCCTTTCACTACAGACGTAGCCTTGCCTAATCAGTCTGTGTGCCGAGAGTACAGACTTCAGCTATAGTTGTGAAAGTTGTCTGACATGCGTTATGTGGGCTAGCTAATTGCTCAATAAAAATAGGCTCATGGTACAAATTACATTTTGGCAAATCGGCAAGTGGCATTTTAAAATTCCCCAAATGATCAAAGGTTGCCCAGATTGTGTTGAGCCTGCCACACTCAAATGCGGATGCTGAGCGAACCTTTTCAGTTATTGGCGCCTAAACAAGACTGACACCAGGAACAGACTGTCACTTGATGGCACCCTGTGAGTGATGGGAAGTTCGGATAATTTTACTGACTCGCTTGTTCGATCTCGTTCATTAAAATGAACAAATCTTTTTTTCGAGTCATTTCGTTCATTTAAGGGGCTTTAAATGTTATACTTTTAACAGCCAAATTCCCCGAACACATCCACCTATGCAGTCTTTATCATATTCTGAGTTAAGAAATCATTATAATGCAGTCAAAAATAATTTACAGGGAACATAAATGATTACTTTACCTTTCCGAGTCTTTCGTTCATTTGTCATGTGACAGACGCAATGAACGTTCATGAACGGATTGAACCCTGATTCAGATACGAGCCTCCTGCAGAGGTAGTGAAGCAGGCCAACACTGTCACTGTGGCATAGGCTACAACAGACCTAGTGTTGTGGTTTTCTGGGGAGGTGGAGTAACAATTATGTGTCCCTTTTGTTTTGAGATTTTTTATTGTTTTGATGTTTGTTTTACATGTTTGTTATTTAATCACCTCTATCTTTATTTTTTTATAGTGCAATCAATAAATTAATTGTACATTTTGAAAACTTTTCTATTAGTTTTTTCTTCTTCTTTTTTTTTTTTTTTTTCATAAATCAGGGTTTTTACTAAGTAAATGTGGCCATAAATCAGGGTTTATACTAAGTAAATGTGGCATAATGATCTGAAAGCCCATTTGTCCTTATTCCTAAGTCATGTGACGTCATTCACCTGCGCTGGCATTTAGGCTCGACGTGCGCGTCTTCTGAACGCTCGCTTGTCTGCTTCATGCTGCACGCTGCTGTTACTGCTCCCAGCGCGTCTTTTGGGAACTCTTGCCTTATTGTTTGCTGCACGCGGTTGTGACTGTTCTGGACGGACAACAACTTCCCATTTGCATTTCATTACCAATGTGGTTTTTGCGTCACTTGGATGGCTGTTGTGCGGGCGTCTGTGGACTTCAGGTGCGGGTATGACAGGTTTTAATTTACTGTTGTCGCCTTATTAAAGTGTAGCAACTGGTTAGATGGCAACTCTCCTGCATTTGTTTTGTTAGTTCGTTCGTTGGTGCGTAAATGACGACTGCGTTAAACTATTGAGGGGATGTCCTTTTGGGTGCTTGGCCCTGCAGCTACGGTAGGTCACATCTAATTTCTCCTTTTAAAATGTATATGTGCATATATGGATTGTCTTAACCAATTGTGTGAATTTCAGGAGAACTACAGTTCGTGCAATGTCACCGCTGTTTTGTCATAGGCCAGTTTGACACTGCTGATACAATGTTTTGATACTGTTGTGCTTCATTACATCATTTTCATATTTTCTGCTTACACACACTTCCTCAAAGGAGATTTTGCCCATCTTATTATAAGACCTCAAATTTATCTTTCTTTTGTATAACTTTTCATGTTTTGATTTGTTTTTCTTGGTGAATATAATGTTTGTGAATTGATATTCTTTCCTATTGTTTATTCAGTTGAAGTGTTGATTTATGTGAAAAAAACATAAATATTACTTTGTTTCATTGATTTTTGGTAAAAAGATCCTTGAATTTGTTTTCTTTAATTGTTTTCTTTATTCGATTGGGCCTTAGGGTTGAAGATTGAGGCCTTTAGGTGGATGAGTATTGGCCATCCACCTATTAGCTTGTATAACCTCTGATTAATCTTTTCTTCTCTGCGTGGTATGTGTGTGGTGTGGAGTGTGTGTGTTCTCTTTCAGGAGCTGCGGCCCTTTTGACTTAGGAAATCATTTTCCCTCCTATCTTTGGTGGTGGGGTCTACAACGTGTGCCGTGACTGATTATTTCACTGGGGCTCTTAGTGCTGTGAGTGTGTGTGTGTGTGTGAGGGGAAAACGTATGTACCTGCTGCAAGGCCGCAGTTTTCTTTTTTTGTGAACATTGTATTTGTATTTGACTGATTAAAGCTTGTTCTCTTTTTCCTGTGTATGTTTTTTTATTATAAATTATAATAAAACCCTTTTTGTAATTTTGTATAAATACCCATGTCTCCATACTTTTCTGTCATTAGTGGGGAACTTGTGCGCGGGTAATATTCTCTGGGTGAAATTCCCAGGGTGGCGTAGTCTAAATTAAAACATCTAACATATAATGTCCTTTGTCTCTGTGGTTGCCACATTTGGCGTATAGTCGGCAGGACTTACTTATTACTTTGACAGGGTTTTGGAGACATAGGTATTCGTTTTGTGTTTTTGTGTGAGTATATGCATTTTGACAAAACAGCGGTGTCATTAACTGTTTCTCTTTAACATCCCTACGTTTTGGTGTAGGTTTATGCAGTTAATTCATAATTCTTTTCTCAATTAAACATTGTTAAATATGGATGTTGAGTTGCAGGAGCTGCGGGACCTGGTGGCCCAATTGAGGACTGAGAACGAAAGGCTACAGGGACAGCAACCTTCAGTAAGTGCCGTAAGTGATGCGCAGGGAGGTAATGCAGTGGCACCTAGGCCTTCAGAGGTCGGTGCTGGCACTGAAGCTGTTATAGTTTGTTTTTGTCCCCAGGGACCGGAAGTGCCCAAAGTTTAGTGGTAAATCAGGAGTAGGTATTAATGAGTGGGTTGAGGAAGCACAGGCCTGTATGCGGGTCCGTTGTTTGTTCACGGCCGATAAAGCTTTTTTCCTCTTTGATCATTTAGAGGGGGAAGCTCGAGAGGAAATCAGGCATCGTCCCGATGCAGAAAAGGGAGACCCTGACAAAATTATTGTGGCACTTCGTGACCTGTATGGTTGTTCCTTATCGTATGTAGCACTACTAGAAGCGTTCTTCTCTCGTAGGCAACAGGAGGGGGAGACCTTGTTGGAGTTCTCCCTCGCCTTAATGGGCCTCCAGGAGAAGGTGAAGCAACAGTCACCGGCCGCGATGCCAAATGCAGGGGTTTTGCTACGTGACCAGTTTGTTGAATTCGTTTTAGATCCAGCATTGCTCCGTGAGCTTAAACAATTGGTTCGTCGTGAGCCGTCCTGTATTTTTTTACATGTGCGTAGTGAAGCGATAAGGTGGGAGAGGGAGGGGATGCTGGGAGCTGCGAGAGCTCGAAGTCAGTCCCTCCCGTTAGCGTATGGGGTTCAATATGGAATGCAAGGACGTTCTGGGTTGGAGGGTGGTGGCTTGGTGGTCAGATCGGAATTTGATGAGTTAAAAGAGATGTTAAAACTCCAACAGGAACAGTTGGGCCAGCTTACTCAAGGGCTTGCCCAGTTACAGGGTTCGTCCTCGCAAAAGACCTCCCCTCGCAGGGGTCCTGTAATATGTAGACGTTGTCAACGTGCTGGTCACTTCGCTAGAGAATGTGATGGTGACCGGGTTTCTCCTCGCCCTTGGCCTCCCTCCGCAGTAGTACCCGTATCTGGGGGAAGACAGTCCCGCCCGGCACAACAGTCGGAAAACTAGTTCCCACCGGGCTGCAGAGCCACAGTCCGGTTGGGGTGTCAATGGGTTCAGTTTTTAACCACGTTGAAAACATGCCTTTACTAATTTCGTCCTGTCCACATCTTGTTGCCGCTTTGTGGGGTTTCAGTTCCCTGTTTGGTGGACACTGGTTCGATGGTGTCCACTCTTACAGAGAGCTGTTTCCGTAGAGATATTGCACCAGGAGAACAGGAAGAGCTTAAAATGTGTCATTGGTTGCAGCTGCGTGCGGCAAACGGGCTCGAGATTCCATATATTGGCTACGTAGAGTTAGACATTGAGCTTTGTGGGAGTTTGGTGCCTAAGTGTGGGGTTCTGGTGGTCCGAGATCCTCCTGGTGGTGTGTGTGCAGCTGTTCCTGGGGTGTTGGGTATGAACATCCTGAGCCGCTGCTACCAGGAGCTCTTTGGCCAGCATGGCCCTGCAATGTTTAGTGTGCCTTTTGTAACTCAGGCCCCGAGCGTTATGCTTCAGGCACTTCAGTATTGCTGTCGCGTTAATACTGAACCGGTAGAGGGTCGTGCTGGTAAGCTCAGAGTTCATGGCCACCGGGCTTGCTGTATACCCGGTGGCACAGTGAAATTTGTCGCTGCCACATGTTCTGAGCACTATGCTGATTCTCCGGTGTTTTTTGAGCCACCCGAGCAGGGGTTACCTGCTGGATTATTGGCATCTCCTGCGTTAATTCAGGTTATTCGGGGCACTGCATATGTGCCCATTGTGAACGTCGGGACTTCCGATGTCATGCTTTATCCCCGTAGCTTTTTAGGAACTTTGGATCAGGTGCTTGTGGTTAGCTTGCCCCCAGATGTGGCAGAGATTCGATCTGTTGTTGCCACTGGCCAGACCCAGGTTCCCCAGGTAGTTCTCACTATGGAGGAACAGATTAATGTTCTAGAATTGCCAGGATTATCGGTGAAGGAGGTAAGTCAAGTGAGGGCGTTGCTTCATAGATACGAGTCGGTATTTTCAACCCATGAGGGGGATTTGGGATGTACTGGTTTGTTGGCTCATGATATTCCCCTCATGGACGACGTTCCAGTTCGGCAGCGTTATCGCCGGATCCCGCCCTCCGAGTATGAGGTGGTTAAAGCACATATTAATCAATTGCTTGGGCACGGTGATCAGAGAGAGCTGTAGCCCCTACGCTTCCCCGATAGTTCTGGTAAAGAAAAAGGACGGTACCCTGCGCATGTGCGTAGATTACCGTCAACTAAATGCCAAAACCCGAAAAGATGCATTTCCCTTGCCTCGCATAGAGGAATCTTTAGATGCTTTATCAGGGGCCTGCTGGTTCTCAACCATGGACTTGGCTAATGGATATAACCAAGTCCCGGTAGCTGAGGGGGATCGACCGAAGACCGCCTTTTGCACCCCATTTGGCCTATTTGAGTACAATCGTATGCCATTTGGGCTCTGCAATGCCCCCAGCACCTTTCAGCGATTAATGCAACTTTTGTTCGGAGACCAGCAGTGCCAGTCATTATTATTATATCTTGATGACATTGTAGTGTTCTCATCATCAGTGGCACAACACTTGATGCGTCTAGAGGTGGTTTTACATCGTTTGGAGATTGAAGGGTTAAAGGCTAGGTTGGGGAAGTGTTCCTTTTTCCAGAAGGAGGTGAAATATCTGGGACATGTAATTTCAGCTGAGGGAGTGTCCACCGACCCCAGTAAAGTTGAGGCAGTTGCCCAGTGGCGCCGCCCAGAAACGGTCAAGGACTTGCGTTCATTTTTGGGTTTTGCAAGTTATTATCGTCGCTTCGTGGAGGGCTTTGCTCAATTGGCTGCCCCTCTACATCGGTCAGTGGCAGAATTTGCAGGGTCTAAATCTAGGAAGCATACAGTTGAACGCTTTGGGATGGCATGGTCTGAGCAGTGCCAACAAAGCTTCGATGGTTTGCGAGGTAAGCTTACGTCATCTCCGGTCCTGGCCTATGCTGACTTCTCTCGACCTTTTGTTCTAGAAGTAGACGCCAGCCATAGAGGACTGGGAGCGGTGCTCTCTCAGGAGCAAGGAGGCAGGGTGCGACCCACCGCTTATGCGAGTCGTAGTCTACGGCCCACTGAGCGCAACATGTCAAATTATAGCTCCATGAAGCTGGAGTTTGTAGCGCTCAAGTGGGCCATGAAGAAAATTCAGGGAATATTTGCTGGGACAGAAATGTGTAGTTTACACTGACAACAATCCCCTGAGTCACCTGAGTTCTGCAAAGCTTGGTGCTACGGAGCAGCGGTGGGCCGCACAGCTTGCCTCATGTGACTTTGAGATAAAGTATAGGTCCGGCCGAACTAATCGTAATGCTGACGCTCTTTCAAGACAGGATCCATCTGGCTGTCATGGGTTAGATCATGCGCTTCCCGGGACTAGTGTACCAGAGGAGATGCTGTGTTCTGTGAGGCAGGGAGAAGTAGGTCCCCATGTTTTTCAGGCAGCGATGTCAGTTCTACCTAGTTACTCTACCGAAGAAATGAGAGCCCAGCAGCGTGCTGATAGAGTCCTTAGTGAGGTATTACAGTTTTGGGATGATAAGATCTTTCCCAACGGGGAAGAGCGCAGAGGGCTCTCCAACCCAGCACGAGTCTTACTCCGCCAGTGGAATAGGTTGGTAGATCGGGAAGGTATAGTCTACCGCCGCGTGTTCCGTTCTGATGGAGGAGAGGAGATTTTTCAAATCCTTCTCCCTTCTTCTTTGCGCAGTGAAGTGTTGACCCTGTTGCATCAGGAACATGGACATCAGGGGATAGAGCGCACCCTCGAACTGGTGAGGCAGCGCTGCTATTGGCCAAGTATGGCAGCAGAAGTGGCCCAGTGGTGTCGAGATTGTGAGCGGTGCCAGGTTGCTAAAGATGCGCAACCAGCTGCTCGTAGTCATCTGGGCCACCTGTTGGCATCTCGGCCTAATGAGATTCTAGCAATTGATTTCACTGTGTTGGAGGCATCTCAGACAGGGATAGAGAATGTTTTAGTGATGACCGATGTGTTTACTAAATATACATTGGCTGTCCCAACACGAGACCAGCGTGCTGAAACGGTTGCTAGGGTGTTAGTGGGAGAATGGTTCTATAGGTTGGGGGTCCCTGGTCGAATTCATTCTGACCAGGGGCGCAACTTTGAGTCCATCCTGGTGCAGCAGTTATGCAGATTGTACACATCAAGAATCCCGGACGACACCGTATCATCCTGCGGGTAATGGCCAATGCGAGCGATTTAATCGCACATTGCATAATCTGTTGCGCACCCTCCCCCCCTCAAGAAAGAGGGATTGGGCATCTTGTCTCCCACAAGTGGTGTATTACTACAATACCACTCCCCACCAGGCCACCGGTGAGTCCCCATATTTTCTTATGTTTGGGCAGGAGCCACGGCTCCCGGTAGATTTTCTGCTTGGAGGGGTCCAGGATGTCGCTCCTGGCAACGTGCATGAGTGGATTGTAGAACATCAAGCAAGGCTACATGCTGCTTTTGAGGGGGCCAGTGCACGGTTAAAGCTTGCGGCGGATCATCGAAAGGCAAACCATGACCAGCATGTTCAGGATGTTCCATTGGCTGTTGGCCAGCTGGTGTATTTGAAGGAGTGTGGTAGACGAGGACGCCATAAAATCCAGGATGTGTGGAGTCCTATAGCCTATTATGTAGTGAAAGCACCAGAGGGTAATGGTGCTGTGTATTGTGTTGCATCACGGGAAGAACCCGATCAGGTTAAACATGTCCATCGTTCCCTGTTGAAGGGACGAAGTCAGGTGGTAACTCTGGAGTTGAATCCTAGTGATGTGCCTTCAACTCTGTTAGAGACCGTGTATGAGGAGGTAGACGAGGTGGACTGCTGGCATGTGGTCCCGAGGGAGCATCAAGAGGCAGGTGTGCCGGCCTTAGACGGTCATGCTTTGGTTGAGTCATCCACTACTGATGCAATGTCATTAGTGGCCCCAAGCGAGCCAGAGTTTGTTCATGTTGAAGTAGGGAGTGGCAGTTTGGTCTCCATCTCGCCCGGGGTTATACTCCCCCCTGAGCAAGACAATGGTCAGGTGAGGCCAAGACGAATGACTGCAGGACAACACTCTAACCCCTATCACCTTCCTAGGACATTAGGAGGCTCTGGGTCCACTATTCGATCAGCAGCCAACTCTAGTTCAGTTTCTGTTTTTAGACCCTGGAATTGAGTTCATCGTCGGGCGACGCACAAAAAGGTGGGGTAGATTGTGGCATAATGATCTGAAAGCCCATTTGTCCTTATTCCTAAGTCATGTGACGTCATTCACCTGCGCTGGCATTTAGGCTCGACGTGAGCGTCTTCTGAACGCTCGCTTGTCTGCTTCATGCTGCACGCTGCTGTTACTGCTCCCAGCGCGTCTTTTGGGAACTCTTGCCTTATTGTTTGCTGCACGCGGTTGTGACTGTTCTGGACGGACAACAACTTCCCATTTGCATTTCATTACCAATGTGGTTTTTGCGTCACTTGGATGGCTGTTGTGCGGGCGTCTGTGGACTTCAGGTGCGGGTATGACAGGTTTTAATTTACTGTTGTCCCCTTATTAAAGTGTAGCAACTGGTTAGATGGCAACTCTCCTGCATTTGTTTTGTTAGTTCGTTCCTTCGTGCGTAAATGACGACTGCGTTAAACTATTGAGGGGATGTCCTTTTGGGTGCTTGGCCCCGCAGCTACGGTAGGTCACATCTAATTTCTCCTTTTAAAATGTATATGTGCATATATGGATTGTCTTAACCAATTGTGTGAATTTCAGGAGAACTACAGTTCGTGCAATGTCACCGCTGTTTTGTCATAGGCCAGTTTGACACTGCTGATACAATGTTTTGATACTGTTGTGCTTCATTACATCATATTCATATTTTCTGCTTACACACACTTCCTCAAAGGAGATTTTGCCCATCTTATTATAAGACCTCAAATTTATCTTTCTTTTGTATAACTTTTCATGTTTTGATTTGTTTTTCTTGGTGAATATAATGTTTGTGAATTGATATTCTTTCCTATTGTTTATTCAGTTGAAGTGTTGATTTATGTGAAAAAAACATAAATATTACTGTGTTTCATTGATTTTTGGTAAAAAGATCCTTGAATTTGTTTTCTTTAATTGTTTTCTTTATTCGATTGGGCCTTAGGGTTGAAGATTGAGGCCTTTAGGTGGATGAGTATTGGCCATCCACCTATTAGCTTGTATAACCTCTGATTATCTTTTCTCTCTGCGTGGTATGTGTGTGGTGTGGAGTGTGTGTGTTCTCTTTCAGGAGCTGCGGCCCTTTTGACTTAGGAAATCATTTTCCCTCCTATCTTTGGTGGTGGGGTCTACAACGTGTGCCGTGACTGATTATTTCACTGGGGCTCTTAGTGCTGTGAGTGTGTGTGTGTGTGTGAGGGGAAAACGTATGTACCTGCTGCAAGGCCGCAGTTTTCTTTTTTTGTGAACATTGTATTTGTATTTGACTGATTGAAGCTTGTTCTCTTTTTCCTGTGTATGTTTTTTTATTATAAATTATAATAAAACCCTTTTTGTAATTTTGTACAAATACCCATGTCTCCATACTTTTCTGTCATTAGTGGGGAACTTGTGCGCGGGTAATATTCTCTGGGTGAAATTCCCAGGGTGGCGTAGTCTAAATTAAAACATCTAACATAAAAATATCCTTTGTCTCTGTGGTTGCCACATAAACAAGGACTGACATTTTTAAAATTAGGGTTAGGGTTACACGCGCGCACTGATGTTTTACAGAGTCTCACTCCAGCCAAAGTCCCAAAGTTGGCAACCCTGCAAGCCATGTGCTCACAACATACATGACTAAAACATAAGCACATGGCCAGTGAAAAACAATCACAAGCAATGTGCTCACACAAAATGAGACATGAACAAGCAGCTAATGAGACAATTCCTAAGCTGCGTGTTCACACAAAACATGACAAGAAAGCACACAGCCAGTGAAAAACACAGCACAAGACAAAAATAAAATGAAAGCATGCAGCCAATGTTAACATGAACCGCGTGCTACATAAAGCACATGCAGACAGAAGAGCGTACCGCCCAAGGGAACTCAAAACCGCACGCTCACACAACGAGACAGAGCGCATGAGAACGTACTCGGTTACTAACGTAACCTCGGTTCTCTCTAGAAGAGGGAACGAGTACTGCGTAAGATATCTTACGCTAGGGGAAAATCCTTTTTCCGCAAGATATTTAAGCCAAAAATTATCCTTAATTTTGTAATAATGCAAAACGCGTTGCGGCAGCATGCAGACATAGCCGAGGCAGCTCGCGCCCCTATTGGCTGATCTGCGGCAACTGCAGCAGCCTATCGAGCGAGGCCTGGCGTGACACCAGACCCAATCAGGGCTCTTCGCGCCCGCTGCTTCACGTCCCGCCGAAATGGGCGTGGTCTAGGCCTATAAATACCGCTCGCAGGCAGCTATTATCCGGTTTTTCATCATCGAAGCAACCAGAGCGTGTGCATGCACGGCAACATAAGCAGTACTCGTTCCCTCTTCTAGAGAGAACCGAGGTTACGTTAGTAACAGAGTACGTTCTCTCACGAGAGGTCTCTCGTACTGCGTAAAATATCTTACGCTAGGGGAAAATCCTTTTTCCGCGAGATATTGAAGCCCAAAATTATCCTTAATTTTGTAATAATGCAAAACGCGTTGCGGCACCATGCAGACATAGGCGAGGCAGCTCGCGCGCCTATTGGCTGCTCTGCGGCAACTGCAGCAGCCTATCGAGCGAGGCCGGGGGTGACGTCAGACCCAATCAGGCCACTTCGCGCCCGCTGCGTCACGTCCCGCCGAAACGGGCGTGGTCTAGGCCTATAAATACCGCTCGCAGGCAGCTATTATCCGGTTTTTCATCATCGAAGCAACCAGAGCGCGTGCGTGCACGGCAAGATATGCAGTACTCGTTCCCTCTTCTAGAGAGAACCGAGGTTACGTTAGTAACCGAGTACGTTCTATTACGAGAGGTCTCTCGTACTGCGTAACATATCTTACGCTAGGGGACCCAATGCAAAACAGATCGGAAGAGCGTCGTGTAGGGAAAGAGTGTAGATCTCGGTGGTCGCCGTATCATTAAAAAAAAAAAAACTTAA
>FLSR01004883.1:22557566-22572099 GCA_900092035.1 Leuciscus waleckii
CGGCGGGACGTGACGCAGCGGGCGCGAAGCACCCTCATTGGGTCTGGCGTCATGCCAGGCCTCGCTCGATAGGCTGCTGCAGTTGCGTCAGAACAGCCAATAGGCGTGCGAGCTGCCTCGCCTATGTCTGTATGCTGCCGCAACGGATAATTTTTGGCTTCAATATCTCGCGGAAAAAGGATTTTCCCCTAGCGTAAGATATCTTACGCAGTACGAGAGACCTCTCGTAAGAGAACAAGCAAATACTCATTCCGTGAGCTCACAACAGACCACAAACACACAGAGCATGAATGTTCGAATTCTGACAGAAAACCGAAACCAAACTAGACCGAAGTGCCGGGATCCAAATATCACGCTCCACACACAAAACCGCTCAAATTGACAGAAGAGCGCACGGCTTGAGCACTCTCGAAACAGCGCACTGTCAGGATCTACAGCCAAAACATATGTACTGCTGCTGCTCCGAAGAGCCATAGGAACCACGGCTGCGTTCGAAACCGTATACTCACTGAGTAGGTATTTCATTTCAATAAGTACTTACTTAACGAGCGCTAAAAGAGTAGGTACTTTATAGCCAGATCTCGTTAAGTATGAATGCGAGCAGTACATCATCCGCCATGTTGACGTTTTTATGTGACCTACGACGTCATCACAAGCGCAACAACTTAAGATATGAGCGACTGGTTTAGTTCATCTATGTGTAAATATCTTGATATTGACGAAACTGGCTCATTTTGTGTCTTGTTGAAGAAACAGCTAGCCATTTATTTTGTGAATACATTTATGGTTGATTTCTTATATTTTAAACCCTACTAATGTGACCCAGTTTGATCCTTAACTATTATTTTTTATTATGAAAACCCAAAATCGTCATCTCTTGAATATGTTGTTAATTTCTTTATTTTATCCACAGTTTTTCACCCACAGCCAAAAGTGGCTTAAATCTCCTTTATGTTTCCCTCTTTTTCTTGTTGAATTTCTAAATAACAAATAACAACAACAAAAAATTATTATTTTTTTTGTATGTATTATGATGAATTATTTAAAGTTATTTAACCTTGTCATTGTTCTTTTTTCCTGTGCATAAAATATCATATTATGATTAATGCAAACCCATTATATTTGTTCCATTCATTCATTGTTAAATATACAACCATGTATATTTTAAATTTAAATGAAATGTAAATATACAACCAATATAAATATACAAACAAAAAGAAACATGAATAAATTAGTAAAAGAACAAATAAAAGTAACCATCAATAAACACATGCATATACAAGTCAACAACACATGAAACTTTATTCAAACTACAATCATGTATTTACAGGCGGTGAACCCCACATCATACTGCCAGCTCAACACAGCGGTTCTCATTCTTCAGCTTTATTCTGATCACCAGAGGTGACCCGTGTCCTTTGTGCTGGAGGTTGTTGCATGCTGCGCTGTGATTCACAATCGGAGGCAATAAGAGCAGGTGGACTGATGGAGGGTCTCATCCATGGCAGCATTTCCAGGATTCAGCTCTGAGTTCCTCATCCTTAGTGCTCACACCAGTCTGCAGAGATTTCAGATCCTACAAAAATACACAAACATAATACAAAAGCAGTCATTTTAACAGCACAATGTTATTATATTAGAAGTAACTATAATAAAATGTTATGGTCTACTGACTATAAGTAACTTTGAACACATGTCAACTTATTCTAACCCTAACCCTACCAGTCTACTAATACTCTACTAATACTCTAATGAGAGTTAGTAGACATGTAGGTGCAATGTTACTTCTAGACAACAGAATGTGTTAAAGGGACCATCAAAATAAAGTGAAACCAATGTTATTGTATTAGAAGTAACAAAATCATCTTACTTTATATTTTAGTTAGATCCCTAAAATACCCTTTTTCCCCCACAAATGCCGCCATCATTCATCTTTCCTTGCAGGTCCTGCTCCACCACAAAAGATTTGCAGCAAATGCACAGAAATCAAGAATCAGAAAAGTGTCGTAATAGCTCTGTTTGAAATTACAATAATTAAAATAAACTACAACAATATGTTGTTATTCATTTCTGTAGTATACTCACTCAAAGCCTTCTTCAGCCACTCTCCACCGGATAAACACACACGTGTTCATCTGTCCTTGTAACATCCAGACAAGATTCACGTTACCTCTGTGATTTATGTGCTCAAAACTACATTTACATGTTGCGGTTGTTGCTGATGTGTTAACTCACTTTTTATCCAACATAAATGTTCCTCAATTTATCAACAGTACAAATGGACAAATAAATTATATAACTTATGTTTAGTTACTTGATATATTTGTTTATTTACTTTACTTACAGCACATTTGTCTAATGTAAACAGTGTTGAGAAAAGTGAATTATCTTACATAATAGCACACATTCATCACTCAGATATCTATTTCATGTTGTGATGTGCTCACCCAGGTAATTCTCGCCTACTCTTTTATGAATACTAAGGATTCATACATACTTTTTCGCTCACCTACTGCGTTTCCCCTGGAAGTATGCGGTTTCGAACGCAGCACATGTGTATGCTAGCTATGTGTGCCTGGCCCTTTAGTTTTGAGTATGAGAAATGGGGGATATGCTTGGTCTTGACGGACTAGATCTTCTCGCAGTATTCCCCTGAGCAGATCTAGCGTTATGTGGGCTGACATGAGGGGCATATAAAGCATTTCGCAGGTAGCCTATGTTTACTAGTTTATGTTTGCACATAGACCCCTTTTTTTCTGGTTTTTCCCCCCCCCCCCCCCCCAATATTAATAAAAATTCATATTACAATCAATTAATCAGTTCCAACAAACTCTTTTGATTATTCATTTATTCTAAGAAAAGCGTATCTTTCATGGCCACCAAAAGATAATTATTCCTTAGCTGTACAGCGCTTAGAGCATGTAACAAGATCAAGATCGTAAAAGGGACTTTGTTGCAAGCATATAATCAGAACCAACTACATATTGTGCACAAGTTTTATTAACTAAATCACAAACATAACTAAACTAAATAAACATACATACATTCATACATATGTAGCGCCCCCTACCTCCTTTTCTAAAGGTTTAGTAAGGGACAACACCAGGTTCAATAAACTAGTGCCTAAGAGATGTTGTATTACAAGGCCCCTCTGATGTCACTGAAATAAATACTTTACTTTTGGAAAGTTACTCAGAATAAATCTATGCTCACACAAGTTCACTGGTTAAGAATAAACTCTGTTGAATAAAGAAAACACTCGAAGTAGAAATATGTACAGAATTTAATTAAAGTAGAATTATAGAGTAAGAAATAGCCTAAATTTAAATTTGCAAAATATTACTCAATCACGTTAATCTCAAATTTGGTATAATATAACCCCAAGAAGGGGAATATCACATGTGACAGATATACAGAATTTACCTCTGACAAATACACCTCGAGTTAGTTGAGCGAATTAGCACCCTTGAAAGTACATGTATAGAATAATTCACTTTGTGTTTCCAAACTACTACTCTGAACACTCACATTTTTTAAGCGCGCGGAATCACCCTATATGAACGGATATTAAACACTGTGGGCCCACACACACACAGATAACACACACGCACACTCTCACAACCCACCCCGGAGCAGGCCTGAATCGTGGCTTGAGTACGTAGTGGCCGTGGAAACTGAAACTGGCCTCTTCACGCTCCTGAGCACAAACAAAGAAAAGCAAACAAGTGTACCTGAATTACTGTAGGAACTGTGAAATGATCGCGAAGCACCGTGGAAGGCCTCCTCCTGCAGATCCTCGTCACATTTTAGTTCTGGATGAGAGCAAAACAAAACAAATTACTAAATGAATAGAAATAAACTCAATACCTGTAGAATGTTGTTCTACTGGGTTACATGCTCCCCCTTCTAAACATCTCATGACCCCATGAGATTACTTCTCTACACTCTAACAGTGACTCTGGGCTCCATATGAGCACTCACACGAGCACATTGAGTACATTGTGCCATAGGGTAACACCAAACTGTGCTACAGGGTTTTCTTTCTGATTTCACCCCTTCAACATTTATGACCATTCCTCTATGAACCAGGGTGAAAGGTCGGTTAATGGGCCGGCCCAAACTTTCATAGCTCAGTCTGACTACAGGTCTTCTATTTCTTTTGGGGCGGGAATGACAGGTGTACTACCTCTCTGGCAGTATTAACAGTACCGGGATCTCCCCTTCCTTCCGGACGCTGATCTGGTAGTTCTCCATGGCCTTCTTCAGTGAACGTCGGCTCCGCAGCTTCTGCATGGGGTCTATCCAATTCCCCTTCACGGTCAACTGTGTCCTCCTCCACAGCAGATCCATCTTGTGCTTCACTCTCTGGCCTGGGCAGTCTCTCTACCCTATCCGGGTAGCAATACCACAGATCATCCTCCTCACTGTCAGACTCAGTCCTGGGTGCACCTTCACTCTGTGTCACATTCCTTCCTCTTAACTCTTTTCTTTGTTTTCTCTCCACATGTCTTGGCCTGGTCTCCTGTGGCGCAGACACTTTCCTTGAGACTTCAGGAACGGACAACCTCACTTCACCCCCAACAGGTAAGAGATGATCTCTGTGTAAAGTCCTTACACCTCCCATCCCTGATTCAGGTTTCAGACGATATACAGGTAAGTTCTTCAGCTTTTCTATCACCAGGTATGGTACAGAATTCCATTTGTCAGCAAGTTTGTGCTTGCCAATCAATGCCAGATTTTTTATCAGCACCCGATCTCCTACTTCCAGAGTATGATGTTTCACTTGTTTGTCATACAACCGTTTGTTCCTCTGTTGACTTTTCCCGGCAGTTTCAGTTGCTAACTGATATGCTCTCTGCAACTCTGACTTCATTCTCTCCACATACTGGTGATGGTTACTGGCTCCCACCCCATCAGGCGACGTCCCGAAACACAGATCCACTGGCAGACGAGCCTCCCTTCCGAAGAGTAGATAATATGGCGAATGCCCAGTGGCCTCGTTCTTAGTACAGTTGTAGGCGTGTACTAATCGATTAACGTGTTGACTCCATCTGCTCTTCTCTGCAGGATCCAGCGTACCAAGCATGGAAAGAAGCGTTCGGTTGAACCTTTCAGGCTGTGGGTCGCCTTGGGGAGGGTAGGGTGAAGTTCTTGATTTTCGTATCCCAAGCATTCTCAGCAGCTCCTTTATGAACCACTTCAAAATCCCGCCCCTGGTCTGAATGGATACGGGATGGTAGGCCGTAGTGAACAAAGAATTTGTCACACAGTATCTTTGCCACTGTTAGAGCTTTCTGATCTTTAGTTACAAAAGCTTGGGCGTAACGAGTGAAGTGATCGGTGACGACTAGGACATTACCCAGGCCTCTTGAATCAGGTTCAATAGACAAGAAGTCAATGGACACTAAATCGAAAGGCCCACTGCTGGTCACGTGATGTAAAGGTGCAACCTTCTTGGGTAATGTCTTGCGGGCTATACAACGGCCACAATTCTTGACATAATGTTCAATGTCCGCAGCCATTCTAGGCCAATAGAAACGATCCTTCAGGAGTTTGGCAGTTCTCTCTACTCCTAAATGGCCTGAATCATCATGCAGGGAACCCAGGACTTGAGACCAGTACTTTTCAGGTAAGACAAGTTGTTTCTTTTCTCTCCCACAGGAACTTTTTGTGACACAGTGCAGAAGTTGGTTTTGGATCATCAACTTGGGACCTTGACGCTGTAGCAGCGCAACGGTGGAATCGGAACTCTTAGCAACGGTAAGTATTTTCCCACACTCCACATCTTTCTTCACTTTACCAATTACAGCATCCTCCTCTTGTGCTTTCCTTAACTCAGCATGAGTCAGCTGTTCCATAGGACAAATACCAAGGGCTGTAGGACAAGAGAAAACCTCAGGAACGCTCTGAGGTGACACCCCTAGCTGGTCTACCAGTCGCAAGGATGACTCTTCGCTCTCCTCAGTTACAGCTAATTGACAGATGGCCTTCACCCCGGATTTAGGTATCTCTTTCCATTCAGAATCATGGCTGGATTCACAGGGATAACGGGACAGCACATCCGCGTCGATGTTGTGACTTCCGGGCTTGTACTGCAAACTGAAGTTATAGGTTGATAGAGCGGCTAACCAGCGATGACCTGTTGCACTCAACTTGGCAGTGGACAAGACATATGTGAGTGGATTGTTGTCGGTTTTAACCACAAACTGGGAACATACAGGTGTCATGGAACTTGTCCACAACAGCCCATTTAAGTGCCAGGAACTCAAGCTGATGAATGGGGTAACGCTGTTCGGATGTACTCAGTTTTCGGCTTGCGTAAGCCACAGGTCTTAAACCATTCGGGTGTTCCTGATTCAGTACAGCACCCAACCCATTCATGCTGGCATCTACATGAAGGATATATGGTTTGGTTGTATCGGCAAAAGCCAGTACTGGTGCGTGTGTGAGGGAATGAATGATCTTGTGGAAGGCTGATGTACATGCGTCATCCCAGCGCTCTCCAAATGGTTCAAATTCCTTGAAGTACTTCATTACATTCTTTGCCTTCTTGTTTTGACCTGATGTTGGCGGATATCCTTTGGTGAGTTCGGTCAACGGCCTCACAATGGCTGAATAACCCTTTATAAAACGCCGATAAAACCCACAAAAACCCAGGAAAGATCTCAGTGACTTCAGGTCGGTGGGTATCTTCCAGCGAGTTACTGCTTCAATCTTGGCTGGGTCTGGTGATACTCCAGAAGCTGACACAATGTGCCCCACGTAACGGACTTGGGACTGGCAAAACTGGCACTTGTCAATCGAGACTTTCAGGCCACACTCTCGCAGATGGTCTAGGACTTTTAATAGTCTCTCTTCATGCTCTTCAAGTGTGCGTCCAAACACAATGATGTCATCGAGGTAGACTATTACTTGGAGGAGGTGCATGTTACCAACGGCTTTCTCCATTAACCGCTGGAATGTGGCTGGAGCTCCAGTAATCCCTTGCGGCATCCGCTCAAACTGAAAGAAACCAAGGGGGCAGATAAACGCCGTCTTCTCTTTATCTTCCTCCGCCATGGCTATTTGATAATATCCGCTGCGGAGGTCTAGTACGGAGAACCATTTACTACCAGCCAAACAGTCCAGGGCGTCATCGATCCGGGGAGTGGTGTACTGATCAGGGACTGTACGAGCGTTTAGAGTGCGGTAGTCAATGCACATCCTGATTGCCCCACTCTTCTTCCGTGCAACTATATGGGCGAGCATATGGACTCCTTGACTCCTTAATGATTCCTGCCGCTAACAGTTCTTTAATATGGCGTCGTACATCCTCGATGTCTGCAGGAGCAATGCGTCTGGATCGTTCTCTGAATGGCTTTCTATCTAGTAGTCTGATGTGATGCTCGACCCCGCTGGCTAGTCCAACGTCCCACTCATTGGTGGAAAACACATCTCCTCTGGCAGACAACTTCCGACGCAGTCTCTGTTCCCAGGCCTCAGGAATAGATGACTCACCGAAATCAAATAACTTTGGGTCTATTACTTTGGAACTGTTGGAGTCTACGGAAGGCACCGTGACCGTGTCTGTAGGATACACATGAGCGACTACTGTTCCTGAAGGAATGGAAATTTCCTTAGATGTTTCGTTATGGACCAGGACTTGGATATTACTCCCATCTACTGCGGAAGATGGAAATACTAGAGGGGTAATGAATGTTCCAGCTGGAAGACTGTCCTCCTCAGCTGTGTCTACAATGAAGATCTCAGTTCCCAGAGGCTTGTCAGTTTCCATTTGACAGACGGCATGTACTTCCCCTCTGGGTGGAACCACACAATCTCCAGGTCCTATCCACAGCACTTTTCCTTCAGGCTTGTCAGAGAGTTTCTCATTCTCTCGCAGCTGGGGCAGATGAATAGCAGTGTGTCGGGTCTGGATTTTCAAAACATGTGCAACACTGGATCCCTCCCTACCTTGACTGAGCGCAAATAGTCGTTTGAAGAAACTGGCATTGGTACCAATTATAACTGGCACTTGGGGAGGACCTTGAGAATCAGGGCACACGAGGGCCAGAATGGACAGTGACTCTTCCACACCAGTAACAGAAGCAGGGAAGGTGACGTCGACAACTATATACCCCTTATATGGGTAATTAGTTGAACTGAGCCCCCATATTGACAATCCAGACAGGGGGTGGATGGGCACATCTGGAAGATTTCTGGAAAACCAGCTGTCAAACACGATCGTCACCTGTGATCCAGTGTCTAACAGGGCTTACATACCTGTCATTAAGCTTCACTTCCACGGTTGATGCCGGTCCAACTAGGCCTTTGGGAAGACTGCTGAACTCCTTGATGTCTGTGTGACTCTTCTTGGAGAAACAGACTTGATCATGGGCTTTTCTGCTGTTGTCGTCAATCTCATACTTCTCACTCTTTGCTTGCCGCAAAGAACGAATCAGCTTCTGAATGACTTGATCAGAGTTTGGTGGAGCTTGACATTTCGTTGCAATATGTCCGTCCTCTCCACATCTGTAACAAAAGTAATCCTCTCTTGTTCTTGATGACTTGACTTTCAGGGATGTGGAAGAAGTGGAGGGTTTTGGCCGCATGTCTGGAACCTGAGGTGAGAGGTGAGTAGAGCTAACACTCATCATGACCAACTGCTGCTGCAGGTTTTGGACCTGTTTTCGTAACTCTTGGACTTCAGCATTGTCAGCTTTTTCATTCTGCTTTATCTGCTTTTCTTTAGGTTTAATTACCAGGGATGAAGTAGACACTGTTTTGGACTCACCTCCACATATCTGTGTTCTTAACTCTTGAATCTCGGCACTGAGTTCTTGGATGACAGAGGTGCTGGCTCTTTCCTCTTCATAGTAATGTATGGCTTTGGCTTTAGCAGACATCCTGTGTCGAGATGCCTCACTCTCCTCTGCCTCACGTATCTCCTTCAGCAGACTCAGAAAAGAAGGTGGGTGGTTCTTTCTCTCTCTTAGTCGCAGTTGGAGCAACGTACTTTATCCACGAGTTCTGGAGACAATCCATCACGTTCTACTACTTTGCTGAGTATCTTCTCTATCCTTCTCAGGAATTCAGAGAGAGTCTCTCCAGCGCTCTGGCGCATAAGACGAAACTTGAAATACAAGTCCTCACCAGACTCAGATGACCCGAATGTGCTCTCTAATGCTTCCAAGTACTGAAGTGCACTAGCCTCAGGATTAGAAAACCGGACTGCTCTTATGATTTCCAATGCAGGTCCCTTCAGACTTTCAACAATCCGTCGTCGTTTTTCTTTTCCGAGCATTCACATCAGTTATCATAAGCCTCGCTTGTTCAATCCACGTCTCCATATTCTCCTCTCCTGGGGGGGGTAGGAACTATGGCTGAAAACGTGCGCAGGCGTCGGTATGCATTGGCGTCACTGGGTTGCTTTACAGTTTTTTCCAGGACCTCACCCATGGCGCGTATGATGGACTCAGGAGAACTGTCAGCTGTGCTGCGGGGAGTGAACAGTGTTTGTACGTCGCTGAGTGATTTACCTTCTTCAATCAGGAACTTAGCAAGTCTCTCTGTAAAATCTCCAAAGGCAGTGTCAGTTACGGATTCCCTTGGTTGGACTGCTATGATTGTCCATGGCTCTTTCCTCTCTCCAGATAACACTTCCGGAGGAAGGTTTGTGTGGTCAATGGCTTGTCTGCACTCACACAACACCAACAGATAACGTGAGGTAGGTCCTTCTCTCGTGTCTCTGACACGCACTCTCCCTAGGGCTTTTACTGCTTCCATCACCTCTTCAATTTCGGCCACCTCTGTGTGAACAGGTACATTTACCAACATAAGAGCATGAGTCTCATCAATGTTAACATCTTTGCACCAGTTGGCCAACTCTGCTTGGAGACTGGGGTCTTTTGTTAGAGCCATGATGACACTTTATGCACTTTTCAGTTAATTATGATGTAATTACAGGGGGGTTTTGATCTTAATTTCTTCTTTTTTTTCTTCTTCTTCTTTCAGCAAACTATTTTGTGACTTGCAGAGGGAGATCCCGGACGAGCCCCCAATTTATGTAGCGCCCCCTACCTCCTTTTCTAAAGGTTTAGTAAGGGACAACACCAGGTTCAATAAACTAGTGCCTAAGAGATGTTGTATTACAAGGCCCCTCTGATGTCACTGAAATAAATACTTTACTTTTGGAAAGTTACTCAGAATAAATCTATGCTCACACAAGTTCACTGGTTAAGAATAAACTCTGTTGAATAAAGAAAACACTCGAAGTAGAAATATGTACAGAATTTAATTAAAGTAGAATTATAGAGTAAGAAATAGCCTAAATTTAAATTTGCAAAATATTACTCAATCACGTTAATCTCAAATTTGGTATAATATAACCCCAAGAAGGGGAATATCACATGTGACAGATATACAGAATTTACCTCTGACAAATACACCTCGAGTTAGTTGAGCGAATTAGCACCCTTGAAAGTACATGTATAGAATAATTCACTTTGTGTTTCCAAACTACTACTCTGAACACTCACATTTTTTAAGCGCGCGGAATCACCCTATATGAACGGATATTAAACACTGTGGGCCCACACACACACAGATAACACACACGCACACTCTCACAACCCACCCCGGAGCAGGCCTGAATCGTGGCTTGAGTACGTAGTGGCCGTGGAAACTGAAACTGGCCTCTTCACGCTCCTGAGCACAAACAAAGAAAAGCAAACAAGTGTACCTGAATTACACATTTTAGTTCTGGATGAGAGCAAAACAAAACAAATTACTAAATGAATAGAAATAAACTCAATACCTGTAGAATGTTGTTCTACTGGGTTACACATACATACATACATACATGCATAGGTAAAAGGGTGAGTGATATGGAACCGGAAGCAGTAAATAGAACTATGGACTATCTATTTAACTATGAAAAGAACCATCAGCTTATCATTTTCAGAGCATCTCATTAAATTGATACTTGTATGGTCTGTGTGCATGGACAATTCTTGAAGTGGTTGAAAATTGAGTTCGTTGATGAGTCCGTGAGTGTCAAAAGTCATGGTGCAAGTTGCCATCGTTTTCTTCTCTGCTTGATGGACTTGCTTGTTGGTTTCGACGCTGTTGTGGTTGAGAGAGAGTCCGCTCTTTCTCCTGAATAAGCACATGGCTGTTGTGAGTCGGAGCTTGCAGCCCGAGGGCCTGCTGAGGCCATGCTGGACAGCACGGCATCCTGAAGTGCCGAGAAGGCCAAGAGTTGATCGTTGCCCTTCAGTAATGGTAAGTTTGCAGTTTTCTGGATTGAAGAAAAGGCAGTCTGACTCCCTTTTGGAGCATGAAAGCATGGCCCAGTGCCCAGCAGGCCTGCTGGGCACTGGGGCCATCAGCAGAAGCAGTGTTGCGGCCGGATGAAAATAACTAAGAGGGCGAGGTCACTGTGGACTGTCTCTAATAAAGCCTGAGAAAGGTCCCACCTCTCCGGGTTTGCTTTACCAATGAGAAGGGTGAACTTTCTGGCTGTAGTTTCCTCTGTGGGCCAGATTTATGAGTCTTTGTCCTAAGTGAGGTTAGACCTCTGCCTTACCCTTTTTCTGTTCATTAATGCTCATATAGATATAACAAATCCACACTGCATTCTAAGAGAAGGTGATGTACATCAAAGTGTGAGTCATTAAATGAGGATTAATTAGATAGGAGACATGATACAGGTGAGGTACATTGACCGTTGTTGGTTGTATAATAAAATAAATACCATAGTATATACATAATAGTACACAAGACAGTAAATCATTCACACAGTTTCTGGGATGCATGTTCATTTATAGATCAGTTAGTCTATGATTAATGCAGCAAAGTCTGTATTAAATTTTGTTTCTGTCTTCCCATTGTCTCTCTCTTGCGCATGTGGCCACATTCCTTTGCCCCATAAAACCAACTTATCTGATCATGGTAGGACCTTCTTGCCCTGTTTGGGGGGGATGGGACCACAGATCCCAGAGTGAAGTTTAAAGATTCTTTTGTACATATACCAAATAATTGTGTCTGATTTGTCTCAGTCGTTACAACATCACAGCATAAATACACACATAAATAATAAAACAAATAACTCATAAACCATTTCTTTTGTACAGATATGATGGATGGAACCTCCGGTGACGTCACACACACGGACGCGCTACCAAGATGGCGCAAACACCATGTATAAATAGACCGGATTTTTAACTAAACAGGTTTGGCAAATGACTCGTCAAATGTGGTAAGTATATTTGTATCATTCTTAACACTGTACTTAATAAACCATATAAACCAAATAATAGTGGTGGGGTGATTTAATTCTGTACATAAGACAACAATCCTATTATGTTATCATATGCGCTGATGTTACAGCCACTGATTCCCCATATAACTCACGTTGTAATAGTCACCTATTTCTGCCTTTATCTACAGCTTTTTGAGGTGATGATAAACATGCTTTGTTGTATTGTTTCTTCTCTTCACATGGAAAAAAGCAAACTGTTGTATCAGATGCCTGTGATGTAATCACGGACTATTATATGGACTTTTATTTGTTTTGTTTTGTCCTCTCGTCATTGTTATGTCACGCAATATGGTTTTAAGAGGAATGGGAAGTGACGTCAAGGGGGACTCCGGAGTTCAAACGGGAAAGCGGTCTGAGTTTAGTGGGCTCTGTGTAATAGTTGCATGAAGAATTCATCAAAGGGTCTAATATTACAAAAGCACAATGTTTTGATTTGATTGTAAGTGGACACATACAAAAGTAGAAATATCACACATTCTTTTTTTATATTTCTTTTTTTCTGTATGACCATAAATGACGGAGTAATTTAAGTTTAAAGTGCTACAATGTAAGGAAAATCCAGCAAAACGCGCGGGCGCATTTTTCGACCTCAGAGGGTTAACATTATTCACCATGTTGCTAGCATGATTTAGCATTGAATTACCATGTTACTAGCATGATTTAGGAAGCCGATAACATGAATTACCATTTTGTTAACATATTTTAACATGTTGTTAACGTGAATTACCATGTTGCTAGCATGGTTTTGCATTCTGTTAGCATGAATTATAATTGTGCTAACATGTTT
This sequence comes from Leuciscus waleckii, assembly GCA_900092035.1. Taxonomy (NCBI): domain Eukaryota; kingdom Metazoa; phylum Chordata; class Actinopteri; order Cypriniformes; family Leuciscidae; genus Leuciscus; species Leuciscus waleckii. The sequence continues at coordinate 22,570,655 of FLSR01004883.1, forward strand.
TGTCATGTTGCTAGCATGAATTAGCATGATTCTATCATGTTTTATCATGTTGCTAGCATGATTTAACATGAATTGCCATGTTGCTAGCATGATTTAGGATGCTGTGGTAGTCTATATGAGGGACCATGTGTCACTTTTTGATTTATGACCCTTGATTTATGTTTTTATGACCGGATATGTCCAAATATGGGTGTTTTATAACCAACAGGTGGTATGTTAAATTTGACCCATGTATGGTTCCGGTGGGGGTTTGTGTGTGTGTGTGTGTGTGTGTGTGTGTGTGTGTGTGTGTGTGTGTGTTTTATGACTGTAATCTGCTTGGTGTGACAAGGAAGTGAATGTTTTTCAGGGATGTTATTATTATTGGTGGATTAATAATAAAGTCCACAGAATGGTGAAATTATGAACATGAAGAAATCTGTCATGGATTTGTTTTTTTCAGATGACGAAGCAGCTTCCATAATGTCTGTGGGGAGAATAAAAATGGGTGAATGAAATTAAGAAATAGCATTGACAAATTAAAAAGCTTAAAAAATAACGTGTATGTGTAGAACTTAGCTGAGATGAAATGAGACTGTCTTTGTTGTCTCCATCTGCTGAGGACCATGGCTCTTTGATCTTTCTGAGAGAATGAAATGAGTTTAAAATTAGCAATGCTGACCAATAAAAATAACAGATAAATGATATAAGCATTACAAATATTAAGTATTTAAAAGTTAGGGTTAAACTTTTTTAAACGAGCTCCGAGTGAACTCAATGACTCAAACAGACAAACGCGTTAGTGGGATTTTTAGGAGCAGAAGAAAATATGTCAGAGTGAATTGTTTTCAGATACACAGTCACATCCATAATAAAGCAATTTAGTTTATATGAAACAAGATGCGATTTATTTAAGTATAAGTATTTGGGTAACACTTTATAATAACTGCAAGCTATTAATAATTAGTTAATCATTAGTAAACAGTTCATTTATAATTTATAAAGCATTAATAGACATTAAAAAAAGTTTATAAATACAGCTATAGATGTTTTTTTCTTGATTTATAAGCATATCTATAATGTGTTTAATAATTGTATTTTCATACTTTATTAATGATCAATTTATCATTTCTAAATGAAGAATAGCATTATTTTCAAACCAGTTATTTAGGAGTACATAAGATCACTTAGAAAGTGTAAGTAAATGTTGTAGATTCAGGTAGTTATAAAGCATTTAGTTGTGGTCAGTTAACTATGTTTGTGAGCTCATCTGAAGTGAGGACTAGTTATGCCTTGTAAAGCATTTATAAAGGAGATTTAAAGACTCAGTTTTCTTCTAAACAGAAAAAGGAAAGAAACACAACACAGTGATAGAGAACATATTAACAGTCTTCTGAACTGACCACTACTAAATGCTTTATAACTACCTGAATTAACCCTGAATTACAGTAGAAATACATGTTAAT
>FLSR01004883.1:22574079-22588965 GCA_900092035.1 Leuciscus waleckii
ATGGGGAACAGCTGGATGCAATGAACAGTGATGAGTGCAGACAAGGATTGTGGGGAATGCAGTTCCTAATGTGAATGACACCGTGGGGAAGAGGACCTCTAGTGGACACCCAGGGAAACACAACCCAGACACTGTGACATAATGCAATACTTCATTCAGAAATGATAAATTGATCATTAATAAAGTATGAAAATACAATTATTAAACACATTATAGATATGCTTTTAAATCAAGAATAAAGCATTTTAGCTGTATTTATAAACTGCTTATTATGTATATTAATACTTTATTAATGATGAGTTAACTGTTTACTAATGCTTAACTAATGATTAATAGTGTGCAGTTATTATAAAGTGTTACCAGTAAACGTTTAAATCAGCGTAAGATGAAATGCACTTACAGGTTGAAATGATCCGGTCTCCAAAGGGTTAAAGTCCATCTTTCGAATGGCAGGAGCGGCCACGCTGAGCGCCGCGGTCCAAAGGCCATGGTACAAACTGGAGATACGCGCTCCGTTATTCCATGAATTTTTTCAATGTGCATCAATGTGCTCGCTGCAGCTCCCATAATAGAATGACCATATGTGCCAACACAAAGTTTGAGGGGTGGATGGGTTTCCGCAGACACCCCTGTACCTCTGATTCAAAGGTTTGCTTTGATCAAAAGATAAGTCGTCACCTCGCCTAGTGTTTTACAAAATGATGAGAAATAACATTTCGTTTTATTATAGAACGAACAAAGCATCAGCCATTTGTTGCATATTGCTCTGGTTCTGGCGACCCGCGGTCTGGTTTGGCATCTGTTAGATGTGACACCTCAGTAGCGGAAGACCGTCAGTATCCTTCCTGCGAGACACCATCTGTCAGACTGGCTGGCGCCTGAACTTATAAAGTAGGCTAATGTCATATACTTTTCACTATTGGATTAAATTAAAACTAAATAAACCTAAATTACATCATTCATGTAACCAGTGTAAAATGGGTGCGTAAACACTTTAAATCGCAGAGCAGCTGTTCTGTTCTTCACTAACGTTAGTTAGAGCGGAGTCTGAAGGCTATTGTTTTCACAGTCCCAGGAACAACTCACGGTAAGAACAATTTTTAAATAGTTTTAAGCAGTGATTGTCGTAATTATTTATTGAAAAGTGATACAACGACATCTATTGTCGCATTTTTATAGTATCGATTACTGTTTTTCTACAACGGCTTAAATTATGTTTTATGATATGGTTATGAAGTATCGAGGCCTAGCCAGCTACTGATGCATCCGCAGTTTATTTTAACTATATTTATTGGCAGACATTTGTAATGATTTTGGCGAATCTGTTAAACCTAAAGTGTCGCAGTTGCCACGCTGCGTTCTTAAACTTTAATATTTTACATTTGTTTATGGCAGGGGCTACGATGGTTTTACTTTCATAGTATGCTTGTTTGGCATGTTATGCATATGTGTCTGCTGATTGCTATACGTTAAATGTTAGTATGACCACGTCATGTATTATCTATATTTTGACGAATCTGCTCAATCATAAGTAACGTTAGCCCCGGAGGTACTGATACCGGCGAGCGGTGTTGGTTTCGCTTTTTTCATATAGTCTGTTTGGCTCGTTGTTTGATGTTTGCAATAAGTTAAATGCTATTTATGAATGCAGATGTATTACTAGCATGTATTTCTGGGTACTTTGTCAGAGATACCCATGTTTGAACCACCGGCTATATCACTCGAAGCCATCTGTGGCGGTTATATAGCCTAATTTGATGTGATCTGAAACACATTATATAATTTTAACGTATTTGCAGTATTTTTGCACGTGGCTATTTGTGCCATGCTCGAGAATGTACACCCTAAAAGGATCATAGTGTCTGTGGTTGCATGGCTATGCCATTCAAGCTCGATCGTGCTTTTCTTCACAGTGAAACAATATATGTTTTTGACATTATTTCAAAGTAATAGTAATTTCAAAGTAATAGTAATTTCTTAACGATACATAAAAATGTATTACAGTCCCTGATTTAAAGAAGCATAAATTTAAAGCGTTTGATTGTATTGCATAATGTCTTTGTTGTCTAAACGGATGGAAATCTCGCACAGTCTGAAAGAGTTTATATACTTTTTGACCGCCAGGGGGAGCCGTTGTGTGGATTTGTTTTATTCTTGTTTGTTAATACTTCGCATGGAATCTTTTAAATATGTTTTATTACTTTTGGTGTTTTAAGATCAACAGATTTATATTTTTGTATGATTTTAATGAATGAAATATAGTCGTGGATATATTTTTTAGGAATTGTGGTTTCACTCCAGTTGATGCGTCTAATACTTTTTGGCCAGCAGGGGGAGCCATTTTAAAGTGCATTTTTTATTTATTTATTTATTTTATTATTGTATATATATATGCTTTTTAGTATCTTCTCACCAAGGCTGCATTTATTTGATCAAAAATAGTAACACTGAGAAATAGTCTGACCGCGCCCGCTGGTTTCCACCTGGATGACCTCTATTCACCCCAGGTAAACAAAAATTTGATAGAACCCATCCACTTATTATGAACCACAGAATACTAGCTATTCCTTCTGGTGTATTTTAAGCGCTTGGGCCCACCTTTTTCTCTCTAAGACACACCTTCTTTCGAGGTCCTGTCCCGATAACTCTAGCAGTGTTAATAGGCTTAGGCCTCTTTATTTTATTTTATTTAATTTCTCTCTCATTTTATTATATAACGCTCCCCGTGTTATTGTTTGTGACATTTCATTGCAGACCAATTCACTTCCTTGTGTTGTGTCTCCCCTTTTTCTTCCCTACCTCCAACCTTGTCTTTTCTCCATTCTGTTGTGATTTGTTTCTCTCATTTCACTTAGAGACAGAACCTAGGAGAGACCCCAGGAAAAGCTGAATAATAGAGTAACGATCCAAGTGGGCGTCGCGAGACGACCCCCAGGCTACCGCCTGTCAAAATCTCTATTGTGGGTTTAGCCATACCCACGAAATTGGCTCTGCTAACTGTCGGCATCAGTTAGCCCCGAAATTCTCATAAACGGCATAGCCCGTATGAGTATAGCTCATTAACCCTAAAACAAACTTGCATTTTGTCTCTTTTTGTGTGTGCTGTGCTTCTCTCACCACAGTAAGCAGAGATGTCGAGCTCACCCAGTCCTGCAGTCCGCTGGCACGCCCTCGAGACGCGGTTGCGAGAAATGACAGCAACCATCCTACCCCAGGATGCCGCTGACCCACAGTACCTGGACCAGTTTGAGACCTGCGATCAACCCGGAAGTACGACCACGAGCAGCTAGCCAAAATCTTCGGAAAACTCGCATTCAACCTCGTCACCAAGGCCCAGGCCAGCGAAAGGACCAACCTCGACCTAGAGCAGAAGGCAGCCACACTACAGCTCCAGGCCACAGAGGCCCTGGAGGACCGAGCACACACACAGATCCGTCTAGACCAGCTACTCCTCCTGACCAAGGAAGAGGATAAGACGACACAACGCTACAACAGGAAGTTGAAAGACTTCAAAATGCCCTGGACGATCTTCATCGGCACACAGATCAAAGACAGCAGTCGGAGGAAAACACCCGGAAGGAACTCAACGAAAGGCTCCAACGGGCTGAAGCTCTCCTTGAGAGAGCAGAGACTAAAATCCATCAGCTCATTCAGCAGAGAAACACCCGAAAGGAACTCAACGAAAGGCTCCAACGGGCTGAAGCGCACCTTGAGAGAGCAGAGACTAAAATCCATCAGCTCATTCAGCAGAGAAACACCCGAAAGGAACTCAACGAAAGGCTCCAACGGGCTGAAGCGCACCTTGAGAGAGCAGAGACTAAAATCCATCAGCTCATTCAGCAGAGAAACACCCGAAAGGAACTCAACGAAAGGCTCCAACGGGCTGAAGCGCACCTTGAGAGAGCAGAGACTAAAATCCATCAGCTCATTCAGCAGAGAAACACCCGAAAGGAACTCAACGAAAGGCTCCAACGGGCTGAAGCGCACCTTGAGAGAGCAGAGACTAAAATCCATCAGCTCATTCAGCAGAGAAACACCCGAAAGGAACTCAACGAAAGGCTCCAACGGGCTGAAGCGCACCTTGAGAGAGCAGAGACTAAAATCCATCAGCTCATTCAGCAGAGAAACACCCGAAAGGAACTCAACGAAAGGCTCCAACGGGCTGAAGCGCACCTTGAGAGAGCAGAGACTAAAATCCATCAGCTCATTCAGCAGAGAAACACCCGAAAGGAACTCAACGAAAGGCTCCAACGGGCTGAAGCGCACCTTGAGAGAGCAGAGACTAAAATCCATCAGCTCATTCAGCAGAGAAACTCGCTCCCACCATATATTAATGGATTATATTGATTTTGGTGTTACATGTTAAGATTTAATGCTCGGATAGCTCTCCCAGGGAGAGTAGATAAGTCGAAGATAGTACCAAAGAAAGTCAAGTGTTTATCACAAGGGGGTGGGGTGTTTGGGGTTCACACAGAATATTTTTATTCTTCATTTTATATCAGGATCACAATGTATTTTGATTAGAGGTTACCAGGATACTAATTACATTGTACTGTCCCTCAATGTTAGAGGGTTAAATTAACCATTTAAGCGAACAAAAGTCTTAGATTTCCTGAGAAGGAAAAATGTTGATGTGGCTCTCTTATCTGAAACACATTTACAACCAGCTTATGCCCGTTGTATGCAGAATAACCATTACAAAGTGGTGGCGTCCTCGGGGGATGGTTCTAAGACTAAAGGGGTTATGGTATTATGAAACGCAAACTTAATTTGGTAATTGAGAAGATTAACTCTAACAATTTGTATAGCACTTTTCACAATACATATTGTTTCAAAGCAGCTTTACAGAAAGTGCATTTCAGAAATGTACATATAAAAATACAGTTAGTTAATCATGTATTAATTTAGGGCATAACATATCGCCAGCGTCGAGTCGTCTTTTCACAGGCGTCGAGTCGTCTCTTCACAGGCGTTGAGTCGTCTCTATAGTCTCAAATACCTTGTAAGTACATATATCATGGTAAAATTGGGTGTTATTTTTAATTAACTATGTTAATATGTTAATAAATTAAGGTTATTGGTCTTGTTTAGTGCATAAACATAACTTAACCCTTTAAATTACATCTCTACTCTGTATGCACTGTTATTTTTATTATTTGCCATTTTGTTATTTGTTTTTTTTGTTTGTTATATAGATATCATTTTTTCTTCATTCTATTTATTTGTATTTATTTATTTTCATTTAACTTTTTGATGCACAATGCCCTGTTATGGCTGCACTTTGTTCTGCACTATGTTCCACCACTTTAAGACAAATGGATTTGTTGTTTGTTGTGTTTCGTATTCAAGAGATTATAAGATAGATGCAGCTTTTTTGGGTTCGCATCAAATGTTCTTAGACTTTTATACATAATAAATTTGTTTATGAATAAAGATTGATCTGTTGAAAGCAGTTATTTTGAGATAGATGCCAAATGTTCTCCTCCTATTCATATTTGACATTGAGGGGGTGCATACAACATATTTCCCCACCGGCAACTATAGTTGCCGTACATTCAATACTATTTTCCAAAAAATATATAAAAAAACCTGGGGAAAATAAATGCAGAACATGTTCACATAGGACACTATAGGGCTGTGCCAGTAAGTCGAAGGTGTACTCTTCCATCATGTTTCACAGAATACCAATGGAAAACAAGGAACGAAACAATCAATGGTTGACTGCTCTGAACATAGATCTCAAAACACTGGTAGAATCAATCAAGAAATGCCGTTTTGCTCAAAGTATTTTGGACCAGATGACTATTTGGAAAACATGGACAGTACGGTACGGCGTCTAAAGGATACGGCCATCCCAACAATCTTCAGAGTACAGATAGGTCCAAGTGTATCATCATCACCCATGGCTGTAAGTATAACATTATTATTTTTAGTTAGCTTGAATGACAAGATTGAAAAAGCACTGCTGTTTTCTTTAGCTACCTGTGAAATGCAATCACTGAGGGCTAGGTTTGCTGTACCATTTGGCTTATACAGTATATAACGTTAGTAGTTTTGTAGTAGAGTTCTGGTGAGGTAGTGTATAGTTTGATTAAAAGAAACTATAGTTTATCTACAGTTTCTGTGGTACAAAATACTAGTTCTACCAGAAAGACTCGGGAGAATAGATATTGTAACAATCATGCATTTATTAGTGACCCAGCAAGCAATATATGCGATAAAGTATTTGGCGTAGGCCCCGTCCGTAACTCGCAATCCGAGGGTACGGAGGACCGTCCTGGTGGTGGTGGGGAGGTTGGAGGGGAAGGGACCATCCTGCGGTGGTAGAGAAGATGGAGGGAAGAAGCCATCTTGTTGGTGGAGGGAAGAAACCATCTTGGTGGTGGTAGGGTGGATGGTGGTGAGTGAAAGCATTCAGCATCTGCGAACTCAGACAAGTGTAAGTACGGGTCCTTTATACTTTAGTATTAGAACATGATTGGATAGATGAGAAGGTAATAAGTGACGCAACAATTGAGTCTTCCCGGCAGAACTTACGCTAAAGCTTTCATTGATGTTACGTTCTGTGCCGAGGCTTCGGGGAGTGTGTCGAAAAATCATCTCATGATTTTGATGACGTCCAAAGCCTCGTTTGGCCTGACTAGTTCAGGAAGCGGTTCAAATCTTGTAAATTCCCGTACCCTGCCCTGTTTAATTTTAGACTAATAATATTGCCCCTCCTGCCTATTATGAGCAAAGACTTGATTTACATACATTTGATAGCCCCATTCATTTCATGCCAATAGGTTTATTACACCGTTATGTTATATTATATGCTACATTTACTTAGAAGGGGGGAGGAGCTCTTGAATCAGTGCTCTGTCCCTGGTTTCAGAATTAGCCTTGCAAGCAGCCTTTTCCCAAAATGTAATTGTATGTAATATCATATTACCTATGCTATTGAAAGAAAAGGGTGTTGGAACCATTTTCTTTTTAGCATGCATTTCAAAGGCATTGCCACCATGGAATAACCTTTTTTTTCTGTCAATTATCAATCAGGGTGAGCTTGATGTACAGCAGGATCTACCTGAACATGAGGATTCCTTTAGCCTTTTTGCTGGTGTACCACAGTCAACCCCTCAGAAATCCAGACCTGTAAAAGAACTTCCAGCGGAGTTCAAAGCTCCGTTACCATTGCAGCTGACTAGTCCTGCACAGACAGTGACGTGCACAAAGCCATTTGCTGCCCTGGCCCCCACATTGACACAACTGGTAGGACAAATAAGCTTTTATTTGAAATCTCTAATTTATAGGACACCGCATCTTCGTCCAGTGTCATGGCTGTGTGCAGTCCAGGGAAAAGTTTAATCTTTGATGTGAGTGGCCAAGTTATATGTCTGCTATCTATAATCCATGATGAAAATATTAGTAGTTTTTTCATCGTTCTGCTGACACTTATCTATAGTATTATGAAATGCAATCATAGAACAGTCAGATAATTGTTTTTCAAATCATTTTCATGTGAGAACACGAGTACTGGCTTGCAAATTTGAGAAGAAAAACTAAATATTTCAATGTTGAATTGTCAATAACAGGAAACACACACATCATCTGTAATGGACATCAGTTCAACATCAGCCTTGGACATCAGCATGTGTTCATAGCCTGCTGCCGTATCTGGACTTTACTTAAGTAGAATCAATAGTGCATAGGCTACTTTGACTTTTACTTAGTTACATTTTGCAGCAATTATTATACTTTCTACTCCACTACATTTCTACAACATTTTGTTACATTTTCGTTACATTTCCTGATCAGTTTTTCCCCCTGCCAAAACAGGGATTGAAAAAAAAACCTCCTGTTTTCGGTGCTGATGCGGTGGTGACGCGTTCATGTAACATGTAAGGGTGGCGCTGCCAATAAAGCACCTAAAGCTGTCACAAAAAAATGGCAAAAGTAATGATTATGAATATGTAAAATATGGAGACATTTTAATTGTTTATTAATAAACAAGTGTTTTCTGTGTCAGTGCCCTGCATAGATGAAGTTTATGATGCTGACTCACGATCTTCGCAGTCAGTGAACGCACCGGAGAGAAATGCACAATTCATACGGATTACAAAAGCAGAGAACAGTCTGTTTTCTTTCGTTTTGAATTGTTCTGTTTAAAAGAATACATTTCAAGCTTTCTATAGATATATTTCTCAGGTCTGTCAGGCAAGTAGGCTACCTTATACGCTGAGTTTCGGTTCATTTATGAGACGAGAGTCCAGTTCACTCGCCGGCGCGTCCGTGTCGTGATTATCTATTGTCTGCTATATTTACTTCTTATTTATTAAATCCAGGCAATTGGTTGATGAAACATTGATTAAAATTAAGATACAATTAATACAAAACGAAATTAATTTTAAAGAAAGGCTTTGTGCTTTCTGTTTGAGGTCTTAGTAAAAGTTTTAAACAGTCTTTTAGTGCTGCTTTCAGAGCGCTCACGTCCGTAACATTGTTTTTTTCCTCATAAATGCAAACAGAAAATTTGAATAAAATGAATACGTTATGTTCTGTGGAGAGCCGACCCTTCTTCATCCGGTGGGTATTACTTTTGGTGTGCGCAGTGTAATTCACAGAATTACAAAAAAATATTTTGCCACCTAAAAGTTAAAGATTTTTTGTGTCACGTCCACAGCATGTGTAGCATATTTCCCTCATATTAAATATAAAACGCATGTGTAGACTGATATTTTCTAATGTCTGGACTTTGAGGTCTTAGTGAAAGTTTTAAACAGTCTTTTAGTGCTGATGAACAGATGAACTAGAAGAACTAACTAGCACTATGAGCACCATTCTCTCTAGAACATTGGATGTGGTTGCACCTATTCAATTAAAAAAGGTCAGAGAGAAAAATAAAGCACCATGGTACAACAATACTATGCATGTTTTAAAGAGAGAAACCCGTATTTTAGAGCGTAAATGGAAACAAACTAATTTAGAGGTCTTTAGAATCGCGTGGAAAGACAGTATGTAACGTTATAAAAAGGCCCTAAAAGCGGCCAGCGCTGAGCACCTCCGAAAACTAATAGAAAACATCCAAAACAATCCAAGGTTTTTATTTAACACCGTGGCTAGACTAACAAATAAACACACGTCACCCGAACAAAATATCCCGTTACAGTTCAGTAGTAATGATTTCATGAACTTCTTCACTGAGAAAATAGAAAGCAACAGAACCACAATTGTAAACGTTCAATCTTCAATCACGCCTTATAATTCAGCTTCAATTATCACCCCGAAAGAACAATTACAGTGCTCTACAACTATAGAACAAAAAGAGTTAAATAAACGTATCACTTCATCTAAAACAACAACATGTTTATTAGATCCTATACCAACTAAACTACTGAAAGAAGTGTTACATGTAGTGGAAGAGCCTCTCCTCAATATAATTAACTCGTCTTTATCTTTAGGTCATGTTCCAAGAACATTTAAACTGGCAGTTATAAAAACCTCTCATTAAGAAACCACAATTAGATCATAATAACCTAGCAAATTATAGACCCATTTCAAATCTTCCATTTATGTCTAAAATATTAGAAAAAGTGGTGTCCGCTCAACAGGGCTCTTTCTTGCAACAAAATGAGATCTATGAAAAGTTTCAGTCTGGATTCAGACCGCACCATAGCACTGAAACTGCGCTCGTTAAAATCACAAATGATTTAATTTAAGCTTCTGACCAAGGCTGTATCTCAATACTAGTTTTACTTGATCTTAGCGCTGCGTTCGATACTATAGATCATACATTAGTAATGTATGATCTATAGTATCGAACGCAGCACTAAGATCAAGTAAAACGAGGATTGAGATACAGCCTTGGTCAGAAGCTAAAAGTAAATAATTTGTGATTTTAACGAGCGCAGTTTCAGGGCTATGATGCGGTCTGAATCCAGACTGAAACTTTTCATAGATATAATTTTGTTGCAAGAAAGAGCCCAGTTGAGCGGACACCACTTTTTCTAATATTTTAGACATAAATCGAAGATTTGAAATGGGTCTATAATTTGCTAGATTAGTATGATCTAATTGTGGTTTCTTAATGAGAGGTTTTATAACTGCCAGTCTAAATGTTCTTGGAACATGACCTAAAGATAAAGACGAGTTAATAATATCGAGGAGAGGCTCTTCCACTACAGGTAACAATTCTTTCAGTAGTTTAGTTGGTATAGGATCTAATAAACATGTTGTTGTTTTAGACGAAGTGATAAGTTTATTTAACTCTTTTTGTTCTATAGTTGTAAAGCACTGTAATTGTTCTTGAGGGGTGATAATTGAAGCTGAATTATAAGGAGCGATTGAAGATTGAACGTTTACAATTGTGGTTCCGATGCTTTCTATTTTCTCAGTGAAGAAGTTCAAGAAATCATTACTACTGAACTGTAACGGGATATTTTGTTCGGGTGACGTCTGTTTATTTGTTAGTCTAGCCACGGTGCTAAATAAAAACCTTGGATTGTTTTGGTTGTTTTCAATTAGTTTGCGGAGGTGCTCAGCCCTGGCCGCTTTTAGCGCCTTTTTATAACGTGACATACTGTCTTTCCACGCGATTCTAAAGACCTCTAAATTAGTTTGTTTCCATTTACGCTCTAAAATACGGGTTTCTCTCTTTAAAACATGCATAGTATTGTTATACCATGGTGCTTTAATTTTCTCTCTGACCTTTTTTAATTTAATAGGTGCAACCAAATCCAATGTTCTAGAGAGAATGGTGCTCAAAGTGCTAGTTAGTACATCTAGTTCATCTGTTTGTTTGGGTTCAGGCAGCAGCCGAGACAGATTAGATAAGCAATTTGAGAAATGATCTATGGTGGATGGGAGGATTGTTCTGCCTGGTTGATAACGCGACGCCGCATGACATATTACAGCAGTACGTAATATGCAAGTTACCATGTAGTGATCAGTGACATCATCACTTTGTGGAATGATATCTATATCGGTTGGATCGGTTCCATGTGATATAATAAAATCGAGTGTATGATTAAGACGATGAGTTGGTCCGGTGACGTTTTGCTTGAACCCAAATGAATTTAATAAATCTGTAAACGCAGCCCCTAACACATCATTTGGATTATCTACGTGTATGTTAAAATCTCCAACAATTAATGCTTTATCGACATTGACTAATAGGTCTGAGAGAAAATCTGCAAACTCTTTAAGGAAATCAGCGTAAGGCCCTGGCGGTCTATATACGGTAGCCAAGGCTAGAGATAATAGGGATGTTTTTCTAACATCTAAGAGCGTAACATTTAGTACAAGTACTTCAAACGAAATAAACGTATAACCCGTTTTCTGAGTAACATTGAGAATATCTCTATAGATTGTTGCAACACCGCCGCCACGACCAATCAGACGGGGCTCATGCTTATAACAGTATCCAGATGGAGTAGACTCATTTAGACCGAAATAATCATTTGGTTTAAGCCAGGTTTCAGTAAGGCAAAGTACATCGAAGCTATTACCTGTGACTATTTCATTTACAATAACTGCCTTAGGTCTGAGTGATCTAATGTTTAGAAGACCTAGCTTTAGAAAAAGTTTTTGTTTACTAATAGCAACATTTTCTGTTTTAATAACAATTAGATTTTTCCTACATCCTGCATTAGATTTATTATTTGATCTCACTAAACGAGGAATAGACACGGTTTCTATGCAATGTTCTACACTAGTATTTATAGCAGTTGAATTGGTGCAGCAGAGACTATGATTTGGACTTTTGGTTACTAGTCAAAGGGTATTTAACATTTTGGAGATGTTATCCGACAGAAGATCCGCTCCAAATCTGCTTGGGTGTAAGCCATCAGCACGGAAAAGCCTAGGACGCTCCCAAAACAGATTCCAATTATTAACAAAGAGCAGTTTCTGCTCATTGCACCATGACATTAACCATTCATTTAGCGCAAATAATCTGCTGAACTTTTCATGCCCAAATCGGTACGTGGGAAGCGGTCCTGACACAATGATCGTTGTTTCAGGCGATGTGCTGCGTACCGTATCGATCAGATTCCTGAAGTCTTTCTTCAGAATCTCCGTCTGGCGCAGCCCGATGTCGTTCACTCCCGCGTGCAGGACCACAGTTCCGACGCACTCGTCACCGTTCAGGATCTCGGGAACGCGAGCAGCGATTTCAGAAACACGAGCACCAGGAAAGCAGTGACTTTGCACCTTACTTTTACCTAACGTAGCGTGTACGTGCCGAACGATGGAATCGACGATGATCACAGCATCGCGTTCTGTGTCACGTAGCTGGGAGAAGCGTTCTTGTATTGGTGACTCGAATACCGTGACAGTCGGAGAAAGTCTTGGTCTAAACATTCTCGAATAGCGTCAGTGCTGTTACATCCTCACATTCATCCATGCTTATATATTTTACCTACCAGTGCTGCCTAATAATATTTATCTATTATTATGGTGGCTGGTGGGTAACGTCTGGGTTATTATGACATCAACACGGGAGAGAGATAGCTCGCAAGCGTCTCTTTAACCCGAGGCACTGTCATACCATGATACTTAATACCCATAACATTACTATAGTAGAAGTTTAGGGATAAAATACATAAACAGAAACCGGTTTATTCCACGATCTTGACACCTCAGTGTGGAGATAGGGAAAAAACGGCACTCCCCGACGAGGAGGCTGAGATATAGAGTTTTCCTTATACTTTCACTCTCATATATGTTCGGCTGGCCAGTAATATTTAACTTAGCAACAGCATTATATGAAACCTCCTTTTATAAGCTCCTCTTTATTCAACAGAGTTATGAGCTGACTTGTTTATTTATTTATTGAAAACTCATAAACATCTGCCTTATTTTCTTTTATTTATTTATTTATTTTTAAACAAAAACACTAACGATACCAATTCCTCGGAACTGGAAATCGCAGCATGAGTGCCTCATCCCGGGGAGGAGAAACCGCAGAGCGTGCTTCTACCCGAGCTACGGCCCGTGGATCGAACAGGTGTTTGTTAGAACCATTTGCGATCCCCAAGATGCGCGTCGACGCCGTGCCTCGGCAGCAGCGGGACCCGCGCCTCGGGGCGGGCGCACCGAACCGTCCTCCTCGAAGAACGGCCGGCGGGAGCGGAGCGTCCTCACGGACAGCTTCTCGCAATGCTCACAGTCAGCCCCCTCGAGAACTGACTGTTGGCATGCTCCACTCCCACACAAGCAACACAAAGCTGAAGTGTGTGTCCCCACCCGTGATATAACGTGGGGAGGGAACAACACAACACTTGCTTGCTCTCTTTTGCCATAATAAATATATATATTGCAACTTGACAGACAACAATAAATATGACAAGGACAGAATACACAGATCGCTTGCTGAAGGCACAGAAGCTAACGCGATCTGTGTCAGCGGGGCTGCCTTATAGTTTCCTGGTCGATGACGTCACCCGCCTATGACGTCTCGTCTTTCCATTGGACTGATTATACACGTGCTTCACGACGCAATCACGCAGGGCGTTCCCACCGCGTCTCGACGCAGCTCGAAGTTCCCTTGAAAGGGAACTGATCTGCTGCAGCGTTTTTTTGTTTGTTTTTTTTCTTCAAGGCAGTAACGATAGAAGGTTCTGGAACTTTTGCGCGCTTCCACATCCCGCGCAACTACTGATCTCCCAGGAACATTCATTATATATTGCTGCGTACATTTATCCGTGTCGGAGTTCTGAGTAGTAACGTTAGCCTACCTAGATGCGCATGGCATGCGCGAGCGGTGCGCGAATCATGGTAGACTGACAACGAGATTAAGCAGCTGAACAAGAATACAGCCGTGTTCGAGCTCCGCCGAGACAAAATAGACATGCCATTTCAAAAATCTTTCATTTATTGTCCGAAATATGTTTTCAAAAGCATCACTTTCATCAAATTGCATGTGACATAATTTCCAGTAGGCAACTGACTGCAAACAGGCACATCTGGTCTGGACACAAACGAGAAGGCTTATGTGCCGGGGCTGAGCCCCGGAGAGCCCCGGCCCAATTTAACCACTGTGCGTATGTGTGTGTATAAAGTCTTTTAGTCCAGCGTGCACGAAACAGAGTTCAGATCCACCTCACCGGTATTATTATCGAAGCAGTGAGCAGGATCTATGAAGATTGTGACAGTAATAAGTCCACAGAGATGAGTAATCCAACCAACGAACTCCGGAATTACTCCTCCAAGGATCGGCAGCAAAGCGCTCCAAAAACAGCCAGCAAAAAGATAATCCACAATGAATCGGGAGAGTTTCTGTGAATGAGAGCATGCTCTCCCGAAGACCGGAATGCCGGTTCCTTATATGGAAAAACACCTGTTTGAGTGACAGGACCACACGTGACGCGAAGACACAAGATATTTTTTATTATTATTTCAGCTGGTCCCTCCCACTTGGGCGCTAGCTTGGCAGAGTATTTACTCGAGGCAGATGAGAGAGGGTGAGTTTTAATCCAGACTAGATCTCCCGGCTGAAATTGCGCATCTTTCCGACGGGAATTGTAATATCTAGCTTGTCTAGCTTGCTGCACACCTACTGTGTTTTACCTCCTCTGCCATGATGTTCTGTCGTTCCACTAGACTATACGAGGCTTGGTCAGGAGTGGGTGGTTTGAGGATTAACCTCTCCAGGGGACCGTGAAGCTGTCTGCCCAACATTAATTCAGCAGGTGCTCTACTCGTGGTTCCCTTTCAGTCGGGTAACGTTTGACTTAGTCGATCGTACCGACTGATGGGATCACGCCAGGGAGCCAGATGTCTTTGATATAGTATAGTCAAGTCAAGTCAAGTCACCTTTATTTATATAGCGCTTTTTACAATACAGATTGTATCAAAGCAGCTTCACATTGATAACATGAAAATAATACAACAAAGTTTGTTTCTAGA
>FLSR01004883.1:22600026-22752850 GCA_900092035.1 Leuciscus waleckii
AGGTTTCAGGATTTTCTTTAACCGAACTTTATAATGATGATTCTTGATGTTATGAAATATATAACAGAATGATTTGATATGCTATTTTACTTTATGCATTATTAGGGTAAAATGGCCATAGATGTGTAGTCCCATTACAATGGATTTATGCACTGAATCTAATTTACATGTGTGTTTGGGGCAAAATTAAATGAAAATAGAAGTGTAATAATGAGAGTAATAGTTGGCAAAGATTTTCATGAGAATGTCTAATATTTCATGAATGTCTAAATGTTCAGGAATATTGATATACTGTATATTTTCTTTCCATATAATCACTTGTGGTGTCTCCCCAAATGCCTGATAAACATCACAGTGGACATGCATGACATCGAACAGAAAGGCATATCCTGATTTAAAAACCACTTACATTTTCCTGAGATGTTGATTTATGACAAACGATTGGATATTTTCACATTTTAATGATAGTTACAAAATATTATAATATTTCCAGTGCTAAATTTGATAATTCAATCAATGTCAGTTATTTTTAAAGACCAAAAGGAGTGGGACGTTTCATGGCTAAATCTTCACACATTTGGGTTTCTGGAAAGCCCTAATGTGCTCTTTACAATACAGACCGGGCAGAGAAATTCTCTAAAATATAATGTCTACTACAGAGTAAAAAGTCTATACTTATGAGGTCTGTTTATAAGCCCTGTTTGTATGCGCACACATTGGCCAAATTCCGTTGTGTTGTGGTGTATTTCCTTTGTGTCGTTAACTTATGTTTGCTGTTTAAATTTCGTTGCGTTGTTGTGCACTAGGGTCATCATAGATAAGGCAGAAAGATCTCCATTAAAAATGTTTTATTGGGGAATCAAAAATTAACATGTGTTCCACGTAAGAATAGTCCAAATAGTAGGCATTGGCAAAGGTTCAGTAACCAGTTGGCTAACAATCAAGGAAACGTAAGAATAGTCCAAATAGTAGGCATTGGCAAAGGTTCAGTAACCAGTTGGCTAACAATCAAGGAAACAGGCAAGCTGTACAAAAAAAGAGTGTGCCAGTGCTGACCTCTGAACAAGAGGGACTGCAGTAGAAAGTGAAGAGTAGTCTGGT
The DNA here is from genome assembly GCA_900092035.1 of Leuciscus waleckii. Lineage (NCBI taxonomy): Eukaryota > Metazoa > Chordata > Actinopteri > Cypriniformes > Leuciscidae > Leuciscus > Leuciscus waleckii. The sequence goes on from FLSR01004883.1 coordinate 22,601,128, forward strand.
TGTTGTGGTGGTAAATGAAAATAATCGTAAAGCATATGGTTTGATAGTGGGAGTTATTTGCAATAGCAAGTCTAGCACTAGTTTATGAACTTGTCTTGAATGTGCTGTAACAAGAATAGGAATACATTGTGTGCACAAATTTTATCCACATCGATTAATCAAGCACATTTTACCAATTGTAAAACGAGAGGATGTGGTGCTGGTCCTTCAAGAGTCACTCTCAACCTATTGATCTATAAAGCTTTTAAAAATATATGATCAGAATTTCGACTTGCATAATAATTACTCATGCGCTGTAGTGATGGAGGGAGATTCTGCAACTACTAATGTTACTGAAGTAGAAACTGATGATCTGATACTCTGGATGTTAGCACTTTTGCTTCTGTGATATTTCTTTACATATTGCTGTTCTAAACTAGTAGGACACCAATTGGTAGTTTGTAGCCTATTTTTATTTGGAAGGTGTCTTTTTTTATTTTTTATGATCAGATTAAATGGACATTTTCTCCTGAACCTTGGAACTCAAAAATGAATTGGCTTTTCTTAGGGCATTGATTGATATTGATATTTTTAGAAATGTTTTACATGTCACTCATCTCCATACAACTTGTATATAGCTTTTTATTTTATTTTATCTAATCTATCTTTTTTTAAGTGCTGTCTTAGACTTTAAATCGTATCAGAAAAAGAATATGCAAAGTCAATAAAAAAGGTCCATAACAAAAACAAAAATCAAAATCATCTCATAACCCATTATATCAGGACAAATTGTATTTGAGGGTAATGAGACAGTTGTTCAACAACTATATTGTATCAGTGAGGGACTGATGGTGATGTACATGTGCTCTCCTTTCCTGATTCATTTTAGTAGATCTGATATCATAAACCAGCACAGCAACAGTAGCCACGCCCACCAGAGCAGAGATGACCAATCGGATCACAGCTTCAGTAAAACCACAACACTGGACAAAGTCTAAATAAAAATAAGAAGACATTGTTGTGCTTTTCAATAAGCGTAGAATATTGCACTTAGAAACCAAAGTAAAGGCAATGATGTACTTGTTTATCATAAATATGGCAACACCTCACTTACTTTCACATGGTTGACAGAGTTGCGTGATGTCCAGATGTGTGGTCTGGTTTCTGATGGGATTGTAGATCACACAGCTGTAAGTGTTGTTATCCTGATATTCCACCTCCAGAGGTAGATAGAGACTGATGCTGAGATCAGACACACTGATGCTGGACAATACACTGATTCCTTTGTACCAGGAGAGAGTCACATGTTCATTTTAGTAGATCTGATATCATAAACCAGCACAGCAACAGTAGCCACGCCCACCAGAGCAGAGATGACCAATCGGATCACAGCTTCAGTAAAACCACAACACTGGACAGAGTCTAAATAAAAATAAGAAGACATTGTTGTGCTTTTCAATAAGCGTAGAATATTGCACTTAGACACCAAAGTAAAGGCAATGATGAACTTGTTTATCATAAATATGGCAACACCTCACTTACCTCACATGGTTGACAGAGTTGCGTGATGTCCAGATGTGTGGTCTGGTTTCTGATGGGATTGTAGATCACACAGCTGTAAGCGTTTTATCCTGATATTCCACTTCCAGAGGTAGAGAGAGACTGATGCTGAGATCAGACACACTGATGTTGGACAATACACTGATTCCTTTGTACCAGGAGAGAGTCACATCACTCACATTCAACACTGAACACACCAGTGAACATCTGGACACTGATGATGATGATGATGATGAACACTGTGAAGAATCACTGGTTATGACAGGAATGGGCAGATCAGCTGGAAAAAATGAAGGGAAGATTGATAAAAGTTTTTTTTTAACACTTTTTATTCGTGTTTGTAGTTCTGAACTGAATCCTCCTCCAAAGCGCATTGGGTTGTGGGCAATATTAACCCTTATAGTGAGCATGGATCCACGCTTTGAAAAGAGACCGGAAATAGTAGACCATCCAGGGTCTTTTGACATTCTCTTTTCAACATACTATGCTTTGGACACACTTCTTTTAATCTCACATACTATTTAGGATGGATATGGACATTGGGATAGAGGGTAGTAGGACACAGTCTACTGTTTGAGAAGCACCCATAATCACATTCCTACGACTTAATATGTCATAGCCATGACAAAACTAGGTGAACTGAACATGTCAATGTACACTATATTGGCAAAAGTTTTGGGATGTCTGCCTTTACATGCACATGAACTTTAAGGACACCCCTTTCTTAATCCGTAGGGTATAATATGGAATTAATAATATGAAATTTTCCAAAATGTCTTGGTATCCTGAAGCATTTAGAGTTCCTTTAACTGGAACTAAGGGGCCAAACCCAACCCCTGAAAAACAACCCCACGCCATAATCCCCCCTCCACCAAACTTTACACTTGACACAATGCAGTCAGGCAAGTACCGTTCTCCTGGGAACCGCCAAACCCAGACTCGTCCATCAGATTGCCAGACAGAGAAGCGTGATTTGTCTCTCCAGAGAACACGTCTCCACTGCTCCCAGTGGCGGCGTGCTTTACACCACTGCATCACTCTTTGCATTGCACTTGGTGATGTAAGGCTTGGACGCAGCTGCTCGACCTGGAAACCCATTCCATGAAGCTCTCTACGCACTGTTCTTGAGCTAATCTGAAGGCCACACAAAGTTTGGAGTTCTGTAGCTATTGACTCTGCAGAAAGTTGGCGACTTCTGCACACTGTGCGCCTCAGCATGCGCTGACCCCGCTCTGTGAAGTTACGTGGCCTACCACTTAGGCTGAGTTGCTGTTGTTCCCAATTGCTTCCACTTCGTTATAACACCACTAAAAGTTGACCGTGGAATATTTAGAAGTGAGGAAATTTCATGAATGGACTTATTGCACATTAAAACCTATCACAGTACCACGCTTAAATTTACTGAGCTCCTGAGAGCAACCCATTCTTTCACAAATGTTTGTAGAAGCAGTCTGCATGCTACTTGCTATTAATACAATTAAACTACCATGATTTCAACTAGCAGGTATTTGCTGTTACGGCTGCTCAGTGCTCTACTAGTAACCTGCTAATTTCTTGTCAAATTGTTGGCTCTGCTTACTTATCCTACTATGGAAGTCAATGGTTCCAGTTAACTGTTTGGTTACTGACATTCTTCAAAAATATCTTCCTTTGTGTTCAGCAGAATAAAGAAATTCATACAGGTTTGAAACAACTTGAGGGTGAGTAAAGGATGACAGAATTTTCATTTTAAAGTGAACTATCCCTTTAATCATTGTATTAAAACAGCAGTTATTCGTTTTAATTAAAAGATATAACACAGTGAGCTTAAAATAAATAATCTTCATGCTCTAATGCTATGAAACTCACCTGGATAATGGCTAACTTGTGGGGTTGTCTGAAGGACAGGTGTTGAAACAGGTGCTTTATACCAAAAAGAAAACAAACAAAAAGAAGATGAAGGAACCACGTGATGATGATGATGATGATGATGATGAACACTGTGAAGAATCACTGGTTATGACAGGAATGGGCAGATCAGCTGGAAAAATGAAGGGAAGATTGATAAAAGTTTTTTTTAACACTTTTTATTCGTGTTTGTAGTTCTGAATTGAATCCTCCTCCAAAGCGATTGGGTTGTGGGCAATATTAACCTTTATAGTGAGCACAGGTCCACGCTTTGAAAAGAGACCGGAAATAGTAGACCATCCAGGGTCTTTTGACATACTCTTTTCAACATACTATGCTTTGGACACACTTCTTTTAATCTCACATACTATTTAGGATGGATATGGACACTGGGATAGAGGGTAGTAGGACACAGTCTACTGTTTGAGAAGCACCCATAATCACATCCCTACGACTTAATATGTCATAGCCATGACAAAACTAGGTGAACTGAACATGTCAATATACACTATATTGGCAAAAGTTTTGGGATGTCTGCCTTTACATGCACATGAACTTTAAGGACACCCCTTTCTTAATCCGTAGGGTTTAATATGGAATTAATAATATGACATTTTCCAAAATGTCTTGGTATCCTGAAGCATTTAGAGTTCCTTTAACTGGAACTAAGGGGCCAAACCCAACCCCTGAAAAACAGCCCCACACCATAATCCCCCCTCCACCAAACTTTACACTTGGCACAATGCAGTCAGGCAAGTCCCGTTCTCCTGGGAACCGCCAAACCCAGACTCGTCCATCAGATTGCCAGACAGAGAAGCGTGATTCGTCACTCCAGAGAACACATCTCCACTGCTCTAGAGTCCAGTGGCGGCGTTCTTTACACCACTGCATCACTCTTTACATTGCACTTGGTGATGTAAGGCTTGGACGCAGCTGCTCGACCATGGAAACCCATTCCATGAAGCTCTCTATGCACTGTTCTTGAGCTAATATGAAGGCCACACAAAGTTTGGAGTTCTGTATTGACTCTGCAGAAAGTTGTCCACTTCTGTGCACTGTGCGCCTCAGTATGTGCTGACCCCGCTCTGTGATTTTACGTGACCTACCTCTTAGGCTGAGTTGCTGTTGTTCCCAATTGCTTCCACTTCGTTATAACACCATAAAAGTTGACCGCGGAATATTTAGAAGTGAGGAAATTTCATGAATGGACTTATTGCACATTAAAACCTATCACAGTACCACGCTAAATTTACTGAGCTCCTGAGAGCGACCCATTCTTTCACAAATGTTTGTAGAAGCAGTCTGCATGCTACTTGCTATTAATACAATTAAACTACCATGATTTCAACTAGCAGGTATTTGCTGTTACGGCTGCTCAGTGCTCTACTAGTAACCTGCTATTTTTTTGTCAAATTGTTGGCTCTGCTTACTTTTGCTTTAATCATTGTATTAAAACAGCAGTTATTTGTTTTAATTAAAAGATATTTAACACAGTGAGCTTAAAATAAATAATCTTCATGCTATGAGACTCACCTGGATAATGGCTAACTTGTGGGGTTGTCTGAAGGACAGGTGTTGAAACAGGTGCTTTATACCAAAAAGAAAACAAACAAAAAGAAGATGAAGGAACCACCAAAGTGTAAAACCACATTTAACATTGACGAGTGAGTGAACAAACTGCATCACATTTCCAGAATAGTTCCCATCTGAAAGATAAATAAAACCAAAAATATGATAGAGGAGGTATATTTCACTTACCAGATACAGTAACTGTGAATGTTTTGTGTGAAACCCCTCGTTGGCTGAGAACGGTTAGTTTATAAAGTCCAGAGTTTGTGTTGTGATGTTCTTTACGGTGAGAGATCCCGTTTGACTGTCAAGCTGCATTTTGTCTTTGAATCTCACGCTTTGGTCATATATAGTATGACCTGATCATTAATGTCAGCAATACGAGACTCTGAAGGTCCAAAAAACCACATAATACGATCATTTCTAAGTATTTCAGTAACACCGGAGTTCAGAGTGATAGAATCTCCCTCCATCACTGATACTGAAATAATTTCATCTGTCTGAGCATCTGGAACACATTCAAATGAGGTTGTTGGTTAGAAACAGCAGTTAAAATGAATTGTTTAATTGTCTTTCAAAAGAACCTCAAAGGAAGTGTTCAGCAACAGGATATAGTTTCATTTTGTTTCCACTATAGCTCCTTTGTGTGCCATTTATAAATAAATAATCAATGATCAGTTTACGCTTCATGTTCACAGGTATTTCCTCTTTTACCGCAACAATACTGATGATTTAGTGTTAGCAGAGTGACTTTCATCAGGATAAAACTCTTCACAGAGGCAAAATAACTAATGATAAATGTAATCTTAAATAACTCACCATGGACACAGATGAAAAACAAGATGACAGTCCACATGGGCATTGTATAAGACTGACTAGTATCACTTTAGTTGAGTCTCTGTAAAGTTTAGTGGATAAGGAAGAGCAGGTTCAGCCAATGACTCTCATTACTGCAACCGTCAGTGGCTGTTACTTTCTCAGTCCTGTGGTTTTGGGGTGTTATGTTGGTGAGACACTCATTGCACATCCGTAGACACAGCTGATTTTTTATTGTATTTTCTGTGCTGAAAACAAATCACATCAAGCTAATACACGCTTATTGATATTTGAAAGCATGTTCAAATGATCCCTAATATTTATTAGAATAAAATCTCCAGAGCTCTCTGAGAAGTTTTGCAGGAACAGATTCTGTGTGGGCATCTGCACGACAGAACTGAAAGGAAAAAAAAAGAAATGGAAAAAAAGGCTTGAATGAGAGTGGCTGTTAAAGGTCTATCTGTGCTTGAGAGATGTAAAGCATCGCCCACTGCTGTGGTTTAGACACTTTCCTGCTTTCTTTCCACATGTGACACAGACACATTTTTCCATCGAGCAATGTCATAGGTCTCTTACTTTTGTCACAATAATAATCCACGGATTCCTATGGATAGAACAGTTTCACGTATGCATGTCTCCTATTTGACCTATTTCATTTAAAGTAGATTTAGTCGATTTATTTAGATTTAGCAAAAGTGCATTTTAGCATATTATGAGGTAAGTAACTCCATAGTGATCCCCTGGAGTAACCTAGTATTACACAAGAAAATCCCACCAGTACCAGACTTGATATGAAAGTTTAAGCATTGGTCAATTTTGGCATTATTCATCCATTTAAATATAATTATAAAGATTTGATGTATAATTTAAAGTGTATTTGCTGCCCTCTATTGGCTACATGGGGTAACAGGATTGTAATAAAAATGTATGTCTTTGAGCATAAAACATAACAATGGCATGATATTGTCAAGTTTTTTGGTTTTCAAAATTGTTTAGCATTTTGAGACAATTCCAACTGCTTTGAGTTTTACTGCCCTCCTAATGGAGAACATTGATTATTTTAAGATAAAAAAGAAGTTGTGAGTAAATTGAGTTGACTGAGACACTTGTCTTGAATGTTTTTCCAGGTGTGTTTGCTGTCGAGGCGCATGGAGTGGAGCCAATATCAGCGACTGAGGGAGAATCTGTCCCTCTATCCACTGGTGTTACTTTAAAACATCCCATGGATCTAATACTGTGGGAGAAATTTGGACCTAATAACTGTTCGGCTACAGTTCAGTTGCAGCGCAACCCCATTATGTATTACGGTATATGTAATGAAACATTCAAGGACCGACTGCAGTTTGACCTTCAGACTGGATCTCTCACCATCATGAACATCAGAACCACAGACTCTGGACTTTATCGACTGAAGGTCATTGTCAATAGCACCACAAATAAGGCTTTCAATGTTTCCGTTAATGGTGAGTAGAGAATTTCAATATATTCATATTAGCCAATGATTATTCAAAAGGCTGATGAGACACATTCAGACTCATTAATATGCTTCATTTTTTAAAACCATGTAGCCTAAGTTTAGTTTCAGCCACTATATGTCGCTTGATATTAGAGGGAGATGTTTTTATTGCAAATATAGCAGTTCATTGGATAGAAATTTGAGCCCCTTATTGCAACAATCAATATTTATAGGCTGATATTCCCAGATCAGAAATATTCTACATTTTAAATGCATATAAAATTAATTCAGTAAATAAAGGGATAGTTCACTCAAACAATGTAAATTCTGTCATCATTTACTGACCCCCATGTCGTTCCAAACCTGTATGACTTTCTTTCTTATGTGGAACATGTACATTGTAAGGGCAAAAAAATTAAATATGTCTTATTTTATGTTCAACAGAACAAAAGTCATACAGGTGTGGAACGACATAAGGCAGAGTAAATGATGACAGAATTAGCATTTTTGTTGTGATCCAAAATGCCACAAAACTCTATTTTGACTATTAATTGGGTCTTAAAAATGTCTATTGAATGAAGTTTATATGAAATAAAGGCCTACATATGATCATAATAATATATGTATCCATCTATCTAGCCGTTACTGCACCAGGTCATCCCATATGGCCAATATATGTTGCCGTCCTGGTTCTGGCTGCACTCACAGTAGGGATATTACTGTATTACTGTTGTTGGAGGAAGAGAAGAGGAGATCAAGCAGGCAAGTATTACCTATGACTAATAGGGTAAAAGAAAAATAACTTTTTTCCCCTACAGAAATCATGTAAAAAAATGTTGAAATATTTTCGTAATTGTCAGTATTGTTGTATTACAAACCTTTTTTTTTAAATTTTTTTTTTTATGGGGTGGTATTTAAAATAAATTTTTTCTTCTTTTATTATTATAGTTCCTGCCGGAGTTGGAATCAAGTGGATTTCTTTCAAACTGAAGTTTTTGGAAGAATGAAATGTATGTATACATTTTATTTAAACTTCTTTTCCATTCTGGTGCACTTGCAAGTTTTTATAATTGCATACACTTATCTTTTCCCATTTGCCACTCTTCCTTTTTCATTAGCAAACAGCCCCTCAGCAACAGCACCAAGAATCTGATGATCAAACCTGTCAACACGGTCAGAACTTTTTTCCCGAAGTCTCCCATATTTCACACCCATCTCCTGCAACCCTTCCGTTCTGTATTTTCATCCGGGGAACTCGCATAATTTGTATGGCCCAAACCTCGTCATACGAATAATCACATCAATATACTGTACTACTAGGTTGTACAGTTGCCAGATCTTGTATGAAACATCATACTCACACAATCAACACATCATACAAATCTCAGCCCATATGTGACCTCAGCCTGGCAACCTACACTACAACCCATTTGCGCTGTTGACGTCTGCGCAGGACGTGAGAAGTGGAATCAAGCATCACTGGTACAAATGGGAGGAGAAGACTCAGGTGGTGAACATTCCGGCGTAGTATAATATATACAGTATATGGGGAAGGGGGTGGATTGGAATCCACTGCTGCTTCAATGTATAATGAGTGATTATAATCAAGGTATTAATAAATATTTTTCCTTCTAAATTTCAAATGAGTTGAATTTGATCTCTCTGGAGATTTTACTTGGTTATAGAAGTTACCAGTGTGATCACTGAAATGTTTTTTTAATGTATTCTTTAATGTCTGTATTTGATATTTGAATGCAGTAACATTGCTTGCCTATTTATCCCAGCTTCCAGAAATGAAATGAGGAAATGTTTTGTGTTTGAGAAAGGTCTTCAACATGTTAAAACACACAGGGTGTCATTGAAGTCTATAGTTTAAGGGACCATTTAAAGAACTTACTTTCCATTTAGACTAAAGTTTCCTATCCTTGAGAGAAAGAACTTGTTATCTTGATGTTTTGAGACGAGACTAACTGTTTATTGTTAGAGCCTGATAAAATCCAACCTTGGAAAAGATGTGTGTCTGTGTGTGTGTTAGTCTTCTTGCTTACAGGTTAAGGGATACTCCACTTTAAAATGAAAATCTGTACTCACCCTCATGTTGTTTCAATCCTTTATTAATTTCTTTCTTCAGCTGAACAGAAAGGAAGATATTTAGAAGAATGTCAGTAACAGACAGTTTCTGGTCCCATTGACTTCCATAGTATATTTTTTTCCTACTATGGAAGTCAATGGGACCCAGAAACAGCAGATTCTTCTAAATATCTTCCTTTCTGTTCAGCTGAAGAAAGAAATTCATACAGGTTTGAAACAACATGAGGGTGAGTATATGATGACAGAATTTTCATTTTAAAGTGGAGTATCCCTTTAAGGAACCACTGACAATATTGTAGATTGACGGAGTTGTTGTTCGGGACATGCTGGCACCCAGCAACCCAAATCTGTGACCTGAAACTTCAGAGTCCGAGTGTCAGCTGCATAATCTATGGAGATATGCTTCTGTCTATCTGTATATGTGGAAAATTACTATGTTTATCAATTAGACCTTGGAAATGGTATAACTGCTGTGATCTTTGTAACTGTAAGCGTGGCGGCCTACGAACTCCTGTGTGAGTCTTGAAGCTGACTTCTGCTGATGAAACTATCTTCAGTAAAACTTTTCTTAAATTTTGTCTAAAAAATTGTCTATGTTAAGTGTGTTGTTATCCGTTTGCCTTTCTGTTGGATCTGTAGAGAAGACACCTTTTGAATTGAATCATATACGTCTTCCTCGTCTGTCTGCAAGCAACCACCCGTGACTCATACATTCACTCATTGGGATGTGGAGTCAGTATGTTAACTCACTGTTTTTTATTTATTTTTATTTTTTGTCTCTCAAGATCAAAGCTGCTGAGGTTGTTCCAACCAAACCAGTGTTCAATTTTGTAATGCACTTTTTTTTTTAATTATACTTTTATAAGTTGTTTCTGCTTGTTGTTTGTCTTGTATATTTAAAAAAATAGCAGATATATAATAAAGTTGAGTGCTCAGTGACAACCATCTCACCCTAAATGCCATGAAGATAAAATAACTCATTGTGGATGTAATGAAAATAGATGGTTCATGGTTGGTGGAAGAAAGCAGTTTCTACAAGACCATCAAAGGTGTTCTTACGAGTGGTAGAGCTTATTATACATTATGTGTTTCCATCAGTCCTGAGAGATTCACACCAATTACTGTCACAGTAAGACCCAATTCATCATTCACTGCTTTTGTCCACCATATGTAGGCTACTATATAAATATGAATAAAGTCCTCTTCTATAATGACGTAAAGGATGTTAAATGCTGCACTGTACAGCACACGGAGAGTAAGGACAGCAGTGTGTCCTATTAGATAAAACTGATTTCAGATCATTTCCACAACACACACAAAGTCATGTTTGAAAAAACTGATAATTCAGCAAATAGGATGGCAATTGGTGTGATTAAGCATTATTTTGATTCAATATAAATGAATTAAACATATCTGTTGCTCTCTCATTAAGTCATGCAAACTTCTTCAGGATCAGTATTTGGTTTACAAAAATTGACATATGTGAATCTTTCAATAGCATCTGCACCAACAGGCTTTCTGAAAGTGTTTTTGTTCTGTTACCTCATCCAATCTTCTGGATTCATTCATTTTCACCTTGAAAATGGTGCCATCCTTTTCCATTAGCTGCTGGTTTGGAAATCTTAGTGTGAAACATAAAAATGCACTAAATAAATCAGTCACAAACAGTGGGAAGATCAGAAGCTTGACAGTTCGAGTCCATTCTGTGATTTAAGATAGTGACCGCTTCCTATTGCCTTCAGGTCTCGCTATAGATTACCAAAGAAAGATGAAAAAAAAAAAAAAAAAAAAAAAACTATGCAAATACTCCTTTGTTCCCTGCATGTGCAACTCGATTGTTAAATAGTCTTAAATGAATTTCTTAGGTATATTATATATATGTGTGTGTGTGTGTGTGTGTGTGTGTGTGTGTGTGTGTGTGTGTGTGTGTGTGTGTGTGTGTGTGAGAGTTTGTGTCTATTTATGCCTTAATTAAGCTTGACCTTGACCTTGTCCTATTCTTAAGTCAAACCTCTTCTGATCATAATAAATTCACGTATGGTTCAATAAAGGTCCCGACCTTCGTTATTCACTTTACTGACCATAGCCAGCCAGTAATCAAGTTCATCTGTTGCTGAAGAAGATCATTAATGTGTTGTGACGTCATCATCACCGCACCTGGCTGGCGAAACCAACTGTTTTTCTACGCTCTGCACAGCGTGTCATCATCACTGTTTCTTTGTTTGTGTTATTGTTTTTGTCGTTATGATTCAGCGACTCCAGCCCGCTCGCGAGTCTTCTGAGGTGAGTTGTGCAGTTTACAGAGTTTCGTACATTTACCATAAAACACACAGGCTACTAACACACGGGTCATTTCTGCATTGTTTTCATCGCGTCGTTTCTCGTTTCTTATGTTTGCAAGCTGAATAATCATTTGTGGCAGGTTAGCATTTAGTATTCGTTTAGTATACTTTGTATACTTTAAAAAAATGTCTCAAATAATCTGTTTAAATCACTTGTAGGCTATACTAAAGTGAGATCTGTGCTGTTGATCGTGTAAAGCTTGTTTCAGGAGTGTCACAGAGCTGCTGATTTCATGTCAATAGTTCTTGTTTTTTCCACTTCATTCATTATGCTGTTGTCTTCAATCACATGTAAACTGCCTCTTAAAGCTCACTTCATCGGTGCTGACAGACTGAAACAACTACACCATTATCACTTTTGAAATCGACAAGATAGGCTATCTCTTTAACATCATTTCATTTCAGTCTGTGATAAACCATCTTTCATGCAAAAACAACACAAATCTAAAAACCAACAAACAAAAACTAAGCTATAAATGAAGTTGAACTGAATTGGCGTGTTATTTATTGCTTACAAATTTATGTATCCTTCTGTTTTATTTGTATGTAGCCTATTATTGATATATTTTTATATTTGAAAATGGAATCTTTTAAAGCCACAATATGTAACTTTTTTGCTTTAAAAATAGCAAAAATCACTATATCTATGTTATATATTTTTTTTAGTTGTGTACTTACATTATCCCGACTGTTTCCAACAACTTTCAAACCAGGAGAAATTTGTAATTTAATTCGAGAAACGCCCGTTTCTTTATTTCCGTTTTGTCGCCGTCAATGGCGTCATATCCGCGTTGTCCCTGGTTTCCGCTTGTACTGCCATGGCAACCAGAGCTAGAACCAGAGCCCTCTGATAGTAACCAAAGCGACTGACGGTAGTTCGCAATGTCTATTTGCACGCTGTTGTTGTTTCGTTTAATTTGTCTAATAAACTGACCTGTGACTGTGAGTAGTAATTCTGCACTCGCGTGTAACGTTAGTTCGGTAGAATGAAATGTCCATATTCCTTATGCGGGACTCGTGTCGCGTGTGGAGCTGATAGCTGTCTCTTAGCAATCCCAAACTGCCTCATATCACAGTCATGATAAAAGCATCGATGTATTCAGTCATCCATAAACATTATTTGATCCATAGATTAGATCGGTCGGCTTGACGTTGACGACAAGATCCATAATTCTTAGCAAATGTTGCGTCATCAAACTACACCTTTGTTATTGTAAATAGGTTACCGACCCCTAGTGGCAAAAAATTCCATACTGTACGTTTAATTATGGTAGGCCCTATTTATTTCACTTTTTTTTTTCTATTTCTTTGTCCATTTGTTCATAGGACAGATAAAATAACTTTATTTGTAACTTTATTCATCTATGAAAATGCAAACAAAACATTGAATGATTAAAATGTGTGCAATAATGAAAACATCAGTTTGCTAACTGATTATTTTTCATTTTAGCAGATCTGCTGTTCCTGCCTCAGAAACTGAAGCTCCTCCCACAGCAGTTCACCTATAAATGCTGGAATATTCCCATCAGTCTAGAACTGAAGACAGTTGAACAGTGAGAACATGAGTGATCCAGAGTCCTGCAGAATGAAACCTGAAGATACTGAAGAACAAATAGGTTGGTGTTTGTTCTTGATTCGTCATTAATGAGTAATGAATATTAAATTCATAAAACTGAATTTATTGAACTAAAAGAGCTGTGAAATAACATGTTTAAAGTATCAAATAATATACAGGACACTGGAGCCTGAAACTGAAATGTTCTTTCTATGTTTTTTCCAATTTTTTTTTTCAACAAAGTTATAAATTAAACAAGTTACTGATACACATCTACAGTTTGTGTAAAAGATTGTGTACATTTTTTTAATTAATAATAAAACAAAAATCATTACATTAATTAAATATCTGAGAGATTGTATCAGAAACATGAGATTTGTGTCTATATATATAATATTGTATTGCAGTTGTCTATGTTCTTGTGTTACATTAGTGTTAACTTTATGACATTTCCTTTTAATTGTTTAAGGTTATACAGAAAATAAACTCCCTCACGACTGTACATAGAATAACTGGTTTGGAGAATGGATGAATGAAAATAAAACGTTGTTTTAATTAATTTTAGGCTTAAGTGAACAGAATGAGGATAGTGAAGACCAGAGTGAAAGAGATGAGAAACATCATCATGTCAAAATCGGAGAAAATTCTTGCCTTCATTGTGGAAAGAGATTCCCAAGCAAAACAAGTCTTAAACTTCACATGACAGTTCATAGTGGAGAGAAACCACACACATGTGATCAATGTGGGAAGAGTTTCACACAAAAAGGAACCCTTAATCTTCACATGAAAATCCACACTGGAGAGAAAATGCACACATGTGATCAGTGCGGGAAGAGTTTCACGCAAAAAGGACACCTTAATAAACACATGAAGATCCACACTGGAGAGAAGCCGTACACATGTGATCAGTGTGGGAAGAGTTTCACGCAAAAAGGACACCTTAATGAACACATGAAGATCCACACTGGAGAGAAACCACATACATGTGATCAGTGTGGGAAGAGTTTCACGCAAAAAGGAACCCTTAATCTTCACATGAAAATCCACACTGGAGAGAAAATGCACACATGTGATCAGTGCGGGAAGAGTTTCACGCAAAAAGGAACCCTTAATCTTCACATGAAAATCCACACTGGAGAGAATCTGCACACATGTGATCAGTGTGGGAAGAGTTTCACGCAAAAAGGACACCTTAATAATCACATGAGGATCCACACTGGAGAGAAACCAATACATGTGATCAGTGTGGGAAGAGTTTTACACATGCATTCAGTCTTAAATTACATCTACGTTTTCATTCTGGTGACAGATCGTTTTACTGTGACAGTGCGGGAAAACGTATTTTTCAGCATCATCCCTAAAGGTCCATCTGAAAGTTCATACACAAGAGAAGCCTCACGTGTGTTCTTTGTGTGGAAAGAGTTTTAGTCGGCTGAGTCATTTAAAAGCACACCAGAAAAGACACAGTGGTGTGAAGAATCATGTGTGCTTTGATTGTGGGAAGACCTTTTTTAATAATGCTGAGCTGAAACAGCACCAGAGAATCCACACTGTGATTTGAGATTCAGTCAATCAGGAAACATGAAAAAACATAGGAGCCACACTGGAGAGAAGCCTTGCATGTGTTCAGTGCGGGAAGAGTTTCACATGAAAAGAAGCCCTTAATGATCACATAAGGCCATGAGTACCTGGGTATTCGAAAGAGACAACAGTGATCAATTGTGAAAACTCTGAGAACACTGTTGTAAATTCCTTGTACTTTTAGCTGCCTGTGTAATATTCTCATAATTTTCATGAACAGTATTTTAAAAAATGTGTTATTAATCTTTTAATAACTGTTATGTTGACTTATCAATGTTTTAATCTTAGCGAATAAAATGTGTCATTTTTTTTTTATGTAATGAGTATTATGTTACTACTTACTCACTCGAGCAGTCATTTCTTTGTTTTATCGAGTACACTGATAAAAATGGTTTTGTGAAGTAAATGCTACAGAAAAAAACAAATGTAGTTCAGGCAGGTAAGTAAATCCTATATTAGTACTCGATTCAATATTGCGCTATTTTGTGCATTTTCTGATCAGTCTTGTATCATCTCTGAGATGCACTACGCATTGCGTCATCACGTTGGAAAGGTCACGCATCACGTCATCTATCTAAATTATTTGTCTGTGTACTCCGGTTCATAAAGGTATAGGGAAGGGTGAAAAACTCCATCTCATTTTCTCCTCCAACTTCAAAATCATCCTCCACTTTGTTTTAATTTATTATTATTTTTTATTTTTTTGTTACCTTTTCAACGTGATGACGTAATGCATGTCACATCTCAAAGATGGTAAAAGACGGAATTTCTGGTTAAAAAGTGTATATTTATGTGTATTTATTTATTTATTAGAAAATGACCAATCGTTTCGCTAGATAAGACCCTTATTTCTCGACTGGGATCGTGTAGAGACTTTGAAGCTGCATTGAGACTGACATTTGAACCTTCTTTGAACATTTGAATGGTTGGTTGCCATTGAAGTCCATTATATGGAGAAAAATCCTGGAATGTTTTCCTCAAAACACTTAATTTCTTTTCCACTGAAGAAAGAAAGACATGGACATCTTGGATGGCATGGGGGTGAGTAAATTATCAGGAAGTTTTTATTTAGAAGTGAACTAATCTTTAAGACCGGACCGAATTTGTGTTTCATTGTGCATGTTGGTGTGGATGATTATTTCAGTGTTTGGAGTGATAATTTTACAGTCAGAATGGGAATTGGGAATCAATCACAAACAGTGGTGAAGCGATTGTATTGCTGTATTTCTCTTTTAACATTAACATTTGCAAATTGAATTTGTTACTTTTAGTTTTGAGAGTTTCACTATTAATATAGCAACGTAAAGGCCTCTTTATTTAATGTAAACCGCCACAAACTAAACCATCACCATAAATCTTAACAGTATTTCATTATAATCTGTATAAATCATGTTCAATGTAAAAACAACAAAAAACGAAATGACAAGCTAAATTATGATGAACTCAGTTGAAATATTATTATTTAATGCTTAGAGCACATTTTTTCTTCTTAATTTGTTTGTCTTTTTTTATTATTTATTTTGATTATTTTAATTGTCTTCCTGTCATATTCTGTGGGAACGATGGGAAACCACAGTTTACCTAAGTGAAATGTTTAGCAGCTGTGGTAAATAGCTGTTGTTAGTACAGATTTACCATTAAGCTATGTTGGTTTGCTTGATTCATTTTAGCATATACTATAAATTCTGTAAGTGACCAGCAATATTAACTTTAACCTATACCTATGATATTAGGGCCTTAATATTGACATGATAAAAATGTACTGAGACCAAGCAAAAAAAAAAAAAAGTCCAGTTTCTTCCCCTACTCGCATAGAGATGCAGGATATCATTTTTTCTAATGCATCCCATATAAAATTAACACTGGTTAAATGACGTGCAAGAGAGAAGTGCAATCCTCACACACTGGGCCATTTTGTGAATCTGAAACGAATAGAGGTTGAGTTGAAGTTTCACCTGTTTTTAGCAGACATGATGTTCTGGTTGAAGAACTTCAGGATCAGTCGGGATGCAGTTACCAGATACTTTACTCAGCATACTCACATAGTGGTTTTACTTATAGCTGTTTTACTATAATTGTGAAAGTTAAAATGACAATAACCTATACTCAGAATTTTCCCTCTGCATTTAACCCATCCAAGTCAGTGTACACTTTAGGATTTGGAGTAGTGAACACACACACGCACGCACGCACGCACGCACGCGCGCGCGTCTGGTTCACTATCTTTGTGGGGACTCTCCATAGACTTAATGGTTTTTATACAGTACAAACTGTATATTCTGTCCCCTTACACTAACCCTACCCCTAAACCTACCCATCACAGAACACTTTCTGCATTTTTACATTTTCAAAAAAATACAATTTAGAATGTTTTTTAACCCATTCCCCTCATGGGGACCGCTGGCTGGTCCCCACAATGGAGGTGATCTCAGGTTTTACTATCCTTGTGGGGACATTTGGTTCCCACAATGTAATATAAATCAAACGCACACACACACACACAGACAGACAGACAGACACACACACAGACAGACAGACAGACAGACAGACAGACAGACAGACAGACAGACAGACACAGACACAGACACAGACACAGACACACACACACACACATCACACCAAACGCGAATAGAGCGTCTGGCGCGAGTGTAAAGACGCGTTTACGCGCGTCTGGAGGTCTTGCGGCGCAAATGAGGCGTCACGCTCTCTGTGCATAACGGTTTAAATGAACAACAACAATAAGCAAATGTTGAGTGCTGATCAAGAGTTTTGTGCAAGCAATTTAAGGTCGCGACTCTTATAGCAGGCTTCATTCAGTGATTGAAACAAATATTATTAACAATAATTTAAGTTTTTAGCCGATCACATTGAACGCTCCGAGCGAGCTGTGCTGTGGTAAACATGGAACTTTTCCTTGACATGAAACGGTAAATAATCAAACCAGTGTAAGCCTGTAGTGCATGAAACTGCTGTATCTACCTACCTTATTCATGCAATATCTATTCAGTCATTACAGTAGCCTACACTTTAGTAATGTTTCTGTTTAAGGTTAACGCTTCTTCCTGTGACCTGTCCTGACCCCTCAGGCAGCGCGCCCACTCGCAAAGCAGACAGCCGCGCCTCTGCTACCGCGGGCGTTTTTCCACATTCGAATATTCATTTTCACCTTCGAAATTCTGTTTTTTAAAACTATTCGAATATATATTCGAATTTAGAATATTCGTTGACAGCCCTATGGGAGTTGTAGTGTCACACTGTCAAGACCACTTGGCTCAATGTAGAGTTGACATAGGGGAGACCACACTGAACTTAATATTTAATCAGAATGCTGGTTTATTAACGAATGATTTACAAAAGTCAGTAAATGGGAAGCCAAAAAGGAGAACGCGTAAGGAGCGCCGACCGAAGCCAGCCTCTCATCGTCAGGCCGGAATAGCAGACAGAGCGACCGAACCAACTGGAAGGCAATGATTTAAAGACTCTCTCATCAGTCCACCAATTAGCATGGCCCGGCCCACCGCAACAGCTCCACCTAAAAGTGACACAGAACAGCAGCAGTAAGCAATTCAGGCTTGATTACCCACACATGGCCAAGCCAGGGAAAGACACACTCAGCACTTCATAGCCAGGCGTGACACACACTTATTTCAGATGCCTTTTGAAAAGACACAATTATTCAACCCGCCACACTGGCTAGTTGGAGTGACTATGTTACCCGCCACGAGCAAAATCCACCCGCATTTGGCGGGTTGGCGGGTGTTAATGTCAAGCCCTGGTAATAATGTAAACCAGTTCATGGGAGGGTTTTGAGTTGAACCAATATCTAGACAAGCTCTTCACAATGATGTGCATTTGTGTACCTGATAGACGTGCTTGAGTTTGAAATAGCACTACCGTTTTTCATAGGTACGTAGCACGTCTCCTTTACTCGTTCTGCCATGCGCTTCTCATCCATGTTATTTTTGAAGTTGAGGTTTATATTGGAAGTTTATTAATCAATTAGGCTGTATCGTTTTTTCCATTCACAAATTGTAGACCTCTTAAAATAATTAAGATGTTTGTTAAATCATTTAAGATATTTAAGACATTTTATTAGCCTTGTGCTCCGGAATAAATGTTACAGTTAGAGAATAACTGATTGATTGAATCAGTCGTCTGACTCTTTCAGATCACTAGATCATTGAAATCCACAGAAGAAAGTCAGACCAACTATCCCTTTAAATATAATTTACCATAGCATAGATGCATTAACGCTTTCTGATACTTGTTTCAATTATCATTTGTTTATTTATAACATTTCCAGACGCCTTGGAAACCACAATGAGGAGGAAGATATGCTTTAATAAAGAATACAAAATTTTAACACAATTACAACAATATACATTTCTCCATACAGCAAAAAAAAAAAAAAAAAAAAAAAAAAAAAAGTGTTTAAAAATAAAATAAATATAGAAGTGTTTTAAAATATAATGATATAATGATATGATGATTTGTAAATTGGCATTGATTTGCAAAGCATACAGAAAAACTCTTAACACCTACTCACAGTGTATCATTGGTAATGGTTGTTTAAGTTCACCATCTATTGACCACATGGGAGAATATAGGATTAATCATTGAGGAACTGATGATGATGGACTGTTTTCTGTCTGTTTCCTCATTTTCTGTTCAACTTTCATGGATCTGAAATGATCAACCAATACTGCAACAGTAGCCACGCCCACCAGAACAGAGAGGACCAATCGGATCACAGCTTCAGTAAAACTGCAACACTGGACAGAGTCTGAGAGAAGAAAAATAAAAACACTAAACCATTAGTGCACCCAATACCTCAAACAGGCGTAATATGCTTGCACCAAAAGCAAATTATATTAAAATATTAATCAAAATTTTATTTTTATGGTGTTTTCCAAAATAATGCCTCACTGCCTGAAAATTACCATATTACATCCATTGATATACCTGAACATTGTTGACAAAGTTGCGTGATGTCCAGATGTGTGGTCTGGTTGCTGATGGGATTGTAGATCACACAGCTGTAAGTGTTGTATCCTGATATTCCACCTCCAGAGGTAGAGAGAGACTGATGCTGAGATCAGACACACTGATGCTGGACAATACACTGATTCCTTTGTACCAGGAGAGAGTCCATCACTCACATTCAACACTGAACACACCAGTGAACATCTGGACACTGATGATGATGATGTTGAACATTGTGAAGAGTTACTGACAATCTCAGGTACAGGCAGAGGAGCAGGAAAAGATCTGGAAGATGAGGGAAGCTTGATGAGGTGAGACTCGCCTTGATCACTTGGAGTTTGACTCTCTTCGTTTTGTGTGATTGTAGTGATGATTGAAACGGCTGCTTTCAAACAAAAATCAACAATTGAAATTGACAACAAAATGTATTAAAGTAAGAGAAATAAAGGTTAAAAGACAATGTGACAGTGATATTTATCTCACCATCTACAATAACCATGAATATCTCCCGTAAGGTTCTTCTGGAGCTGCTGATAGACACTGTATAATATCCAGCGTCACTGAATCTGGTGTTTGTGATGGTCAGAGATCCAGTCGGATGCAGTTTCAGTCGGTCTCTGAATCTCTCATCAGAACCAGGATACGTATGCATACTGTGTTTATAGACTTCAGCAATACATGATTTATCAGGTTCAAACTTCCATGTTATGTCATCATTTCTCTGAATGTTAGTAACATCAGTGTGTAGAGTGACAGAATCTCCCTCCATCACCGATATTATCTTTATTCCATCCGCTTCCACATCTGCAATATATTTAAATAAATAAAAGATTTGATGGATAAAAACGTTTAAAAATTTTAAAAACGGAAGTGTTCACCAACAGGATTTTTTTTATTCTTATTTCCAGAATTAATATGATCTTAGTTACCATAATTGTTCACTGCATGTTCATAAATCTGAGAACACAAATTCTAGATAGCATGAAAGCAAAGAGAGATCCAGAGAGCCAAGCGATTCATCAATGCACTTGCAAAACGCATTTATTAGAAGCAGAATAATTATTATTAATAATAATAATAATAATAATAAAAAATACACTCACCATGAACGCATATAAAACAAGTCAACAAGCTCCACAGAAACATTTTTGAAAGACTGGATTTAGAAGAGCACAAAAAATATATCTGTAAGCCTCTTATTGTTATGAGAAGGTTTCCACTGAAAATAGCCACATGTTTAGAAGAACTGGGTTCGCAACAGTCACTGATTTGCAGAGTATAATTAGACTGAAGGTTTATTCTCAGGTTATCATCATTATCACTCACACACTGCAACTGAAACTAAAGTAGCCACTTCTTGTTCTGAGCAACTTTCAAAAACAACAATGAAAGGTCTTGTGTTACTATTACTAATTTCACTATTGGCTCATTTGACCATGGTGAAATTGACCAATGTTGCACTATATTTTATTTTATAATTTGAAAGATACAGAGATTGAAAAAGAAAAAGTTGGCAAACTTTATGTTTATGTGGTTGAGAGATATGTAAATGTAGTCCTTTTCCTCATGCATATTATCAATGGCCAACTCCCTAGAAATATAATATTTATATTTTACATTATAAATGGGAATAATATAGTATATCTTTTTTCTTTGTAGAACTAGGCTACGTTTTTCTCACATAGCAAAAAATGCTGCCACTTCCAGCTCAACACCGGTCTTCACAGTCACAGATGTTACAATATTAGTTCCTGGAATATTCATGATATTTCAGAGGGCGTGTTCTTGAGGCATAAATGAATGGAACTTAAAATATTGATGCACACGCCTCAAATCACAACTTTTTAATGGATTCTTTTAAAAAGGTAATAAAAGATTCAATGTTCACACAGGTAGGCCTATAGACAGGGGCAGCGCCAAATAATTTTTAATGCATGTGCTGACCTCTAAGTGCCATCTGAAAATTTCTTCTAGAATGATAATTTTTATATTTAAATTCAGTAATTTCACTTAAATGAAAATTTATAGATTATTAAAAATGATAATTCTAGAAGAAAATTTCTTCTCTGGTGAATACAAAATGGTCAATGGTCAATGTTTATGATAGTCCCTTTATTCATACTATTTGTTTTTATTAATTATTATTTATATTTTGTTATTATGTTACATGTTATTGAATTATTTAATAATTTGTGAATGTATATTTTACTGCATGATCTATGTTTGATTATTTCCAGATGTACAATCTTTGGTGTCTCTTCTGTGCTGTAACTTAAAATGCTATGGTTTACCTAAATAAATTATCGCCTTATCGCCTAAAATGACCATTCATATTGTGTCTTTCTGTCATTTGCACTAAAAACATCCCTGTCTCATGTTAAGGTCACTAACCCCTCACATAATCATGCTAGCGTTGCCACCCGTCCCAGTTTTCCAGGGATTGTTCTCTTTTTTGAGCGACAGTCCCGGAAAATTTATATTCTTTCCCGGGACACGAATTGTCCAGTTTTTTTTGTGAAAATGTACTTCTAAAGTAACCTTTTCCTTCTGCTGTTACTGTGTTTTCTTCATGGTTGTGTACATCCAATCCTGTGTCCGCAAACGGGTAAAAACGGGTAAAACAGTGGATTGGCCAATGCCAGGCGTTTACTTTTATTTGATTGGAAGCTCAACTTATCGCCTATCGCCTATCAACTGCCTGTGCTGTCGGTCTGTCGCACGCATCGACACACATCCAGGATGAAACAGTGTGAGTTAAGTTGCTAGCTTTTTTTAAACTTTCTATTTACTCAGTTTTGTGAAATGGGGGGAGAGACACTGTGTGGGTGACGCTTATGTGTAGGGGCGAACACTGGGTAGTGAGCACTCTTTCTACACTTAGCGGTCGAGCGGCATGAGCCAGCTTTATTGTTTTCGACCTTGGATGAGTATGACACACAGAGAGGTTAGTGTTTACGTGTAGGGGTGGGCACTGGGTAGTGGACACATTTCCTACATTTAGAACACCTTCGGCCTGAGCCGGAATATGACCAGACATAATGCTCTTTTTGAGATTTATGTGGGTCGCCGTGAGAATGGCGTTTGTGTGCAGTTGAGAAACCGGCTCGTTGGCTGCTGAATACACTCTTCGAAACGCCTCTGCTGAGGGGACTGAGAGAGCGAGTCGTGTCGATTTCAATGGTGGTCTGGCCACAGCGGGACTTAACCATCGGCGACTTCCTAGGGGGGCTAGGAAGACTTAGGATGCCCGGCAGGCTTTGGTAGGTAGAGTTGCCTTGGAACGCCATCCAGCAGAGGGCGGACACAAGTGCGCAGCAACCGCTTCTTCGACCGGAGGAACAGAGAGATATCCTCTGTCTTTGGCGCCGTCAACCGCGGAGAGCGCCGAAAACGGAGCAGCCTGGCCGAAAATGGAGCTCCCCACGACTTGGAGAGCTCGTCATGCAATTCAGGGAGGAAGGGAGCAGGCCTCGAACAGGCGACGAGCGGCGGCCTTGAAGAAAGCAGCTATCCAGCCTGTTGGGCGCGGGCTCCTCTTTTAGATGAATGACGTGCGTGTCGCAACGGCGAACACACCGGAAGCAATAAAAAGGATATAGGCGCCGGATAGCGCAGCAGGCACGGTGAGTGAAGGCGGTGATAATCCAGCCGGCGTCCTCTGTCTCAATCTCGTCCCGCTGAATGCTGTTTGACAGCGCAGCTTCTTCTTCTCTGTATATCCAGCGATGTGAATCACACGCTGAAAGGAGACGAAATCATAGTGCAACATGGGTGATGGGAATTTATAGGCTTAGGCCACACCCATTCTGGCAGGTCATGACGTGGCGCTGGGAAGGCTTCCCATTGGCGCTGGAGTCATGCCAGACGCACTGATAGGTTGCAGCAGTTGCTGCAGAGCAGCCAATGGGCGTGCGAGCTGCCTCGCCTGTGTCTGCCTGCTGCAGCAAGATGCGTTTTAAATGTTCAAAAATTAAGGATAATTTTTTGCTTCAGTATTCTCGAGAATAAGATGTCTGTTAGACATGTTGAGGAAAATGGTTTGGCATTCCGCTTGTGTTTTTCCGTGCTTACATGTTGTAGGAGGTCTCCATGGTGAGCACAAATCTCCGTTTTACAGTATCTGCACATCATTTTACTCTGATCACCAACCGCTTGACCTATTCAGTCTTTAAGTTGTTTATCCTTTTCCCAGTCTTTTTTATACTTTTTGCCATACTTGGACCACTTCGTTGGAGGCATTGTTTGTAGAAATTGAAATATGTGCATTTACGTCTATCATAGCTTGGATTACAGCGTTGCACGTGCCTGCAGTTGAACGGGATTTTTCTCCAATGAGGGGTGTAGCGGGTATTAACTCACTATCGGACCAGAAAAATGAAATCAGAAGACTGCACAGTACGTAAAAGGAGGTAGTGGTGCTACTGAGTAACAGGCAGAGACAAAAGGTAAGTTGAACCAATAACACTTTACTTTTAGTTCAGTGATTTTCTTTATGTTATTTTTTTTCCAATCACATAAACAAGGTACAATATAAAAAACAAACAAAAATAAGACAAATAACTATACCCTGGGTGCACCCTCTGAATAAATTTTCATATAGTAATCACAATCCCAATCAATGTATTCAATGGAACACAAATTGGAGAAAACAATCAGCAGTGGTTTTACATTTAACCCACTGAATTCAGTACTTCAAGTTCAAATGAAATATCAACTGGAATTTTGATCAGTCTTAAACTCTCAATTGGGCTCTTGAGATGTTTCAGTCCCAACAAAAAAAAGATATATATATCAGTCTCTGTAAATGGGTTCTTTTACTTATCTCATGAAGAAATAATAGAACTGAAAACGGTCCTTTCCTCTAAGTTCGTGATCCTTTCAGAATCGAAGTGGGAGGCTCGCCATCAATTAAGGAAATCCATCTTGAACAAAAACATTCACACAGAAAAAAAAACCTGGCCTGATCACAGGCCAGAATGTGCATTCAATATTGTATCTCAATAATGAGTTACATTTAAATATAACACAGAAAACAAATACAATACATACATGAATACCATCATCATAGTAAAAGACATTATATTCAATTGCCTGTTCATTCACGTCTTTCTTTTTTTTCACAGGCACGCGCACTCAAAATGGCGTCAGTGGTGAACACTTAATACACCATGCGGTCTGACACAACCACACTGCAAATAAACAATCCAACCCATATAACATCACAATATAACCCAATTTTGTCTCATATGCATAAAACAAATAAACCATTATCACATCAAATGTGTTGTCATTCGTTTTTTGTTTTTGTTTTAGGCTAATTATAACATTTGGTAAACTCACCGAGTCAAAATGTAACCTCTGAAATGCCCGATCGGCACAATCACACTGGATCCTCAAATATCTCGTGGTTGTTGTTTTTTTTTTAAACTTTGAACAGTTTAAGGAACATGTTTCTATTTTTTTCACTCTTTGAACAGTTTAAGGAACATGTTTCTATTTTTTTCACTCTCGCGTCAGATCACATTTCTCCGTCACTCTGCATCTGCTTTCTAACTGATCTGCGCGACGCGATCAGTAAGCAAGGAGGCGGGGCTAACAACCCAGCGCTCTGATTTGTTGTTACTCACTTCTGAACTCCAATGAAATATACATATATTTATTAGATGTATTTTATGTAGTGTTTCACATATGTGAATAATCATATTATATTCAAGCAGCATACAAATAAATAATATTTGTAAATCTTATTTAACCAGGGTTACACTTTCCCCCCCTGAAATCATGCAAGTCCCTTTGCATGCTCTGAGTGGCTGATTAGTTACTACATTGGGTGAAACGTCAGGTAAAATGGAAAGGGAACCTGGATTTTCAACACCATTGAGGGAGCTAACAAGGGCAGTGTTTAACCCCTGAAACAAGGATTGAACAACATAAGCCAGGGGATTTCCAAGCTGAAAGTATTTAAGTCTCTCAGGTTCCTCTCTCTGCCTACTAGAGCGTCTGAGTGGAATATCCGAATTATGCCCCTCAGTTTCTGACTGTTGTTCTCTCCCTTCAACAGGAACATCTGAGATTTCAGCAACGTTTGTCACTTCAACTTCATCTTCACTTCGAACAGGTAGGTCTTTTTCTGTTTCAGTTGGGTCTTTATCAGATATATTACTTGCTTCAGGGACTCCTAAAACATCAACAGGTGAGTCGTCAACTGGAGTATCAACAGGTAAGTATTTGTCTGGAGCATCAACAGGTGAGTGTTCAACTAGACAATCAACATCTGGTGGTTCTTGGTTAGTTGAGTCTGCATCAGAAGAAATATCCACAGTTTCCTTTGATCTACAGTTATCATGGATTGTAGAGAACCTTACTGTTTCCACAACTGGAAAAGCATTATACGTTCCAGTAAAATCTTCATCCTCTGAGTCCGCGAATGAGTCATCATCATCAGGTGGTGGATTACCAGGGTTCTGACGCGTTCTGGGTTTAGAAGTAGGTTTGGTCAAGGTAGGGCTTGAGATTTCTGGTACTGGCAAAAACACGCAAGGGAGCAGAAGGTCTCTGTGAAGCACCCGAAGAGGCCATCCTTGTTCTCAGGACGGACTGTGTAGACTGGCAAGTCAGCTGCTCGCTTTACTACTACATACACCTCGGACTCCCACTTGTCTGCTAATTTGTGCTTACCACGAGCCGAACATTTCTCCCCAACACTCGATCATTGACTTCCAAGGAGGAATTTGTCACATGTTTGTCAAACCTGGTTTTGTTCCGCTCTGCACTCTCTAATGCTCTACGGGAGGCAAGCGAATAGCTTTCTTCTAGATGAGACCTTAGATGCTTGACATATTCAGAATGGGATTTTTGTGGACTGTCTTTATATGGCAACCCAAAGGCAAGGTCAACAGGCAACCGAGGCTGGCGTCCAAACATCAATTCATAGGGGGTAAACCCCGTAACTTCGTGCTTCGTGCAGTTATATGCATGAACTAATGGCTTGACGAAATCTTTCCAATGGGTTTTGTCCTTCTCTTCTAATGTGCCAAGCATATTCAGCAGGGTCCTGTTGAAGCGTTCCACAGGATTTCCCCTAGGATGGTAAGGCGTTGTTCTAATTTTCTTAATTCCTGATATCTCACAAAGTTCTTTGATTGTGCGCGACTCAAAATCTGGGCCCTGATCAATATGAAGTCGTTCGGGAAACCCATAGTGCACAATTAAGTTTTCCCAAAGACACTTTGCTACTGTCCTCGCCTTTTGATTTGGGGTAGGGACTGCCACAGCATACTTAGTGAAAAAATCTGTGATCACTAAGATGTCTCTCGTATTGCTTCTGTCTGGTTCTAATGAAAGGAAATCCATACAAACTAATTGTAATGGTCTGGTGGCCTGGATGTTGACCAAGGGTGCAGCTTTTTGAGGTAAGGACTTCCTTCGCACACACCGACCACAAGTCCTGATCCTCTGTTCCACTTCAGAAGCCATTTTCGGCCAGTAGAACCGGGACCTGACCAGATCCAAAGTTCTCTCCATCCCCATGTGACCCATGTGGTCATGTAAACTGCTCATCACAGAGGATCTTAGTTCTTCAGGGAGCACTAACTGTAAATGGTGGAATCCTTGTCTTTCCGTCTCCTGTAAAGTACTTTAACTCAAAGCGGTCCCACTCTTTTAAGAAATAGGGAAGACCAGGAAGTTCCTTCCTTACTGTTGTGAGGGTTTTTCTCCCAACTCCAAATGCAAAATCACCTCTCGAAGAACTGGATCGGCTCTTTGTTTGTCATAGAGGTCTTTTGAAAGGTGAGGTATAAGAGGTGAACAATCAGCACTACCCTCTTGTTCATAACAGTCGGGAACAGCATCGGGACATATTGCAAGGGAGCTTACGAGAGCAATGCCTGGGCCAACATCAGCTGACTGCCTAACCAAGTGCTTCTCATAGATAGCCTGGACTACATCATCCGGGGTACTGACAGAATCTTCAGTGTTTGTAAGCTGATGCTGCATGAACTGTTGGTGAGCAGACAGTGTCAATCAATGTATTGGAGATTGAGAAAACGGCAACCGCAACCATAGATGTAAAGAAAACGATGTTGCTTGTCAAATTTTCCTAACAAGCAACCATATTTTTTTTAAAGCCCAGAAAAATGCAACCCGCAGCCCATGCTGTTTTAAAGCGACTTACTAAAAAAAAAGCCCATAAGTCGCGTATTATAAGCGGACTTGGCAACTATGCTGGTGTCCACCTGAGATGATTTCATTCGCCACCGTTGCAAGTATCCTATTTGAATCAGATTCATTTCCACATCAGATGAATGAGGCCTGAAACCGATCTGAGAATTTCTCTTTATTACTGGTGAATCCAAGGACGAGGTGCCTCATCATATTTTCTTGTCTTATCACTGTCTACACCTTACGTGACGGTCCAATGCATCAGCTTCTACTGGATGCAACAATGCGTTAGCGCAGAACCATGCATCATTCATTTATATAAATTAAAAAGAATAAACAATAAACAAGAATAAAGATTTCATTTGTCTGTTACAAACCAGCCTCTTCATTAGTAATTAGAAAAGTTTTTGGGGCAAACGTGTTCTGTTGACAAGAGATGGTATTCATCCCTCCTGGGATGGTGCCACTCTTTTCTAGTTATATGGCACATAGTCTGAGTGTTAAACATCGACTACTGGGGCTCAGCTAGCAGAAAGACTGGCTAAACCGACCGTCTGCTAGATGCCTCACGTCACAGAAGTCAGATAAACCCATCACATAGAGACTTTTTCACTTAGATATCGTCATATAGAGACTGTCTGTTTCCAGAATTAGTAAATACAAAAACACTCAAACAACTTTAAGAGTAAAAATTTAATTGATGGTCAACAAATAAAAAACACACATAATACAGATGAACAAATGATAATTGCACTTTGAAACCAAACATCAAAGATTGTGTTCTCAGGTCACCAAAAAGCTGCTATCATGTAAATGAATGGCCAGAACACATTAAACATTTTTTCTTTTTTTTCAGTAGAAAACAGGTCATGAGTTAATGACTTATGATTTTAAATTTTAAAGATTTATTTTTTTTATATTTTTACCAACCTATGACTCGTTACCTGTCCCTGATCTATAAGATATATTTTTAGTGTGTCTATTATATATTTTTTATACAATATCTAATATCCAAATCTAATTTCCATGTGTAAAGTCAGTTTTTTGTAAAATGTACAATATTTGCCTCTGAGATGAAGTGGAGTTGATCTGAAGATCTTCTGCAGCCACTGAATCGAGATGCAGCTTTTGAGTTGATTTGAAATCAAACTTGAAACCGCTGGTCTTGAAGATGAACTCTGTTTACTGTAAAAACTTCAGATGATGTTTCATTGTCCTGTCGCTTGTTGTAAAGAAGATAAATGAGTGAAACTCTTCCCTCGTGGAGGAGGGCAGTGATCCGGCTTCTCTCCAGTGTGGATCCTCTCATGTCTTTTCAGGTTTGCTGACTGACTGAAACTGTTGTCACAGTGAGAACACTTGTAAGGTTTTTCTCCAGTGTGGATCCTCTCATGTGCTTTCAGATGTCCTGAATGACTGAATATCTTGTCGCAGTGAGAACACTTGTATGGCTTCTCTCCAGTGTGAATTCTCTCGTGTGACTTCAGGCTTCCTGACTGAATGAATCTTTTGTCACAGAGTGAACACTTGTAAGGTTTTCTCCAGTGTGGATCCTCTTGTGTTTTATCAGGTTTGCTGACTGACTAAATCTTTTGTCACAGTGTGAACACTTGAAAGGTTTTTCTCCAGTGTGGATCCTCTCATGTTTTATCAGGTTTTCTGACCATTTGAATCTCTTGTCACAGTGAGAACACTTGTATGGCTTCTCTCCAGTGTGATTCCTCTCGTGTGCCTTCAGGTTTCCTGACTGAATGAAACTTTTGTCACAGAGTGAACACTTGAAAGGTTTTTCTCCAGTGTGGCAGATTCTCTCCAGTGTGGATTTTCATGTGTAAATTAAGGCTTCTTTTTATTAGGAAACTTTTCCCGCACTGATCACATGTGTGCAGATTCTCTCCAGTGTGGATTTTCATGTGTAAATTAAGGCTTCTTTTTATTAGGAAACTTTTCCCGCACTGATCACATGTGTGCAGATTCTCTCCAGTGTGGATTTTCATGTGTAAATTAAGGCTTCTTTTTATTAGGAAACTTTTCCCGCACTGATCACATGTGTGCAGATTCTCTCCAGTGTGGATTTTCATGTGTACATTAAGGCCTCTTTTTTTTGTGAAACTCTTCCCACACTGATCACATGTGTGTCGCTTCTCTCCAGTGTGGAACTTCATCTGAATTTTAAGGGTTCCTTGTTGTGCCAAACTCTCCCCACAAGATCATAGGTGTGAGGCTTTTCTCCATTATGGATTATCATGTGTCTCTTCAGGATTCCATTTTCTGTGAAACTCTTCCCACACTGAGGGCAGGTGAAAGATTTTCTCAATAAATTACTTTCAGTCTGTGAGCGACTTGAAAATTTTTCACCA
Source organism: Leuciscus waleckii (assembly GCA_900092035.1). Taxonomy (NCBI): domain Eukaryota; kingdom Metazoa; phylum Chordata; class Actinopteri; order Cypriniformes; family Leuciscidae; genus Leuciscus; species Leuciscus waleckii. Next base: position 22,631,470 of record FLSR01004883.1, read on the forward strand.
GCTTTGACATGTTTCTCCTTTGCTTCTCTAAGTTCTTCACTCTCCTTGTCATCCATCAGATCTAAAATGAAAGAAAGGTTTTATTTTCAGTAAATCATAAAAAAATCTGGAGAAATGAGAAGGAAAATAACATGATTTAACCTTGATAATTTATCAGGAAGAAACTAATAACTGCCTTTACCAACAACAAAAAAATCTATATTTTTAGGTTTTCTTTCTTAATCTGATATCTATCCATTCCCAAATCACTTCTCCTTTGTAGGGTCACAGTAATCCTGGAGACTATCAGCATATCTAGCCATAGACAGGGAAACACCCTGGATTGATTCACACAGAGTTCACAGATTACAGTGTTCACAGGTAGGTTAACTTTAATTTAACTTTAACTTTAATTTAATTTAAATAAATGTAATTACTAAAATGGTGCTGTCAGCATGTACATGTGACATAACATGCCATTAGAGGTGAACACTAACTCAGTTATGTATGTCCTGTTTTGTTTGTTACTTTCCTAATGTATAATTATGCCAGTAAATAGGGGTAGGTGATTTACCAGTAGAGATATACCAGTAGAGATAAACCAGTAGAGAGTTGACAACCTCTATAAATGTTATACTATCATCATGCTTATACTCCCATAACCAACTTTTTTGGTCTGGTTCTCAAGGGAGCACCTGAAGATGATGCTCGTTACTCACACTTTATGTGGCACACTTATCTAACAAGATGTCTAAATGTAAAATAACACTATTTGTTCACTGTAGAAATTAAATATAGATTCATGTATATTTGGATAAATCCATTTTATGACAGCCACCATTTGAATGTTAATATTAAAAAAACTCGTAGAATCATAATTATGTAATTAAAATGTATTACAACATTATTATAAAAACTTCCTTATGTAATTTATAAATTACAAATCAATTAATTTTAACCTTTAATATAAGGATGTACCAACTGTGGTTGCCTGTATAATTTACTGCATTAGATGAGAGATATTTTAGTCTTTGAGGAAATTTGCCATGTTAATCAATATTGAATCCAAATTGGATCTCAAGCTTATGAATCAAAATCGAATCCAATTGAGAAATGTATGTAAATGCCCAGACCTAGTGTCAATAAATATTTTTCTTTATTTTTACTTGAAGCAAATTTGATCTTTTCCCTTTATTTGAGTGCACCGGAATGCTTCGTAAAAACACAAACATTTTCTCCTTGGGACGATGCTCCCAGACGCCGTACAACTATTTACTTCATAAACATGTCACCTTTTTCACCTCTTGTGAGTTTGCAGGTCTGTACTATGTTTCAAGAGTAAACATCACCATTCAAAATACTTCTCTAACATTTCAAAATTCAGCATCCCTAAACATGCACTTTCTGCAACTAATGTTAATTGTTCATTTTCCAGGACAACAACAAGATTTTTCAAGGCCATTTTACATTTTACATGTGTTTTCCAGGACTGGAAACAGGGCGCATGAGAACCTTCATAGTTCTAATGACGGTTCTAACAACAACCATTAAATCGGATGAACTGCTTCATGTTCTTTAACCTTAAAGGCACAATATGTAATTGTTTTGCTTTAAAAATAGCAAAAATCACTATATCTATGTTATATATATTTTTTAGTTGCGTACTTACATTATCCCGACTGTTTCCAACAACTTTCAAACCAGGAGAAATTTTAATTTAATTCGAAGACACGGCACGTTTCTTTATTTCCGTTTTGTCGCAGTCAATGGCGTCATATCCGCGTTGTCCCTGGTTTCCGCTTGTACTGCCATGGTAACCAGAGCTATGAACCAGAGCCCTCTGATAGTAACCAAAGCGACTGACGGTAGTTCGCAATGTCTATCTGCACGCTGTTGTTATTTCGTTCAAACATATGGACCATGGCAAGCAGACTTTGGATAAAAAAGGAGAACTAAACTGAGAACCAATATCAGCGCGGTGTTTTCGAGATGCCGAGAGCTCCCATAGACAGTAACGTTATATAAACGAGAGCTCCACGTCTGAGACTTCAACCGCTCCTACATGTACTTTATTAAACAGGTGAGCACATTTACATAAAACGAATCAATGTTATATAGTTCAACAATGATAAAATGTCAGAATATGATCTGTATGTTATTCTAATGTTGATCTAGCTTACTGCTAGTCTCATACAGACAAACTAACACATACATTTCAACACATTCAAATGCAGTTTAGTGTGATAGTGTAATGTTAGACCAGTGAAACAGCGCTGCGTTACCTCACAAGTTTAATTTGTCTAATAAACTGACCTGTGAGTTGTAATTCTGCACTTGCGTGTAGTTCGGTAGAATGAAATGTCCATATTCCTTTTATATCCGCGGGACTCACGTCACGTGTGGAGCTGATAGCTGTCTCTTAGCAACCCCGAACTGCTTCATATCACAGTCATGATAAAAGCATCGATGTATTCAGTCATCCATAAACATTATTAGATCGGTCGGCTTGACGTTGACGACAAGATCCATAATTCTTAGCAAATGTTGCGTCATCAAACTACGCCTTTGTTATTGTAAATATGTTAGCGACCCCTAGTGGAGAAAAAATTCCATAGTGTACGTTTAAAGGATTAGTTCACTTTCAAATAAAAATGTCCTGATAATTTACTCACCCCCATGCCATCCAAGATGTCCATGTCTTTCTTTCTTCAGTCGAAAAGAAATTAAGGATTTTGAGGAAAACGTTTCAGGATTTTTCTCCATATAATGGACTTCAATGGCAATCAACCATTCAAATGTTCAAAGAAGGTTCAAATGTCAGTCTCAATGAAGCTTCAAAGTCTCTACACGATCCCAGTCCCAATCCCATTTTTCATCTCTGAGCATCTTTGTTTTAATTGAAATTTTTTTTCAAAACCTTTCCAACGTGATAACGAATGCGTGGCGCATCTCAGAGATGGTATAAGACGGGCATTTGTGGTTAAAAAGTATATAATAGTTTTTTTTGTGTGTGAAAATTACCAATCGTTTTGCTAGATGAGACCCTTATTTCTCGACTGTGATCGTGTAGAGACTTTGAAGCTGCATTGAGACTGACATTTGAACTTTGAACATTGGAATAGTTGGTTGCCATTGAAAGTGAACTAATCCTTTAATGTTCTTAGGGTGACCAGACGTCCCAAAATCCAAGCTGTTGTCCCAAATCCGGCCCTAATTGTCCCGAAAATTATACTAAAGCAAAATCTTGAGTAGTTATTGTCTGATAAAACATTAAAAACTGTCGTGGAGGTTGAGTCGTCCTGCAGTCAGCCCCCGCCGGCTGCTCATTGGCTGCAGCATCTTTTTTCTCTTTCTTTTCTTCATCTTTTTTGATGTTCTACAAAGATACCGTAGGCGCAAATTTATATGCATTGATAAGCGAGCGCAAGTTGCAGCAGCCGTGAGGACAATGAATGTGCAGGCAGCCAGTCGTAAAGAATTATAACAATTATTTAGTTTTCTTAATGACAGACAATTTAGTCGTAATAATAATTTTGGCATAAGGCTTATTAGCGTTAGGCTATAGCCTGAGAGGTCTGATTTACGCACTGTTACAACAGCCATTGTTGGTTTTTTTATTCACAATGACATTTGAGTTCATGATTTTAAAGTTTTTTTGTGGCAGAATGACAGACTGTTGATCTTTGAAAAAAAATATGTTTGGTTCAGGTTTAAATTCATTATCTTTTATTATAGGCTATGTAGTCTAATATCATAGTAGGCCTAGCCCACCAAAGCAACCCCTCCATCCCGAATTTCAGCCAATCTCATCTGGTCACCCTAAATGTTCTTCAGCATCATTTATGAAGAATCAAGAATAAACACCAACCTATTAGATGTTCAGTATCTTCATGTTTTATTCTGTAGGGTTCTGGATCATCCATGTCCTCTAAACTCTATTTCTTTACTTGTAAGTTGTGAAAATATTCCAGCATTCCACGGCCTATTGGTGAATTCCTGTGGGAGGAGCTTCACTGAATGCTAGTTGCTGTATAATGGGAGAATCAGATCTGCAAAAAAAATTTTAATAAATCAGTTTTACACATTAAGCATTTATGTGTTACGTTTAACTATCCACCAACAATCTATCAAAATGTAAATAAACTAAACTGTTTTATATTTGGCTCAACTTTTCAACTACCTGCATTTTGTTAGCAGCTGATTATTTATTTGTTCAATGTTTTAAACATGTTTTCCACCCCACATACTATAACAAAATTAATAAAGTTAAGAGACGTTTATCTTTAAGATCTCAAAAGAGTCACTTTGCCTCAGTCCATTAATTACACCAATTAAATTAATTTAAGGGACAGATTATTATTTATGATAAAATACAATTTACGAGAGATCTAACAAATGAGGAGAAAACAAAAGCTGTTGACATTAAATAAAGAGATAATAATTTTATAAATAATCAGATAATATGAGTCAGTATTCTGCAAAAGATAAAACTGCACTATTATTTCTCACAGCCTAAAACGAGAAAAACATTAATAATGTATCAAACGTACAAGAGTAACATTACTACTTCAAACATCGAAACAGTCATACACACGAACAAACAAAAACACAAAAAAATCTCACAAAGAAACAGTCAAATTGCCAGCTATGCTAAATGTGTATTCCAGTAGGCAGACGCCAGAAAAATGCAAACAAATAGCGCAGAATCAAATGAAAGCAAGACAGAAAGGACAGCAAAAACGTCGCTTAAACGTTTTATCATGATTTTGTTAATATACAAAGCTGTGAGTAACTCACAGAAGACGTCTTTGACTGACTGAGAACCAGACTGTAAAAAAAGACATTAAGCATTTATGTGTTACGTTTAACTATCCACTAACAATCTATACACATTTTAATACATTAAATTGTTTTATATTTTACTCAACTTTTCAACTAGGCCTACCCGTATTTTGTTAGCTGGTTATTATTTATTTTTTAATGTTTAAAACATGTTTTCCACCCCACCCCATAGACTATAACAAAATTAATGAAGTTAAGAGAGGTTTATCTTTAAGATCTCAAAAGAGTTCACTTTGCCTCAGTCCGTTCCACCAATGAAATTTTAAGTGACAGATTAAAATGATTAAAGACAATTTACAAGAGATCTAACAAATGAGGAGAAAACAGAAGCTGTTGAGAGATTATCATTATATCAATAATCAGATAATATGAGTCAGTATTCTGAAAAAGACGATAAAACTGCACTAAAACAGTATTATTTGCCACAGCCTAAAACGAGAAAAAGAATTATAATGTATCAAAAGTACAAGAGTAACATTCTACTTAAAACATCGAAACAGTCATACACACAAACAAACAAAAACACAAAATATCGCACAAAGAAACCGTCAAATTGCCAGCTACGCTAAATGTGTATTCCAGTAGGCAGACGCCAGAAAAAGGCAAACAAATAGCGCAGAATACAATGAAAATAAGAAAGAAAGGACAGCAAAAACTTTGCTTATACAAACGTTTTGTCATGATTGTGTTCATACAAAGCGCTGTGAGTAACTCACCTCAGAAGACTTCTTTGACTAACGCGCCGGTGGACACGTCATCACTCCGAGACGAAATGTACTTTATGAAAAGCTGAATAAACAAATATTTCCTTAGACGAATGGAAGGCCATACAAACAGCTATTTCTTTAGACCTAACGTGTACAGACGATACAACGCGAAGACGCATTAAATATTGCGTGTTGACCATTATTGCATTAAACTGGTGCAGACGTTTAAACCCAGGATTTCCGTTGTCAAAATAAAAGTCACATCAACTAGTCCCGCAAAATCTACACTTTTTATATTAAAGGTCCCATATTGTACACCTTTCTGGAGTTTTATTTCAGGTTTTGATGTCCTTAAAAATATATATTTGCGGTATAACCACCAAAAAATATCTCAATATATTTTTACAGCTCTGCAGTGTCAAAGAAAAAACGATTTACAACCTACAACTAGACTGGGCGAAAAGAAAAAACTTTTCTGAATGGGTAAGGCCCACCCAAGGAGACCCGTTCTCCGCTAATTGTATTTTGTGTCCTGCCAAATTTCAGTTAAATATGAAGGAAAAACAGCGCTGGAAAAGCATGCAAAAACAAAGAAGCACCAGAGTTTTGCATTAAGCAAACGCAAAACTCTAGCTATTGCAACGTTTATGAAAAAACAAACAAAAATCATCAAAAATAAACAAATCAAAGGTGGCAACCCTACCGACCACCCCCCTGTATCTGCATGAAATGGTTTGGTCCTGCCTTTAGCCTGCGAGGTCTTTTGCAGACACAGACAGTCAGTCGATGCGCCGAAATGTTGCATTGTTAAAAGAAAAACTGGTTTTCAAAAAAGGAAACAGAAAAAAAGAGAGGTAAGACAAAAGAAAGGGTGTCAATCTGTAACCCAGTTTTCCCCAAGAAAGGTGGGTAGCCTTTAGTCTGTGAGTTGTCCATAGTGAAATAAGCTAGCTAGCTGCAGGCTAGTGTTAGCCTACATTTCTTTAACATTTAATCAGTGCAGTGAAACGTTTAGCAGGATATTCATATTAAATCATTGTCCATGCCTCTTTTAGCAGACTTAACAGACGAGTCAGCAGCACCCCAGTCTCCCCATAACTGCACCCCCTCCCAGTCCCAGTGAAGAAGGTGAGCAACACTGTGTTAATGACTTTTTTCTCTGACTGTCTCTCTTGCTCTTTTTACCATAACAAAAAAGTAAATGAAATATTTATTAATGACAAATTATTTTCTCACATAATGACCATTATGACATAAAAAAACACAAAAAAAACAACCTACTGTCTGTACTGGATGCAGTTAGAAACAGTTACCTCAACCTGCATGTAAATTACAGACAATATTACAATAATCCAGTTTGATGCGTTCATTTAGACTGAATTTTGGCCGCTAAATGACATCTATAGATACAGACTTTATTATTCCCATCATTCCAAACCTCAAAACCTATTGATTTAGTGATCACTTGATCGTTTTGTAGCACTATAATAACCCTGATGTGGAAATTCTGTTTTACACGTCAACTTTATTTTGTTGTTGGCATATATGTGCAGTTAAGTAAAAAAATCTGCTGTTTTCATTTGTTGTGGCAGTTTAATTCACTAAACAATCATCTTTGGCGTAAGAGACAGTCTGGAATCAAATGATCATTAAAAAGTAATTTATTGTCTTGCAAGAGGCCCAGTTGCCACACAGAGGTAGACAGTACAGTCTGTGAAACAAGTGCGACCAGGAGGGAGGGGCAGGCCAGTCTTTATACTCTGTTATCTTCAAGGTTCTCTAAACACTCCATAGATGGATAAGACACCACCAGTATCCTATTATACTGAACTTTAGTTTAGCTTAACTTACAGCCTGCAAGTCCTAAATTGGACAGCCCTTTGACCTTAGGGGTCAGGGCTTCAGCCTTCAAAGCTCTCCCCCTCCTCCTCCTGCTTCGCAGGCGTTTCACATCAATCATTATATCACATAGTCAGCAACACACATAGTAGTCAATCTAGTGTATGTTAATGAAAATCAAAGTAAGTAATGAAAATCAAAAATCTCCCATTACACTCCTCCCTTTTTATCATTCATTGATAATTGTTTCATCAAAAACACTCACACAGTACTAATAATCATAATGAAACGTACCAAGTTCAAGTCTTACATCACACTTATACTTCTCATTTCTCAATTTCATATAACTGATCATACTCTTAAACTTAGTAGAAAAAGATTAAAATTAAAACTATTAGGCAAAACATTAGAATTAAAACTAGTTTGAAAACTTTCACCAATCGCTAATGTTTGGTCGTGACGTAACCCTACAACTCAAACTAGCGCACGACCTCAACGTCATCGTTCTCAGCCACTCCCTCTGTTCGCTGATTGGACCGGTAAAAAAATGATCGGAGAAAACCAAAGAATATACCACAATCCCAGACGTAGTACTGAAGGGAAATAAAATTGAGCGGAAGTACGCAGGAGGGCGGAGCCAGGCTAGACAACAGCTGCACAGAGGGGTCCAATTAGTTGTTGTTTTTTGTCATGGGATCCAAAATTCCTGGTGGCGCCCCTGTACTCTTATTTGTACAAATTGCTGCACATTAATTCTGAATTTTGCACACACAAGTTGAAAGGCATTTGTTCAAATCAAGTTCACAGATAATTGTGCGTGCATTTATTAATCATTATAAGAAAATCATAACAAAGTAGGCTATGATGTACAAAAAATCAGATGAGCCCAGAATATGAACGCAACGTTTAATTACACGTTAAGCATTTTCCTCCCATAGAACACCATTATAAGAACACTTAATGTGGCTTAATGCAGATTAGATTGTGCCCTTATTATGTCGAAATAACGAGATATTATGTCAAAATAACGACTTATTATGGTGAATATAATTGCTTCCAGAAATTATTTTTGGGGGTGCTGAAGCACCTGCTAGCCCCTCCCTAGCGCCACCCATATAGACAAGACCAGACAAACAAGTCCTCAGAATTAAACGCTAGAATAGACCCCTTTTCAGTTGGTAAACATGGTGGCGTTTTTTGTGGGCGGAGCTTAGGTGGAGGCAGAATGATCTCTCTGGCCGCTTCACTAACGTTAGTTTGCAAGTTTTGTTAGCTTGTTTTTTTGACAATGACTGGAGAAAATCCGATTTTATCTTAATGTGCAAGGTCACTCAATGTCCAGGACGGTGATTGTTATTTGCAAAAGTTAATTTTAATGGACATCCCAGATTGGCTGACCCGGCATACCGCTCATTCAATGGATGGACGATCTGACAGGATTAACGTCAATGCTACCTCCGGTTGAGTGGCCTGACTTCTACACCTACCCGATAGAGAAACTGAGGGTAAAGAGAAATTGAGGGCATATACATATTTAGATGCCTATAACTGTACTAAATGGTCACAAGACTTGTGTGGTAGCTTACGATCCGCAGTTCTGCCTAGCCAGCACCAAGGCCTGTTGGTTTTAGTGACATTATGGTGCAATTTTAACGATGTGAATATTTTCTAGAAATAAAAATTCCAGATACAGCATATTAATTTTTTAACTATGTGATTACACTTTCTTAGCAGTTTCTTCAAAAAGTTAGTCACAATCAATCAAAACAATGTATACAGTCATAGATGATTCACAAATAATCACAATAATTTAGAAAACATTGATATGGCAGTTTTTCACTAAACAATCATCTTTGGCGTAAGAGACAGTCTGGAATCAAATAATCATTTCAAAAGTAATTTATTTCTTGCAAGAAGGCCCAGTTGCCACACAGAGGTAGACAGTACAGTCTGTGGAACAAGTGCGACCAGGAGGGAGGGGCAGGCCAGTCTTTATACTGTTATTGTTATCTCCAAGGTTCTTTAAACACTCCATAGATGGATAAGACACTCCACCAGTGATCCTATTATACACTGAACTTTAGTTTAGCTTAACTTACAGCCTGCAAGTCCTAAATTGGACAGCCCTTTGACCTTAGGGGTCAGGGCTTCAGCCTTCAAAGCTCTCCCCCTCTTCTCCTGCCTCACAGACGTTCCACATCAATCATTATATCACGTGGTCAGCAGCACACATAGAAGTCAATCCTGTGTATGTTAATGAAAATCAAAGTAAGTTATGAAAATCAAAAATCTCCCATTACAACATTATGCGATAAAATTTCAAATTGGAGCCTGTACTCCGTCGATTCTTGCACCCAACAACACAACAAGATGACATTTAATAACAATAATAATAATTTAAGCTCCTTATTATGTAGCTGAATCTGTGCGGTTTGTATTGGCCACCTCCAATTTTCCCTTTGTTTTGCCACCAGCTAGCGCCGTGACGTAACTGTGACGTCGGCTCGTAATTGGTCTATGAGATGGTCTAGTAAGTGTGCATCACATCTTCCTGCCACCACGGCCACGATGCGAAAATACTATTACCATTCTATTCCACCAGGCGTCTTTATGCTCTAAAAGTAGAATGGTGCACTGTTGCAGATATCGACCCCACGAGCTGTCCCGTGTCGGATGTTTTACGTTTCCTGCAGCACAGGTAGTCTACCTACCAAATAGTTAGGCTAGGGGTAGTTGTGAAAGTCGATGCCACGTAAATTCTTAGTTCGCCATGTAGAGATCGAATATTCAAACCGTTTCTCCAATTTGGTTTTATTGTTTTTCCATTTGGCAGATTAGAACACAAGGTGATGAAAACAAAATTATGCGAGATATCTTTATTTATGTTAATGAGAAGGGTTGAATATGCGATACATGAACGGTTTCTTTTTTCTGTTTAGGAGGGGAAAAAAAGAGAAAACGAATTATCCGAAAGTAAGGTACACTGGTCATTTTGCGGATTTTTAGCCACAAGTAAACAATCTCATTCCTTTTTTGCTATGGAAGCAAAAATTAGTTGGGCTGGACCCGAATATTCGATTATTCGTTCGGTGGGTTGGTATTCGATGTGAAAATTTGACATTCGAATATTCGTTTTCTTTATTTAAATTTCGTTTTTCTTTATTTAAATTTCGTTTTTCTTTATTTAAATTTCGTTTTTTCTTTATTTAAATTTAGTTTTTCTTTCTTTAAATTTAGTTTTTCTTTATTTAAAATCTACCCTTTACTGTGTCAGTAATTTGTTGGTCAGAAAAATATTAGACTACCTTAAAAGTATTGCTTAATTTAACAGACCTGTTTGTGTTTTATATCACTAGTGCAGTGTCCGTTCTCGGAGCATAAGCCCTGCCCGCGTGAGGTGCGCCGCTTCCCGCTCGTGCTGTTCTGTAGTTTACTAAAAGTTTATTCATTCTGAATGTGTTGTGTCTCGCGTGTCCTCTATATTGCACCAAATGCGACACTGCACTCCCTTGTGAAGTCGATTGGATGAACGGTTCTCGAAATAATCAAAATGCAAACGGACATACCGACACATAGAGATTCCTGCTCTTATTAGAGAGAAGAATATGTTCAGCACCCTCTCTCCGAAGCTCGAATATTCGATGTTCATTACTACCGAAGCTTCGAAGCTCAAAAAATGGTATTCGGTCCAGCCCTAAAAATTAGATAATCAAATTTACAATAACTGGTAGTAAAACGGTAATTTATATCTACTAGGCCTATATCTTAACTCAAATTATCTGTTTCTACCACAAAATCTAATAAAAAAGTGAAATGTCTACTGATGATCCTGTAAGGCTTGTGTTGTTATGTGTCACTCTTAACAGCTACTGTAATGCCTCAACATTTCATATCAATTATTGGTTTCACCTCATTCATTTTGCTGATGTTTTTAGATCACCTGTGAATTGCTACTTAACGCTCAATGCAATGAGCGTTAAGCATTTGCTCCTCCAGCAATTCTCCCCCTAAAACAATTCACCTGTGAAGCTCCTTCCACAAGAATTTACCAATAAATGCTGGAAGATTTTCATCAGTCTTCACTCTTCAAGTGAAGTAGAACAGCGACAACATCAGGTGTGATCCAGAATCCTGCACAATGAAACCTGGAGATACTGAAAACAAAGAGGTTGGTGTTTATTCTTGATTCTTTATTAATGATGCTGAAGAACATTAAGATTATAAAACTTAAAGCAGTCACACAAGCTGTAAAATATATTATTAAGGTAGCCAACAACAATCAGGACAGGGAACAATCTGGATCTTTTTGTTTTCAATAAATGTTAAGTGAAAGGAGGTTTGAGAAACGTTCATATTGTCAAAAGCAAGAGTTTTTTTGTTTTTTTTGCAAGGGTTTCAAGCATAAATTTATAGCTACTATTTAACAAATTTTCTCTTAAATTATATAAGTTAATCATAGCTATAGGAGGTGTTTTCTTACAGTAATTTTGGTAACACGAATTGCACATGAACACATGAATGCAGTCAACGTTTTTTATTGATTATTTTCATATCTTCCCACCGTACTGTATAAAGGGTCAAAATCCAGCCTGGTCTCAAATGTTAATATGTAGGAATTAATAAGTCTAATTTAAAGGTACAAACATACTTTTTTGTACATTTGGATAGATGCGGAAACTTTCAGTATGGACATTTTGGCAAGATTTAAATGTAAACACTGGTTGTTAGAAGGCAGCTGCATGACTCTGAGATGGTGAACAGGATCATATATGGCTGAACTAAACAGTATTTCCACTTGCCGTTGTGCAGCTTTAACTACAGTTAAAATGACCGAGTGGTGCTGGTATGAGTGAGTAGAGGCGGAGCTAATTATCATATTTGTGGTTTTGCGCATACTAAATGAAGCAAGGGTGTATAATTACATTCAAGCTATTTTAAGGCATGAAGATTTTTTTTTTTCATAGGTAAAAACATTTAAATATGTAATTTTGGTGATCAAAGATGAGTTTTAAGGGATGCAATTATTTACTACAGGGGACTTTAAAAATATGTACAGTTATAAAAGAAAACATAACAGCACCACAATAACTTATATATTGCAAAAATTAAAAGGGGTTCCAAAAGTAATCCAAATTATGTTGCAACGCAGTCCTTTCTAAGTTTTGTATGTGGCACAGCAGATTTAAGCTATTAATCGTTGAAAATCTTATCCTGATTAACTCCGTGAAGGCGTACATTTCTCAAACAAACATCAACCAAAACACGAAATGTGCAATCTGTTACAAAACAGGTGAGAGCCAATGAACGTTTCTGTAAACCCTAACACTCAAAATAATGAATTGGTTTTAGTAGGACAAACTTAATTTAAACTAATTAGTTCAGTCAAACGAACTTTTATGAGTATTTAGCACTTTCTTTTTCTTTCAAGTTCACAGAACTGATATATTTTAAGTAAACTGAACTGTTTCATCGTTTTGAGTTTTATGAAATTATTTCTTTTAATTTAGACAAACTCAAGGTAACAAAAATTTTCACATTGAGGTTACATGAAATTTTTAAGTTAAATGTATGTATTAATGTACTCTAACATTTCACGCTAAGAACAAGCAAAATGTAGGAGTAAAAAATAAATATCTGCAAGTTCAGCTTACTTAAACTTTGAATATTTGAAACTTGTATATAAGTTTCAAAGTTAAGAATATTTTGAGGCAATTGATTGCCTTAAATGTATTGAGTTTTGCCAACTTATTCGGGTTTACAGTGCATCACTGCCGTAAAGTGTGTTGTAAAGCTTCTTGAGGCACCAAATTTTAATTCATAATGTATACAGGATTTGATGTTTACTGAGAACATAAATAAATAATATAGAAATAAATATTACATGATAAATAATGGTTAAACAGTTACAGAAATGTTATTTTAAGGTTTTAGAGTGTAGTCTTGTTTAACATTATGCAATCCTTAAAAGTGAAATTCATATTAAACTCCATTTAATAAATGCGACTGAAAACGTCATTGATATGAGAATTGAATACAATAGAATCAATTTGTGCCAATGCCAAAAATAAGAATTTGTACATCTGCTAATTTGTTCATGCAAATAATCATTTACGTTTTAGTGCTGTCAGTGTCAATACATCAATATTCTTTGTTTCAGTGTGTGTGAAAATGTAAGTTAATGTACTTGTGGTAGAACCACATTTATATAGAAATGCACACGCATACTCATGAGATCTCTTTGTAGAATCATGTCTCTTCCAATGCTAATTCTAATTGTAAAATTGTGCAAAATTATGCACCCATTGTATTTTTTGTTTTGTGTTAAGTTTATGTTAGATGGAGTTTTTAATTTAATTGAATAGCTCTCACTACAAAAACATGGGATTTGTTCCCACTAACCAACATAAAAAAAATGGTTTGGAGAATGGAGGGATGGATGAAAATGAATGTTTTTACTTTTCTATTAGACCTAAAGGAAGAGAACAAGGAGAGTGAAGAACTGAGTGAAGAGAAGGAACATCATGATGAGAAAAATGGAGAAAATCTCAGAGTTCCTCACAAACAGCAAGGAATTTTTTGACAAAAAAATCTTTCACCAGCTCTCATTGTGGGAAGAAAAAAACGTTATGCAAAAAAAGTCGTAAACATCACAAGAAAGTTCACACTGGAAAGAAGCGCCACAAATGTGACCAGTGTGGGAATCGTTTCACACAAAAAGTAAGTCTTATGAGACACAAGCAAATCCACACTGGAGAGAAAGTGCACACATGTGATCAATGTGGGAAGAGTTTCACACTCAAAGAAACCCTTATTAATCACATGAAAATCCACACCGGAGAGAAACCACACGTATGTGAGCAGTGCGGGAAGAGATTCACACACAAACGTTCCCTTGTTGAACACATGAAAATCCACACCGGAGAGAAGCCACACACATGTGATCAGTGTGGGAAGAGTTTCACGCAAAAAGGATCCCTTACTGATCACAAGAAAAGCCACACTGGAGAGAAGCCGAACACCTGTGATCAGTGCGGGAAGAGTTTTGCACGAAAAGGAAACCTTAAGAAACACATGAGAATCCACACTGGAGAAAAGCTATACAACTGTGATCAGTGTGAGAAGAGTTTTGCATATTCAGACAGTCTTAAATTACATCAACGTTGTCATTCAGGAGAAAGACCATTTTATTGTGGTCAGTGTGGAAAATTGTTAATTTCAGCATCAGCCTGAATAGCCACATGAAAGTTCATACACAGGAGAAGCCTCACGTGTGTTCTTTGTGTGGAAAGAGTTTTAGGCGGCCGAGTAATTTAAAATCACACCAGAAAATACACATCGGTGTGAAGGATAATATGTGCGTATAGTGGGAAGACCTTTATTAGAAATGTTGAACTCAAACAGCACCAGAGAATTCACACTGGAGAAAAACCTTACGAGTGTTCACACTGTGACAAGAGATTCATTTGGTCAGGTGAACTGAAAACACATATGAGGATCCACACCGGAGAGAAGCCTTGTGAATGTGATCAATGTGGGAAGAGTTTCACACATAAAGGAAACTAGGATTCATATGAAAACCCACACTAGAGAGAATCCGCACACATGTGATCAGTGCGGGAACAGTTTCCCAGTAAAATCAAGGCTGATCAGACACCTGAAAATCCACAGTGATCAGTGTGGGATCAGTTTCACACGAAAGGGAGCCCTTAAATTAGAGTGGCCATGAGGACCCGCATACTCAAAAAAGAAAGCATAAATCAATTGCTGTAATTGAAAACACTGAAACTCATGCTGAATGTGTATAACATGGGAAGCTAAAGCACAAAGAATTGACAACAATATACTGCTTGGTAAATTGAACATGCATTTTTACATCATTTTGTGCAGATGTAAGTTATAATATTACATTGATGTCTGATTAATTCTGCTTGAGTTTTGCTCTTCAGCTTCATCTTGACATTATTGACTATAATTGGCTTACTTGAAACAATCGTATATTTTCTTTTCAAAAACATTGATGATGCATTATTAATAATTAGCAATGTTCATTTTCTCTCATCATATTTTTGTCAACAGAATGGTTTTATTAACAATGTTTAATCATTTTCATGAGTCATGGAAATAATTTTGTAAACATCTTTTCTACTGTAGTCATACAAAACCACAAAGTGTTATTGCGGCTGGTTCTTCAAAGCTTGCTGAAAAGATAGACATCAGAACACATCTGCATTGATGCGTGTTGTAGTACGTGTCGTCTAATACTCTCACGTGTTTATTTTATTTTTTTTAAATTTTGGGAGGAGTAAAATTTACAAATGTGGTTTCAACAACCAGATACATTTACATTTGTCTCGTTTCATTTGGAATGAGTCTCAGACCACTTCCTGATGTGGTCTGAGTGATCGGATTTAAATCCGTCTTTAAAGTGTTTCAGAGGGCATTTACACCTGGTCTTTACACAATCGGATAGCTATCTGTTCAAAGAAAAAGCACAAAGTGATCAGGTGTTAACAGGCCCATTGACATACATACACTGTTTTTTTTTTTTTTAAATGGTCTTACACACAGAAAGGAAGCAGAAAACTGTATAAAGACAAGTGTGATTTGTATTTGTATTGTTGTTTTTTATTCATCGCAAATTGTAAGAAACAGTAAAATTATAG
This sequence comes from Leuciscus waleckii, assembly GCA_900092035.1. Taxonomy (NCBI): domain Eukaryota; kingdom Metazoa; phylum Chordata; class Actinopteri; order Cypriniformes; family Leuciscidae; genus Leuciscus; species Leuciscus waleckii. The sequence goes on from FLSR01004883.1 coordinate 22,647,500, forward strand.
AGCAGTTTTATACACTTTCAGCAGTTTTCTTGACTCAAAGTAATGTTTCTAACTCAAACACTAAAGTGAGATCTGTGCTGATGGTCCTCTAGCTTGTTTCAGGAGTGCCACTGTTAACAGTTTCTGTTTTCACCTCATTCATTGCTGATGTCTTTAATCATCTGCATAATACCAATGTAAACACTGTAATGTCACTGTAAACCGCCACTTTAAAGGGATAGTTCACCCAAAAATGAAAATTCTGTCATCATTTACTCACCCTCAAGTTGTTCCAAACCTGTATGACTTTCTTTCTTCTCCTGAACACAAAAGAAGATATTTTGAAGAAAGTTGGCAACCTTTCTTTCTTCTCCTGAACACAAAAGAAGATATTTTGAAGAAAGTCGGTAACCAAACGACTGATGGACCTCATTGACTTCCATAGTAGAAAAAAAAAATACTATGAAAGTCAATGGGGTCCATCAACTGTTTAATTACCAACCCTCTTTAAATGATCTTCTTTTGTGTATAGCAGAAGAAAGAAAGTCATAAAGGTTTGGAACAACTTGAGGGTGAGTAAATGATGACAGAATTTTCATTTTTGGGTGAACTATCCCTTTAAGCTTGTTCATAGGTTTCAACAGATGAAACAAACTACACCATTACCATTTTTGAAATCTACATGATATAAATCTCTTAGCAGCATTTTTTTTCATTATAGTTTGTGATAAACTGTTTCATGCAAAACTGAATTTGTTTATGCTTCTGTTTAATTATTTTATATTATTCTGTTTTATTACATCATTTTTATAATTGGAAATGAAATATTTTAACTAATTTGAATACTACTATTTCTTTTATCTGTTCACATGACACATAAAAGTATAAAAAAGGTTTATATTAAATCTACCAACAAACAAAATAAAAATGTATAGAATGAATTTGTAACTATCAATCCATTATGAAAATATAAACAAATGTAATGCAGTTTTAAAAATATTAGCAGATCTGCTGTTCCTATCACAGAACTCGAAGCTCCTCCCACAGCAATTCAACAGTGAAGCTCCTCCCACATGCAGTTCGCCTATGCTGGAATGTTCCCATCAAGTGAAGTCAGTTGAACACTGAGAACATGAGTGATCCAGAGCCATGCACAATGGAAGATGAAGATACTAAAGATCAAAGAGGTTGGTGTTTATTCTTGATCCATCATTAATGATTAAGGGGATAGTTCATCCAAAAATTTAAATTAGTCCATGATTTACTCACCCTGAAGCCATTCTAGGTGTACATGACATTCCTCATTCAGACGAATATAATTGGAGTTACACTTAAAAGTTATATTTTTGTCCTGGCTCTTCCAAGCGTGATAAACTGAACTGGGTAAAATCTAGAGCCTGAAACTGAAATTTCCCATGCAATCTTTTGTTCATCTGAACAATTATAATCGTCTGTACACTCATGTACAAAAATGGTCAGTGAAAAGAGTTTTTCTAAATATTATCTGAGCTGTTTTATTTACATAATTTTATATCTGGTTCAGAATTTTTGCAACTGTTACTGAAGTTTTGAATGTGTAAATTAAGCAAAACCTGATTCAACTGCATGGTAAATGTTTTTCCATTGTTTCAATTAACAAGTTGTAAGTACCAGAAGTTATTTTTCTGAAATTTTGCTAACAGGTTTGATAAATGCATTAAAAAAAAATACAGTTTGTGTAAAAGCTTTTTTGTTAAAACTAATATATCTGAGAGATTGTGTTGGAAACATGGGATTTGTGCCTATAATTTATTTTTTTAAATAAGAACTTGAAAATCAATGTGCCCAATTCATGGAAAGTTCCAATGACATATAATTGATTTAATTTTGATATTCATCGTACCATTGTATTGTGGTGTTATGTTAGTCTTAACTTCCTCATTTCCTTTTATTTATTTTTTTACGGATATTGTTGAAGGTTTTATTATTCAGATAATAAGTATTAAGCTATATATTTGTACACTATTATTTCCTCTGTGAGTGACTTTGGTCTGACTTTTTGGGGGCTTAAAGGAAGGCTGATGCCACGGAGAATGCTATTTCAGTAAAGTCACATGGTACAAACTATTTCTCAAAATAATCTATAGAATGCATTACCATATTTGGTACAAGGAAGTGTGAATATATGTTAGCTGGACACTTTTTCTGGAGGCGTCGTTCTGCAGAAGGGCACTCGGCTTTGTTTGATTAATAAACTCAAAGATCTCTGAAGTCATTTCCCTGAAAAGAAAGAACTAAACCACAACAATATACATGTCAAACTTTTTTATTATTATTTCAGACTTAATGGAACAGAACAAGGAGACTGAAAAACTGAGCAAAGGAGAGGAGAAACAACATCATGTCAAAACTGGAGAAAAATCTTTTAGTAGAGCCAAAAATTCTTGCCTACATTGTGGAAAGAGATTCTCAAACAACAAAAGTCTTCAAATTCACATGACGATCCACACTGGAGAGAAGCCGTACACATGTGATCAGTGTGGGAAGAGTTTCACACGAAAAGGAAACCTTAATAAACACACGAAGATCCACACTGGAGAGAAGCCGCACACATGTGATCAGTGTGGGAAGAGTTTCACACAAAAAGGACACCTTAAGGAACACATGAAAACCCACACTAGAGAGAGGCTGCACACATGTGATCAGTGTGGGAAGAGTTACATATACAAAAGAAACCTTGAGTATCACATGGAATCCACACTGGAGAGAAGCCGTACACATGTGATCAGTGTGGGAAGAGTTTCACGCACGCCATCAATTTTAAATCACATCTGTTTTCTCACTCTGGAGAAAGACCATTTTACTGTGATCAGTGCGGAAAAACATATTTTTCATCATTTTCCCTGAAGAACCACTTGAAACTTCACACAGAGGAGAAGCCTCACGTATGTTCTGTTTGTGGAAAGAGTTTTATTCAGCTGAGTAATTTAAAAGCACACCAGAAAATACACAGTGGTGTGAAGAATCATGTGTGCTTTGATTGTGGGAAGACCTTTATTACAGATCATGCAGTGAAACTGCACCAGAGAATTCACACTGGAGAAAAACCTTACAAGTGTTCACACTGTGACAAGAGATTCAGTTTTTCATTATCTCTGAAAACACATGAGATGATTCACACTGGAGAAAAACCTTACAAGTGTTCACACTGTGACAAGAGATTCAGTTTTTCAGGAAGTCTGAAAGAACACAAGATGATCCACACTGGAGAGAAGCCACACACGTGTGATCAGTGTGGGAAAGGTTTCACACAAAAAGGACGCCTTAATATTCACAGAAAAAAACATAATAGAGACAAGCCACACATGTAAGAACTCACATTGTCATTCTGGATCATTCTGGACAAAGACAGTACTTTTTTTGCATTATCCCAGAAGAACCAATAAAAGTTCATGTAAGAATTAGGAATTTAGGAAATGCTTGAAGTGCGACCAGACCCTGAGAAAACAAAAGGACCTCTCTGGAAATTAGCATTTGAACTCACCATTTGTGAGACGAAAGTCTCACCTCCGAACACATCTCTCCCCCTCTTCCTCACTCCCCCTCTCTCATGCCGAGACCACATGTAATTCACCCAAGAAAATGTATAGTTTAATGTGAATGATTACCACAGAGTATCTTTCATGTTTGGTATCATTTAAAATGTCGCAGTGCGACTGGTACAAATGTCTCATTTCCAAATAAGTAAAACAAAAGGTAATAAGGTTTTTAAAGTTTATGGATAACTGACTTGGAAAGGAAGGTGGTCTCTCAAGCAAATGGTCACACAACCCCAAAAGGTGTCAACTCTGAATGCAAATTTCTTTTGTTAGTACATGTTTCCATGTGAAAGATTTGTCTAATGAAATGCAGCAGGAAGTTCGGGGCCCTTTTCTGTATTTCAGATTGGCCCGTGAGGCTGAGAGTGAGAGCTGTATGTTGAATGTTGGCTTTGCATCTTCTCTCTATTCCTGAGTATTTGATGTTTTGTATCAATTATCTTTGAATTGATTATGAAATTCGCATTATACATATACCTGACATAATAAATTGTTACATTTGATTATTCTAATTGACTTTTACATTATTTTCATTGAAGAGTTAAACGGAATAGTCAAACATTCGCTCATAATTAATGATCCACAGATATCATTAAAATCCTTTTCATTTATGGAGTCAGATGAAATAACGAGAGAATACATATTCAAATGTATTGCATTTAATCAAAAAATACTTTGCCTCGAGAAAAGGACAGTAACACGTTAAGTCCTTCCGCGCTGGTCGGATGCCTCCATTGGGCAGATTTAGCGCGAGTTTACATTCATATAAAGGAGAAGCCTCACATGTTTTTTTAATGGTTGTTTGTGGAATACAAATTCAAGATTGTGTTTAAGATCCACTGACTATATGGCATGACATCACATGTAAACTAAGGTGAAACACATTGGATCGCACTGATACAATGTGAAGGTGAACATTGAAGGTGAACATGATGGTGTCAGTTACTGATTCAATTGAACAGAGATTCCAGTGACGGTCTCTGATCTTCTTACTGAGTGTCAGGCTATGTGTGAATGTTTACATTTTACCAGGTGCCATTCAACCAATCAAAGAAAAGATTCATGCTGCAATGCATGCTGGGTGCCAACATAGATCAAAACTCCCAGCATGCATTGCAGCATGAATAAATTATGCAGTTGTCCTATTGTTGTCTTCAATTCCAAATCTTACTGTTTTTTTTTTTTTTTGCTGTTGTTTGACTTTTTAGTAGCTTGTTTTGAGATGTTCAGTGTTTGTTTATCTAAATTTAAAAAAAAGTTTATTGTCACCATTGTTGAGTCTTGATGTCTAAATGTACCTCAGTGCTCAATGCATCATTGAGAGATGATTTCTTTTCTAACAGTAGTTTAATATTATTTCAGTAATGTTTCATAAATTGAAATTATAATACAACTAAGTTAAAATAAAATTGCATAAACATTTGTGAGATTTAGAAAAACATTAGATGATTTTATGGCACTAATTCAAAGGTCATAAACACTTCATTTAACATTGAAACCCTTATGTTCAATGTTAAATTGTCAATCATATGATTTATTTTTGTACATCCCAAATAGATTTTGCCTAAATTATATTTATTCCACTCACTTTTTTCCACACGAGTGAGATTGAATGAGGTTACTTTCCGCCAATTAATTTCAAAAGTAGCCTTCTTTCTTGGGAAATTTGTACCTCTAAGTCAAGAATTTGCCATTACATGGACACACAAACATGACAAAGTTTATATTTATTTAGATTTTTTTTTTATCTAATATATATATATATATATATATTTTTTTTTGTTATAGATGCATGGAAATGTGTTTGTCAACGTTACATGAATGTGCATACACACAAATATATGCGATTACCTAGGACAACACAAAACAGTAGGCCTATTAGTGAAAAGAATGAAAGAATGACACTTTTTACCAGCCAGTAGTCTTTTTTTCTCCTTACCTGTAGCCTAGGACCTAGGTAACCTTCACTATAGCCTAAATTGTGTGAGATTATTAGCAAATGTCATTCTCATATGTTTTTTTTTAAGGAATTGATAAAATTGTGGTTAAAGTTGTTTACCCGAAAAATATTTGACTCTGTCGGCGCGCTGCTTGCTGCTTGACGTCATTTTGAACGGTTATTCGCGCCCATTCAAAACGTTAGGCAAGATTTAAGGTGATGATACACAGGACAACTTTTTGAGCAATGTTGCTGGGCAATCTTGCTGAGCGATTGTGCTTGGGCACTTTCCCATTGAAAATGGGCAATACATTTCTATCTGGATAATTTAGATTGGTCGTGGGCCCTGTGTCTCATCTGGTTGTCCGTGACAGCAACATTGCTCAAAAAGTTGCCCTGTGTATCAAGACCTTAACATCCACGTTTACTTAGTGAAATGTATGAGACGCCGTCTAGGGCTTAAATCAAACTTCAGCTGAGCCTGTGATAGATCTGTAAGCAAGCGTCAATGCCTTGAACTTGATGCGAGCAGCGAGAGGTAGCCATTGACGTTAGCAATAGATTAGTCAGGGCAGCATACCTCCGAGTACTCCATGGTGATGATCGACGCTGATGAGATGGGCACGTTCACAGAAAATCTGGTGCACACACACTGACGAGCACAAATGGGAGGGTGCTCAGTGGTAGCAGGGGAAGGGCATGAGAGTTGTAAACATTCAAAATTTGGCCTAACTGTGCGTTCACACCGCCGCCAGCGAGAGCGGCAAAAGTTGCTTGATTACAGACTGGCGTGAGGGTACTGACAACTAGGCTATTGAGACTAGTAACTTCCTTCAATTTGATAAATATTAGAACCTTGTTGTGTAAGAAACATAGCGGGAACGGAATCCGACGGCAAATAGTTCAGCTGTCGAAATCCGTTCCCCCACTCCCATTATGAGAGGTGTTGATGTAATGGCTTAAAAAATGCGATTCTATTTTTGTGAGTGTATGGAGCTTAAACAGCATCAATTTGATAAATATAAGAACCTCAGTGTGTCTGAAATATGGAGGGAACAGAATCCGACGGCAAAAAGAAAAACAGTTGTCAGAATCCGTTCCCCCACTCCCATTATGAGAGGTGTTGATGTAATGGCTTAAAAAATGCTTATTCTATTTTGTGTGTGGATGGAGCTTAACTTGCATCAGTTTAAAGAACATATTTTTTGCCTTTTATTATGATAGGAAAGTATAGTATCAAGAAAGTTCGACGACCCTGGACTTGAACTCGGGTTGCCCAAAGCTAAAAAAAATATTGCAGGGTACTGACAACTAGGCTATTGAGACTAGTAACTTCCTTCAATTTGATAAATATTAGAACCTTATTGTGTAAGAAACATAGGGGGAACGGAATCCGACGGCAAATAGTTCAGCTGTCGAAATCCGTTCCCCCACTCCCATTATGAGAGGTGTTGATGTAATGGCTTAAAAAATGCTGATTCTATTTTGTGTGTGGATGGAGCTTAACTTGCAACAGTTTAAAGAATATATTTTTTGCCTTTTATTATGATAGGAAAGTATAGTATCAAGAAAGTTCGATGACCCTGGACTTGAACTCGGGTTGCCCAAAGCTAAAAAAAATATTGTCAGGGAGCAAGGTTGAAAGTGAAGTCTGCAGGACGGTAGCTCTCCAGGAGTAGGGTTGGAGACCCCTGCTTTAAAGCTTCATGCAACCGGGCACAGATCATTGACTTCCCTAATGACCATGCAGTCAATTTATAAGAATTACTTATTACATTGTTACCTTCTGCATCCTCTAGGTAGTCCCTCCAGAAAGCAATTACTCTGTTCTCATCTGCCCTTTTGTTGCTTCCTCTCTCTGACCACCGAATGTCAAACAGCTCATTCATTAAGTCAGCCGTGAGTGAATTTGACTGGTGACAAACACTAAATAAAGCATACATCAACATCACAATTGTGCAACTATTCAATATTGTGTAACATCTTTAATGGATCACCAATCTCACAGTTTGGATCATATTACATTTTGGTCACGGTTAGTTTTCCAGATCATCTTAAAAAAAAAAAAAAAAAAAAGGGGGGGAGGCAAATGTAACTTTGCTACAACCAAGGGGGTGAGGCAAATGTAACTTTGCTACAACCATAGAGACAGCAGGTATTTATTTAACTTTAAAACCTAATGCACAGATCCAATATAATGAAATACATTTGATTTCTTAACGATTTACGTTCACTTAAGACAAAACCAACAGTGTTTGTGAATGCTTGAGGACGAGGTATTTTAAAAATGTTGTGCATGTATGTGTCGGTTCAAGCGCAAGAAGACGTGAAATAGAACTTTATTCTGTGAAACAAGACAGCGCGTGAGTGGCGAATTGTGTTCTTTCACCTCTTCTGGCTCTTGAATGTTTTCAAATCACTTGAACGGTTTAAAATGGCAAGATGTGCAAATTATAAACTTTCAATGGTTTGATATGAACCCTGTAATTTTTAAAAAGCCTATACAGTATGTATTGGTACACAATTATTACAAAAAGGTACACAGTGTATGTTCTCGCTAAATTGCTCCCAAATGTAAGATTGTTGTATCATAATAGTAGAATAAGTACCCTTAGTTCTATAATACTTACAGTATAAATATTTGTTTAATTCTCCTGGTTGCTACACCTTTATTCCCCAAACTTTACATATTGTTCCCTTATACTTACATGCAAGTACTTTATATGTACACTATAATTACCAAAAGTTACGCTGTAAATTGTCTTAATTACACAGTACTTTCCGGGCTGTAATCTAAAGAGTTACCGTATATTTATATTTTAAGGAATACAGATTTTATGGAAAACATTTGCTGATCTAAATCTTAACCATAACTTAAAAATATGGCATGCTGCCTTAAAGGTCCAACGGCTCAGTCCACCGCTCACCACTCCCTTTCGAAGCACATGGTGGCTGACACAGGACAAAGATGTCGTCGTCTGAGACAGCAATGAGTAGCCAGTCAAGCAATGAGGTTTCTTCTTACTTCTAACAAAGAACGGTCTCTGCTTCTAATAAACCAGACAACTACTACTTTGTGCGTATCAACGTAGTGATGATGCAAGCTGCCTCTATAACACAAACGAAGAAGATCAACATAGTGACGAAACACGCTCTGTAGAGCAGTTTGTCCATTTAGGGCCACTGTGGAAACATGTCGGCGCAAAACGGCAAGGAGACCCGTGGTGTATGTAGATAGAAATGGCTCATTCTAAGGTAATAAAAACAAAGGTTTATTATCTAAGGTCTTTAGGCACCATTCAAAACATAGTTATGTACAGTAGTCAGCATTTGAAGTGGATTCTAAGACAAGAATGGGTATTGTTGTGGTTTTAAGACAACTTTGATTAAAAAGGTTTTGATACAGTTCAAATGTTGACCACTGTATATTATATTGCATTTCAGTCAATAGATCCTCCTAAACATTACACACTGGAGCTATAAAGATTAGGAATGAGATTTAAAAATGAATGAGATTTGTCAAAGATTAGGATGAATCAAATTTACATAAGCCTTATTATATATGGTAAATAGTAAGAGACAATACAATTATAGAGCATTTTTATACTCTTTTAAGCAGTTTTCTTGACAAAGTAATGTTTCTAACTCAAACACTAAAGTGAGATCTGTGCTGATGGTCCTCTAGCTTGTTTCAGGAGTGCCACTGTTAACAGTTGCTGATTTTATGTCAATAGTTCCTGTTTTCACCTCAATCCTTATGCTGATGTCTTTAATCATCTGCTAATTCCACTGTAAACCGCCACTTTAAGCTTGTTTCATAGGTTTCAATGGATGAAACAATGATGTAATGAATATAAATGATATAAATCTCTTAACAGCATTTTTTTTTATTATAGTTTATGATAAACTGTTTCATGCAAACAGTAGCACCTCACTGCAGTACACGAGATCCAGGGGGCGGTGTTGGATCCAGATCTAAGGGGTAGAGATTGGTAGGTTTAGGGTGGGTTTAGGGATCAGGGGTGGAGATGGGTAGGTTTAGGGCAGAGCCGTTGAAAAACAGAGTTACGAGCAGAATGCGACACTCGGCGTGAGGTGTGGCGGAAATGGCGACGGAAGGGAGGAAAGTGTGGGGAGAAACATTGGATGACGACAATGATCAAGAAATGGATTATCAGGAAGTAAGATACAATAAAAAGAAGAAAAAGAGCAGTATGGGTGATGGATCTGATTGTGAACGAACAATTAATAAAGTAAATTAAATGAGAAGTGAAGCTGATAAAGAGGAGGAAAGAGAAATCAAGGTCCTAATTTTGCTAAGCAGTCAGAACAACAAACTCATCCTGTTAAATTATCGAAAGCAATTGAGAAAGAGATAGGAGTAGTGAAAGCTGTCGAAACAATGGAAGAATAATGATTAAATGTAAGGATGAAAAGCAAAAACAAAAAATACTGAAAATGAAAATGCTGGCAGGAGGAAAGATATCATGCACAGAAATAGGTAATGGAATTAGAGGGGTTATTTCAGGAGTACCTCTTAATGTAAGTATGGACAATATTAAAGGTAATCTAAGTGGAGGCACAGTTGTCTCTGTTAGAAGACTGCAGATGTGGAAAGACAACAAAAGATGTGAGATTATGAGCGTGATGAATCAGTTTGAAGGGAGTAAACCGCAAGAGTGAAGCTAGGATTTGTTAGCTTCTTGGTGCGAGAGTTCATACCTCCACCTTTGAGATGCTTCAAGTGCCAACGGATGGGATATACTGCAAATGTTTGTAAAGGGAGAATGCGGTGTGTAAAGTTGGGGGGGAACATGAATATGGCAAGTGTGAGGAGGGCGTAGAGATTAAATGCTGTAACTGTGGCGGTATACACAGGATGTCCTGCAACGAGAAGCCCGCGAAGCACAAAAATTAAAACGGTGCAAAATTTTACATATGCAGAAGCTATGCGTAAGATAAAAGACAAAGGTAAAGCTGAACCTAAAGTAAATAATGTGCGAGGAAATAGGATGGAATCCTATTCTCAGAGAGCAGTAAATCATGATAGGAATGAGCCAGATCTGCATATCACAGTAAATAAAATTGACTTTGTGGCATTCATTTGTGCGGTGGTGAATGGTACCCACAAGTGGAAAAGAAATCGGACAAATTAAGGATTATCGTAGGATGTGCTAATAAATTTCTCAAGTTAACAGGAGTTTCAGCAGAGGAGGTGCATGGGATTTTGAAAGCGGAGGTAGGAAATGCTGCCATGGATATGACTCAGAGTAATAATACTTAACTGTAAGATGTCTTTCCTACTACTACATTGGAATGCTAGGAGTTTAACAGCAAATGGTCAAGAATTTAAAAAACATATCTCAGAAATGGAAAAGGCACCAGACATCATGTGCATTCAAGAGACATGGTTAAATAATTCTTTGGACTTTAAGATCAATGGATATGTATAGAGATGAAAGACAGATTAACTGGAAGAGGGGGAGGGTGTGCAACATTTATTAAAGAAGGTATAGTTTACTGTTAGGGGTTAACAGTTTAGGACCCATGGACCAGATGTTTGAAAAGAAGACCCGGAGTCAGAATTATAAAAAATTGAAGAAAAGTTTTACTGAATATAGTTTGCAGTTTCATCAGCAGAAGTCAGCTTCAAGACTCACACAGGAGTTCGTAGGCCGCCCCGCTTACAGTTACAAAGATCACAGCAGTTATACCATTTCCAAGGTCTAAGCTACGTCATTGCTTAAAGGCTGAATGATTCTTATTGGCCAAGAAATTGATAAACATAGTAATTTTCCACACATATACAGATAGACAGAAGCATACTCCATAGATTATGCCGCTGACACTCAGACCCTGAAGTCAGGCACGTCATGACCTTCCATGTCGCAAATTTGGGTTGCTGGGTGCCAGCATGTCTCGAACAACAACTCAGTCAATCTCCAACAATGCCAGTGGTTCCTTAACCTGTAAGCAAGAAGACTAACACACACACCCGGCACACATCTTTTCCAAGGTTGGATTTGGCCAGGCTCTAACTATAAACAGGAGTCTCGTCTCAAAACATCAAGATAACAAGTTCTTTCTCTCAGAATAGGACACTTTAGTCTAAATGGAAACTATAGGCTTTAACTGACAAATGGTACCTAAACTATAGACTTAAATGACCCCTATGTGTTTTAACATGTTGAAGACCTTTCTCAAACACAAAACCAGTCCCTATTTAATTTCTGGAAGCTGGGATAAATAGGCAAGCAATGTTACTGCATTCAAATATCAAATACTGACATTAAAGAATACATGAAAAGAGCATTTCAGTAATCACACTGTAACTTCTATAACAAAGTAAAATCTCCAGAGAAGTCATTCAACTCATTTGATATTTAGAAGGAAACATATTGATTAATACCTTGATTATAATCACTCATTACATATACATTGAAGCAGCAGTGGATTCCAATCCACTCCCTTCAGTATAAGATAATAAATACAAGTAATAATGTAGAATGTGTAAGTATAGAAGTAATGGGGAGGTATGAAGAAATTAGAATTTCAAACTTTTATAACCCATGCAAATAAATAGTATTCTAGAAGATGTGATGGGTGATTCACAGGGTAAAATTATTATATGTGGGGATTTTAATGCAATAATGGTCTATGGGGTAGTAAGAATACAGACAATAACGGGTTAGTTGTAGAAGAAGTTAGTTGTAGAAGAACACTCATTAGTATGTTTGAATGGTGGGAAATCAACAAGAATGGATATAGTTAAAGGTGGTTTGTCTTGTTTAGATCTCACAATACCATCAGCTGCATTAGCAGGTAAGTGCACTTGGAGCGTACAAGAGAAATTTTGGGCAGTGATCACTGGCCAGTAGTTTGTAAGATACAGTACAAAAGCAAAGTGTCAGCCAGTGTGCAAGGTGGGGATTTAAACAGGCAAGGTGGGAGGAGTTTTATGAGTTGTGTGAAGAAAATTAAAAAAATGTGAAGCTGGAAGGGAATATTGAGGAGAGATATAAAAAAGTAGTTAATGGAATAATTTTAGCACCGAACCTGTCTATACCATTAATAAGAGGCAATGGGAAAAGAACGAAAAATGTCCCATGATGGTCTGAAGAATGCATAATGGCAATTAAAGAAAGGAATAAGGCATTCTGGGTTTTAAAAGGTTAATAACTCAAGATACAGTAATAGATCAGAAAAAAAGGGCAGCTGCAAGAAGGGTAATTAAAAGTGCAAAGAGAAAAGCATGGCAGGAGTTCTGTAACACAATTGGGAGAGAGACTGGAATGCACGAGGTATGGAGAATGATAAGGAAAATGAATGTTATTAATACTCATAAACAAATTCCTATAATTGAGGAAGATGGAAAGGTGGCCAGAACAGATAAAGAAAAGATATAGAAATACTGGCTAAAACATTTGCTAAAGTCCATATGAAAACTTGAGTGATACGTTTTTAAAAAGAAGACAAGAGTTAAGTAAAATGTATGAGAATGTTTGTATGAAAAAAACAAGAAGTTGACAGTAACATGGATGCTGATTTTAATCTCTTTGAGCTAAAAATTGCTATTAGCAATTCAAAGGATACAACACCAGGAAGAGACAGGATCAGCTAGGGTACCTTCATTCCATATCTGGTTATATACATCCAATATTAGTTTAATGGCTATACGTTCGGTAAGTTTTTAAATATACTATAGTATGTTTAAAAACGTACCGAACGTATAGCCATTAAACTAATATTGGATGTATATAACCAGATATGGAATGAAGGTACCTTACCCAAAGAGTGCAATAGTGATACCAGTAGCAAAACCAGGTAAAGAAGCAACAAAATCAAGTATAGGCCAATTGCTCTTCTACATATGTATAGGTGATGGGGAAAAAAGAGAGAGAGAGAAAAAAAAAAGAGATTTTATCAGCTCAAAGTGGGTTTTGGAGGAAAAGATCTACAATGGATGCTTTGATATTATTTGAAAATGAGGTTACAGTTTTTTTGGATTGCTTACACACTAAAATTAAAAGTAGTAAACTATTAGCAAAACCTTACACTCAAGAAGCAAAACATCAGCCCATATTTGCACAACTATAAGCACATTGTCAACCTCACACTTGTTGCAAAACTCTACACACAGTGATTTGCAAAACACTAAACACACTTAACATACATTACACACAAAAATCTATCATGAAGTCACTTCCTTGCAATACCAAAGCACTGACTGTCAAATTACCGCACCGTCCAACCAATTGGTTCAACACAGTCATCAGGTGTGCAAACACTTGTTTGCTTAATTGTACACACACCAATCAGGTGTATAAGCACTATAAAAAGCAGCAGGTGAGTTCATCGGTCTTCAAGCACAATGGAAAGAGTCAGAGAAAGAGTAAGACGAGGAGGAGAACGAGGAGGACAACGAGGAGAACGAGGAGGAAGGGGAGGAAGAGGAATCAACAGAGGAGGAATCAACAGAGGAAGAGGAAGAGATGGAGTCAATATCAATATGGTATCAATAACCTGATATCCATCAGGTCTCAACATCAACACTGGCACGCATCCTAAAAAAAAACATATTCAAATGAAGCAAGTTTATCGAGTGCCTTTCGAGCGCAATTCTGAAAGGGTGAAACGACTGCGGCATGATTATGCAGAGGTATGTATTCACTTTAGCAGTGTGATCTTGCATACTGTCTCATAATATTTTACTGTACTGTAATATGTATACTAGATCTACACTGAACTACACAATTTTGCCTGACACTGTTCTTCAGAGAGTTTTACGAATGGATGGAGAAGAGATCCAGCATGAGTTCATTTACGTAGATGAGGCTGGGTTCAACCTGACGAGAACACGAAGGAGGGGAAGAAACATCATTGGCCACAGGGCTATAGTCAATGTCCCAGGGCAACGTGGGGGTAATATAACACTCTGTGCAGCCATTACACAGAATGGGGTCCTCCACCGCCATGCCCATATGGGCCCTTACAACACAGCACTCATACTTACATTCTTGGACCAATTGCACAACATAACAGCAGCAAATCAAATCGATCATATGCAATACATTGTTGTCTGGGACAATGTGTCTTTCCACCGCTCTGCTCTGGTTCAGAACTGGTTGCAGCAACATCCACATTTCACCGTCCTATATCTTCCACCATACTCTCCATTCCTCAACCCTATAGAAGAGTTTTTCTCGGCATGGCGGTGGAAGGTATATGATCTCCGTCTCCAGGCTGAGGTACCCCTCATCCAAGCCATGGACTGTTTTGAAAATTGTGCTTAAGCAATCCAAAAAAACTGTAAAAAGCTTTAACAATGAAATGATTTCTTGTTGCTGTTTTATTTGATATTGAAAAGGCATACAACACTTCATGGAGGGAGGGACTATTAATTAAGCTAGATAAAATCGGAGCATGGGGGAGAATGTACAACTGGATATTGGATTTCGCTAGCCTGGCAAGCCAGACCTACATCAAGATGTTAGGTCTGGCAACTCTCCATAGACACGGCTTCATCCGAGGGGCGGGATAAATGTCTGTCTCTCAAAATCCCTCTGCACGCAATAGGACAGCGCTACAACCAATCAGAGCAACAAGCGGAGCTAATCGGTATCAGAATGAATAGAGAATCTCTCTATGGCTCTGATCGGTCGGCTATATTAAACTTTTTCCGTATCAAGTCGGCAACACTCCGAACACATCTTCCTTTTTTTAAAATGACTGAAGTGCCGTTCTTTGCTCTTTTCTCAAAGAAAAACTTAACTGCAAGTCCTCCAGTGTCGCGGCCAAAGCCGATTCAAAAGACCACTGTTCTCCAGCAGCAGCCGCCATTCTTTGTTTTCAAGTTCCCTAACCGTCGCAACTCTGTCGTCATTTTGTTAAGCCCGCCCCACCGACTCTATACTCGACGTGATTGGCCTGACCTAATTTAGGTTTTTGCAGCAAAAAAGTCTATGGAGAGTTGCTAGACTACCCTGGCTGCAAAATACATTTTGCTGCAACTAGGGTGCGTCTAGATTTCTAGGCTAGGATTTCGCACTACTACATGTATATTAAGCCTTAATACGGTCAAGTTTAGATTATGGGTGTGCAGTGTATGGTGCTGCAGCAAAATCAGAGCAAAAGAAGTTGGACAACGTACAGGCTAGGGCACTTAGAATTTCTGTGGAGCAATAAGATCAACACCTTTAGATGCCATCAGGGTTGAAATGGGGGAGATGCCACTAGACTTAAGAAGAGAAAAGCTTACAATGATGTACTGTGCAGTGGCGGCTGGTGAATTATATTTTAGGGGGGGCTAAACCAAACCCCTTTCGGGGGGTCTGGGGGCATCCTTCCCCAGAAGATATTTTTATTTTTTTTTCACTTACAAACGAAGCATTCTGGTGCATTCTGACAAAATATAAAATAATAAAGACAAAATAGAACATTTTCCTACAAAGACGAATGGGGCCGGGGAACTAAGTTTTAACTTAATTTATTTGCCTTGTAGAATTCAGCAAGATTAAAAGTGCAAATACATCAATAGAAATTGGGAATTTATACACAAGTTAACATTCTCTCTCTGTGTCTTTATGCGTGTGTGTGAGAGAGAGAGAGAGAGAGAGAGAGAGAGAGAGAGAGAGAGAGAGAGAGAGAGCTTGGGCGATTTTCCACGTCAATGAATTCGCCCAGAGAGGCGCGAGTCGCGGGCGCGACCATTTGAAACGTGACTTGAATCTTATGAATCTGATTGGACAATGACAGATAATATGTCTAGAACACAGAAAACTACGTTTGCTGTGATAGAATTTGTAAAAAAAAAAAATCCTCTTTCTCCCAGTTGGTAGTGCGTCGCCCAAATCGCCCCTATACACCATCCGCCCCTGTAATGCATCACTATTGTTATTGCTCATACTTATTATTCTTATTAGTGGTGCTTGCTGAAAGCAAGGCATCACTATTGTTATTGTACATCATATGATCGGTGTGGAATATTCCTGAACCTCACTGTAAAAAAATTATTCATTTTTATCGTAAGTGGTTGCACACAATTGATTTTAGCTAAATTTAAACAAATGCATTAAGCTGAACTAAAATTTATTAAGTTCAACTTAATGCATTTGTTTATAGCTAAAATCAATTGTGTGCAACCACTCACGATAATTTTTTTTAGTAAATTCAACTATCATTTTTTTCAGTGTAATGTTGAAATGAGATTGCTGGAGGATCGGGAGAAAGCAGAAGGAAGATAAACTAATAGTTATGAAATTAATGGTTTTATGAGAGAACATTTTTATTCTTGTATACAGATTTGTACAGATGGATCTAAAGACCCAGTCGAACAAAAAGTGGGAGTAGGAGTAATATTCCAAAATTTTAGACGAAAATAAGTTTAAAGTTCAGTGACAAAATGTCTGTATATTCAACAGAACTAACTGCTATAATAGTAGGATTGCAGTGGTTAGAGGAGACTAAGCCAAATAGGATGCCGACTGTCATTTGCTCAGATTCTGCATCCGCACTTAAAAGTATATTGTCAACAAAAACGGACGGAGAAGACCTGCTAGTAGAAATTTATACATTATTATATAGGCTGACCATAGAGGGTATAATTGTATACTTTTGTTGGGTGCCGGCACATTGGGATAGTAGGAAACGAAATAACGGATAAATTAGCAAAGAAGTGTTAAGGAAAGACTTGATAGATATTAAGATACCTTTAGGAAGAAATTAAGTTAGATCAATAATAATAGAGAAATGATAAGAATATGGCAACAAAGATGTGAAAGTAGCAGTACAGGTAGGTGGTATTATAGTATTGTAAAAACAGTAGGGAAAAAATAATCGTGCTATGGGGGGGGGTGTATAGAGATACAAATATTTAAAATGTTTCTCTCTTTTTGCGTTTGTAATTATTATTATTTATTTTTTTACCCCTTAACAGATCCTGTATCAATTAAGTAACTTTAGATTTGATAACTTTAGATGGGGCAGGTCTTTTAAAATAACTATTTACATCACTATACACTTTACAACATTAGCTTTTTGCTCATTTTAGAAAACTGTTACAAACTAAAAATGTTAATTAGTGGTGCTTGCTGAAAGCAACACATCACTATTGTTATTGCTCATACTTATTATTCTTATTAGTGGTGCTTGCTGAAAGCAAGGCATCACTATTGTTATTGCTCATACTTATTATTCTTATTAGTGGTGCTTGCTGAAAGCAAGGCATCACTATTGTTATTGCTCATACTTATTATTCTTATTAGTGGTGCTTGCTGAAAGCAAGGCATCACTATTGTTATTGCTCATACTTATTATTCTTATTAGTGGTGCTTGCTGAAAGCAAGGCATCACTATTGTTATTGCTCATACTTATTATTCTTATTAGTGGTGCTTGCTGAAAGCAAGGCATCACTATTGTTATTGCTCATACTTATTATTCTTATTAGTGGTGCTTGCTGAAAGCAAGGCATCACTATTGTTATTGCTCATACTTATTATTCTTATTAGTGGTGCTTGCTGAAAGCAAGGCATCACTATTGTTATTGCTCATACTTATTATTCTTATTAGTGGTGCTTGCTGAAAGCAAGGCATCACTATTGTTATTGCTCATACTTATTATTCTTATTAGTGGTGCTTGCTGAAAGCAAGGCATCACTATTGTTATTGCTCATACTTATTATTCTTATTAGTGGTGCTTGCTGAAAGCAAGGCATCACTATTGTTATTGCTCATACTTATTATTCTTATTAGTGGTGCTTGCTGAAAGCAAGGCATCACTATTGTTATTGCTCATACTTATTATTCTTATTAGTGGTGCTTGCTGAAAGCAAGGCATCACTATTGTTATTGCTCATACTTATTATTCTTATTAGTGGTGCTTGCTGAAAGCAAGGCATCACTATTGTTATTGCTCATACTTATTATTCTTATTAGTGGTGCTTGCTGAAAGCAAGGCATCACTATTGTTATTGCTCATACTTATTATTCTTATTAGTGGTGCTTGCTGAAAGCAAGGCATCACTATTGTTATTGCTCATACTTCTCTCTCTCTCCCTCAGAGGATTTATATTATCAAGCAACCAATAAGTAATGGCCAAAAATCTTCATAGCCACACCCTAGCAACCAGTTACAGCACCCTAGCAACCACTAAGAGCTCCCTAGCAACCACCCTAAACCAATAAAAGACTTTTTATTTTATTTTATTATTTTTAAAGAAATATCACACTCGTAGCCTTGCGATATCGCTCCATGCTTGTGTCTATACGGCCCCGTTATTAAAGATTTTAAAGGAGTCATAATGTAGAAATTTCACTTTTCCACGAGAATCAATGTATGTTATGATTGCATAATGATTGTACACTGGCCGGGAAGCCGATATTTAAAAGTGAAGCGTTTGTTTACCTCAGGGTTTGTAAAATAGGCCACGTGCACGCGCACGAAAAAACGAGATTTTGATTTCTACCCCCTCTTGACGTCAAGACGGGGGAGGATATACCAAATATGGACACCGCAAACCTATGCCGCGGGAAGCCCGCCCCTCTCCCCCTCTCCCCCTCAGATTCAGTTTAGTCGACTCGAGAAAGATGGAGAAACCGAGTGCACACCTGGATGCTCTGTGGTTGACTGCCACAAACAACATGCAAATGTGTTTTATCTACCAAAAACGGACGAAACTATCAGGGAACAGTGGAGGAAATTCATTTTTAATGACGCTGTCCCAACAACTCTTTCAAGTGGCGTATCGTTAGGTGTGTGCGCTAAACATTTTACACCGGAATCATTTACAAATTTGGGGCAATATCAGGCGAACTTGGCCTCGAAGCTCGTTTGGGAAAAGGTGCCATCCCAACCATCAGGGACTTGCCAGAAATTGAAAAGGTAAGACTGTGTTTTTATTGCTCTACTGTGGTTAACAAATACAGCTAACTGCTAATGCGGCTATTGTATGTAACGTTACCTTCGAGGTAAACACGGGGAATGGACTCTACGAATGCTAGCCACATCTTTCAACTTTGTTTTACACTAGCAGCTACAGTAGTGACGATACAGGAGTCCATGCTCAGTGGCTAAAACTGTTTAAATGCAAGTATGAAAACAATATACCACTAAACATTATTAGCCAAACTCATGCAAAACATGCAGTTTGAAAATAGCTTTCAGTTAGTGGGGCTTCTGTAAGAATGTATCTGGAAATGGTGTATTTTTTCTACGACCAATCAACGCGCCCCTCATTTGCATTATTATAATGACCGTCCACCACAGCCAAAACATCGCATCAGATCTCGCGAGACAATAATGCCTTTAGAAATAAGGGTCTGAGGGGCTCTGTGTTGATTTTTTTTCCACTTTTCTTTTTTAGAAGTGCCTGAAAGACTATAATAGAGCATTGGGTATCCAAGGTAACACAACATTATGACTCCTTTAAGGACTGGTTGGTTTCCTACTCCGTTTGGGGTAAAACAAGGAGATGTTCTTTCTCCAACGTTATTTGCTCTTAATGTTAATGATTTAGCACAAGAAATTAAAATTTATTAAAGACCTACTCTTAGTATTCTTTTATACGAGCAGCGATTTCAGAAACACGAGCACCAGGAAAGCAGTGACTATGCACCTTACTTTTATTTAACGTAGCGTGTACGTGTCGAACGATGGAATCACCGATGATCACAGCATCGCGTTCTGTTTCGCTAAGAGGGGAGAAGCGGTTTTGTGTGGATATCTCGAAAACCGGGAGGGTCGGAGAGAGTTTTCTTGGTCTAGACCTGACTCGCGTCTTCCGCTGCGGAAATATCCAGGCTTCGTGGTGGCATATTGGAGCCGGCGTAAACGAGACCATAGCTGATCGCGGCCTCGACGCTCGTGACCGATGCTGAGTAACGCACGGAGTAGACGAGGTCGGAGTCAGCGGGTTAGTAACGTTGATCACTGATTTGTGTGCATCGGCGCGTGATGTTTCAAGAGCTAACCGCCGGTCTATCAGCTCGGCTTTTCTCACTAAAAGGTCGTGGATCTTTTCTCAACAGCTTGCAGCTCAGACTGCAACGCGTGTAGCTCAAATGTGTCCTCACCTGCACCAAAAGGTAGACTACTTACATCTGATATATTCCCCATTTTAACAGATGGACAGTAAGTTAAGTTAGCAACGACGCTACCAGTGATGCTATCAATATTAATACTAATTTATGACTGAAGTCTTGGATATAAAATCCGTCTTTTTAGTGGTACAGGTGTAGAGTAGACGCACGATAGGCGAAAAAATGTTTGTTTGTAAGTGAGTGTGGAGAAGACGCGTTCAGCCGTGATCCACAGGAGTAACCTATAAGAGTATCCGACGTTGGATCACTAATAGGCTTGAGACGCGTCTGCTCAACAGTCCGCGTTGTAACTATGAGGTGAGGAAAAATAGAAAATGTTCGTTGTAAGTGAGTTTAAAGAGAAATCAAGAATTATAAATCAATCGATGGAGCTCCAAAGACAACAACGCGTTCAGACGCGACGCATGCGCATTCGAAACAGGAAGTGGAATGTACAGTCAATCACATGTGGACTTAAAAACATGCTCTGAATTTAGTGTTTTTACCCCTCATGACCTGGTGGACATAAATGGGCTACAGGGGATTGATATGATAGATGATAGATGTAAGCTTCCTGATCATTCTGTGCTTTATTTGTGTTTTCAAACAAAGCAGATTCTGTGTGTTGGGAATGATATCGAGTTTGGTCTACAAACTAAAAGGTTGATAAGAAAGTTGCATGATAATTTTCTTGATTCTGAAGTTTGTGATAATGCTTTAAGTGTCATAAGAGAGGAATTACACTTGGAGAAAAAACACAGGATAATATCAATTATTGTTATGAACGTCTCTGTATGGTATTAAATAAGGAAATTAGTAAATACGGACCCAAAAGTGAAATGCATAGTAGAACTAAACAAAGGCAGTATAAAATCAAACAGCCATACTGGAATAATGAACTGCAGAGTGTGTGGCAAAGTCTTCGTATGGCTGAGAAAAAATACTTGAAATGTAAAGATCAGGGTAGCACACATATTCTGAATGCCTTTGGCAGAATTCAAATGAGCCATTTTAATCTAGATTAATCTAGATTAATTTCAAAATTAATCTAGATTAATCTAGATTAAAAAAAATAATCTATGCCCACCTCTAAAAATAACATATCTGGAGCTGAATTGGCCCTTCGCAGGGAGTTTGATTGACAGGCGATCTGACCAATCATAATCCGCCATCAGCGTCCGACAAAGCAGTCAGGAGAGTAGATTTTGAACTTGAATAACGGCGTGTATTGACGTCTTTCCGCGGTTAAAACAACATTCCTTCTTATCTCTCTCTATGGCTCTGGGTGGGCCAAGCTTCTGATTTGACCCCCCCGTGGAGCCGGGCCATTACTCATGTGCGCAAGGTATACAGTAGGTGGCGGTAATAGCCTACTCGGCCATGAAACAGAAAGAAGAAGAAGAAGAAGAAGAAACTAGGGCGCCGCTTTTGAACTTCCGTTTTTGGGTAGCTCTGTATATTTCTATGGCATTGCTGTCCTGGGTATTTAGCTTTTGAAGTGGATTTACTGAATGTAAAGGTAAAAGTTATAACTTGATAAATCATGAGGATTGTAATGTTTAAAGCATATGTCTTAACAAATGTCAGTAGACCGGGAAGATTTTAAAACGAGCCGTTCATTCATAAATACGTAAGATCGCTGTGAAAATACAGACGGGAAAAAGACAACGAGCTCAGCGCAGCGCTGAAAAGGGGCGGGGCTACATAAGGTCTGTAAATGCTGGAATGTTCCCATCAAGTGAAGTCAGTTGAACACTGAGAACATGAGTGATCCAGAGCCCTGCACAAAGGAAGATGAAGATACTAAAGATCAAAGAGGTTGGTGTTTATTCTTGATCCATCATTAGTTCACCCAAAAATGAAAATTAGCACATGATTTACTCACCCTGCCTAGGTGTACATGACATTACTCTTTCAGACGAATACAATCAGAGTTATTAAAAAAATAAAAATAATAAATGTCCTGGCTCTTCCAAGCGTGATAAACCGAACTGGGTAGAATCTAGAGCCTGAAACTGAACATTTTCTTGCAATCTTTTGTCAAAAAAATGGTCAGTGAAAAGAGTTTTTTCTAAATATTATCTGAGCTGTTTTATTTACATTTATTTTATATCTGATTCAGAATTTTTGCTACTGTGTTACTAAAGTTTTTAATGTGTAAATTAAGCAAAACCTGATTCAACTGGTAAATGTTTTTCCATTGTTTCAATTTACAAGTTATAAGTAACCTGAAGTTATTTTTCAGAAATTTTGGTAACAGGTTTGATAAATGCATTAAAAAAACTAAAAGCTTTTTTTGTTAAAAGTTATATATTTGAGAGATTGTGTTGGAAACATGAGGTCTGTGCCTATAATTTTTTTATTTTTTTAAAATAAGAACTTGTAGGTGAATGTGCCCAATTCATGGAAAGTTCCAATGACATTGATTTCATTTTGATATTCAAAATGTATCATACCATTGTATTGTGTTGTGTTTGGGTGTTATGTTAGTCTTCACTTCCTCTTTTCTTTTAATTTTTTTACGGATATACATGACAAACTTTTTTATTATTATTTCAGACTTAATGGAACAGAACAAGGAGATTGAAAAACTGAGCAAAGGAGAGGAGAAACATCATCATGTCAAAACTGAAGAAAAATCTTTGAGGAGAGCCAAAAAGTCTTGCCTTCATTGTGGAAAGAGATTCCCAAACAACAAAAGTCTTCAAATTCACACGAGAATCCACACTGGAGAGAAGCCGTACACATGTGATCAGTGTGGGAAGAGTTTCACAAAAAAATACCTTAATGCACACATGAAGATCCACACTGGCGAGAAACCACACACATGTGATCAGTGTGAGAAGAGTTTTACACGAAAAGGACACCTTAATGAACACATGAAAATCCACACTGGAGAGAAGCCGTACACATGTGATCAGTGTGGGAAGAGTTTTACACAAAAAGAGCACCTTAAGGATCACATGAGAATCCACACTGGAGAGAAGCCGCACACATGTGATCAGTGTGGGAAGAGTTTTACACGAAAAGAGCACCTTAAGGAACACATGAAAATCCACACGGGAGAAAAGCCACATATATGTGATCAGTGTGGGAAGAGTTTTACACAAAAAGAGCACCTTAAGGATCACATGAGAATCCACACTGGAGAGAAGCCGCACACATGTGATCAGTGTGGGAAGAGTTTTACAAAAAAATACTTTAACGCACACATGAAGATCCACACTGGCGAGAAACCACACACATGTGATCAGTGTGAGAAGAGTTTCACAACAAAAAATAACCTTAATGGTCACATGAAAATCCACACTGGAGAGAAGCCACAAACATGTGATCAGTGTGGGAAGAGTTTCACAACAAAAAATAACCTTAATGGTCACATGAAAATCCACACCGGAGAGAAGCCACACACATGTGATCAGTGCGGAAAGAGTTTCACAAAAAAAGATAACCTTAATGATCACATGAAAATCCACACCGGAGAGAAGCGCACACATGTGATCAGTGTGGGAAGAGTTTCACATCAAACACAACTTTAAGAATCACATGAAAATCCACACTGGAGAGAAGCCGTACACATGTGATCATTGTGGAAAAACATATTTTTCATCATCATCCCTGAAGAACCACCTGAAAGTTCACACAGAGAAGCCCCACATGTGTTCTTTGTGTGGAAAGCGTTTTAGTCAGCTGGGTTCTTTAAAAATACACCAGAAAAGACACAGCGGTGTGAAGAATCATGTGTGCTTTGTTTGTGGAAAGTGTTTTATGACAGATGATGCAGTGAAACGGCACCAGAGAATTCACACTGGAGAAAAACCTTACAAGTGTTCACACTGTGACAAGGGATTCAGTCAGTCAGGAGATCTGAAAACACACAAGATGATCCACACTGGAGAGAAACCGCACACATGTGATCAGTGTGGGAAAAGTTTCACACGAAAAGGAAACCTTAATGTTCACAGGAAAAGCCACAATAGAGACAAGTCACACATGTAAGAACTTAATTGTCATTCTGGACACATACATTATATTATCCCAGAAGAACCACAATACAATGTAGTTGCCTACCATGATTGATTTTTGTCCATCCCAAATAGATTTTGCCTAAATTATATTTATTCCACTCACTTTTTTCACACATGACTGAGATTGAATGAGGTTACTTTCTGCCTAATACTTTCATAAGTAGCCTATGTCAAAAATAAATGGCACAAAGCACTGGAGAATTCTTACTGGTTTCACACGTAAATTAAACATTAAGATTATTAAAAAAGCTGCAATAGAGACAAGCTCTCTTAAGTTACCCTCTGTATTGTAATTGTCGATTTACATAAAAAAAAAAAATTATTGTGGAGAGAATATATTGCTGTCATCTGACGACTATCGCTTATTTGAAAGATTTTACCTTTTCTGTTGGAGCGAGTTTTTATACATAATGTATAACTACTCGCTCCAACAGAAAAGGTAAAATCCATGAAAGATTGTTGACGACATTCTAAAAGGAGGAAAAATATAGAGAAATAAACTATAGTCAGAAGAAAAAATCACAGTCACTGCCAGACAAAAGGTAAAATCCATGAAAGATTGTTGACGACATTCTAAAAGGTCGTCATATATATATATATATATTGCTGTCATCTGACGACTATCGCTTATGAGATTCTCTGAAATGTGAAAAAGGTCTATTGATCTTCCATTGAAGGTAAAACACTAGTGATGGTAATGCATGGTTTTCAATATGAAATGTTAGCACTTCTTTAGACTTTCTTTCTATTGAAAAAAAAACAGCCGATATGTGAGCCGATATTCTTTGACTTTAAAAATGAATGACAAAAACAACAATGGTTCACAGAGAAGATTGTTGTATTGCATTGAGTATTGTATACAGAGCCAATGAAAAACACATCAAAACACTCTAGGATAAATACAGTCTTTCACAATAAGATCAGATTTAATATTCAGTTATAGAGAATCAATAATCAAAAGCAGCAAAAACAAACAGAAAAATGACCTCTTAGCACATCTGTCAAAGTTCCCTTCCTAAGAGTAAAAAAAATAATAATTATTCGCAAGTTTACTACAGGCGAGCCGTTATGTTACACAAACAGACACACAGGAAAGGGTCCCTGTTGTTGAACTCTATGAAGCGTAGTGTTGTTGGAAGAGTTTTACTCTGGTAATGGTCATTTTCACAACTGCTGTAGGGAAGAGGTGCTGAAACAATACAGGCGTTCACTGCAGGAGCTCTTCCCAGGAAATGGGTTTGGAAAAGACCTCACGCTCTAGCCAGAGGTCATAGTTCATTTGGAAGTCTTCTGGAAGGTCGATCCGCTGTCCCAGCACACTTTGCAGGCAGTTGTCCACCGGGAGAAATTCTGGGTTGCTCTGGTTCTTGTCATAGCGTCGGCTGTTGAACCGTTCAATGTTGGCACGTAAGGCGCATTCTTCCGCCTGGAAATCCCACGGGCGAGCGTCCAGGTCTGCTGTCGGAAAAACAGAGAGCACGTTTAATTCTGACACCCAGGTGCTATAAAATTTCAGGTTTAATATTGACGCATTAAATGTTTAGTGAAGATCCCAGTCCAGTTTCTTCCCCCTACTCACCGTTTCCATAGGCCCAGTCGTCGTTGAGGCGATGACGCACTTTCTGATATATCGCTGACATGGTTTTCATGTTGCTTTTCCTCCATTGCCGCCCCAGATACTTCGTCTGGACTTTGAGCAGCTTGAGCACATAGAGCTGCATCATGGCCTGCTTGACCTTCAGCGCCCTCTTCAGGATGGGAGCTGATTTGAACACCACCAACATCTAGAAATAAGCAAAATTTGAATTGACCACTAATGGATGGCTCTCTCCAGCTACATTAAATGTTCGTGGTTTGCATGCTTGATTTGTGTGGTGTCTCACCATGGTCCTGGAGTGCTTCCATTTGGTGAGTTTGTTGAGGATGCGCAACAGATTAATACAGGAGAACAAGTTCCTCCAGCAGAACTGATTATTATCACCAGCTTCCTGTAATCAGAACGCATCAAACAGCTCAAAGACTAGCTCAGAGGAGCATTAGACACATTCAGGTGTGTTTTTCTCACCAGACTCTCAGCGGTGAGCTCTGGAAGCTCGTGAACGACGCAGTGCGGGAAATCCAGAGCCGAGATACTGCCAAGGAGATAAGATATGACAGATGTCATTACCCATAAAGCGTCATGAAAAATGAACACGGGTTAAAGCAAGTGCAAAGAAGTTATGGAATATTCATGCACTGGGTCATTTTGACCCATGAACAGATGTTTTGTGAGCCTGAAATGAACAAAGGTTGACTTGAAGTTTTACCTGTTTTTAGCGGTAATGTAAGACATGATGTTCTGGTTGAAGAATTTCAGGATCAGCGGGATGCAGTTGGCAAACACCAGATGCTGTGCCATGTATTCAAACTGCAGGAGAAAACTTGCGTCAACATTCTCTTTTTACTTGAAGCTGTTTCACTATAATTATGAAGCCCAAAATGGTGTCACTAGTCAAAAATATCCTCATTACTATGGTGCAAGCTGACAAAAGTGAGCCGGACCTCACTATTTAAAAGGCTACAAACTCCTCAAATCACATTTTGTATAATAAAATAATAATGTCAAATGGTTTGTGCGAGTTGGATGTAGGTTATGGTTAGGGTAAAACAAACATGTAGAAAAGCTCCTCACGGACAGCTTCAATAGTGTGTTTGTGTACCTGATAGACGTGGTTAAGCTTGAAGTGTTTCAGTAGCAGCAGCAGTATGGCTGAAATGGCTTTGACAATGATTTCTTTATGGCGATTCACATCTACGCCCAACTTCATACTCTGAAGAACCGTAGTGCTAGAAAGAGATACCAGACAGGCCGTGTCAAACCATGCACAAGTAAGGTACGATCACATTAGCGAAATTGCGGCAAAAAAGTCCATTGTCTATTGTCAATAACGTAGTTGTATGAACCATCAGCTTTCTGTTGTTCAGCGTATAGAATTCATGTGGCCTTGAAATTTGAAAATAAGCAACATTTGGTAAGTAAGTCTATGGAAAGTGTTAAAAATACAATTACACAGCTTAGTGACATTTTAGTTTCTGCCCTCGTGTGAAACTCCCAATCAAAAACTAGATATATCAATCAAATATATATAAATATATCAATATACCAATCAAAAAGTCATATATATTATCGATGCATTGATGTATCGGCCAATAATCCGTATCGGTTGATAAAAGCAATTATTTACTATTGGCCAATTGTTTAACAGCCAATGATTAGGGCCGATTAAATCCTGTCAATCAAAAGGGGGAAAAAGTGTTCAGACTGCAACTCATACTGTGTGTGAAGAAAATCTCTCGTGTCGAACGTAGAGCAAGTTAACATGACAATGCATTAAGAGTAAAAAAAAAAAAAATAGTGACAAACCTCTAATATTATAGTAATATTATAGTAACCTTAAGAAAATCAAACTATTGGTATCGGTAGATATCATTCTAAATAATCTGCAATCGGTATCAGCGGAAATTTTTTGTATCAGTCTCATCTCTAACTAATAAAATGGAAATTACTAAACATTTAAATGTAAAAAGAACATCTATAAGAAATTTAATATATTAATAAATGCTACAACAGTATCTAAAATGATCCTAAAATAGCTCTGATTTTAGGTACACGCATATTTGACAAATCAATCAATAATTTCAGAGAGAATGTCATGAATATTTATTACCCAGGAGATATTTTTTACAGCATCTGATGCCATGAGCTCACTGTTGCCATGGCAACCAAGTTGAGGATTCAGCTTCAAACACACATACATACACACACACACTCACTCAAGTTGTTTGGAGAATCACTTTGATTCAGTTCATCAGTGGTATGATTCATTCACATCATAAGCTTACAAGCTCCACTGAAGAATCATTCAGTTTGATTCACGGAACACGGCACAACTACATCTGCAACTGTGCTGTTTAACAGTGTCTTACGGCATTTCCTCGGGCAGCACGTCCGCCAGGATGTTGATGGAGTCGGTCTTGGCTTTGGATGTGGGAGCAGCAGCCAACAGGATCTTGAGCAGAGCGATCTGAACACACACACACACACACAAACAAGGTCTGTCAGTATGAGAATGGCTCAAATCCAGTGCGACTGGTGTGTGAACTGTCAGTCTCTCACCATATACTGTGGTAAACTGGGTAAAATACCCTGGTACAAGAGCTCTGTGGAACACAACTCCAGCTCCTCTTCACCCTGAACACACACACACACACACACACACACACAGGGTTATTAAACTCATCATCAGATAGCATTTTGCAGTTCTATCAGTGTACGGTCACTCACGCCAGAGAGAGGGGTCTTCTGATACTCCTCTTCTTTAGCGATCTGGACCTCAGCGATGGACACATACTTGTGCTGAAACAAACACACAAACTAAATGTTACAATGAATCTACATATGCATCTCAGAGCATTTAGCCACAAGAGTGATTTCACTATTGTTAAGATGTGTAAAATCAATAAACAACAGCTAGTTGAAATGGTTTACTATTTTTATAAAATGGTAACAACAATATTGATGAAATAACGTACAAAATGATGTTCAATAAATACACAAGACATTCCAACCATTTTAACTAAAACATTGAAACCATGTAAAAAAAATAAAAAGTGTAATAACAAAAAAGTATAATAATTTAATAGTTTTTATAATAAACAAATTTTAAATTGGTCAAACTGAATATTGGCCTTGCCTAATTCAATCAGAATTAACAAAACTATTAAATTCATAGTCACACTTTTTCAGTTCAAAGCTAGTATTGATGCGTATTGACCCTTTTTTTTTGAAGAAAGGGTGGAGTTAAGTTAATAAGTCATGGATGATGCTAATTACCTGTTTGAGAGTTTTGATGCTTTCATGTATAGGTCTGGGCAATCCGACCACTGTATCCGTGTCACTGCAACACAAACACAAACATGCATCACTGAGGCTCACAGGAAATGAGCAATTGAGTGGCATACAACAGACTCACTTTCCCAGTGTGTAACCGATGAATTTACTCCTGCTGGAGTCCAGGAAGTTCTCAATATCTTTTTCCCTGTTAAAATCAACATAGACATCAACTTATATTTGAGAAAACCATCAGATAAACCATATCAAACGGATGAAGTCGAGTTTCTACCTGACTTTCGGAGCCCACGGCAGACCCTTGGGAAAACAGACCCTCTCAGAGGGAGGGTGCGGGATGGGCGGCGGCATGACCTCATCGCGCTCCAGGGGGAAAGCCTCTGCCTCTAGAGAGTTGTCATTGTCGTCGTTTTCCTCTTCGTCTTCGCGGGATTCATCGGCTTTATATGGGTCCTTCTCGTTAAAAGCATCCAGATTGTCCTGCTTTATAAGACCCTGAAGAAATAGATTTAAAGGGTTCACTTTATCGTTTTATTTTCCACTCCACAGGTTTCCGTCAAATATATATGCGTCAGTGACCTTGTGTTCTCTCCGGGCACGTCTCTGTTGTTGCTCGATGAGGTCAGAGGCGGACGCCGGCGGGGATGCGGCTCTCATGCTCCGCACCACACGGATACTGTCCTCCGGCAGCGGTGGGAGACCCAAGACACCCGTCTACTGACCTTACAGCCCTGAGCTGCTCGAACCCTCCCAGAGTGAACTGGGATGAGTCAGGAAACACACAGACCATTAATCATAAATCAATCATAAACCTCCTTTGAAAGTATTCATTGAGCATTATCAGCATCTATTATCTCTTAATGTCAACGGCTGCAATCGGTTTTGAACAGATCCAAAGAAACGAAACATCCGAAAGTAGTGGTTCGCCGGAAATGAATCAGACTTTTCATCACTATTAGCGAGAGACTGAGAGGTGAATTAATATCTAGCTCTACTGAACTGAAAAAGGCTGTTAAAGAGGAACAGATTCCCTTTGAAAGAATGGATTCCAACCTTTAGAATCTATTCATTCCTTGGAATTCTTTTTGGAATCGATTCCCAACTTTAACAAACACAAGAATCTATCTAAACCCAAAAATTCAAGTTAAGAGCTCCGT
Organism: Leuciscus waleckii; assembly: GCA_900092035.1. Classification (NCBI taxonomy): domain Eukaryota; kingdom Metazoa; phylum Chordata; class Actinopteri; order Cypriniformes; family Leuciscidae; genus Leuciscus; species Leuciscus waleckii. The sequence goes on from FLSR01004883.1 coordinate 22,678,145, forward strand.
CATTCTCACCAGGATGGTCTTCCAGAGCAGCAGCAGGACTTTCTTCATGGGGAAATGGGGCGCGTGGCCACTGCAGAACTTCGTCACCATCCCGAACAGCATGACGGAGACGGGCTCATGGTTATAGAGAGGAGAACCTGCCAGGAAGAGTTACAGGGACATTCATGACATTTCTACTCTTCCATACTCAACGCGCATCTTCAAATCAACAGTCATTTTTCAGATAATCTTAGTCTTACTAACGAACCAAGCTCAGATTTGAAGGTTTCTCTAATGGTTCTCCATTCTGGACTGTCTGTGGGATCTTCACGCTGGATGGTCTCCACTATCAGATACATGATGTTCAGCAACACCCTGAAAACACAAGCATGCGCAGGGTTATGGAGGACTATGAGTGATATTGACTAGCCGATAAAATGGGCACTGCAGTCCAAATTCAAAATATTGGAGATCTGATCCCCAAACCGCCTCCTCAGACTTGACACTCACGCGGGTTGCCAGATTGAGGACATGCAACAAGAACAAGCGCGATTGACAATGGAAAGTAATGAGCTTTACACTAAGTTGATCGTTAATGTATATGTAATGTTTTTATTGTGAGGCCATTTAGGGCAAGTAGAAACTGCGATCTCTGACCCATTTTTTTTTTTTGGCTTCAATGGCTGTTTCTGCTAACTGGCAACCCAGTGTGTCGAAATACTAAGGGGACATGGTTTTGCGTTCTCTCGTAAATGTCACATGGAAAGTGCGTGGATGATCAAAGTATACTAAATGCATTTAACGTGTGGTGTTGTACCTGAGGTCAGTGCTGTCGGCCAGTGAGATGGCGGGTTTCCTGACCGCACTGCTGCACGCAGCACTGTTACTGAGAGACATTTAACAAGAGTTATTGAAGTTTTCACATGTGTAATATGAATGTTTGCATGTGCAGTTCATCTCACTCGATCTCCATGTTGAGCAGCTCCATTAGCGCAGTGAACGCTCCCACATCCAGCAGCAAGAAGACGTTATATCTCATCCAGTGCTGCACCTCCAGTTCTGAAGAACACTCACCAAATGTACCTGAAAAAAACCCACACACCATCAATCCTTATTAACACGAGACTCTAGGGTGTTTACAATCAAATTAATGCATATATAATGCATAGTTTACCTTGAGCCATGTACAAGATGGCTCTGGCAACTTTTAATCTGCGTTCTCGGCCGATCACGTCCAGTCCGTCCAGCAGACGCATGGCGTGAGTTTTGTGCTGAACCAAATCCAGTTCGGTCCATTTCTGATCGGGCACTGCAAAAGCACATGGACATTTGCTCTTTTGTGACTTACTCATTATTTTGCAAAACCCAAAAATGTGCATCTTAGATGCACAAAAGAAAAAAACATTTCAATAATGAAATGCGAGTTTGTATAACTTTGAAACAATCGAGTGAAAAATAATTAGATCAGTACTTACTGTGAGTGTGGAAATCTTCTTCGAAGCACTTTCTGTTGAGTAGAAACTCTGGTCCCTCTGTGTAACTGTACAACTCTACAAACAGTTTAAAAGAGGAAAATGCATTATTGTAGTAGCAGTTGGTTAATGAAGGCTGAAGTTTAATATGATATTAGTACAGAAGAATGAGCAGTAAACCAAATGAATAAACGCTCACCTGACAGTTCGATTGTCCATTTATCTGCATCTGAATATTCAAACTCCAAATCAGGAGTATCTGATAAACCCTGAGACACAAACACTGAGTCAGTGTAACTGTCCAATAGGAGCTGACAATTCAGTCACAACATTTAAGGACAGACAGAACAGGCCGCATTCACATGGATCAAGTGACCTAATTCCGATTTTTTTCCCTCCCATGTGGCACAGATTGGATAGGACCCACAAAGCAGGAAAAAAACACATGGTATTCTCAGATTGGTTTCAGTCCTATAAATCGGATATGTGCATTTGCGTCTGCCCTGTAAGCAGACAGATTGGATATTCCTGTCCATGTGACCAATGTCGGATATTCCTGTCCAATGTCATACGTCATAAAAAAAAGCTACGGTGGCGAATGATGTCTATTCAGGTGCAATCAAATGACTATGGCGCAATGGAGGACGAATGCTCAAATCACTTAAAGGTATAGCGGAGGATTTTCTTTTTCCAGGTGGGTAGCCTATACTATTGGTCCACCTAAGTGTCAATCATTCTGGTGATATGTTTACGTAAGGCCGTCGTACGTGCTCGTCCTTTCTGCGCATGCGCACTTTCAGGTGTATATGTGTGGTGAGCTATGGTTTCAGCCATTCATTGAAGCTCGCCGTTCTCACCGGGTTTTTTCAAAATGTCTGAGGGTCGCAAGAGAAAAAGTGTCTACGAATTGTATGACAAGAAGAGAAAGGCCTCTGAAGAAAGAAACAAGACAAGTGTTTTTGGGAGAATATTTCACACGCTGGCGTGAACTAAAAGCACAGGTTGGGCTTCCCACTGATGCCTCAATGCCTCAGTCGTGAAGTTTCTACTCGACAGGTAAAGTTTGGCATGCTATTTGGAGAAATCCATTTAAAATCACTGCTAGTAAAAGTTAATGTAAGCTATGATTAGCGATGCTAGTGTTTAATAGGCGTTCCCTCTCGGAGCAGGTAGAGTGTTGCGCATGTGCTTTTTTCAAAAAGTGGAGAGGGCGGTTCTTTTCTAAAATTCGGGAAAATCCTCCGCTATACCTTTAAGAGGCCAATGTTTTGCTGATCTTTAAAGATGGTGCAGAAAGCAAAAGCTTGTATTATCATTTCATCTGCGTCCATTGCAAATCGCACCATTTTTAACTCCCTTTTCGGCCTAAGATTTTTCGGGTCAGTACGTAGTCTACCTTGGGTTGTTTTCCCAAGTGTATACAGATATTATCAACTTTAAAAGATGCAAGTCTGTTGTTTGTCAAAAAAACTAAATAAACAAACAAATCGAATATAGTCCTTAGACCTGCAGTGTAAATGCGTTTGAAATGAGTTATCCTTGTGAAAAAGAACTTAACTTTATAGAATGTGCACTTGTAGTGTAATTCAAATCTTAAAAGTATATTTAAAATGTTTTACTTCTTGCAGATAATATAATATAAATGACAAAATATGCAAGCAAATATGACTAACACATGTTTTAAGGACATTTTAAATAATTGTTTTAATAATCTTTTGTTGTGCTTTCAAGTAAATTTGATATTGCATTTAAAGTTAATATATTTTATGCACTAAATTGCAACTTCATCATTAGAAACTTGTCATTTCTAATATATTTAAATACACAACATTCAACTTTCAATGGAAATTACATTAAAGTATATTTTAGTATGTATACTAAAATATATGCACATATACATGGTATATGTATATATAAATACATGGTATACCATAAATGCTTGTCAGTACATTCAGCAGTATACCTAACTTTAATATTTCAAAGACAACAGAATTGCGAAATTGCATATAAAGATGTACTTATTTAAGCATGACTATCTATCCATCTATCTATTTATCTAGATGGATAGATAGACAGATAGACAGACAGAAAGATAGATAGATAAAAAAAATTACAATAATACATTTTAATCTAATTGCAAATAACATGCACTTAAGTGTAAAAAACCATTACATTTATTTCGCACCAGGACATTTTTAAAAGTAAGTTATCTAAAGTCTACTTTTTCACAAGGGCAGACAGACCGATATTAATGTTCATCAGTCAATCAGCTGATTATGTACGTTAGTGTTAAAAAAACGATCAGAATCAACAAGAGAAGAGATAGACTTCAGAAATGGGAAATGTTAATAACATTACTCAATCATTTCAATGTGTTTTTCATTAACGTGTTTGTGCATTAATGAATAATAAGAGTGGTTTCATGAATATTCAAAAATAACTGTTTTATTAACGAGATAATTACAAATCGCTTTTCAGGAAAACTTAAATTTTAATATTTGATTAATGATGCACTTTTCATATTATCAACTGTGGTTTATTTAATTAGCGTTGTTTAATGACTTTATAGATTTTATTCTTGGAATTTCTGATGTTTATGCTAACATTGCTGTCAAAACAAACATTAAACTGCAAAAATACAAATCATAGGGATTTAAAAAGCTTCGTTTGACTCTTACCTCAGAGTCTTTCCTCTGGTTTCTGGTGAACTCGCCTCGCATTTTGTTCGGTAACATTTGATTTTGTTTCTGTTTGTTGTTAGCACATAATCCGACACCCTCCATCTTCACTGCACTTCCTGCTCCCGCTCACCTCTCGCGCTACTTGCACACATCTCGCGATGCTACAGCCTGTGGCGAAAGTGACCACTGACGTGATGTGTCTGACTTTAGTAACTGTCTGAGTCGTGTCTGACTTTAATTACTAGTTTGCTTGATTTAAAAAAATAATTATTGTTTGTTAAACATGTTTTATTCACGCAGACAATTTTCAAAATATTTCAAGGGACAGGATATTCCTTCAAGGTAAAACATTTGATGTGTGAAACAATCGGTGCTCACAAAATAGGTTATCATTCCAGCCATATTGAGTGGGAGCTCAAGAGCTGAGGAAAATACTGTCAGGATCTATCCTAAATGAATAAACTTACTTTTATGCCCACCAGGGCTCGCTAGAGGATCAAATCATTTCTGCCAACCCACTGCTGGAGCTTATGGTAATGCAATGACTGTGGGCATTGTTTTGTAAGTCTGAAATCATATGAAATACATTTGTGCATTTCATTAAACCTCTGCAAAAAGTTCTGAATCATTTCCTTCTCCTTAGGGTAAATTCATTAGGATTCACTTTGGATCCACTGGAAAACTGGCTTCAGCTGATATTGAAACTTGTGAGTCATGCTGTTTGGAGACAAATATGTTTTTTTAGTTGACATTGACTGCATATTCAAAGTCAATGTTTTATGTCAAAGATCTGCTGAAAAAGTCAAGAGTACAATTCCTGTTGTCTGCTGAGAGGAGCTACCATCTTACCAGCTCATGACTGGACACAAGCCAGAGCTGATTGGTGATAAATCTCCAGTATTTTGGTGTATAAACCCCACGAAATGTCTGATGAGTCTTATTGTAAATAGCCTTTAGCTTTACCTAAAATTTTAAGTTACTGATGGGGGAAAAAGACACTATTAATAAACTCCAGCCACTTACTTAACAACCCAAGAATAGACTAGTCGTTTCATTTAATGAACCAACTAGTCTATTCTTGGGATATGGTTTACACTGATAAAAATGATTTTGTGGTGAAGTAAATACTACAGAAAAAAACATTGTAATTTACATGGAAAAGTTAGTTCAGGCAAGAATAATAATAATAAATAAAAAAACTAAGTAAATTCTAGTATTAGTACTCAATTCAAGCATATAGAAATGAAAGCGTAAATATCAACGTAATAAAAAATTAAGTACAATTACTCAACTTTTTCTGATACTGGTGTTCCCATCATGCACTGGGCCTTGAATAATTAATGAGGTTGATTTTTCACTGTTTTCCAGCTGTATTTACACTGTTTTATCATTGCTTTTGTTGTTAGGATTAGTAACTTGCCATATTGTGACATTTGGAGTTCATTTTCTACTCAAAATGACACATTTAAACAAAAATGATCCATCAAATGTTACCGTCATTGTGTATTGTCTACCAAGTATTGAGATCTCTGCAATCACATGTCACTTATAGCTGATATGTAGATATGCTGCTTACGCTATATATGTCGTATTAATTACTTAGGTATCTTAAATAAAGCATATACTTTAAAAGTGTGGCTTAATTCAGTATTATATTGTTTAAGTGAAATGTATTACAAAGGAAACTTCAACTAAATAAATGTTACTCAACCTTTTACTATAGCCAAGTTAAAATTAATTATTTTCTTTGTTACTTTCGCTTAACTTAAGTAGTTTACTTGATTCCATGTGAAATTTACTTCAAAAATATGCGTGTGAAATTTACTTAAAAAATATTTGTGCAAAAACTTGCCAAAGAAAAATTAAGTAAATTTTACTTATTGTTTTTTCCAGTGTAGACATTCTGTTAAATTTTTCACTGACAGCCCAAATTTTGCGTCTGGGCTGTGTTTGGACGGTTATTAGACGTCTTTTAAGCACAAAATTGTGTGATTCCCTATGTAAACTGGTGTTGTAGCTTCTAGGTTGAAGGTCAGCACTGTAACTGTACTGGAGCAAGAGGAGTACAAGAAAGAAGGCATCGAATGGGAGTTTGGTATGGACATGGCTCCCTGTATTGAACTCATTGAGAAGTTCATTTGAGTGAAATGAGCAATTCACATAAAGTTTAAATTTACCTTTTGCTTGTATGCGAGTGTGATTACTTCTCGAACAGCTAATGGACATCTTTTCCATCCTTCAGCAGGAGTGCATGTTCCCCAAGGCTACAGACACAAGCTTAAAAAAACAAGCTCCATGAGCATCTTGGCAAAACCCAAGCATTCCAGAAGCCCAAGCCTTCCAAAGGTAAGGCAAAGCTACACCGGCACTGTGGACAACAACATTGTTGGCTGGTTGGACAAAAACAAGGACCCACTGAACAACCAAAACCACAATATCCAGTCAATTAATGAAGTGGACTAACTTTGTTTTAGGTGCATGAATTGGAGGCTGAAGTTGAAGATAAACAGAGACGTTTATGAGACGTGCGCAAGTATGAGAGAAGAGTGAAGGAGCTCACCTACCAGGTATTCCAATCTGTGCAGTGAAATCAAAGATTGAACAATTTACAGTGTTGGATGAGGTTTTAAACCATTTCAACTTTACAGACAGAGGAAGACAAGAAGAACGTGACCAGACTGCAAGATCTGGTCGACAAGCTCCAGCTGAATATGAAGGCCTATAAGTGTCAGGCTGAGGAAGCTGTGAGTGATGACTCTTTGTCATGGTTTTCCTTTCAAAGCTTTATAGGAAAAAACATTCATAGACACTCTTTCGGCTTGTGAATCATTTTGAGCATTCTGGTTTGCTGAGGGCGCATGTGGTTAACACATAAGTTAGCAAAGTGGATACATTCACTTAATGGCACATTCACTTCAAAGAGTACATTACATTTTTTTCTATATAAAAATGAATTTGCCAGATCACTGAAATACTGAAGTGAACCGTCGAATAACTAAAAATATAGACTTTCCATTACAAATTTGAACTAAATCTTTTTGTCAAAAAAGATTGTTGACATTTTATTTGTCAACTATCAAAATACAGATATAGTGAGAACTGCTACATAGCTATTTGTGATTGCATGATTAGCTAATCTTTTGGAGGGAAAAGCATTTTAGTTGTCAAGAACTAGCAAACACAGTTAGGGAGATAGTTAGCACATATTCTAATACCAAATGAACTCATGAGTTATTCATGTAAATGAAACTTTTCTTAACAAGGGCTCATAACCTAGTGTTTAAAATAAACGACTGAAAAGTGTATTATATCAACACATAAGCTATCTGTGTTAGCAGTGCCAGTTAGCTAGCCACATTATTTACCACATAAACAATCTCGGGTTAGTAACAGTAGTTACAGGAAAGTGCAGCATGAGCTGGAAGACATCGCCGAGTCTCAGGTCAACAAGCTGTGAGCGCCACCTACTACCTCTAATCTGAGACAAATACTTTGCTGATTTTTAATTAATACAAATAAAAATATCTAAAAATGTAAGTAAAAATATATAAAGAACATAAACTAAATACCTTAAAATAAATTAAATATAGAATATAAAAATAAAAAAAGAAGATATTTTAATGTACAAATAAGTAAAAATATTAAAAAATCAATATATTAATAACTAAAAAAAAATTTTTTACAGGGCAAGGAAGCACCTGAGTCTTTAAAGCCTGAAGCTTAGAACACCACAGGAAGCAATCATAAAATATGATTACTTGCAATTGTTTTACTGCTGTAATAAAAACCTTCTGTTCTCTTTCATAATCAAATACATAACTCTGGAGTAAAAAATAAAAATCCATACCAAGTTGACGTGAAAAATATGAATGTCTTTATCTCACCAATTCTCTTATAAACATCTCCCAGAAGTGAATGACACAATATGATACAAAGTTAGCCTTTCTTGATAGACTTGTGCCATCTGTACAAAATGAAGTGATATGGAAGACCGCAGAAAGGGAGGAAAAACCCTTTCACAAAGTGTACAAACATCTGCAGAACAATGAAATAAAAAACAAACAAAAATAAAAATACTTAAAACATTCCTATTCACATAATTAAATTCAATGTAACACTGAGAGAATTTTACATAAAGACAGTAGTATAAATACTCTTATTGGCATTAAATAATTCTGTTAGAACACTCATAGCTCACATACAAACATTAAGCCGATATTCAAAGACAAGCCTGAATCAAAGTCATCCAAAGAAAGCGGCTCAATACTGATTTCATGCTCTCCTTACACTAATTCAGTAGCGCTCACTTGCATTTCAGCGTAGTTGACATAATTCAAAGTATTGCTCAAGCCATTACAATACAAAACACGTCAAGCGAAACCCTTTCAGAATCTCGGCCCAGTCTGATTCATTTGGAAGTACAGTTGGTTTGGAAGTGTGGCCACATTAAAAGATGAAATACCACCAACTACTTTTTTTGGTCTAGATTGACCTTTGTTATAGATAATCAATGAAAAGCAACAAAACATCTGCGATAAAAACCAAAACATCTCAATAAAAGCATGAAAGCGTCTCAAAATTCACACTCGATACATTTCGCAAGCAATATACATACGTATCTTTTAAACTAAATAAAATAAATACATATCGACCCTTCGATAGCATCTATGAACTCAATGAGAACATAAAATCGGTCCATCGAATGGCTGTAAGGGTCGAGTGTCTTTCCAATAAATGTCCTGAAATCATTAAGTTTAATAGCAGTAATCATTTTTTCCCCAGCATGCAGCAGGACAGCGAGACATCAGCTTGCATTCCATTTCATTAAAACACACTGAACTAGATCAACTCAGTGTGGAATTACCATATTTACATCAAAGAATTTAAAACCATTTGAGTGCCTTTCTAAAGACAGAATCAGTAGAACATGTATAGTAAAACCCATACTGAATGCTAAAGGACGTGCGCGGGCGAGTCACGAGAAATCACCCCAAATTCAACAGAAAAGAAAATTATTAGAAGAAAATGAAAGGTATTTGTAGGAACACTGTGGATATTTCGCACTGTGGATGTATTTTTTTATTTATTACTGAATTACAGTAAAAAAAATAAAAAAAATAATAATAATCACAAATGAAGGTAGTATAACAATTGCTAAAAATTTTATTTTATCCACATTACGGTAATGAGAATTATTTATTTTTTTAATGAAGTGTATTTGTAGGAGCACTGGATTTTTTTTGTTGCATTGTTACATTATTTTCATGTTTTTTACTGAATTACAGTAAAATACATTTAAATAATCACAAATTAAGGCAGTATAACTTGCTAAAAAAAATTCCACATTACGGTAATAAGAATAAATGTGTTTTATTTTTCATTTCGGTAATGAGAATTGTAAGGAAAATGTGCTTTATTAGTTTTAAAATCTTAATGGTCCTCAAAATACGCTTCATTTTCTTTGTGAATTTTTTTGTTTGTTTTGATTTAGGGTGAAAAATGTATGTTTGCCAGGTTTCATGACATTCACCCTTATGCTGTAAACCAAAGTCAAGTTAACATTCAATATAGTGACTTTCTTCAGCATTCATTCAGGGTCACTCTAATCCACGTCCAGTGCTATTATTGGTCCATTCGACAAGTGCGCCAAGGCACGTTGGGTAACAAACCAGGCAGCAGTTTTATACACAATATATGCCCTTAAAACATTCGACAAAGCTGTAAATAAACACGAAGCGAAATCAAAATCTTTTTCTTTTTTCCTAAACAAAGCAGTTTGCGATAATACGGCATTCTCTTTTGGCAAGAAAGCCTTGGAACAAAATATTTAAATGAAAGCTGCGTGTCCCTCGCGTTTGAGCATACATCAGGGTTTGGCACTAAATCCAGAACAAAGCAAGACTCAAATAAACACTCAATGCGAGATTGTGATAATAACCGTCAAAACTTGTGTCGTGTTTCAGTCTTTCGAAACAAACCAGGTCCTTTCCTGTTTTTGGATTTGGCAAGCAAAAATACTTCACGGCAGCAGAAAGGTTGTTGTTGTTTTTTTGTACGTTTTCTGAATATAAAGGTGAACCATTTAAGACAGTTGTTTTGTTTTTTTTGGGATCTGCACAATGTCAGGGGTTACTAAGACATGTTTTCCCATCATGCTCTGCTGTAACTGTACACAGCTGGAATGCACCTCACGATGAGAACTGGATAATCAGACGGATGTCAGGAGAGGACCCGGAGCGTTGTACGGATGAGGGACAGGAACACCAAAGGCAGTGGGACTCCGATTACGATCGTAGAATGAGGTAAAGCGACAATAACTGAATCCAGAGCAGAACTCCCATGGGACAGTGTAAAGAGTGAGCGCTGCCACACTCAGACGTGTTCTCCTGCAGGAAACAGAGGACGTTCCGGTTAACATTCACTATAAACGCACTATCACAATGCCAGGCTGTTTGTTGCTGGTTGCTAGGGTGTTGCTATGCAGTTTTAAAGTGTTCCAAGTGGTTTTAGTGCATTGCTATGTGGTTGCTTGAATGTCCTTGGCAGTTGCTACATGTAGCACAATGTTATGAGGTTGCTAGGGTGTTATGAATGGTTTCCAGGATCTTTATTGTTTTTTTGGTATTCTGAATAGTTGACAGGACATTATTATGTGATTCTTGAGAGTTCTGGGTGATGCTAGTTCGTTGCTAGGACAATGTTATGAGGATGTTCTTGGTTGGTTGCTATGTAGTTTCTAGAGTGTTCTGGGTGGTTGCCAGGATGTTGCTATGTGGTTTAGAGCCCGACAGATATATTGATATTAGGCATTTTCCAAACTATTGGTATCAGCATTTATAATGGCCGATAAATGAATATTTAAAAAATAAAATAAAAGCGGACGAAACACCCTTCAACCATGTTATGAGTGTTGGCGTTGCATAGTTTGTCCACCAGAGGGCACTCTACAACGTCCCTGGTTGAACAAAACACCAGCTGATCCAGCCAGAGTTAGGCCGAGCGAACATCCACAACTGAGATCATCTGTGAAGTGTGTTCATGGTAAGTTGGCAACTGTCACGAGACATACATTGCTTGAATAACAATTAAAAGAACATCCCATCAGTTCTCTTAACTCAAATAAGCATGACAAAATTTGTGACTGCCATGTCCAGTTTTGCTGCTGTTACATGTAAGCCGAGAGTGAAACGGAATTAGCTAGTAATTGCGTTACGTTGTTATAGTATAGTTGACTGACTGTCGGTTTAACTTGGACAATGTGACTGAAGATTGTATTTCTTTAATAGCGTGACAGTTATACTAATGAGATGTATCATCTCTCCCCGGCCCGTTATTTTGAAAAAGTATGTTTTACCATAATTTTAGTTCCAGTCCCTGCATTGTAAGACGTAAGTTAGGCACGCGAGGAGTGAACATTTAGACATAGAGAAAAAATATCAAACATAGTCTGTGCATAAAAGTTAGCTTTTCTTTTACACATGTGTGAAATCAAGTGACGCAAGTGCGCGTTGCTGACTTCGTTCAGCCGCAGCATGAACGAGTCACATAATGGATTTAGTGCATCACTAAGTAGTAGATTTTAGAAGGCAGGCAGCAAATGATGATTGAAAATGGTTTGTTGTAGCTGATGGATAGAATTAAAAGAGTGCAGATAAAGGGATAAGCAAGTTGACATTTATAATTTTATTTATCAGAACTTAATACATTTTGATGTTCCTCTGTTCTGTTGTGACAAAAAAACTAACTATTTTTAAACTGCATTGTATTATTTTAGTGAGGCTGAGGACTCATAAATAACTACAAATAAATAATGTTAGGGAAATCTGTTTATGTTTTATTATGCGTTTCTGGATTATTTATTTTTTTAAATGTATATCGCCCGACATATCCGAATATCGGATTTTTAAATCACCAAATATTTGGATCGGTATCGGCCTTAAAAATGCTAGGTTGTTCTAGGTGGTTGCCAGGATGTTGCTATGTGGTTGCTTGTTTGTTTTTGGTAGTTGCTAGGACAATGTTACGGTTTTTTATGGCGTTCTGTGTGGTTGCCAGGATGTTGCTATGTGGTTGTTCAAGTGTTCCTGGTAGTTGCTAGGACATTGCTATGAGGTTGTTAAGGTGTTCTGTGTGGTTGCCAGGATGTTGCTATGTGGTTGCTCAAGTTTTCCTAGTAGTTGCTAGGATGTTCTGGGTTGCTATGTAGTTTCTAGGGTGTTCTGGGTTCTTGGCAAGATGTTGCTATGTGGTTGCTAGAGCGTTCTGGGTGGTTGCCAGGGTATTGCTATGTGTTTTCTAGGGTGCAGTTACATTATAAAAATCATCTTTACAAAATATAAACTAAAGAAGCAAAACAAACAGTGTTTGATCAGAGCAACAGACAGCAATTCACCTCTGAGTTGTAGTCGAAGCATTTGTCAGGTCCTTTCCGATAGCGGGCAGAATTTAAAACATCACACGGGTTCTCTTCTTGAGCTGGAGAAGAAAGGATTAAGGAAACGCCACAAGCTCTGTCTGTCATCCATCCATCAATCAAACAAACAGAAAACAGAGTATTTGAGGGTTAAAAGCAGATCTGTTAGTGTTGCTCTGTGTGTAGGGGATCATGGGAAGGAAGGATACACTTTGTTCTGACAGGCAGGAGTTTCTCGATCTCGCAAGAGCTGCAGGGCAGCGTCTCAGCCACCACAAACAGCAGGTTCTGTTTTCTATACGCTTGCGTGGAACAACCTGACAGAAGGAGTGTTTGAGTTCAGAAAAGTGTGTTCAAATGCACAAAGGACTGTTCACACACACAAACACACACCTGGAGCAGTTCCCACAGTCCTGCAGCACGTTGAAGGAGTTGGTGGTGTTGGTGAAGTAGAACTGACTGTGAACCGTCACGCAGCTGCTGCTCCCTTTAGTGTCTGAACTCTCAGCCCAGGCGTCTGCTAGAAAACCGGCATAATGCAATCCCAGAATGATCAAAGCTCATTTAAAAATATATTCTATGAAGTATCAAGAGAAAATGTCTATTTAAATCTGTGTGCTGTGTATTTATTGAGTTTGGAGGAGTATTGCTTCATTAGTTTAGAAACATGTGAATGCTATTTGTGCGATGCACCTTGTTGCTTTCTATGAGTGTTTCAGATGTTGAATTATGGTTAGAATGTGGCTTTAAGCCTCGTGCACACCGGGGCGATTATCACTCGTGCTTATCGCCAACGTTTAACACCTTGTGACTAAACAAAGGGCGCCAATGTGAGTATGCACACCGACACGCAAAACGGCAGCTGTAAAAGTGCAATTTAAATAGAAAGAAACATCTCGGGTTCGTTTTTTTGGTTTGACGCGCCACGTTAAAAACTGGCCGACCAATGAGAGCTGCTGAAGTTACAATATCGGCGTCTTTTCCATCGTCTTTCCTCATTCAATAGAACAATAATCTCTTCATAGCTGGAGCTTCTACTGCTGCTGCTTGAAATATACATGTTCTGTTTGCCATTTAGCAAAAAGTGTGTGAATGGTTTTGGCAAGCACGTAAATACTGGCTCCCTTCTTCTTCTGTGTTTTTCAATAAGCGCCATCTACTGTCAGGGAGTGAATTTGCATGTTCACTGGGCATATCGCCAGTTAAAATTGCTTGGGTATGAACACAAAGACGTGTCGAAAAACTCTGGCGATAAGCGCGAGCGATAATAGTCCCAGTTTGCACGAGGCTTTAGAAGGTCCTGCAGAGAATACTTCTCCAACCAGCTAAACAGCTAAAATGTGCTCTATAAAACAAGCTAACAGACCAGCCTGACCTGTTGTAAATGTTTTTAGTTTTTTTTTTACAACGTGACAAAATCAGAGAAAAACAAACCTGTGGTGAACCAGCTGCTGTAGATAAGTCCATACAGGGACTGCTGGAGAACAGACCTGAAAGAGACCAGCAACATTAACGCATGAGTATCTGAAACAATGTTATCAAGACATGAATGGATTTACTAAAACAGAATTTCACTTTCTTATATTTGACGTATATCTACTGAATGTTGCTCTATCAACCAACAGGGAAGGTTTCATCAACGTTCTTCAGTTGTACTCACCACGCTGCTGCTGACGTCCACCAGGCCAGACTGAGGAAATCAGCAATGGAGGGCTAATGACAAAAAAAATACTTTTAATACCAAAACACTGCTGATTTCATCAGTTTCCCTACATGAGATTAAAATGGACACCATTAATGAATCAATGGAACATGAACAAATGAGTTTCTCACCACATAATATCCCCTGTGTGCGGCTCCCGTGTGGCTGCTGGCCGTCGGCTCACAGGCCGACTGAAACTGGAAGGTCTGATGGCGGGCGTAGATTGAGTTGTTGTAGAGGGCGAACATCAGGTAGGGGTCGACCTCGCCGAAGAACAGCCCCACCTGAGACAGACATGGACATAAAGAGGTGCTTATTAATATAGTAAAGGGGACATATCATGAAATCTGACTTTTCTCACAGTTGTGGCTGCTTACCACAAAGACTCAGCTTTTGCCTAAAAAAAGCTGACTATTGTGGTATGTTGGTGGGTGGTACCTGAAAAATGGCCCCTGCCAAACGGCCTGATAAAGTGTTACTCTTCTTCCCATGAGGCATTATGGATGGAGGCCTCTTCATCACACACTCAGTTACCCTTAGCAATACCAGCAAGACCTGTTCCCTGTGATGGACACAAACACACTCATGATGAGCTGGAAAAGAGCTTGAGCAGATTTCTTTCAAGCAGACACTGAGACCAGAGTATGAAGTGTAATGTGCATGGACATACCAGGTCTTCTGGTTCATGGTTTCATGCATAACCAGACTGCGGTATATGTTGAGCACACGCTTGCACATGTCAACATGCTCCTCCAGAAGTGACTTCAGCTCATTGGCTGCCTCTAGAAGGAAGACGTTAGAGGAGTTGGTGATGAAAACCTGCAAGGAGAAAGAGATTGTGGGAGAAATGAGATTAGATGACAAAAGCCTGTTTTGCATAAGTGATCTTTGCCAGGTTTGAACCCACAGCCTTTCAGTTACAACTCTGGATCTTGAACCACTAGTTACCTGTACACCAACACCTGGACTCACCTGTAGTGTGGCCTGGACACCAGCATGGACGTTGTACTCCAAAACCTCAGAATCAGAGGATTTATTTCCAGAACTCCTGCACCAATTAGGGTTTTGATTGTGAACAGACACTGTGAGCCCAATATCCTGCACAAACAAGATAAACATTGATTGGTGAACAATAACAGAGCAATATATTAAACTAAAACTCCATTGGCATTATAATATAATATAATATAATATAATATAATATAATATAATATAATATAATATAATATAATATAATGTTAACAAACATTTTTATAAGTTTGATTTTTATATATAGATTGATTTCAAGTGACTATATAAATATTATTTTTGGTGTTTTGGAGCATCTACCTTTTTCCAGTGATCTCTCTGATTGGACATAACCAGGAAACCGCCATCATCGATCAGATAACACAGCAAATCCTGAAACACACATTCAAAACCAGATCAACCAAAACATGTACAGCCAAGAAGATCTGTTATCATGTAGAGTTTGAGTGTGCAGGTTTTCTCACATCGCTGTTCACTTCACAGTCCATCTCACAGGATCTGGACGGGCCGCACTGCACAACACAAACATGAAGTTACAACATCTCACCACACTCATGCCAGTACAGATGAACATAATGTGAGAAGGGTGACGTTTTTCTTCCATAATTCCTCTTTTCCAAAAACATCTTACCTTATGGCGGACTGTCTGCTGTCTGATACGTTGCTGGCGAGGATCTTAAACTTGTCGACCCAGGCCTCAAAATCCAGCTTAACGCCGACCACTAATAACAGGAACACACGATGAGGATTGTCAGAGTACAATGTGATTTTAAACCTCCGCCGTAATGATTTATCAGCTTTGTGTCAAATAGGTTTTTACTGAGAAACACACCAGCAGGCCTCATGGTTTTGCCTCCGATCACGACCTCCACAGCGGTGGTGACCAGAATCCCCACGGTGCCGTTCTCTGAGATTAACAGATCATCCATCGCTAGACACAAACATCAGAGTCATTCAAACGGTGAAAATTTTACATAAAGGGATGAATATCACCCATACTTAATGTATAAAGTCAATAGGAAATCAAAATTTAGAGACGTTTTATTGCACAAAAATGTCTTCACACTCTTTCGTAATTACTTGCAACTTCTGAAACCGGTATGAAATGTATGAACCGTCTAATCAATCTGTAAAAGACAAGACCCACCCAACTTTTATTTTCTCATTGAATATCCTAACGATTAGAAATATGTCACATTATGAAAGTTAAATGGGTTCCGGTTTTACGGTTGATAATTATGATTTTACAATAGCGGTTGAGCAATAGGGGCTCATATCTATAGAACATGGTGGCTAATATCTGATTTAATGATGCTAAAATTTAAATGCTATTTAATGAACAAAAAATAACATTTAATCAAAAAATTATAAATATATAAAATAAAATAAAAATCACAAATATTTTCTAAATATACGAATATTATTTAAATTGATTCAATAAAATTCTATAATTGTTATAAAATAAATTATGCATTTTTTAAAATGTATAGTTTTGTTAAAAACTATGCATTTTTTAAAATGTATAGTTTTGTTAAAAACTTTTATATACTGTAGATACCAGTACATTTTGCAGCAGAGACAGCTATTGTTATAAGCTAAAAAAAATATATATATATATATTATCCATTGGTTGATTTATTGGTAGGCACTTTTTACTTGTGTTTGTAATGTATTAGGCTCACAGGCTCGTGTTGGCGCTCTGAAGATGTAGCCTTTGTTGTCCAGACTGCGACGGAAGAAGTTTGAGTTCAGGGGCTCGGGGTCCTCGTCCCATGATTCAGCAGCCCTGAAACACACACATATTATAACGAAGCCTCCAGTAATTGTAATGTCATTACAGTACCGGCAGCGGCGTCACTCACATGTTGGGGTAAACGCGTGTGACGCCTCCATTGGTGGACGCGAACAGCGCCAGGAAGCCGTATCTGCAGAAATCAGATTGTCCAATGAACAGCTGAAAACATTCAAAGTAAATAAACAGACTCTGACGGGTCTGATCTTACGTGTTGAGGTCTTTGTTCTGCCAAACGCGTGTAGCGAGCTGCCAGAGGATCATAGAATCCAAGATCAGGTTATGAATGAGTCCCTGATCACCTGTGAGCACGGTTAAAAACATGAAATTATGAGATTCTCACAGTTAATAAATACAGTCTTCACATTTTAGATGGCGAGAAAATATTAAATTGTGCATTATGACTTAGTTTTAGTTCATGAGGATTTTGTTGTTATTAGTCATTGCAAATATATTACTTTTATTTAATTATGGGTGCCTTAATATAATAATGTCATATTTAGTAATCAATACTAGCTGTAATATTAAGTAATCAATGCTGTAATATGTAGCCATTAGTCATATTTACTAAGAACTGTAATATTATTTAATAGTGTACTATTTAATTAGATCTGTAATATTTAGTAATAATTGCTGAAATATTTAGTGAATGATACTGTGCTATTTAATTAGAGCTGTAATATTTAGTAATAATTGCTGAAATATTTAGTGATTGATACTGTGCTATTTAATTAGAGCTGCATATTTAGTAATCAATGCTTTAATATTGTAATATTTAAATGGAGCAGTAATATTTTGTAATCAATACTGTAATATTTAGTGATCAATACTGAAATATTTAATAATAAACGCTGTAATATTTAATTAGAGCTGTATTGTAGTAATAATCCTGTTATATTTATTTAGAGCTGTAATATTTAGTGATCAATAGTGTAATATTGAATTAAAGCTGTATATTTAATAATAAATACTGTTATATTTAATTAGAGCTGTAATATTTAGTGATCAGTAGTGTAATATATAATTAAAGCTGTATATTTATTAATAAACACTGCAATACTTAATAATCATTACTGTAATATTTAGAGCTGTTTATTTAGTAATAAATGCTGTTATATTTATGAGAGCTGTATATTTAGTAATCAATGCTGTAATATTTATTAATCAATTTTGTAATATTTAATTACAGCTGTAATATTTAATAATGAATGCAGTAATATTGTAATTACCAGAGGACACAAAATAACTGTTGCTATCATGTTTTATTACAGATCTGTAATGTTCAATAATAAGTGCTGTAATATGTAATAATCATTGCTGGTGTCGACATGTTCTCCGGTCTGGAGGTGAAGGTTACTCACAGTCTTCAGATTCAGGTGAAATCTCCACCATCAGAGACAGGAAGTTCGCCAGGAACTGTGTGTTATTCTCAGCCAACTGCAGACGCTTGCAGTATTCTCTACAGATAGAGAGAGTCAGTGAGCGCCCATACATATACACAATAATATTCAACAGAGGAAGTATCATAATGGATCTATGTGCACAAACCTGGGGGCCAGAAACACATGACCGGCGGACTCAAAGGAGTTCGGCAGCAGAGACTGTAAATCTGAGAGAAGGGCAGGAGAGATTATTGAGGATGAAACAGCAGGATCACTAATCTTACACAAGACAACATCCGTATTAAAGGAAACACTCACACTGCAGCTGTAGCATGACATCGCTGAGATCAGCCTGGATGTAATATTCATTGTACGGAGGAAGTACCAGACCCAGACTGCAGGAAAACACATGAAAACAACCAATGAGCTCAGAATGTTTAACGTCAAACCGTATGATCAGAACAGCCGAATCGACTCATACCTGTAATCAGTGTCGTTAATTGGTGTCCAGGAGTAATGCGTATGACTCATCAATGTAGCGCTGCAAGAAAAAAAACATTTCATTATCAGACTTTTTTACTCAAGGATTTCAACTGTGCATTTGGGCAATATGATGTATTTACTTAGATGTAGCAATTGCACAGATCTCTAAAGCTAAAACTAAACGTTTTTAGCCGTTTCTAGCCATTCTATGCATGTCTCAAATAGAAGTGCACTTAAAATTTTTATTTAGTGCACTTAATTAGTGTGTAGTGCACACTATTTCCGATGGATTTTTAAAGTATGCATCCATGCTTTTCAGTTATTATTAGTAAATGTTTTGCGTTGAAGAGGTCTCCTCACCTCTTGAGGAACTTGTCATTCGCTCAAAAAATGTTTGCAATTCACTGAGAAACATATACGTTTTGAAAAACGTTTGAGTTTTTGAGAGAGAACACAAAGGTCTTGTGAGCGAATGCAAAGTTTCTCTGGGGGTATGCAAAACTTTTGCTAGCGATCACAGAGTTTATTGGGGGAATGCAATGGTTTTGTGAGCGAACGTGAAAGTTTTGCAAGCAAACGCTACGTTTCTCAGGAAAAGCAACAGTTTTGACAACGATCGCTAAAGTTTCTTGGGGAACAAAGGTTTTATGAGCGAACGCAAACGTTTCTCGTAACGCAAAGGTTTTATGAGCGAACGCAAACGTTTCTCGTAACGCAAAGGTTTTATGAGCGAACGCAAAGTTTATCGGGGGAATGCAAAGCTTTTGCGAGAGAAAGCAAAAGCATTGAAATATTTTTTTTTCCCGTTCCTTTAGGGGCTCCATATAAAATTGAAATATGTAAAATTACTTTTATTTTAACAACAAAATGTATCTAGATTCTAAAATTTTCACACAAACATGCAAATAAATCGATTTGTGGTTTTAAGATGTAATTTTATGTAAAAACTGGAGTACTCTAACAAAATCCTCAATGTAGCCTACTTTAACATTAGTAGTGAAGTATATACTTCTATTGTATATTTGGGACATAACGCAATTATGCAAATTGGGATCAGCTAATTATGACATCGTTTAGGGCATCATAGACATGTACATCTGAAATTTGAAACTGTAATTTTGAGCCATTTATAGAAAGTCATGTCCCAGATATCACACATGTCCTAGTTTCATCTGACACATTAATTGCACACACTTGCCTCGTCCAATGACTTAATTAGAGTTTTGATCGTCTTTTCTCCTGATCGCCCATCAATCATTTGCCGACGAATCTGAAGAGGATCAAAAGCAGGCGTTAGAACGTTATCCATGAGCTCTTGCTGATTTAACATACATTATCAGACATGATTCAGCCAAACGTCATATTTAACACATGAAGTGAGTGTGCTGGTGCCGCCCACTCCGTAAACAATGATTCATTTATTATGAACAACAGAGAAAGATGCAAGTTCTTTCGAGGATAATCAGAATGTTAGATCAGTAAAGACGGCACCTCCTGTTTACTACTGTCTTCTACTTCTGCGTCCAGGAAGTCCAGTGTCACCGGCTCTGGCAAATCCTCTTCCTGCAATGAGACAAACATCAACACAACCAGGGTTATTATCGCTAACTAAAACTGAAAACATCTTCGTTACTTGAAATAAAATAAACGGTAACTGAAATAACTTTATTTCAGCTACTTGCTAAGGCAACAAATCAATTTTTATTTAGTTTAACTTTAAGTACTAAAATAAAAAAAACTATTAAAACTATATGGATGTATATATAAAAACAAACCCAAAAAAAGACAAAACAATTACTAAAACTATAACTCAAATTAAAATGGAAATTGTTATTAAAAATATTAATACAAATATATATTATACTGAAACAACACTGAGACAAACACACAATCATGAGCATGATGAATCTTACGAAACCCGTCAAGAACATAATCTGGGTCATATTGCATTCCCCAAAATAATACAAAATACAAAAATGGGCTGTTGGTGCACTTTGTTCATGAAAATGAAATTATTAAAAGACAAATGAGCGGGATTGTTTAGTCCTTTCGGTTTGCACACAGACAATCAGAGTCTACTCGAGGTGCAGGTTCGGATGCATGAGCACGTATCCATTTGGGTCAATGGCGAAGATGTATCCGTTTGCTCCCAGCTACACACAGAGAATGAGAAAAACAGTCTGTGATGACGTTTCCTGTTTCTCATAGTGGAGGGATAAAAGACTAATAATAATACAATTACAATATACTGTATGATATAAAGCAACAATTGCAACTGAGACATACACAAAATTGCTAATATTAAATGCCATGATAAAATGGTAATCATGCTTTAACCTTTAACATGAAGGTGTTGGAGCAAACACACTTTTATTGATTGGACAAGCACATAATAAAATATTGTTATATCAGTAACATACATTTAAAAAAAACAAAAAACTCAACCACATTTACAAAAAAATATAATTTACATGAATATATTTATAATATAATATAAACTAATAAATGTATATACTGTAATATAATTAATATATATTTAATCAGTTACACAATTTAAAACCTCACTAACCACATTTAGAAAAACATATATTAATAATATACATTATAATTGCAATAAAATATAAATGAATATATTTATAATATGATATAATAAATGAATACACATTTTTATTGAATGTATTTTATGTATTTTCACAAATATTAATAAAACTTCACCATTTAAGTTAACCATCAGTGTATATTATTAATATGATAAAATATGAATGTTTTATCAAACACACATTTTTAAAAACCTCATTAACCACATTTAGAAAAACATTAACAACATAATATTATATAATATCAAATAACAATATGATATAATATAATATAATATAATATAAAAGTGTTAATATGTTAACTGTTTAATGTGGTAACATCTAACCTTTTTTATTATTAAGAGAAAGACCTAAAGAGGTTACAGCAATAGAACTAAAAGGTAAAAGTAGCTCAAGAGAACAATTGCAGGTTGTGAGTGTAGAAGACTTCACCTTGTACTGTGGCGTGAGTCTCTTCAGCTCATCCAGATGAACGTCGACCCCCATCACCCCTAAAAGCAGCGATTCTGACACACAAACACTGCCATCAATGATCTGCACACAGCAGAGTTCAGCGTGAAGATGATCCATCAGTAATCGAGCGTCACCTGAGAGTTTCCGTCTATGGTGAGGTTGAAGACCGGCATCGTCCCCGTCACCACCAGCCCCAAACCCTGCGAGCGAAACAGAAACTCACGTTTTAGTACGACGGACCCAGAGTGGCCCATATGTTTCAGAGACAGAAGGCGGGTCGAAGCGACTCTCACCAGAGCATCCTGATAGACGTTGGTCCATTGCACCTGCTTGGCACTTCTGCCTGCCAGAACCATGGGGCGGCCCAATACGTCCAGATACTCCTGTGACACACATTCAAGCATTTTACCTTCTGGAAAATACCACCATTTGTGTTTGAATTAAGGCTGAGTGATTTGGCCAAATAAAATCAAATAAAAATTATAAAGTTATGAAAACAACAATATACATCTTGATATTTTTGACTATATTGAATATCTCAATATTATGTATTTTTTTCCATTCAGAAGAACAATAATAATTATATGCACCACTATAACGGAACATAAATACTTACTTGGCCCACACAAATTGCATAAAACAAATAACACTATGTTGCTCTCATTCTTGCAAATTGTTAAAGGGGTCATATAATGGTACATGCACTTTTACAAGTTGATTGTACTGAAATGTGTGTTGGCAGTGCCTGTACACAACCATCATAAAATGATAAAAATCCATCCAGTGTTTTTTATTATTATTTCCTTATATGTTTTCCCCTGTCTCAAATCAAGCCGTTCGATCTTGTGACGTCACAAGATCGGACGCCCCTCCCACGATTGTTGATTGACAGCATCGTTTCAACACAGACCCGCCCTCGCTCGTGAGCGAGCTGTCATCATAGTCCGCACGGTCATTGTTGATACGCTGGAGCAGAATGGCGTCTAAGTGATTGTGGTGTTCTGTTCTTGGGTGTAATAAGGAACACAGCAGTCATTTTGATGTTCCTAAATCCGAAACGCTGAAGACGCATGGCTGGTTTTGTTTTCGAAGGGAATATTCCCCACGATCAACGTCAATGCTTTCATGTTTGCGCGAATCATTTCACACACCAGACTGCTTTACAAACGAGGGTCCGTATAAAGCTGGTTTTGCTAAGAAGCTGCTCCTGAAAAAAGGATCGGTACCAACTATTCGTGTTCCTGCTGCACCTCCAGAAGAAGAACTGAGTGTAACATTTTATTAACCTTTATATTAATATTTATATTAATCTTTGCAAATCGCTTACACGCTTCACGATGAATGCGGCTAAGGTTTACACTCAGGGTACATTACGGCATGTTTTCTATGTACAACGTTCTCTCAATATAATTCATAATTCCACGTTTATAATGAACAACGCGTTATGGTTATTGTGTTAGAAACGGTGTACGCACAGAACAGAGGGGCGGGGTGAGCAAAGCTCATTATCATTTAAAGACACATGCACTTAAACGGCGTGCTGAAAACGGAGCTGTTTTTGACCAGGTAAAATGAGTGTTTTCTTACAATACTAATGAGAATTTTTAATTAAAGTATATTACAAACTTTTAATTTAGACCCTAAAGAATCATATTAGCTTGTACAAAAATGGCATCATATGACCCCTTTAAACAAAGAACATTTTTGCGTGAAGCACAGATGTTGTATAAAATCAGTTACAAAATTAACTGAAATAAACTGATTCCCTAAAATAAATCAACTTTAAACTCAAATGTTGTTTGCTACTGAATTTTGAATCAATTTGAATCACACTATTAAAGAGTCGCTGATTTGTGAGTTGCGAGACAACATTTTTGAGTGAAGCACATGTCCTGTAAAACATATCAATTACGAATTGATTCGTTGAAATGGACACTTTGAACTGATTCACAGAAATGTTGTAACAAATTAGTTAAGAATTGATTAAATTAAACACTTTTTCACTGAAACGAATCAAATGTATAAATCAACTCACTGACTGAATTGTGAATCAATTTGAATCATACCACTAAGATGTTTTGTTTCTCATATACCGCGAACAACAAACATTTTTGAGTGAAGCACGTCACATAAAACAAATCAGTTACAAGTCGATTAACTGAAACACTTTTTCACTGAAACAAATCAAACGTACCAACTAAATTGTGAATCAGTTTGAATCATACAAAGTGTTTTTGTTTATAACATACTGTACTTGTGGGCTGCGAGATTGTGGGAGGTATTGATTCGTAACAAATCAGTTACGAATTAATTCGTTAAAAATGAACACTTTGAACTCATTCACAGAAACGAATCAGATTTACCAGCTCTAACATTGATTTTGCTACAGAATTTTTAATCAGTTTTCAATTACACTATTAAAGTGTCTCATATTTGTGAGTTTCGATAGAATGAATAATCGTAAAAACAGCCTCTTGTCTTTAGTAACCTTAACTAAATAAACCAAGGCGCATTAAAATCATAAAATCATTTACAATGTTGCTTAATTTGATATTGCCAGCCATAACAGGAAAAAAAAACTTGCACACATTAATGTGTGTGTGTGTAACTCACTTGGGTGTTAATCCTTATAGCACAGATGGAGCGGATCTCAAAATAGTATCCTGCCGAGACAGTGAGACACTTAGTGAGATGTCACATGTGATTTCTGTATTTTTCAACATGCATCAGCATATAAATCTACTTATATTATCATAGTAAGGGCAGATTTTTGTTTTTTTTCAGGAAGAAATCACATTTTTACAAGAAAAATCCAATTGAGCATTTGTCTCACCCTTATTAGCACATGCGATCCACTGCAGCGGAGTGACATCATAATTGTGCTGCCCCACCGAGAACGTGAACACACGGACCTGCAGATGCCATCACATATCCCACAATTACCCCGGCAAATTAGACAGGAAACAAGCTGTTTCACTGGAGGAAAGTGCTAATTATGAGGAACACACACTTCCAGAAGACAACAGCAGAGCAGAAACACAAGACGCTCAACACACAATGAAGATATAAATCATAACATGTCAGGAAAGTGATGATCAGACCGTCTTATTGGGCCGTTGACTGCTCAAAGATGTCCTGAGCTCGATCCTCCCCTCCGTCAGTAAATAACATGATGATTTTGTTGCAGTTGGCTCGAGGAACATTCGTCTTCTGTGAGAACGAGAAACGGAGAGAGAGAAGATTATAATACTGTGTCCGAACCAAAAGAGCAAGCAACAAATCATGACATCTCTTTAATCAAATGAACCGTGATTTTGTCGAGGCCTGGTTTCAAGCTGGGTAGCTCCGCCCACGGTGAAATCTCATTGGTCCAAATTTTCACAAAATGCAGGTGTGTTAAAGAGATATTCTGGGTCCTGTACAAGTTCAGCTCAATCTGCAGCATTTGTAGAGTGATTTTTTACAAATTTCAAAACTGACCCAAGAAGTCAAAAGGAGTTACAGATTTTAAAGGCAACATGAGAGTAAATCGTTATTTTTACAGTCATATTAGGGTTTATGGCATTGCATTATAGCAATGAAGTTGTGGAATGGATATATAAAGGTGAGTAAGTGATTTTCTGCACTAAAATCATGTTAACACTCATATTGTTCATGTCTTTTTGTTGTACTATTGAAACAGTGAGTATTTATATAAGCCATATATTCCGCCACAAATGCTGTCGATGAACTTCTCGTGTAAACTGTGTTCAGACTCACGTTGAGCAGCTGGTTGAAGGCGAAGTGAAAGCCGGATTTGTAATCGGTGGTTCCTTTGGCCTGCATCTGCTGCACAGCCTCTTTAAATATCTTTTTGTTGCGTACATTGGCCTGAACCAGGTGCCTAAAGCAGGGCACCACTGCCTCGGCCTTCTCATTGAACTACCACAGAACGAGAGAGGAAATACAGCTCAAGTAAATGTACAGGTTCATGAATTATTACAAAAATAAAGAATAAACAGTGAATATTTAACACATAACTAACTTAGTAGCTTTACATTACAGCTTTTGTATTCTATTATATCTGCAAAAATTTCAAGAATATTTTATCAGTCGATTAACAAAAGTGTCAGTGCACTGCTAAAAAAAAAACAGCTGGCTGGTCTTAGCTGGTTTAAGCTGATCTCCCAGGCAGCTGCTGTCTTAGCTGGTTTAAGCTGATCTCCCAGGCTGGCCAAGCTGGTGTTCAGCTTGTTTTGGCTGGTCTTTTAGCAGGTTTCACAGCTAAGACAAACCTGGTCAGCTAAAAAGTGTCCAAAACCCCTTCTAAAACCAGTCTGGGAGACCAGAAGCTACTTTCACAATCCAAAAAACATCATGGCATGTTCGAAATAGCGCACTGACCCTAGCCACATTGACATAATCGTCATCGGAGAGCGTGTCGAGCATCTCTGTGACTGAAGCTTTGATCAGTTTGAGAGTGAGTCCACTGACGCTGCCGCTCCTGTGGACGGAAAAGACGTCAAGGTAGAACAAACAATGCAAACGCACAGCAAAAAAGCACGTACATACTCACACGTCTACAAGGATGACCATGTCTTTCGGCGATGACGCTCCCTGAATGTACCTGAGGAAAACAGCAACACAAGTTTGAGTATCAACATGCCCTAGGCCACGCCCACAAACTGACCAATCAAAGCCAGCCAACTGTTTCTATAGATGTCTAGATGATTATGGATTTAAAAAAAAATTCTGATTTAGTTTTTGACAGTTTGACATGATTTCATGTCTCCAAATGAATATTACCACCATGTTAAATGCATAATTCAATTATTTCTTTGAAGAAAGCAGCAGATATGAATAATATATACAACATTTACTATTTTATGAGCACATTTTACAGGAAAATCGAGTTTTTCATCTAAAACATCACTTCAACTAGGCTATATGACAAAGTTTTGTAAGAAAAGTCTGGCTTAACAACCAAGGGGGAGGAGTTTAGCGAAGGGTCAATCTAGTGAATAAGAAGAAGTGCTTATTACATAAATAATATTAAATGAAAAAAATGTATATAGTAGTATTCTTATATTATCTTGCTGAATGTATTGACAAGCATGGTAAATTAAAATATACCATGATGTCAATTCTATTGAATGACATTTATTTAAATAATAAATTTAAATAAATGTAGTTTGACATTTTGTCAAAGTGCACTTTGTAAATGTACTTAAGTGTCATAAAAGTGTTCTCTCTTTAAGTACATTTAAGTGGCCTTTTATTTCATCAATATTATATTATTTGCAAATACAGTTATTTAAATATACTTTTAAGATTTGAACTACACTACAACACATTTAATACAATTAACCACACTTTTTTTTCACAAGGCAACTTATTATCTGATTCCTGTAAACACTCTAACGATACAGAAAGTGTTTACCAGGGTCTCCGTCGTACATCGTAAAGGTCGATCTTATCCGGCGCTCTCCAGGGAGCAGCTAAAATGTTACAAAAATGTTTTGGGTAATAATATATTAATGCAAAACATACTGAAACCTTCAGTCAGACACAGATAAGTATGCACAGATAAGCATTATATCTGCAGATAAGCAGATTACCTGGGTAATATCTCGTGACCCCCGTGGCACTCCCAAACGCTTGCCAGAGTAACGACGGGTCGTCTCTGCTGTTCTCCATGAAGACTCGCTCTAACGCTTGAGTCCAGTTCAGCTCATTCAGAATCACTGGAGCTACAGACAGACAGACACATTACAACTAGGACTGTCAGTCAATAACAATTATTTGGGCAATCAGACGATTATTCTGATGATTAATAGAGTAATCTGATCTTTTTTTTTTTTTTAACAACAGCCTTTAAATGACTTAAAATACATGTGTAAGAACAATAAGGCAATAATAACGGTTTCAAATAAAGTATAAAAAGATAGTTTTAGTGAACAACACTTAATACATATTGTATATACATAATATAAACAATGCCAGCAGAGTGCGCCAACGCACATTGATTGTTGTTGTTACACTTTACAGCAGGATCAAATCCTTGTTTAATATTGGCCAAACATTTAGTTCAAATGTCCACTTAATCTTTAATATTTGGCCAAATAGAAATGCTACAGCCACTGTAATTTCTTGAACAAGAACATGTCGACATAAAAACATGCAAACTCAGAGCGACGGTTCAAACTTTTATTTTGAAATCGCGATGAACATCTTTGCACATTAAAAGATATTGATGTATTCTCCTGTGTTGGCGTAGGTTTATAAATGATTTTCGTTATAAATCTGGTGTAATGTGTAACGCAAAGTTGAATGTTGTTGCCCAGAGAGAGAAAAACAATATGTGGTGTCGGAGGAAAAGATTCACGAGAGACGAGAGATGGCGTATTTTTCCCGGGTTTAATAAAATGACACACTCGTCCACATACATGGGGATTGAGTGAGAAAAAGCATTCAACTAAACATTCAACTCAGGTCACAAAATATAAAAGGAAATAAAAGTACAAAGTACAAAGGTCGATAGAGCGGTTATCTCTTCTCCTCACCTGTCAAATCTATTACTGACACTCAACGCACATGCGCAGTTCTCATTTTACCTCAGATTACCAAAAAGCATTTCCAGATAAACGTTATAAGCAACTCAAACTCAAAACTCCAAGCATGTAAATGATAACCAGTGGACCAATCGCATTGCACAGCATCTCAAATGTTGGTTCGTTCTTTCTGAAAAGTCTGTCCTCAAAATGATTTGGTATAATCACTTCCCACAACCATCTCACACGATTACATTCCCAAAGATAGCTATTGGCTCTTAGAGATCTAATAGCATCAGACTGGTTCCTCACCGCCTTTGTAGATGTCTGTGGGGATCTGGACGGCGGTGTGTGAGAAATTCACATGGTTTTTAAAGATTGGGTCATACACGAACTCCAGTTTCAGCGACATCTGAGAATCGATGTCTTCACCATCCTGACGAGAATAAACGATATAATCAGATACATTCACACACACATATTACATATGAGGCCATCGTTTCAGCTTGAGTTTGATTGTCAAAATCATAGTCATATGGTGATAAATGAATATGCAAAATAGTAGTTTTGAAGTTAGAAGTTTGAGCAACTAGCTTCTAAAAATAAATTGTGTATGAATGCATGAATATTTCCTATATACATACCAAGAAAGCGTCATTTTCATTAACATTACATATGCTTTTTCTCAAATAGTTTAAAATGTTTCATACAGGCACTTTCTAAAGCATGTAAATCTACATATTAAAAACTTTTACATGTTTTTCACATCGGCGATAGATAGAGATGTACTCAGTACTTACATAGTCCATCTCTGCTTTAGAGTTATAATATTCAATATTTTCCTCCTGAAATAAACACACAGAACAAAAATACAAAAATCTGCTGTTTAAAATCGGCTTGAGTATTTGAAGAGTCAAATACAGATGTCCTCCGCATGACAAACGCTCATTTAAGCACAGTTTACTCATATGAGCATGTGTGTTGTCAGTCGAGCTGGACATCTCTAATGAATCAAATCAGTCAGAAAAACGAGACGTCACAATCTATTGGGCTTAAACAGACCCTCAAGCTACAGACTCACAGAAATCATGACTCACAGCGAGTGTGTGTAAAGCTCGTATCTGGATCAGAGATATACGGATGTGAATATGAGGAAGAGGTGCATCAAGGTACACAGATGGAAGAAATGTAAAAAAGAGAGAATGAATCCGCTCTATATGTGCGGTTCATTTGAATGAATCAGTTGAAGCAACATAGGAATAATTAGTCTGAATCGACTTGGATCATACATGCAAAATCAATTTTAAAAGTGAAATGTCGAAGTGCATGAAGAATCTGGAAAAAGCTTGCAAAATTATTGTGGAATGCACAAAAGTGAGCATAAAAACTATTGGCGCCGTTAAAACCATCTGACCTTGATTCCATCTTGCCAGTGATGATCTTTCTGAAGACGCTCCGCTTCACTCGCCAGTTTCTGACCCAAAACATAGGCGAGAACCGTCAAGAGTAATCCTGAAGGAAGTGCGTGTGTGATTGTGTGCATGTTTTCTTACCTCAAGCGCTTTGCGTTTCTTGGCCAGCAGTCTCTCAATGTCTGTCGCCACTTTTTCTACGATGTCTCGAGGGTTATTTCTGACCAGACTGAACTGTCTTCTCTTCTCACTGTAGATCTGAAACAACATTGACATCCATATTTTATATATATATATATATATATATATATATATATATATATAAAAATCTCAGCTTTTTAAAATACTTTGTCTAATATTTTGTATAAATATTTTTTTTGATAGCCTATAGTAGTTGATAATAACATAGGCCTACCTAATGTTGCCTACGGACGGTAACAGTAGAGTAGTAACCTTTTACAGTCTATGAGTAGAACAGCTTTCTCGAGCAGTTTGTGATGCATTTTGGAAACAGGAGATGAGCCCCTGGTCTAATGCGCCACCTGGCTTGAGAAACCCGTTCTCAAAGACTTACTTTTATAGTCATTATTTGGGTAGCACACATATTCTGAATGCCTTCGGCAGAATTCAAATGAGCCATTTTAATCTAGATTAATTTCAAAATTAATCTAGATTAATCTAGATTAAAAAAATTAATCTATTCCCACCTCTAATATATATATATATATATATAATACTTGACTTGCTACTGCTAACAGATACACAGACGCGCTGCTGTGAGCATGTAAGATATGCTGCTGCTGCATAAATACATACATAGGCTAAATCCTGTAGCAGATCTTGGCAGGTGGAGCTGGGGGAGGTGGAGAGGTTCAGAGGAACTCTGATAGTGCGCTTCAGGACTACTTTACAGCAAACAATGAACCAAACTATTTAAATGTTAAGCAAGCAATCTCATTGGCTGCAGAATCACCAGAGGCCAATCAGCTTGTGCCAAACGATGATGATGTGATTGCTTGCAGATTGAATGTAAAGGACCTATCAGCCCGGGCAGTGCCGGTCCTCCCTATACACAAACTACACAAGGTGCATAGGGCCCCTGAACCACCAGGGGGCCACCTTGCTCTCAAAGACTATTTATGTATCATATTACAACATGTAAACACATTTTTTTATAACATGCAAATATAAATGCAGATTCGGCTTTTGCAGAGTCGTGTTTACTTAAGCTTTCTTGGGTAAACTATATTTATCATGCTTTAGTTTCATTTGTATATCAACCATTTGGAAAATCATTTCAGCTGTGTGTTACAGTTTTTCGGACAGCTAAATGGTGACAGATCATTATTTTCATAAAGCATTTATTAAGCTGTCAATGAACATTTGGTTGACAGGTTGATTTTACTTGTTCTTACTGGCAGTTTAATGCGTTTTAAAGGGTTTTCCTTTAAATATTTATATACTTTCTCTAAAGTGTACTAATGTTTATTGAAATTCAAATCACTGTACGTTATTTAACAGTCGAGGCTTTTTGAAATCTTCTCAAAGGTTTGCTTAGGGCCCTCAGAAGTGTTGGGCCAGCACTGAGCCAGCACCCTCTAGAGTTTCGTGATTTCATATATATATATATATATATATATATATATATATATTCACCATATATATATATATATATATATATATATATATTCACCATCAAGAGGATATTCATCAGCTGGAGGAAACAGCGAACGAGATGCATGTTTGTGTTTTAAATTATTAATGCTCATCACTGGGAAACCCGTGTAACTTCCTGTCAGATGTGACGCACTAAAAATAAACTCATTTAACAGTGATTTTTGAGTGTAAATGAGTGTTTGCGCTCCAGCGTGAGATGTGAGACAACAGCTGCTGTAATCCAGCGGCGTGACTGAAGAAGACGAGCCTCATTAAGCCGGTAAATAACCTCTGAGTCCAGAACAAGAGCTGTTTAGAGCTCAGATCAATACAAGAACATCAAACACACGCTCACTTACACACTGACAACTTTAACTTTCAGACGCTGCATTTAAAACAAGACAGTGAGTCAAGATGAGACCCATGAACTAAAATAAATCAATAATTTCGTAGCCTAACATTACACAATCCAATGTAGTCCTGCTAAATAAAATGAGACTCAGCATTTATTTAGCTATATTTATCTGCTTGCGTTATTTTGGCTCCTGGTTTTAAAATATTAGCACAAATTAAAGCCAAATGCAATTCGCAATAATAAAAACATTTTTATGTTAAGTTCAATTTGTCTTTTTCATTAATTTAGCTTTTTCGAGGTTAGTTTTATTTACAGTAATTAAGAGTTTTCTAGTTTCAGGTTAGTTTTTAGTCAACAATGTTACAAAGTTAGTCCTGGTTTAACAAACAGGGCATAGATTAAACCAGGATTAGGCCTTAGTTGAATTAGGACATTTGAGTAGCTTTTAAAAACATGCCTTAGAAAAAAAAAAACATTACTGATGTCCATCTTGAGACAAAACAATGGCACTGACATATTTTAAGATATGTCAGAGCAAGTTGCTTTCAGTTAAAACAACTCAAACATGCATTTTGGTCTGGGACTAGACTTAAGCCATGTCTGTGAAACCAGGGGTTCATGTGTCAACTGGTATCATCACATGTTAAACTGTTACATTTCAGCATTTTTATGTTAATGAAGGTGGGTTTTAAAGTCACCATGAAATCAACATTTTATTGAGTATTTATAATAGATGATTTATCTATGCATGTTACTATTATTTTTATACGTATATATATATATATATATATATATATACGTATTCACGTGCCCTTGTAATATTTAATCTAATTAAAGTGATCTGTTCTCTTCTCTGATAATGTGTTTACTAGCGTGAGGGCGGGACAACCTGTCACTCACATGAGATCGACCAATAGTAAACCACAACCATTCTAGCAATTCCCCATTGATAAAAATCTTTATTTATTTAATCTTTATTTAGTTTTATAGTCATGAAAATGTATGTATTTTATTTTACTTTCAGTTTTATGATAAAGTTACTTTCAGTAATTATGATGCTAATCCTGATTACTCTGAAATGCATCACATTATAAAAATGTAATGAATTCTGTGTGATATTTCATGCTAAAAATGTTAAAAATATTAAACATGCAAGATGCTAAAAAATAAATATTTCTGAGAAAAGCATAAACGCAAA
This sequence comes from Leuciscus waleckii, assembly GCA_900092035.1. Classification (NCBI taxonomy): domain Eukaryota; kingdom Metazoa; phylum Chordata; class Actinopteri; order Cypriniformes; family Leuciscidae; genus Leuciscus; species Leuciscus waleckii. Next base: position 22,711,279 of record FLSR01004883.1, read on the forward strand.
CTCTGACAGAAAAATAAGCAGTCTGTACGGATGGAGAGACAATCAAACACTCGTCGCACACAGGCAGATGAAAGTCGAGGTCAGAGGTCAAGTGTTAGGGTCAAGAGCATTAGCTCAGGGTCAGGTTTGATCAAAAGAGATGGCGATTACATGGAGTGTATTTCGGCTTTATTTTTAAATCTCAGCTCTAGAGGTTTTTCAGAAGATCATTAGCCATCATTAGAAACATGTTTATCTCTAATAATAATAATAATATGATGATGATGACCGGACAAATAATACAACTATAAAGGAGCTGTCATATGCCTGTATTGATCATCAGCAGTGAAGCGTTCTGTCTACAGCGCTGTGGCATTCTGGGTAAATGAATGACTTTAGCATCAGAGGGGTGAACCATCTGTTCTCTCAGTGATGTGAGCAGACACACACAGACACACACACAAAGACACACACACACAGAGTTAGGATGCATTCAGACACTGCAACTTCTCAGTGCTGGAATGGCAGGATCATTATATTCTCCAGCACGGATTTTGCAGGAGTGTCTCAGTTCCTCATTGTTTGTGGGTGTTTGACATGCGGGCCAGACCCAGAGTAATGAGCACACGCTTGACAGAGATACTGGAAAAGCCACACACACACACACACACACACACACACACACACACAGTCTTACCCCCTTCAGTTGTTGAGCACCGCTGATGTGCTGCAAGACTCTGTCAATCTCCTGTTCAATGCGACGAGCCCAGTGCATGATCCTACACAACACACACACACACATAACCGTTACACAATGGGGGGAAAAAACAGGTTTGCTGTAGGTTTCATGACAGGCTTCAGAGGTTTATATCACTGTAGCTGAATATATCATGAATTTTTAATGTTCTTTTTACTTGCAATTCAAAGAAATGGACATGTTTATGTCACGTTCAGCAAAGAGCGAGCAGATTCTCAGCAATTCGCGCTGTGAATTATGGGAGCAAAAGTTGTGAATTACTGAATTTCAAGTAAATTATTAAGGCAAAAAATCTTAAAAAATTTAAATTGTGTTGACAATCGCAGCCCAGACCTCTATTTTGAGCGGGAGCACAATTGGTGCCATCTTGTGTCTTGTGTTGTAGAGTGTAGTGAAAATTACCGGCTCATAGGACTAGGCAGATTGTAATAATGCATTTTTCATCTAACGGAAGCTAATATCTAGGTAAGATTACAACTTTCACCTTGAATCAATATTTGGGTCACAGTGTGGTACAGTCAAATAAATCTCCTCAGGATGACACAATACGAGCGCGCCGCGATATTACACGGCTGACTGTACATCAGGGCTTTCAAATTCTGTCAATTTTATTAGAAAATATCAAACAATAAATACCGTTTTGGCCCTCTTTAAAGGGTTAGTTCACCCAAAAATGAAAATTCTGTCAGTAATTACTCACCCTCGTGTTGTTCCAACCCTGTAAGACTTTCGTTCATCTTCGGAACCAATTAAGATATTTTTGATGAAATCTGACTCCTCCATAGGCTTCTCTGTAATTGAAACTTGCCGGCCCAGAAAGTTAGTAAAGATAATGTTTAAAATAGTCCAAGTGACTACAGTGGCTCAACCATAAGTTTATCAAGCGACAAGAATACTTTTGTGCACAAAAAAACAAACAAAAATAACGACTTTATTCAACTATTCATTTTCTTCTGTGTGGGCCCCTGAGTGAGTTCATGTAGTGTAACAGCGCAGCACTTCTGGGTTGTACATCAGAACGTAGGCTCACCATTGGCCGATGCTGGTCATGTGTGTGATGCGTGTGATGCTGGCCACATGACCGGCCAATAGTGAGCCTTCGTTCTGACGTACAACCCAGAATCGATATGGTGTTACACTACGTGAACTCACTCAGGGGCCCACACAGAAGAAAATTAATAAAGTTGTTATTTTTGTTTGTTTTTTGTGCACAAAAAGTATTCCTGTCGCTTGATAAACTTATGGTTGAGCCACTGTAGTCACTTGGACTATTTTAAACATTGTCTTTTCTAACATTCTGGGCCGACAAGTTTCAATTACAGAGAAGCCTATGGGGGAGTGAGACAGCTCTCAGATTTAATCAAAAATATCTTAATTTGTGTTCCGAAGATGAACGAAAGTCTTACGGGGTTGGAACAACATGAGGGTGAGTAATGACAGAATTTTCATTTTTGGGTGAACTATCCCTTTAATGTGGCGTATCACTGTATCGCCTCAGTTCAAGCGGCACGTGAACCAATCTGTGTTCCTCTTTCTCTCAAGCGGCACGTGAACCAATCTGTGTTCCTCTTTCTTACTAGTTATAGCACCAAATAAACATGGAACACCAGAAGCCGTTGAAAGATACAGTACAGTTTACTTAAATGTATCATGTCTCATGCAATCGTTCAATGAATGTTTCAACCGTGAAAAGACGTCAATAAAACAGCTTGTGAAAAATGTAACAAAGCCATTCAATGACTAGAAAAAACTCTAGAGAGGAGCATTTGCTAATATATATGCACTATATTACATATTTACTATATTTTTACTCTTATTATTTAATAAAAAAATATTCTAACACTATTATAAACAACACTTTTTATTTTTATAAGAATGAGTTGTTCATTTTAATTCTTTAATAATAATAGCAGCTGACAGGTTTCCTTGTATGTTTAGAGCATTAGTTGAGAGAGATTTGTTTCTTTGAGAAAATGTGTATTTAGGCCCTAATATACTCTACTGTAATTTAGCCAAATGAATAAATTTTGAAACAAGATCAGAATCGAATCACAAGCTTATGAATCAAAACTCTGTACTGCAGCCCTGCAACGTTATGATGATGATGATTATCTGAAAACATTCAAATGTTGTCTTTCTCTGCAATACAGGATAATGAACAGTTTGTAGAGTCTAATCTCACATCTTTTGTGTAAACAATGGATGCTAAAATCACTAAGTTAAACAATACATTTTCAGTGACCTCAACAACAGAACTGTCATTTGTACTACACACAGTATCAGTGACAGAATATGATATAATATCCTCACAGTCGGCTAAACCGATCGATATAATCAATGTACAGAATGTGATGTTTATACTGTCCACAAACACACAGGCTACAAACAAACCGTGCTGCTCAACGAAACTGCCCTGATCTACAGATGCAGATGAATTATTGAACATCTGCGAGGTCTCGTTCAGCTTCATTAAACCGCCCTGTTACAGAACAGCATGTACGGTTAAATCATAACCCTGCAGTCTGATCATAAATATCACCTGTTTCCACGACAACAGAACAGATCTGCAAGTGATTACAGCCCGACTGCAGTTATGTTATATTACGTAAGTTCAGGTTGTTTAGCATCCATTGCTCGAACCTAATTAAATCGGAACTGTCAATTAACACGAGGAGATCATAACGAGCGAACGCTTAGAGAAATCTCTGAGGGTCCAGCATTTAATAATCAGTTTTAAATGAGAGGATAAGATGAGTTTGGGGGGAACAATATATCAGTACATTTTAACATTGTTATTATTGGTATCAGAAGCATAATGTAAAGGTTAATTTTTGGTAAAACCCTTGCAATGTTTTTTAAAACTCTTATGTTTTTGTTTTAAAACACTTAAAATAGTAGGCTATACATTTGTAATATCAGTCATATTATTGGTTACTTATCAGCCATAATAACACTAACTAGGTCTACATTTGAGTGGCATCTTTGTTTGGGTATGAGAGTTATTAAACAGAATCAATGATTACGAAATGATTTGCATAATTATTGGCATACTGGTGCTTTCTTTTTGCCAATCTGATAGATGAAATGTTGACTTTACTGAAAAAGGGGTTCAGTTCTTTGTTAAAGTGAGGTCACTTGGAAAATTAATAGGCTTTGCTATCATAGATGAGATTTAATTATATTAGAGGAACTCAGTCTGCAATTTTTCATCAAAGATGCTGTAAACACACAGCACACACACACGCACTTAATCTGGTTCACTGCACGTTTAGCATCATGTGTTACACAATATGTATAGGTGAGAGTGTATCAGGGTGTGTGTGTCAGTGATTCAGGCGATCTGATGCACTCTCAGCAGCTGATCTGAGCATGCCCAGAAACACACACACGCAAACACATCTCAGATCTTCCCCACTGCCTATTACCTGACACACACTCCCTAGAGACACGGACAGAGAAACAGGGAAATGAGGGGCTGTTGTGACCCATATTCACATTACAGAGAAAGATCCGCTTTAAACCACAGAAGACAAACTGTGAGCATAGATAGATAGATAGATAGATAGATAGATAGATAGATAAGTTGTGACAGTAACTACTTTGTGATGCTCTGAGGATTATTGAACCAGTATATATCTTAATTCTAAACGAGATAATAGATTGTTATATAAAAAGCAAATTAGAATGAATTCAAACACTAACCCTACAATAAATTATTTTAGAATATATAGGCTATATATAAAGTGTCACCAAAAGTAGGTGTTTGCCATATTTATCTCACTTCTAGGGGATAAATTTGACCCCAAACTTGACTTTTAATAAACTCGCATTTACCCTAAACTATGAACAAGTTAATGTCACCATACATCCATTAAGTGTGTGGTAATGAGTTTTTCCTATGTGTAGTGTTGTGGAAATTAACATTTTGAAGTGTAACGTTGAGAAAATGTGTGTAATGTTATGGAAATTAGTATTTCTTAAATGAAACGTTGTGGAATGAGCACTTATGTGTAATGCTGTGGAGTATTATGTTGTGGAAATTAGCTTTTCTAACCAGTAACGTTGTGGAAATTAACATTCTTACGTGCAGTGCTGTGGAAATGAGGGTTTGTTACGTGTAATGTTTTGGAAATGAGCATGTCTTACGTGTATTACTGTAGGAATGAGTTATTATTTCATGTAATGCTGTGAAATTGTTAGTGTTTCTTACGTGAAATGCTGTGGGAATGTGAGCGCGTCCACTGCGGTCCACGATCCGCTGAAAATCACCATAATCAGCAGCAGACACGCGTGAGCCCATCTCGCCATTTTCCATGAAAACACTTCAATCCCGCGGCGCAAATATCCTCACGGTTATCCAGAAGAGCAGAATATACAGATATGACGCAGTAGTAGACGCTCTTTTTGTCTGTGAAGTACAAATTAAGTGAAACGCTGAGATGTCTGTGGGCGAAAGATGCTGCGCGTGATGATGCTGCCGTGCACGCGCGCCCGAGACACCCCACAGAACTGCGCGCGACCCCATTCATTTCCCAAACACACTGAAACACAAACCTCGTTATCAGAGAAGATATATTTACATGATATTCATCTCATACAAAAATATTAACACATTCTGAGCAAAGAGAAAACACTACAACACTACAAATCGGGTGTTGGTGACAATGACTGTGTGTGAATGAGCAATTTTAATTTGCTGCTAACGAGGAAATATGTTAGGCTACATAAAGTCATAAAGTAATCATTTGTTTTTAATCAAATTTAACTACTGCCCCTCTGGCCTCCTGGTTTTAGGAACAAATCAATTTAAATTCAAGTTAATTAGTGGATAAATAATTTTGTAGGGTGAAATCAGGTTGATTGGGACATTTTTTCCAAGTCATCTCAATGGCAAAAAGATTGTCTAATTCATCTGCATAATTAGTGATTACTGTCTAATAAAGATCCTTTATTCATTCATTACATAATCTGTACACTTGCCGGGGAAAGTCTCAGCAGTGGTGAGGAGCAGGGAATATAGTGGAGTACAGAGTGGAATAATGAATCACAGCAGGAAAAGCAATCACACATAGAGCTGTACAACACTTAGTTCTGCTGAAGATGTGTATGTCAGTTAAGACAGATAACTGTCAGTGAGATGAGATTCTTCTCAAAGCCAGCTCATACTGTTGTGAAATTTTAAGTTCAAGCCCACAGCTTTAAGCAGGAGAATCTCTTAGGAGCACTAATTATACTTAAAGGTGGCTAGTGAACTAATGAACGTTTCAAACTAAATAAAATAATCAGTTTCAACTTTATATTCTCAATGTGCCTCACAATACAATACAATACAATACAATACAATACAATACAATACAATACAATACAATACAATACAATACAATAGGGTACATAAATGCTGTGAACTGGTAAATACTGAAGCTTAATTAGATGGGAGAAGAGACTCTTCAAAGCATTATTGTCTCATGTACAGAACAACAAACATAATGAAATTCTTACTTGGATGCTTCCTTGCAGGAGTTGTTTTGCTTATGTGTGCATTAGTAATATAGTTATATAACTAACTTAATACAAATTCATATATATTATATATATATAGATAGATAGATAGATAGATAGTATTGATTTGAATCTGTATATGTAGCCCACAATGATTTTAATCCAAATCATGTTTTCAGGCCTTTACTGAAGACTAATAATCCACCTTGTATGAGCTCTGACCACATTCTCCTTCCTCCTCTTTTCCACCTGTAAATAAAACTAAATTAATCAAGGTATTCATATGTATTAATAAGTATTAATAGTAATACATAAAAGCTAGTTTAACAAACTTTACATTTGTAAAAGCAATCTACTTGAGCAGTTTAATTTGTTTAAGCGTGTATAAACGCATTGAATTCATAATAGCTGTAGGTTTTGAACAGCGTTTGCATTCATGAAATGCTGTTTGGAATTATCTCACAAAAAAATCCCAGTTCTGACATAGTTCAGTTTACCTTTTTTTGTGTGTGTGCTGATATTCATAGTTGACAACAGAGTTTATATTCGAATAGAATGTATATTTTAGATTTTGGTATACATACATCACTTCATCACACATATTAATTTATACTCATAGACACAGTACTATAGTAAAGCTCTTCCGATGATCCCTCACCTGATGTTCACTGGTCTTGTTCTGTTGATTTCACAGGTTCTTGAGCTTTAGAAAATGATGTAATCCATCCACCAATGCTACCAATGAGGTTTACACCAGCTCTCCAGCTAAACCAATGATCTCTCTCTAGGCTGCAAGAGGGAATCAGAAGAGAAAATAATCAATGTTGGGTGGAACAAGTTTCAAATTCTAATAACTTTTTTTTTTAGTGAAAAGGTGTAAAGTTAAATTAACAAAATTCCTGTAATCAGATTAGTTATGACTTTACTGACATTATGTGGAGAATATTTCTAAAAAAATATTTATTTTAAATATGAGTTAAAACACAAATTATGTTCATTTGTTTGTTGGTGTTAGCATGACTGTAACAAAAATATGTTTACTCACCTCAGTGTACAGTTTGAGTCTCGTAGCATGTCAATGAACTGCGCCTTTGAGTCTCCTATGTTATTTTTACTCAGATCAATCTCTTTTAAAAACTCCAGTGCTTTTGTGTTTGTCAAAGACTGAGTTAAAGAAGAAACGTCTGTGATTCCACAGTCATTTAGGCTAGAAAGAAAGAAACAAACAGAAAAAGAGAGAGTTCACCCAGAGTTTGAAATTAACTTTTTAAGGCATGGTCATATTTACCATGAAAAATAAAAGCACAATCAATGTGTCAGGGGTAGAAGGTTCTGCAGGTTAGCACACTTGAAGGAATGAACAAGCGTGTGAGTGGTTGGGTCTTTTATTCAGCCAGCGTCATTCGCAACAGCTCCGTACCACACAGTACAACATAACTCAATACTCATAGTCCCGTTAAACCTCGCGTGAACTAACTTTTCTTTTCTAGGTTTTTCTCCGGGGGTTTTCCTCTGGCTTACTGCCACCAACTGGACACCCATCACATAGCTGTATACTACAAATTGACATGCATGTACTGAATAATTAAATAACCATTATTTATAAAAGAACTGAAATCAAAAAAAACTATTACATTATTAATAAAATAACTGAAATGACAAAAAACTATTACATGGGGGGGGGGGTCTAGCTTTTAACTCACAATTATCTTATAACAATTATACTATTCTATCAATGTATATTCTAGATTTCCCCACATACACATACATTCTGCAACTTATTAATGATATTTTTCTGCAAATATTATTTTTCTTTATCTGATTTCATTACAGTTACTGTTATTTATAATCACATCAATTCTCAAATTTGTGAAAAATTCAATGACAAATATTTAATCAAAATGCACATTTTAGTCAAAATGTTTTGCTCTCATTTTGATTATTGTATGTGAATGTTACTGACCTCAATCTCTCCAGTTTACAGTGTGAATCCTTCAGTACGTCACATAAGTGATTCACTCCTTTGTTTTCTATTTTATTCCCACTGAGGTACAGCTCTCTCAGGTGTGATGGGTTTGATTTCAGAGCTGAAGTCAGGATGAGACACTGTTTCTCTGTAATACTGCATCCACATAGACTAAAGGCAGAAAGAGAAAAGAACAATGACTCAAGATCCACGTTAAATTCACGTGTTAAACACATCATGAGTAAACGCCATAAAGTCACTAATACACTCCCAAACACTTGGAAACCTAAAAACACAAAATGGGGGAAAATGTTTTCAATTTGAATCCCATTTCCTGCATTTACATAAATTTAGGGACTATGTTGATACAAAATCCAGGAAATAATTTGATTATAATGATAAATTCTGCCAAAAAGAATAGTAGGCTACTAAGGCTTCATCTAATAAGAAAAAATATGTCTTACTTCTTTAGGGGCAATCGCCAAGACTTTAGAGAATCATTTTATAAAGTCAAAAATGTTAGCCATTAATGTTTTGAGTAAATAAAATGTAAATAATGTGATACTCAATTTGCACTATAATGTAGAAACAACATAAATACAGTATATTTTAAATAATTGCTTAATGTCATCTTTTTATGAATGAAGGCCAGTATCACTGATATTAATATAGCTACTGATGTCTCGATGAAAATTATTTCCCCCCCAAATTTAAACATTTATTAGGCTTCAAAAAATATAACAACTTTTAATTTAAGTGAACTTAAAACAAACCTCACATAAACCCATAATAAATGTCATATTAACCAGTGCATTTCCTGTCTAACAGGTATGAAATATACAGACATTGAATAAGGTTATCAAATAGTGCGCAGAACACGAAATCCAGGGGGAGGAGTTGGATCCAGATCCAACTCCTCCCACCTTACATATACCTAAACCTACCCATCTCCACCCCCTGATCCCTAAACCCACCCCTAAACCTACCAATCTCCACCCCTTAGATCTGGATCCAACTCCGCCCCCTGGATCTCGTGTACTGCAGTGAGGTGCTACTGGCTGCTGACAGGATCTCACGCATCTCATTTTCTCACTACTCTTTACTGATACACACACTGAATCATGAGCCCATAATAAACTTTAATCACACTGTAACTGCTGTACAGTATAATTATACTAACACTAGTTTTTCCAGGTTGAATTCTGGGTTCATCAGTAGATCACTGAGGTTTTTCACTCCAGAATCTCCTAGTTGATTCCCACTCAGCTCCAGCTCTCTCAGGTGTGATGGGTTTGATTTCAGAGCTGAAGTTACAGCAGAACAACCTTCATCTGTCATACTGCAGTATCTTAACCTACATGGATAGAAATGAAATAAATGTATTCTGTAAAGTTACAACATCTTAATAACAAACAAACGGAGAGATACTTTATTTCACCAGATCACAAAACACATCACACATCACTAAGGTGAAGAATTTTCCACAATATAATATGAATCAAGCTATTTATAAGACATTGAGTATGAAGCAGGGGCGTTTCTAGGTTTTAAAAACACCAGGGGCTGAGCCCAAAACATCAGGGGCTGGGTAACAAGATAACATGATTCGATACAGAGAATAATGTATATTTTAGGCCTATGTGCAGAGGGGCAGACTGGTTAAAAAATTCAGTCCTGGCACTGTAGCCACACCAGCCCATATTACCACACAGACACACATTCAAATGTGAGGTAGTTAGGGGGGTTCGGTGGCATGCTCCCCCGAGAAAATTTTGATTTCTCAGACCTACATATGTGCATTTTAAGGTGTTTGAAGGCCAACATTTTTTGATAACAATAGCTTTAAAAGCATGTCAGTGGGCAGTAGCATAAATTATTTGTCAACAGATTCTTAAACATGAGAATGAGGATAAATGTTGAAATGAATGATCCACACTATAAAATGGAAATGCAAAATGTTTCTGCTTATTGTTGACAATACACAACCACATATTCCAAACAGGAATGGCCTTAAATGAGAAATCTTTCAAGGATTATTTTGCATAGATGTAAACTTTTTAGCATTAAAGATTGGTTTCAGCAACTTGTTTCTTTCTTGAGTTAATCAATGTTTTTGGCACTATTAAATCAGTTCAATTAAATTTCAATTGTTCACTCATAAAGACAGTCACTTGTCACCATTACTGGCCTAATGATGCAAGTTGCGCAAACACAGACAAGCGGAGTAATAGAAACTGTGAAAAGGCTGATGCTGGTGAAATATTCAAACACATTCGAGGACCTTATATATAGGCTACATATCAGAGTAAAATAGGAATACATTGTAATAATGTTAATCAAGCAGACTAAATCACACGACTGCGCAGCAATGTTTAAGCACATTATACAAAGAAATAATACAGATCTAGACAAATTGGGTTGCTTATAGTGAAAAGAATGTCATGAACGATCATTTAGGCTAGATGTAGGCCTATTTTTCACATTTTTGGTCACAAAATATTTAGTCAGTTTGATGACTTTCAATATTGATAAAATGTTAGAATATTAATAATGAAAATTGAGTAGGGCTACGCCAAAATGTGTAACATTTATGTAGCCTACAAAGGAATACAAAAGACCCGACATAGAGTTTTGACGCAGCTTTAATCTCCCTTTTGGTTATTTCAATACTTAATTGACGACAGAACACGACGTTACATGCTAGTTTATTTTGCGTGATACAGGGCGCGCCGCATTTGCGTGATTGAAGAGTGCGCGCCGCGAGCAAACGGCTGGCACAACGTAAGTAAGTTAGTTTTTCTGAGTTTTACTGACATATAGCCTGACAATATCTGGTGTGACTGAAGACTGTGCGGCGGTGCTGACTGCGTTATTTTTTTTAAACCGGTGCGGCGCGCGCGCCCCCGAAGTTCATCCGTGAGAAACTTGAAACCGGTGCTTGAACTTGAATTCAGGTGACTCATTAACACTCGCGCTACTGTCCACGCCCTGCTCTCACGGCTCGTGGACTCGTGCTGCTTGCCACTTTGCCTAATAATAATTATCAATAAATTAAATTTTTTGAGATCCGGGGCTATAAAAAAAACATCCGGGGCTTCAGCCCATGTCTAACGACGCGCCTGGTATGAAGGCCCTCAGATATTCAGCATAAAAGTAATTTTCTGCTCTGGTGTAAAAGGAAGAAAAACAGCTGAAAAGCAGTATACTGTGTGGCGTTTTAGTGGAGCATTTAAATATGTGACTCCGGAACAGATTAAAACTGTTGAAGTGATTTTAAAGGGGTCATGACATGAGAAATCAAATTTTCCTTGATCTTTTAGTGTACTTTCACATGTGGTTCGATTGCCCACCCTTCCCCCACTGGACTGTGTTTAGATTATATTATTTGGTTCCGGACCACGGTGCATTTGCATCAAAGCAGCAGCTGTTTACCCCGTTGCTTGGTAAAGACGGCGCAGCGTGTTGCTCACTTCACTTTTATATTTTTGTTTTTGAAGCATTGGTTTTGTTTCCAAAGCTTCAGTACGTCTACGTCTATCTGCGCGAATGTACTGCAAATGCTCTAAAGAATGCTGAAGGCGAGCAGAAATTAGATATACAGCTCTCTGTTGGCAGTGCGCCAGTTACGCTCATCAGGAAAGTGAGTGAAACACACACACAAACACAACTTTTTATCAAATCATAAGTCATTAATAGCAGTTCACTTCGGCGATTTAGTACGATTGTGTTCATATGAGCAGCGAACTGTACCGGAGTTCACATGAACTGTACCCCAGAACACCCTTTTTAAGAGGACTCGGGTACGGTTTGCGGGTGCGCACCCGAGTTTGGAAGACAGTGTTCACAACTTCCAAACGAACCAAACTCTATAATGTCAATGGACCCCGGGTGCGTGCCAAAAGTGCTATTGTGAAAGCACCTTATAGAGGTCTTTGTACCATTAAAACGTCCTCCTCATTATAAACAAAGCATTTAATTAATCAAGCTCAAAAAACATCTCGCTTGGATGTTGGGGGAATTGTGACGTCACATGGGCAAATACATTTGCATATGGCTGCCTCCAAAACAAGACATCGATGAATAGTTACATATCATCGCATCATAGTCCTCGCTCACTGCCGTTCAGACATTTGCCTAATCTGGATGTAAACACCATGGGGACACCATGGCAGAGATGATGGAGGGAGGAGCCAGCAAGGAGGTTATGGAGGAAGGAGCCAGAGAGAGACCCAGAGGTGAGCCATCCTGACGAAGACCCATGGCGCAACCGATGGAGGGAGGAGCCAGGGTAGGTTTAGGAATACGACTGACAATAGTGGAGCCAGGAGAGTTGGAGACCCAGGCCGAGCTGAGGAGACGAAGGGACGGGGCAACACTGTAGGACCAACAGCCCAAGGCGGAGCTGCTGTCACAAGCAGCCCTGGTACAGCCAGGGTGCCAGAGGACAGAGGTGGGACTGAGGACCAGACGGAGCCGGAGGGAAGGAAGAGCCTGACGGAGCTAAAGGGGAGGAACTCCACTCTATGCCATCATACTCCACTAGAATGCCCCTTTGACAGATGTTTTGCCGGGTCACACACCTGGTCAGACTCTCTGTAGGGCTAGGGCGGGATGAAAATGCCCTCAGTATTAAGCTCAGGCACTGTCTTCGTGGCAGTCTTCTGGACAGCTGGTAAGTTCATGTTTATTTTTGCTTTTCACTTTTTTTCAATGCCGGGTTCTGTCATGAGTTGTAACGAGTGTAGTATAATTCACAAGGAAAGACGTGTGACGCAAGCAAATAGATCCAAGGAGACTTTAATGAACACGAAGAAACTCAGAAAACATATTACACTTCCACATAAGCGTTAATGACACCAAACAAAGAACAGACATAACTCAGGGCTTAAATACACAGGGATGGTAATTAACGAAAAAAGAACCAGGTGCGTAACTCAATTGGAAACCATGGAAACAAACCAGCAATGGGAAATCAGGTAACAGGAACAGGGAAAACCAAAATAAAACAAAATGAAACTAAACAACCTGTTTAAATAAAACAAATAATGAAAGAATGTGAATGTTACTGACCTCAATCTCTCCTGTTTACAATGTGAATCCTTTAGTATGTCACAAAAGTGCTTTACTCCTGTGTTTTCTATTTTATTTCCACTGAGGTCCAGCTCTCTCAGGTTTGATGGGTTTGATTTCAGAGCTGAAGTCAGGATGAGACATTGTTTCTCTATAATACTGCATTCACACAGACTGAAGACAAAAAGGACAATGACTCAGATCCATGTTACGTACATGCAAGTTATCATGATTAAATGCCATACAGTAGACTAATACAGCACCACACACCTGGAAACTTAATTATATGACAATAAACCAACAAAGAAGCATAACTAAGATTTGAGGATACTAGTTACAACCCATGTCGGAAGCCATCTTCACTCAAAAAAAGTTTGTGCACTATCAATGTATCTTCAGATGTTAAAATGCAAGAAAGTGCAGTGCTATAAATTATGCAACTTGGGCCTTGTTGTCTTAAAATATATAACTAAACAGTGAACTTTAACCACACTGTAAATGTGTAGAGTGTAATATACTAACTCTAGTATTTCCAGCCTGCACTGTGAATTCATCAGTAGATCACATATGTTTTCAACTCCAGAGTCTCCAAGTTTATTCCCACTCAGGTTCAGTTCTCTCAGGTGTGATGGGTTTGATTTCAGAGCTGAAGTCAGTGCAGAACAACACTCATATGTCATATCACAGTATCTTAACCTACATTGGGAGAAATGAGACAAACACTTCATTATGTTTCATTCAAATATCATCTTTTTTGATGTACACTCCTGGGCAAAAACTATAGGCTCAAAATAGTTAAACATTAAGCTTTTAATGGTCTTAACCGCAAATTATTGGTCAGGAAATTATCAAAATTTAAGCAAATGTACTACTTAAAAAAGCCATTGCTGTTTCAGAAAAAAACATCAAAGACAGAATGAAGTTTCTGGCAGAATATGGGAAGTTTGATAGAGTGGTTCAGCAGATTTTTGTGGATTGATGAATCGCAATGAAACATGAGTTGCATGGTGAGGCTCTAGAGTGGTGTCTTCGAAGATCTGGTGAGAAATATAATAAGAAAAGCATCTCTACCACAGTAAAGCATGCAGGAAGATGTGTCATTGTGTGGAAAGTCTGATTAGTTGCCGGTATAGGTGAGCTTCTTCACTGTGAAAAGTCAATTCATGTTTTGGAGTACAGGAGAATATTACAGAATGACTTGCTTCCCACAACTGAAAAGTTTTCCAAAGTGGATTTTTTTCAACAAGACCCAAGTTCCAGCCCAAATAGCAAAGACAACCAAGAAGTGGCTTGAGAATAAGCCCATCAGGGTCATGTTTTGACCCGGTCAGAGTCCAGATTTAAACCCTATTGTGAATATTTGGTCTTAAATAAAACTCAAACCACCTGGAAGACATTTTTCAACTACTTATGAACTGTTTGGAGCCAACAACATTGAGTGGATCAACATTGACTCTTCTTCCTGTAAAAAGCTGTCTGCAAGTTGGCTTAAACACTTAAAGAAAACAAAGGGAAAGGCTATCCAAGCGATGTTACTTTTCTACAGTATTTGCGCAATTTTTGCTAATTGCCTGACCAGTGATTTGAGATTAAAAAGGGTTAAGACAATTATAAGAACACTAAATATGTGTGCCTTTTCTGGCTTTGCCCATTTTTTTGCCCAGGAATGTAGTTGAATGTTCCTCACCTCAATCTCTCCAGTTTACAGTGTGAATCCTTCAGTGCATCACATAAGTGCTTCACTCTTGTGTTTTTTAGTTCATTCCCACTGAGGTCCAGCTCTCTCAGGTGTGATGGGTTTAAACGCAGAGCTGAACTCAGGAGGTAACAGTGTTTCTCTTTAATACTGCATCCACACAAACTGAAGACAGAAAGAGAAAGGACAGTGGCTCAGATCTATGATGACCACCATATTGATGAGCTACAGGCATATAGATAAGGGATAATGTACATACAGCCAATTGTTATTGCAAAATAAACCCTGACAGGGTGATCAGGAGCCTGACGCATTAAATATTTTTAAACTATTTATTTGATGTCACTTTTATTTATTGTAGCAGCAGATGCAAATCTCACAACTTTCCTGCAGACATGCATGTACTATTATAACATTGTATCAATTATTTTTAAATTAAACAGTTAATTTCTATTTAAAGACACTTAACATATAATAAAGTGTGACCAATGAGGAAATACCAGAATGTGCAGAGCTATACGTTATGTATCTTGGGCCCTGTTGTCTTTAAATAAATAACTAAACAGTAAACTTTAAATTGCAATGTAACTGCTGTACAGTATAATGTAACTAACTCTAGTTTCTCCAGATTGCATTGTGGGTTCATCAGTAGATCACAGATGTTTTTCAGTCCAGAGTCTCCTAGTTTATTCCCGCTCAGGTCCAGCTCTCTTAGGTGTGATGGGTTTGATTTTAGAGCTGAAGTCACAGCAGAACAACCTTCATCTGTCAAATCACAATATCTTAACCTACATTGGGACAAATTAGTAAAACAAACTCTTCATTCTGTTAAGTTATAGCATCTTCAAACAAACATACAAACAGCATAAAACAAGATTATCTTTTTTTAACCAGATAACAAAATATATCACTAATGTGAAGAATTTTCCACAAATTTAATGTGAACTCTTTACAACAGCTTGAGTATAAAGGCTGCAAAATATTTAGCATAAAAGTCGTTCTTCGCTCAGGTGTGAAAAGAAGTTCAAAACAGCTGAGCGTATGGTTGGGTATCGTTTGGGTTTTTTTCAATACCGGTGCCAAATCGATACTTTTAAAATGGTACCGGTGCCTAAACGGTGCCTGAACCGATACTTAAAAAAAAAGAAAGCCTCAAAATGATGGTGAATAAAGTACTTTTTTTTCTTTAAAAATATATTTTTCTTGAGTAAATATTTAATATAAAATACATAAATTCACAATAAAACCTAAGCCACCAAACCCAAATACAATAATTTAACACTAAATAACACTGCAGTAGCCTACTAATAACAGCAAAGTAGTCTGTATTCTTGGTATGCTACAAACCAGCTTTACATTTCAGCAATTCTTTTCACATTTTTTGCCTTCTCTGGCCAAATATGACACCTCTCCTGACTTATTGCATGTCCTGCACAATGTGAGCGTTATTTTAGAACGTAAGAAGAACGCTGTCATGTTTACAACTGTGGCAATGAACGTTCATCAGGATCAACTGAAGGCTGCATTTTCAAAAGTACATGAGGTTCGTGGCTCTATTGTTGCAGTAAACTTGCACAAAGTTCTTGAATGAATAATATATTAGATGTACGCCGGTCTGTTATTGTATCCTCGACTTTACATTTTCACAATAAACATGACGCGGAACAAATAACGAACTGTGATTGGTTGTGTTATGTCAGTCAGTCCTTGGCTGATATTTTTATTCTTAAATGCATGTAAGTGAATGTGTTTTGTCATTTAAGAAACTTTTATAATGATCATGATTCATGTTAGTTGATCTATAACACACAATGGGCGCTATTACGCACCGCAGCAAATGTGCGAACGCAGATTTGAATTTAGAAGTTATGATCATGCAATCTGAAATTAAACACACCAGTGTGAACGATCGTACGCGTCAAAGAGTTAACTAGCAATCACATGCAGTGATGATGTTTTTTACGTTCGGAGAACCAGAGGACAAATATTTCAACCGACAGCTGAGGCATTAAAGTGGCACCGAAATGAGGCACCGAAATCTGCATTTTGATTCAGTCCGTTTACATACCGGTTACTTATGTACCGGTTCCATATCGGTGCCCGGTTTCGGTACCCAAAACCCTAGCTGAGCAGCGGTATACTGATGCAAATATTCAGATGCCTCCCACACCACTGGTTAGTTTAAGTATTCACTTTACATTAATAACAGGTTTTTCCGTGTCAATGTCTCTCTTGGTTTGCTCACTGGGATAAATGTGTTTACGTCTGTTGTTCTCAGCCACATTGTCATCAAGTGAAAACACAACCAATTTCCCTCAAATCTAAGAAAGTTCCGGGGAATGATGTGAAATACTCACGTCAGTGTGTTGAGTTTACAGTGTTTATCTTGCAGTAGAGCAGCGAGCTTCTTCATATTTGAGTCTCCTAGTTCACGTTCACTCAGATTCAGCTCTCTTAGGAGTAACGGATTTTTACCCACAATTCCTCTCACATACTGACAGGCTTCATCTGCAGCAGGACCCAAAAACCTGCAGAAGAGAAGATGAAGCAGGATTCGATTCAGTTCTCAAATAAACTTATTGTAATAAAGGGGAAATCAATTGTGAAATGGGTTATCTTGAATTTACTTTGATGTAACATTGTATTAGTGAAATAATGTTTCTATAAATAATTTGCCTGCATATAATTTATTTTGTATAATTTCATCATGTCTCACCTCAGTGTCCTCAGTTGACAGTTTGGACCCTGCAGTAAATCATTGAGCTCCTTCACTCCTGATTGTCCAGGATCATTTCCTGTGAGATCCAGCTCTATCAGGTGTGAAGGGTTTGATCTCAGAGCTGAAGCCAGAGCTTTATAACCTTCTTCTCTGATACTGCAGTTTGAGAGCTATAACAATGCAAATGTACATTCAGCTGATTAGTTACTCTAGGAATCCCCTGAACATTGTAAATCCTTAACCCTTTCACACGTAAGTTTAAAATATTCTGGCTGACCCCCCAGCGTGAGTTTTTCAAGGCGACCGTTATTTAGAATGTGTCACTTTATGGTTTCCATGGTGACGCGTCATTGCTTGTCACGTGACACACCGCAGCAACAACAGAGCTGAATGAATGACGATCTGCTTTTATGTCATTTTTCCTTTTTTATTCAAAATATTCACAAATTTGTTAGATATGACATGAAATATCTGATATTCCGATTGTCAAATATATGCAAGTGGAAGTATTTTGTTGTTTAAACACCTTTATAACGATCGCGTTAGTTCAGCTGTATTCGCGATGGGCGCCGCCATCTTAGTTTGTGCCGCAGACGCAGTTCAGAGAATCGGATCTGTTGGATTTACAACACGTGAATTCATCCACTTCTCCCGAAATACATAAAACAAGTAAGAGGCAGGTGAACTGGGAGAAGAATAGAGTAAACTTTAAAGTTACTTACACAATGTGTATCTGATATGAATAAAACTAATTATAATGGAAAGGATTATTATTGCCTCTTCCTTTGACATCAGTGTGTATTTTAC
This sequence comes from Leuciscus waleckii, assembly GCA_900092035.1. NCBI lineage: Eukaryota > Metazoa > Chordata > Actinopteri > Cypriniformes > Leuciscidae > Leuciscus > Leuciscus waleckii. The sequence continues at coordinate 22,729,772 of FLSR01004883.1, forward strand.
GAACTCTAATGTATTGTTTTTTTAGTACTTATATGTCTGAAACCTAAAATAAACATTATGTGGTTGAAAACACTGAAAAGTTGTGATATATGACAGCTCTGAGCGCGCCTGTCTCTGGCTCCGCGCCAGCCAACGCGCGAAAGCACATTTGAATTTAGCAGTTGATCACGTCATGCACTGACCGTTCTAATCACACCGGTGTGATCGTACGCTCCAGGGACCAACCTAGACTGATCACACCGGTGTGATCGTACGTGCGAAAGGGTTAAAGTGGATTGTATTTTATACCTTGTACAAATTAATTGAAAGTTATTTGCAAATCAAAACTGACAAATGAATAGGGAGAAAAAAAAGAAAAAAAAGGCCAGAGAACTTTAATCTCTTTAACTTTTAACTCACCCAAGAATCTCCAGTTTACAGTCAATTTCAAGGTTAATCTTCGAAAACTATACGGAGTGAAAGTCTTTGATCTAATAAAATGTGCAAATCCTCAGTAGAGATCACGTTCCAGGGAGGTTGTGGTCTCTTGGATTTGGAATGACTAATTTGGAACGAAGTAATTGATAAACAGAATTTTAAATTTTGGGTGAACTATCCCTTTAAGCATTTTTCATACTGCCCATATGAAGGAAAAATAAAAAATTCATAATTTGTCAATTGAATGTCCATTCAAAAAATGCAATCCCATATATAAATGTTCTAAATCATATCTAAAAGAAATCACACTTTCAGTTTTGCTTGAGCTAATTTTTTGTCTGTCACACTTACCTCAGTATCTCCAATTTACACTTTATATTCTTCAGTCCAGTGCAGAGCAGCTTCACTCCGGAATCCTGCAGATTATTATTGTTCATGTTCAGCTCTTTCAGATTGGTATCTGATCCGAGAACTGTAGCCAGAGCTGAACAGCTTTTGTCAGTTAAATTACAATCATTTAGTCTACAAAGAAAATAAATTACATAACAGAATTATATTGAATATAATACATTTGCTAAATACAAATATTAAGTATAATTACCACCTATTAAAAAACTAGTATAGATAAAACTTGATAGATAAAACAAAACAGAATGTTTGATTAAAAATTATTATGGTTTGTAGCATTAATAACAATAAGTTATACAGTTGTGGTCAGAATTATTAGCACCCTTGGTAAATATAAAAATAAAAAAACCTGTAAAATTAAATATGCATTGTTAATCCTTTATTTTATACACACACACACACTATACGGCCAAGGCGGATGTACGGTACAGCAGTATATATATATTCTAGGGTTGCCAATAATTGTGGCCAATGTGTTTTGGAGAAAAACATTTATTTCATAAAGAGATTTTCCCCACATTTTTACTTCAATCAAAGTTTTTTTGTGATTTATTTGAACAAAATATCAAAAGGATAAACAATGCATATATTTTTTTTACAAGCTTCTTTGTTCATATTTATCAAGTGTGCTAATAATGACCAATAATGCTTGAAAGTGCTAGCTTTATTTGACTTGAGGTGTAGAATCTGGGGGTTAATAATTTGAGCATTGAGGTTTCGTAAGAGTGTCCTCTATAGCAAAAGTTAAAGAGAACTGCATTACTGCAGTCAAAAATAATTATGGACCAATGGACCAATGTGTTGTATAATAACGTGAGTCTTCTTTCTCTGTTAACTTAAGTGCATGTTTTGCTGAAGAACAGAATTTTCTAGATAATACATTAATATAAATACAATCAAATAAGCATTATACTTTAATAATATTTGACTGATAAAAAGATAAAGAAAAAAATTATCATTGATCCGTGTAGGTAAACATGTTTACCAGATGAGTGCAAAAACGTGACTTTATTAAATGACTTACAGAGCTCTTTTGGAGGTTTTGATGACTGCAGATAGTCTAATGAGAAACTCATCTGATTTCTTGAATTTCTGAAGCTCAAACTCCTCGCGTTCTTCTTCTGATGTCAACAACACAAAGGCCAAAGCAGACCACTGGGCAGGTGAAAGATCACCAGATGAGAGACTTCCTTTGCTAAGGTGAGTCTGTATCTCTTTCACCAGACTTTGATCACTCAGTTCATTCAGACAGTAGAACAGATTGATGGATCTCTCTGGAGACAGATTATCTTCTAATTTCTGCTTGATGTACTGAACTATTTCTTTTTTGCTCTGGTCATTGTCTTCTTGCTGTGTCAACAGTCCTCGTAAGAGTCGCCGATTAGACTGGAGTGACAAACCGAGGAGGAAGCGAAGGAAAAGGTCCAGGTGTCCATTATCACTCTCGAGCGCCTTGTCCACTGCAGTCTTGAGCAAATCAATCATGGCTTCATTTTTGTTTTCCTGTTCTGCAGACTCTTGATCAAATGCACTTTTCTTGTTGATGTCTTGAAACAGATGTGCATAAAGGCCTGCAATAAACTCTTGAATGCTCAAGTGAACAAAGCAGTATGTGGTACCAACAGTGATCCCTGTTTCCTCCTTAAAGATCTGGGTACACATGCCTGAAACACTGATGCTTTATAGACATCATACCACAGTCTTCCAGGTCTGTGTCATAGAAGATCAGGTTGTTTCTTTCCAGCTCTTGAAATGCCAGTTTCCCCAATGAAAGGATGGCGTCTTTATCCCAGGAAACATCTGGTGTGTATTCTCCATCATATTTTCGTCTGCTCTGCTGGATCTGAAAGCGGAGAAAGTGTGTGTACATTTGTGTCAGAGTCTTGGGAGTGTCTTCAGTATTTGATTCCTGCAGTGTTTTAGAGGCTTCATCTGCCTGATTGTTTTTTACATCATTATTTCTTTTTTCCTCCAAAATGTTCTGGAGAACAGTGGCTGAAATCCAGCAGAAGACTGGGATGTGGCACATGATAAAGAGACTCTTTGTTTGTTTAACATGATCAAATATTTCACTGGCCAGATTCTTATCCTTGAATCTTCTTTTGAAGTACTCTTCCTTTTGTGCGTCATTGAATCCTCTTATCTCTGTCAGCTGGTCGATACAGTCAGGAGGAATCTTACTGGCAGCTGCTGGTCTGGTGGTGATCCAGATGAGAGCAGAAGGAAACAGATTTCCTTTGATGAGGTTTGTCAGAAGAACATCCAGAGAGACTGGTGACGATACATCACACCAAGTCTCATTGTCCTTAAAGTTTAGAGGAAGACGACATTCATCCAATCCATCAAGGATGAACAGGACTTTGAATTGATTCCTTCTTGTAAGGCTCAGTCCTTTTGTCTCTGGGAAAAATGTAGATATAAGATCCATCAAACTTTTTGTTTCTTTCTCCTTTAAGTTCATCTCTCTGAATGGAAGAGGAAATAATAAGTTGATATCTTGATTTTCTTTTCCTTCAGCCCAGTCCAGAACAAACTTTTGCACAGAGACAGATTTTCCAATGCCAGCAACTCCTTTTGTCAGTACAGTTCTGATCTCCTTGTCTTGTTCAGGAGCTTCAAACAAATTTTTGCATTCAATCGGGATCTCTTGTGGTTCATGACGCCTGGAAAAGGACTCAATCTGTCTGACCCATGTTCAGTATTGACCTGTTCATACAACCCTGAGTGATATAGAGATCTGTGTAGATGTTATTCAGAAGTGTGGAGTCACCAGGCTTTGCAATTCCTTCAAACACACATTGATACTTCTTCTTTAGGCTACATTTCAGTGGATGAATGAAGGCCAGCTCATCTGAACACCGGGATAAAAATACAGATATTTTTATCCTAATTTTCTCTCAATTATAAGTGACACAATTATAAGTGATAATCTGACAGATGGTCATGAGTCTCTTACCTTCTAGAGTATCAGCAGCTTCATCTTGCTTCATCTCTCTCAGGTAGTGTAGTGTGAGATCAAGAGCTGCTTCTTTAATACTGCATCTGTTCTCATTAAAGTCCTTCACAAAGCATTGTGTGTTCTCCTTTTGTAATATTTTCTTAAACTTTCCAAGCTCATTCTTCAGAAACTTGATTATTTTGCTCTCAAGATCCTACAAACAAAGCAAGAAAAAATATATACAGAACAACAAAATGTAACCAAATCATCCACCAATATTTGGTCAAAACTATTTATTTAGTAACTAACAATTAGACAAAAATATTAATTAGCTTTCATTTTTGACAAATAAAAAATGTCATCCCTATTTTTTGGCTAAGGAATTAGAAAATAAATTGTATTGAGTATTTTTGAGAGGGTACTTTGTTCAATATCGTTTGTTATGTTAAAAATATAAAACAAAGGAACATTGTGTTTTCCTACCTGGAAGATCCACAGGAGATCACCTTTGAAATCCTTGTTGTTCCTCTGAGTCTGGAAATCTGAATCTAATGACCCATACTGAATGCTATTAATAAATAAAATAAACATATATAAAATAAAATACAATACAGAATTTTCAGGCAAAATATAAGAGAAATCACATTATAACCAAGAGAAAAAGAAAGCATCAGCTCTTTAAGTTATTGTTAAAGGGTAGGATCTGGGTACCTAATTTTTGCTTCAGAAGGCCTTTATTAACCCCCCGGACTCCCGGAGCCCTGTGGAGTTATTTATGATGGATGGATGCACTTTTTGAGCTTTAAACTTATGGTTGCAATCCACTATACACTGTATTATAAAGCTCGGAAGCGTCAGGGTGTTTATTATTATAACTCCGATTGTATTCGTCTGAAAGAAGGAAGTCATATACACCTAGGATAACTTGAGGGTGAGTAAATCATCCGATAATTGAGGGGTAATTATCATTTTAAAGTGAACTACTACTTTAAGTTCAATTTTAAGCATTTTTTTTCCTATTTTGAGCTTTATTTTATGAACAGATTTAATTTGGGGTTTTATTCACATATAAACATCAATCAACGGACATATATAGAGCACATAAAATACAGTCAACTGCAGCTCAACCTTACATGCTTGAAGCACAAGAACAAACCTCACTGGTCCTCCTCACACATCAAGAACACATGTTTGAACCTCCGTTTACCATATTTGATGTGCTCTATGTATGTGCGATGATTCATGTTTATATATCAATAAAATGCTAAATTAAATCTGTTCATCACATAAAGCAATCATGATTCTTCAGAAGACTTTGATTAAACCGCTCGATTCATATGGATTCGTTTTAAAATGTTAATGTACTTTAAAACTTCAAAGTTTTGGTTGCATGGACATTCAGTGGAAGGACAAAAATTATGAGAGACTATTAAAAAATGTCTTTCTTTGTGTTCTGAAGATTTTGAATGACATGAGGTTAAGTGAATGATGACAATTTTCACTTTTGGCTGAGCTATACTTTAAAATAAAAACTAGGTCTTATTGTAATATTTTCTGTCCTATGAGCAAAGAACACCGGGTCAAGTGTTTAATAGTAAATACTGTATTCATCACAGGTATTTTAACCTGCTGTGCAGCAGTTCAGCACACCAGAATGAAATGGGTAATATAAAAAAATATATAACTCACTTCAAAAATATAACTCACTCCCCAAAAGCACAAATTCAAGCTTTTAGCATTACCATTAAAGGTGAACTAAGTAACTTTTTTTACCTTAACTGAACAGCTTCGGAGCATTGGAATGGTTATATTACTTATTCGGGTTGAATGGTGGTCGTTTCGCACCCCCCTGGTGCCCGTGAGCGGAAAATACGCACTTGCAACTTTGAGCCGGCGGGTCGCCGGCCGCTGCGTCAGGAAGTCTCGCGATGTAAACAATTGCTTTACGGCCAAAAGAAATCTGCTAAAATGCTGTCATTATTGCGCTCCCTCACGCTGTCCGAACCCGAATGAAGAAGACGTTTTAAAGAACGTCCCATCTGCTTTGATGTCGTTGATCTATAGCCTCTGGTGTCTGAGAATCACCAACGAGTTTTTACGACAGTGTTGTCAAATATCTATTCCGAAGCTGTGGGGGGAGCTCTAGAGAGAAACCTGCGAGCAAAAAGCGAGAATACAGCAAACATAGTGTCTCTACATTGACGTTGTGAAAGGCACAAAAAAAATGTAAACGACCCAGACCACCCACTCTATAAATATTTGATCCCCCTGCCTTCTGGCCGTAGGTATAGGTTACCGATGTGTAGAAAGGCAAGGTATAGTAACAGTTTTGTTCCTGTATCCGAGCTCTAAATACATAGGAAATCGGCTATTGATACGTCACTTATGCTCTTTGTTGTTGTTTTTTTGTGATGTCAGCGACTATTTTTGATTGTATTTTGTGATATGTTGATAATTTAACGTTATGTGTGTTTGTGTTATGTACGCATCTACAGTGGAAACAAATTTCCGCTCAAGGACAAATAAAAATATATCTCTAAATAGTTTCAGTGTTTGGATCTTTTCTGCTGATGCTCCCTTTAGGTTTTTAAATCACTGCTCTTTGCATATCCTCTTTGTGAGAATAAGTACAGTTAAAAATCTTTTTAAAAATCTAAAATGAATACTCTGATAAATATTTGAACTATAATGTTTCATTATAAATGTTCACCAAAATATGTTCTAACACATTCTATGTGTGACCAAAAATAAGAAACACATGAAGTACCCTTTGGTAAACATATCTTTCACTAATGACACAAAGAGAAGAGAGGAAAAAACACTTTACTAAAGGAGATTCTTAGTCTCATTTGAAGAGCTTTGGTGTAACTGAATGCAGTTTATAGCCATACATTTGTCCTTCTCATGGCAATAGACAGTTTTATGTTTGATTGCCTGGTGTCTTTCCATGGTGAATGTATGCCCCCTAGTGACTACCTGTGTAATTGTGTTATTGGAAAGAAGCTCTAAAGTTCATTAGAGAGAAGCAGCTTCCCAGAAAATCTTGTTCTGAGATTCATTGTTTTACTCAGTCAAGTTCTATCACATACACCACAGTGGAGAAATTAGCTAATGCATATGAAGAATGACATACCCTTCGGTAGATGATGGTGTTTTCTCACTGAACCTTAGTGGTGGTATATCTTTTGAATGGTCACTCTTCACAGACATAGAGCTGGACACATGTGAGCCTGATATTTCACTAATGACACAAAGAGCAAAACACTTTACTACAGTAGATATTTAAGTCTCATTTGAAGACATTTAGTGTGGGAAATTGTGGTCAAATCCAAAAGACACTAACAGGCAATTTTTGCACAACACTTTGCACCTTGCACAAATCATATCTTGTTACTTTTTGTTCTGCCACAATATAAATGGGCCCTTTGTCATCTGTGCAAGTAGAACAAGGACAAAATGCACAGTTATTTCCTGCATTCCTCTATTTAACTCTAGTTTCCTGTCTACATTCTTTCCGAGCGTAGGCTATATCTTTGCCTTCCCTTAACTCTTCTAAACTTAATTAATCTAAACTGAGTTTTTTGAGTTCTTAATCTCCCACATCACATACTTCAGTCTCACATGAAGAGATTTATCATCCAGATGGATATCATAGAATAAAAGTATGACCTAATATAATAAATACTGAGTGTGTACTTGAACTGTGTGCAGTAAATGAAAGGCTGAGAAAAAGAGAAAAACCTCAGTACATTATTTAGTTATTAACTTGGACATTGTCTATAAAGTGCAGTCTTACCTCTGTTTCTCTGAGAGACTCATCTCAGATGGAGAGTCTTTCCTCGTTCCTCTGACATTACAGCAGCGAGCAATGTCAGAAGAGATGACCTGGAGATCACAGTATGTTACTAAGATAAACTGAGATATGTTACAGTTATTCAAAAAGAAAAATGACCAATGTTGAGTTAGCTTAATATATTGTATCACAGTTTTGCTTTCATCTCCTCACAACACATGACTCTAGCCATAAGTACATTGCAATAGAGGGAATAAATATTATAAACACTACCTGTAGCCTATGTGTTAGCCTACATATTATATCAGTTTACATGATTTTCACTATATGGGCTCAACCTTTAATTAACTGGACAAATTATAGTTACTTTCATGTGTCATTTTAATCTTTGCTTCAAGTTCACATTCTATTCTATTATTTTTGAATTAACTTAAAATAATTGTTTATTGTGAATTATTATGGACATAGGCTATTCCTATAGAATATATAATGAATTAGCCTACTATTTGTGAACCAAATATTTAATTTAGCCCACAGCTTTATTTTGTTTCACGTTTCGTTGACAAAAACTAAATGCATACAAGCTCATTCACCGTAAACGCTGGTGGTTATCTGTCTGTCTAAATCTAACGGTCTGATTTCAAGATACTTAAGTTTTGATTTCGCATAATCACATAATAACAGCCTAAGATAAAAACAGAAAATTGAGGAAAGAAAAACATTTAGAAACGTTTTATTCATTTTCAGGAGCCCTTTCAACAAGCTTCATGTCTGTGGCCGTTTAAAAGTTCGAACCCACTCTTCTGAACAATAATAAAAATAGGCGTAGGCTACTCTAACTTCGAATTTAAATCACGACATTCATACTGTTTTACCAAAGAGCTGTAATCTGTAAACTGTAACGAGAAAATATTAAAACTTACGTCCAGTCTTGCGCACTGATAAGAGAATTTCGATGTATTTGAAACACAGCTTGTCTTTTCTGTTTGTTTTCTGTTTGTCACGTGGTACGATTCCGAAACAAGAAGCCCAGTCTGCCCTCTGATGGAGAGTCTGTTTGATGTAAATATTTAATTATTTTGTATAAAGTTAAGATAATAATCATTTTTATTGTTAGTAAAAAATCAAGATGGACATTTAATGGACTGAAGCGACTTGGGTTTACCTGATTGTTAGGCTATCAATATAATTTATGTGTATTTATTTTTCTAATAATGCTTTTTGTATTAGTAGCCATTTTAAAGGGGTAGTTCACAGAACAATGAAAATTCTGTCATCATTTACTCACCCTTAATTGTTCCAAACTTGTATGAATTTCTTTGTTGGCAACCAAACAGTTGATGGGCCCCATTGTGGAAAAAAAACTGTGGTGAGATCTGGTATTACTCTCACTTTCCTGAATAACCCCTAGTATCTCTGTGTCTAGGTGGTCTTTTGCTGTCAGGTCAGTATAGGTATTATTCCCTCACTTGCTTGTTATAATTTATACCAGTAAATCTAGGTGTAGTCCCTACACTCCCAAGGAAACAATAATAGACATTACTAACCAGACATATGAATTAAATTCATGCTTACCTTCCAGCAGAATCGCTCTTAGAACCCTTGTTTTCTTTGGTTATAAAAGGATTAATTAATTGCTCTGTCTTTTGCTATTAGAACTGTTTATAATAGCTGAAGTAAGACTTAACAGTGATTGTCTTTAGAAATAAAAATGTATTTATACAAAAGATAAAAACACTGGTTACACAAAGATTAAAACTCGTAGCAAATCAAAAGAAAATGTTACAGGATATAAAACTTCAGCTTATTCAATCTCAACAGGGCAGTCCTGTATGAGTGAATATTACAAAGGCTAATTACCTTGTAAGCAGTTCAAGCAATTGGAGTAAATATGAACTTGTTCTCATCCGAGGTTTTTCAAGTTACAGTAATACAGCAGAGCAGTTTAGACCAAAAGAAATTTAGCTAGGATTAAGCTAGAAGAGATTTGATTTCTCTCTAGGGATGCAATCGACATCAAAATCAAAAATGCAGCAACGAACAGTCAAAAATGCAGTCATATTTATACGGAACTGGGTTACATTGTCCAATGCAGTTTCTTGTACGGAACTGGGTTACATTGTTCCAATGCAGTTTCTTGTTTTTTTTTTTCCGAGGAACTAAGTCCCATGACTGAGCCTTGCAACATTAAAGGGATAGTTCACCCAAAAATGAAAATTCTGTGATCATTTACTCTCCCTCAAGTTGTTCCAAACCTGTATGACTTTCTTTCTTCTGCTATACACAAAAAAATATATTTTAAAGAAGGTTGGTAATTAAACAGTTGCTGGTCCCCATTGACTTCCATAGTATTTTGTCCATCAGACATTTGGTTACCGACTTTCTTCAAAATATCTTCTTTTGTGTTCAGCAGAAGAAAGACAGTCATACAGGTTTGGAACAACTTGAGGGAGAGTAAATGATCACAGAATTTTCATTTTTGGGTGAACTATCCCTTTAACCTTCTATTGCTTCAGATGGGGTTTTTGGTGACATCACTGTTTCCCATATATGGGCATTCTTGCGTCCTTTCCGTCCTCTGTGCTTTGGACTTCTATTTATGTGTGTGCGTGCATATGTATCTGGAAGTATATTTGTAGGTTCAAAATACCTATTAAAATTCACAAATCCTCCTATAAAACACACACACACACACACAAAACACAGTTCTCCTCCCACAGACTTGCGAGACACAACTTTATCTAGGCTCTATGTATAGCAATTTAAGGATATATCCTGAATATTCCTTTAACCAAGCAAGTCTCTTTGAAAAATAACAAGTGACTTTGCCTAAAGTCACTGTCATGTTTAATTTCCACTGCCAATTCATCAATTTTATTCCTCAGTATAGCATACATTAGGCAAGGTAATTGCCGGTAAGGGAGTTTTAACGCCTCTTTGTTTGAGCCTTTGCTGACCCCACAGCTCGATCCTTGTTTCTTCTTAGATGGGTGCTTGCATTCTTTTGCCGTGGGATACCTAATCAATCCATTACAATATTCTGGTAAATTCACCTGGCTGTAGACGTCAGGGTCGAGACCGTTCTGGCCATAGTATTCGCTCCTGAGCCGGTCATGATTAAGAATGTTGCCAGACATACCGCCATCAAACCATAAAACAATAGCTTACCATTCATACCCTAGTTCTCTGAAACATATGACACACGAACCTGACCTCTGCAGAAGCATCCAAATGCACCAAGTCTGGCTCAACAGAGTGAATGTCCAATGCCAGGTAAGGGACCGCATGGACTTAGAGCCCCCTGTGGCCATGCATCGGGCCGGCTGCTTGCGTTTAGGGTCAGAGGGATTGGTGTTTGGGGGTTTCTTGGCCACAGCCTCAGCGAAAGATATTTTCTCCCAGGGCTTAGTAGGAGAGGGGTTACTTTGCTGGGCCGATGGCTTGCTATGGTATTTATTAGCCCTGTCTGCATTATGGACATGCCATCCAGTGGCAGGGGAGTTAGGCTTTCTTGGAAAGCAAAGTTTGCTTACCACTTTTAAGCAAACTTTTCATACCACTTTTCAGTATTGGGGAGGCCAGATTGATTAAGCCACAGTGGACGTTCTCCGACCACCGAGAGAGCCATTGAACACCTGCTAGCTTGGACTACTTGACGGGCATTATAGAGAACAAGGTCATAACAGCGACAATCTCCTTCCAGGGAGCAGGTGAGGGCGTTCCTTTCTCCAGTTGTTCCCCCATGTCAACCAGGAGCATGGTAAGCGTAAAGTAGGGAGACGTACAGCCAAGGCCGAGGCTTTATCAGAGGCCTGGTGGATGGACGTGTACAAGCGATTCATTTTGCCAGGGAGAACAGGTTAAGGAGGTGTGAGGAGCCCGCCTTAGCATGGGTTAAGGTGCCTTAAAGGAAAAGTTCACTTAAAAATGAAAATACTGAAAAATGTACTCACCCTCAAGTTGTTTCAAACCTGTATGAATTTCTTTCTTCTGCTGAACACAAAGGAATATATTTTGAAGAATGTCGGTAACCTAACATATGATTAACCCCATTGACTTCCATAGTATTACTATGCAGTTGGCTCAAAAATCTGAGGGGGCACAACAGGTACTGTCTGAATTGGCATGATGTATCTTTGTAACTATCTACAATGTATGGCATGTAACTACATTTACATGAGCACCTTTTGTTTAATTAATCCCGAATAATTCCAATTGATGGTTTAGCCTAAGATGTGTGATTAATCAGTATCTAGGAGCCACATCTTTGAAATATGTGTTATATTTTTAAGCATTCGAACTGTCACATGTTGTGCATGCAAAATTAGGAAATGCGAATGGAAACTCGTGGTTCAAACGCATTGATCAATATGCTTGTGTAGACTTCAGTGAAATGTACTCTGTTCTCTGAGCTGGAGTGCGAGTCTCATCGACAATAAAAGCAAACTCTTATCAGCCTCATCCAGTGCATTTACATAAAATGTGATTAATACTGTATCATTTCACATGTACATGCTTCTGTGTAAAAGTGTCTCTCAGATCTGTTGAAGATGCGGCTTCTGTTTATGTGTGCCAAGACATTTTAAAAATCCCGACCGGATGATTTTATTATGGCCATGTCCAGGATAAAGAGTATTTATGATCACCCAATATAGCATGCAGTTAGGGTGATATTAAAGGACTTAGAGATGGGAAATATGGCCAAAATCTTTTATCATGCTTTAAGCTTCAGCACTGCCACTCTGAGCTCTGTCTGAGGTAAAACATGCCCCCCCTTATTACATGAGGACAAAGAAATGTAGAAATAAATAAATGAGAACAAAATAAAATTAAGACATAAATACATGTATACACAAATAAATGTGGAAATATTTTTATTTCTTTATTTATTCTTCATTATGTTTATTTATGTATTTGTTATTGGCAGCTTTGGAATTCCAAAGGAAAAGCAATCACAAACAGAGCTGTAAAATACTAGTTCTGCTGAAGATGTGGGATAGTGATGTGCTAAAATGTGTTGGTTGTTGACCTCTCGTGGTCAGCTTGAGAACTGCAGATGTGACATTTTATTTCAGTCTACTGAACTAATAAACACTTCAAACAAAATAATATTGTACAATTTTATTTTACAATATGCCAACACATTACAATACTACGGAAGCCCTGAACCGCAATGTGAAAAAATAAAAATAAAATACAAGGTGGGGGAAGAAATAGGCCGGTTTCACAGAGAGGGCTTAGATTAAACCAGGATTTGCCCTTAGTTCAATTAGATTATTTTAAGTAGCTTTTATAAACTTTTTTAAAAAAGATCAAAAAAAAAAAATTCCTGGTGTGCATCTTGAGTGCAATGGCACTGATATAATTTAAGATATGCCAAGTTCTCTAGAAAGAGGTTTTGGTCAAGTACAGCATTGTTTATAGATACTTGGATTTTAATCTAAACAATTGTGATATTTGAATCAGGATAATAAGGCATAATGAAGAAGTTTTGTATGTATATGCTTGTCAGAGTTTTCTGTACAGGTATGTTTATTAAAAGCTGCATGTAACTGGCAAAGTTCATTTGTTTCAGCTCAGTGGATGATTGACAGGCAAGTAGGCGGAACTTCACTTCAGTCTGGGCTGCATTGAATGCTACTGTTAAACACACCTACTGTAGCTGAACAATACTCTATATACATTTGTATATTATGTTGTGTATACATATAATGTGAATCGTTGTTCTTATTTTTTAATAACAAAGAAAATAATGACTTTGCCACTTTGGCTTAAATGTCTGCCATTCTTTTTTATTTTATATATTTATTTTATATTTTGTTTCCTTGTAAGGCTTTGTTTTTAAAATAGAGAAATTAGTTTGGCTGTAATGGTCACTTGCAAAATGGTAAGATCAACATGAAAAAGAATCGTGATAAAATCGTGTTTTTCCTAAAAAAAAAACATAATATATTTATAATATATGTATAATTTGCTTGTGTTTTGCGGTCCGTTTCGGAGCGCGCGCACACACGCACAGCACCTTGAAGTTGAAAACAGTGCGTTATTAGTTTACAGCAATCACAGATTGTGCTGATTCTGACGTGAAGTTTGGGTTTTAGAGAGGAATGAATGCGCTGTGGAGGGAAGGAAGTTGTGCTAGACGGAACGTGGCTAGTTTTTAAAAGTTTTACCTCAAATATCTTCTTTTTATAATCCTTGGAAGCCAAATCAAAAATATAATTAGATTTTTATCACAGCCTAAAATGTGTAACCAGACTAAACTTTTGCTTAGTTCTCTCGGCATTACTATCACTAGTGGGGACTCACTCTCTCTCTTACTCTTTCAAATAGCAAAAAAAACATAACAGACAAATGGTTTAATATTATCCCATATCGCATAGCGTGATTAAGATGAGAGGGAAGTGATCAACACACCAAACCCCCCACCCAAACTAATTACTATAGGCCAATTATTCTGGAAGAATCTCATCCCTGAAAATGTCCACAAATGGAAAATGACAGTAAGGCATAAAGAAATCATGTAGCCCACAATAATTGAACGTTCAATATCACTTGATACATTTGAGTGCTGAATTTGGCAATGACATTATGATTAGCAATATTTTAATTGCTTCAATATGGATGTGTTTAATTCCAATATCATCATGATTGTAAGCCTTATACTAAAGACTTATTTATTATTGCTTCATCTCAGCTCTGACCAAGATCTTCTCAATCCATTTCACCTGTAAATAAAATAAAACTATCAGAGTAATAAACCCACAATAATCATTCAATATCACTTATGTGTGCATGTATATTTCTAATTATTCTGTTTACATTTCTAGTATAGTAATACATAAGAGGTAGCATGATAAACATTTGTCGAGGCAGTGTGGTTTGAAGCAGTTTAAATGTGCTATTAAATACATGCATTTCTGTATAATCACTTTGAATTCATAAGATGTAGGTTTTAAATGTTCTCACCAAATCTCACCAAAATCCTCGATCATTTTAAAGATATAAAACTGATATTGTCAGTTGAGAACAGAGTTTATATTTGAATATAGAATGCAAATTTTAGATTAAGTTGTACAGACATCAGATGCTCACTCGTTTCTTAGGGTTTATAAAGTAAAGAAAGCTTAAAGTAATGTGACGTGATGCTTATGAAAGTAGAAACACACAAGAGACAGAGACATTGATCATGTGAGGCTGGACAGCTGATTTTACCTGTGTTTTACAATTATGTACAACTATCAGTCTAATTTTGTTAGTCTATCAGTCTATTAGTCTAATCAAATTTTATTGATTTTCTACTGATGAGCTATATACTATATTAAATATATTATAACATAAAGCTATTGTTCATTAAAGTTGTATGTTCCTTAGTTTTTTCTCCAGAAACCACTGAAGTCCAAACCCCGCCCCCCAGCTGAATCTAGAGATTTCATAGGTCATGTCAAGCCAAGACACCTTCATTTATATAGCGCTTTTTACAAAGCAACTTTACAGTGATAATAGGAAATTAAAGCAACATTATTATTTTTTTGGCTGTACAGCAGCTCTAGAAGAAAGTCATTGTCCAGTTTAAGTAAGTTCAGGGTTGACTCATTTCCATTGTAAAAATAATTTATAGGGCCATTTACACGACAGTTTTCAACAGAAAACGTTGAATGCATTCTGGTCGTTCATTTACATGACACAGCATGTTGGTGGCCTGAGAACGCAAACTTTGAAACAGGTTTCAATAAAACTTAATTATATTTTTCTTGCACAAATAATGAAAGACTGTCCGAGATAAAAGAAAGTATCTTTAACATCACAGTGATGTTTACTCACCTCAGTGTACAGTTTGAGTCTCGTATCACGTCTCTGAGCTGCTTTGAGTCTCTGATCATATTGTCCCTCAGATCAAGCTCTTTTAAAAACTGCAGTGCTTTTGAGTTTGTCAAAGACTGAGTTAAAGCAGAAACATCTGTAATGCCACAGTCATTTAGGCTAGAAAGAGACAAACAGACAGAGATCATCTTACTTTCACCAGATCACAAAACACATGACTAAGGTGAATTATGTTTCACAAATACACTGTAAACAGTCTTTTCAGGAAAGCCTGAGAATAAAGTGTCTTGGTTTAAACTGTTGAAGTGTTTGTTAAAGAGATCCTCCACACAATGTTACAGTTGAAGACTGATCTTTTTTGCACGCTCAGAATAATAACGTGTTATTTTTTAAATTAATTAAAAGAAAATGCATAGAGTAGCTTTAAAATTTGGATTATTTTAATCGTTTTCATCTCAGGTGTGCAAAGCACAACCAGGCCTGGATATACGGGGTGTTGAGCACCTATTGATCTTTAAACCAGACAGAGCACTTCAAGCACCTCTAAACAGATGGGAAGAGTTTTGAAATAGACTAAATTTCTACAGATGTATAAATGTATTAATTTGGCTTTCAAAAATTTTCAATTTTTCTATTGTGGTGTGTGTGTGTGTGTGTGTGTGTGTGTGTGTGTGTGTGTGTGTGTGTGTGTGTGTGTGTATTAGATTCAACAGATCTGCAAAAGGGAAAAGTCAAAGAACTGATGTGGGTCTCATGAGCATTCTGAACTACAGGAATATTAATATTAAACAAAATATGATATCCAAAATATGGTTTATGTCCATAAGAGTAGTTTGAGAACCACTGTTGTATGTGAATGTTACTGACCTCAATATCTCCAGTTTACAGTGTGAATCCTTCAGTACGTCACATAAGTGATTCACTCCTGTGTTTTTTAGTTCATTCTTCCTGAGGTCCAGCTCTCTCAGGTGTGATGGGTTTGATTTCAGAGCTGAAGTCAGGATGAGACACTGTTTCTCTGTAATACTGCATCCACACAGACTGAAGACAGAAAGAGAAAAGACAATGACTCAGATCAATGTGAACCACCAAACTGAAGTTCTACATCAGACACTTAGTTCAATTCCCATACTCTGTTTTCAACTGTCACACTAGTTCTGTGTGAAGGAAGATGTTTATTCTCATTCATTTTTTGATGATTTCTTTCATCTTACAGATTTCTTTTATGTCTCTTTTCTTTATTCTTTATTGTAGCAGCAGATTTATTTTCCACATTTACACAATCAGTACATTGTATTAAATTCTTCATATTTAACACAATAGACCTTAGTCAGGTTAGACGACATATTGAATTTTATGTGGATGGAAATGAGGCTGTGAGAAAAAAAAACATATATAGCAGTGTACTAAGATTTATTACTAGTTAAAAGACATTTAAAATAAAAAAAAACAGAAGCTGCAGAGCTATAAACACTATTACTTGTGTCTTAAAATAAAATAAACAGTGAACTGTAATATCACAGTAACTGCTGTACAGTATAATGATACTAACTGTAGTTTCTCCAGTTTGCATTGTGGGTTCATCAGTAGATCACTGAGGTTTTTCACTCCAGAGTCTCCTAGTTTATTCCTGCTCAGGTCCAGCTGTCTCAGGTGTGATGGGTTTGATTTCAGAGCTGAAGTCACAGCAGAACAACTTTCATCTGTCATATAACAGCAGTCTAATCTACATTTGGAGAAATAAAAAAATAAATTAAAAAAAATTGATTTTGCAAAGTTATAGCATCTTCATAACAAATAAAGGACAAATTCCAAACTGATTTTTTTGCGCCCTTCAATGGCAGAGGAGACACGATCTATAGGGACGTTCAAAATGAAAGTGAACAACTAAATCCAGACGGCAAGTTTTTATAAATTTGAGAGAAGAGAGAGAATGCACCCACACACATGTAAGAATTGAGAAATTAGAAAATGCCGGACAGTCTGGTTGAAGAGCGACAAGACCCTGAGAGGACAAAGCACCTCTCTGGAAATTAACATTTCAACTCCCCCTTGTGCACTATCGAGACGAAAGTCTCACCTCCGAGTCCTCCTAATCTACATCTCATTCCCTCTTCCCTAAACCTCTCTCTCTCATGCTCAGATCACCTGAATTCACCCAAGAAAATGTATAGGCTAGTTTAATGTTAATGATCATCATCGAGTATTATACATATTTAGTATCATTTGAAATGTCTCAGTGCGACTAATCGCACTTTCCATGTAATCGCACTTAAATCGAGATGGCTTATCACGATTTTAAAATCGCAAAGGCTGCGATTCTTTTTTTTATGCGCAGCTTGTCATTGGCTCTGTAAACGCTGCTCCATCTGAAAGCACTGTGAGTTTGAGTCACTTATAACGTGCATTTGAAATATAAAGACTATCATGATCATTTTGCCAACAATGAGCCATGGATTTGTGCAGTTATAATACATTTTATTTTTAACTAAAACAAATACAACAATAACATTCAAAACTCATCGGCTCAGACTGCATTTGAAGAAAAATAAACACAACAGTTTTCTGTAGCCTTGTGCACACTTATTCAATAGAATTAGACTTCTAGAATGTTCTTTCCAGTGCAAAAAATAATATTTTTAATTTAATTAGACAACATTTTAAGGAAGTGTAGTGCAAATATCTTTATATAATTATACTTCCATTATAGTTAACTTTCTTTCCAGTGCAAAACAATAATACATAAAAAAACAGCTAATAAAGAAAATATAAAATATTTCACTCAAATACTGCATTCAAGCAATACAACACCTGTATGTATATTTTTGTGCTCTTTTCTTTTTCGCCGGCTGCTCGGAGGTAGTCATTTTTTACATTTCCCGCTGTTGTCACTTGTCGTCATCGTTGCTACGATACGTGACTCACAATGACTGAAACGACCAATTAAAAGGGCATTCTCTGATGATGTTCCAAGATGTTAAAAACGCTACGCTGATCATAGACAAACGGAGAGAAATTAGTATCTACCGCACCGTCGGGTTTTTGTTTTGTTTTCTTATCATAGCCTACAAATGTCTTCGTTCATAGTCTGACATATATTAGAAGCTATATGTGTCTGTCATGGATTTGCACCGAATTGATTCTCAAAAATACGGAACAAAGTGCGTTCCGTATCAGTTCAATACGGAACAAGACTTTTATGTGTCAAATACGGGACGATTCCGTATTATACGGAACGGTTGGCAACACTATCAGACAACATTTAATAACATGCATTTACTCCAAAATCACTTCATAACGACAGTTGAGCATCCTTCTGATGTGCCTTACACAGAATAAGGCAGTAGTGTATTTATAAGTCAAAATGTTTCAATCTTCTGTTTATACAGCGATAGGGATTTCCTGGAATGATGCTGCGGCGGGACATTATTTATCGTGTTTGCATGAGAGCGCCCTCTGGCGTTCAAATAGGGCAGTATTTACTACCAACAGCCGCACTCCACTGACAAGCTGATTGTAAGTGGACAATACAATATAAGAGTAGACATCTCACAGATTATTTTTTTATATTTCTTTTTTCTGTATAACCATAAATGACGGAGTAATCATATTTCTTTTTTCTGTATGACCATAAATACGAGTATGAGTAATTTAAGTTTACTGTGCTACTATGTGAAGAAAATCCAGAGCCCAGAGGGTTAAACTGTAGAAGTGATTTTAAGAATTATGATTGATGTATGTGAATGTTACTGACCCCAATATCTCCAGTTTACAGTGTGAATCCTTCAGTACGTCACATAAGTGATTCACTCCTGTGTTTCTAATTTCATTTACACTGAGGTCCAGCTCTCTCAGGTGTGATGGGTTTGATTTCAGAGCTGAAGTCAGGATGAGACACTGTTTCTCTGTAATACTGCATTCCCACAGACTGAAGACAGAAAGAGAAAAGACAAACTGAAGAGCTACATCAGGCACTAGTTTAATTTCTGATACTCTGTTTTTAAGGCTGTCTAGTTCTGTATGCTGGAAGATGTCGATTCTTCTCTATCATTTTTTTCAACAATTACAATATTTTGTGTGTTTTCTTTATTCTTTATTGTAGCAGATTTCTGCAGAACGACATTTACACAATCAGTACATTGTATCAAATTCTTTAACTTCAACACAATAGACCTTAGTCAGGATAGACTCCATATTTAATTTTATGTGTATGAAAATGAGATTGTGATAAAAATTTAAATATACACTGGTACACTAAGATTTATTACTTACTAGTTAAAAGAAATTTAAAATAGTGTAACAGAAGGTGCAGACTCAGAGCTATAAACACTATTACTTGTTGTCTTAAAATAAACTTAACAGTGAACTGTAATCTCACAGTAACTGCTGTACAGTATAATGATACTAACTGTAGTTTCTCCAGCTTGCATTGTGGGTTCATCAGTAGATCACTGAGGTTTTTCACTCCAGAGTCTCCTAGTTTATTCCCGCTCAGGTACAGCTCTCTCAGGTGTGATGGGTTTGATTTCAGAGCTGAAGTCAGGATGAGCACTGTTTCTCTGTAATACTGCATTTCCACAGACTGAAGCAGAAAGAGAAAAGACTAACTGAAGAGCTACATCAGACACTAGTTTAATTTCTGCTCTGTTTTTAAGGCTGTCACACTAGTTCTGTATGCTGGAAGATGTTGATTCTTCTCTTTCATTTTTCAACAATATCTTTTGTCTGTTTTCTTTACTCTTTATCGTAGCAGCAGATTTCTGCAGAATTACATTTACAAAATCAGTATATTGTATCAAATTCTTCAACTAACACAATAGACCTTAGTCAGGATAGACTCCATATTGAATTTTATGTGGATGAAAACAAGGCTGTGAGAAAAATATAAATGTATACTGGTACACTAAGATTTATTACTTACTAGTTAAAAGACATTTAAAATAAAGTGTAACAGAAGCTGCAGACTCAAAGCTATAAACACTATTACTTGTTGTCTTAATATAAAATAAGCATCAAACTTTAAATCAACACAGTAACTGCTGTACAGTATAATGATACTAACTGTAGTTTCTCCAGCTTGCACTGTGGGTTCATCAGTAGATCACAGATGTTTTTCACTCCAGAGTCTCCTAGTTTATTCTTACTGAGGTCCAGCTCTCTCAGGTGTGATGGGTTTGAATTAAGAGCTGAAGTCAGGATGAGACACTGTTCCTCTGTAATACTGCATTCATGCAGACTGAAGACAGAAAGAGAAAAGAAAGTGACTCGGATCTATGATGGTCCACTTATTTATTTATTTATTTGGTTGTTTGTTTATTGGTGGTCATGTCCAATTGCGTAGTTTTGGTTTAAACATTGGGGGAGTCGAAGTGTCAACCGTTTAGCGGGTCCCGGGGCACGCTCTCTAATGAGATTTATTTATTTGTTTGTTTTTGCAAAATAGTTTTTTGTGGTATCATCCACACATGCATTGATAACATAACTGCAATAAAGTAATAGCCTAGTTAACAATTATTTGTTTACATAGGATAATAATGTATTTTATTTAAGCTAAAACTTAAAAAATAAAAAGAATTTTCTAAATCAAAGTGCTATGGTAGGTCAAACTAATTTACTTAACATTTTCTTATATTGAAAATGTTAATTTCCTGTCATCTCTTGGCATATCTGAAAGCCAGGGTTTTCCTAATATCTATCATTATTAGCAGAAAACACACATTGTTTAGTCAATAATTCAAGAAGGTCCTCTTGATTCTAACTTGTACTTGTTAACTTTTTTTCTTTCTTTTTTATCAATAGCATTTGCAATAAAAAATAGCAACTTACACATTCAGAAAGTAGACACATGCCACAGTTGTAATATAAATTTAGTGAAAAAATCTATTCCCTTAACAGATAATCTATTATAAATTCTACAAGTTAGTCAACATTTACCACACTAAATAAAATAGAATTTGATAAATTCTAGTAAAAGGTTATGAGTTATTTAAATAGCTTTCTATTTTATGTTGATGCAGGATGATGCTTTCTCTACTTTTCATCAGTTTTTTTGTTTGTTTATTTGGCCATTTTAGATCATGTTTGACTTTCTCGATTATGTTGTAAAGCGGTAAATTCTCAATAGAATTCAAATGGGTTGCACATTTTATCACCAGCTCGGAACGGCTCAAGCAAATCTTATCACACTTTTGTAACGCGCCGGTGATCACTCGTAAAGTAGCGGTGATTCGTGAGCGCACTCATGCACAGTCAAATAAACCGGACTTCAGTCATAATACACAGATAATTGGTCCGTTTGATTCGTACCGGAACTTTGTGCTTACATTAGGGGAGAGCGGGGCACAACCTAACACATTTTGGTTTTGGCTCAATTATTAAAAATATACTTAAAGGTATAGCGGAGGATGTTTTACTTCCTGGTGGGTAACCTATACTATTGGTCCTCCTAATTGTCAATCATTCTGGTGAATCAATCAAACTTTTCAAAAAGTGGAGAGGGCGGGTCTTATCTAAAATTTGGAAAGATCCTCCGATATACCTTTAACATGTACTAACAATGAATGAACAATACCTCTACAGGATTTACTTAATGTTTATCTAACTTAACGTTAATCTCAACATTTTCCAAGACATTTTAGGATCAAGTGTTGTATCTGTTAATTTAATACACTGTGAACGAACATGAATTCGCATATTTTATTAACTCACATTAACAAAAGTTTTTCAATATGAAAAGCAATTTCACTAAATGAATTGAACAGCTCTATTTGGAAATAATTAATCATTCTAGAATGATTGGTGTGATTTTATAGGGGTTTGCATCTGCATAGAAAATAATAAATTGCAAGCAGAGATAAAAAAAATTAACAAAGATGTGAAATAAACAATGCCTCATATAATCCAGGTAAGTCTAACAGCATTTAGGTACAGAACTTGAGTAATCAACTGTAAAATAACACGGCAGAGTCTTTATATAGCCTGACTTCACAGAGACCTATACTGCAATGTCACTACCACAGATGGGTATGAATGATAAAGCAATACATTGTGCAGCCCTACAAGTTAATGGTCATGGCTTTAATGCAACACATTACATGCATGGTCATTACAGTGTGTCAAGTGTGTGTGTGTCTTACACCTGTTTTATGAGGACACCGTTTTATGAGGACATCATAAGAGCAATGTCCTGATGTTTAACTTGACAGGAGAATCTCAGTGTGTTGTGTAAGTTTGACAGAATCCTGGTCTATGAGGACACTAGTTTTACCGGGACACACATATGGAATATTAGGATCGATACTGATAACCCATAATTCACAGCTCATTGTGGCTAATACCAATAGCGAAAACTATTTGTGCTTGTCAGATAAAATATAATCATTGAAGAAGTTGGTAAAAAATAGCAACCTCTGTTTGGCTGTCAATAAGTGATACTAAAATTTGTATTGATTTCTTTTTTTTATATATTTTTACAACTTCTTTTTTCAGATGATAACTGAGAAGAATCAGATGAAACCTGAACAAGATACAGCAACTCTAAAGGTATCCAATAAGTTAATGTAATAACTCCGTTTCCTCAGAAACAGATTATTTGCCACAGTTATCAGTCCCTGAATTATGATTGTGTGTAAGAAGTGAGTCACGATCACTTACTGTACATCTAGCACAGACGCAATATCTCGTATCACTCTCATACATA